>CM077168.1:46951987-47551987 GCA_039654105.1 Coreius guichenoti
TTTTATTTGTCTCAGAGGTTGACTTCAATGTATTTGCAGGCTGCAGTCACGTTCCTAAAGGCTTGTCATTTACCTCTACCCAGTCGACTTCCAATCTCCCCTACTTCCATCCCGGCTTGTTGTCTCACACACACGCTAAACATACAAATGGACTCCAGCCTGCCCTTCCTGATTCTTTTTACGACCTATCTGCCCATTAAAATTACCTCATGTATCACCTCCGAGGGCACTTTCATTTCATCCTGGAGCAGGAATATAGTTTTATTTGTTGGAGTTTAGATGTGTTCACCACATGTGGTGTCTCTGGGAGATTTTTTTGATTATGGTTATTGTTATTATGTAAGTCTGAGTCGTCGAAGCAGGCAGGAGGATGAAAGGAAATGAAGTTTAATTTTACAGCTCGCTGGGCCGCTGTTGGGCCAAGTGTGTGTGGGTTTTACAGAGGTGATGTTTCTGGTAGCCATGATGCTTTATGAAGCTTTATAGAGATGAGAATAACGATCTCAATTTATTTTTTAATGAAATGCTAAATATATACAAGGAGGCAAGAAATGCATGTACAATGGAGTTTCCTCCATAGACTTCCATTGTAAGTATTATATATTTACTTTTACTTTGAATAATTAAGCAGAAACTTTAAAGTGACTAAAAATAAGGGGAAGTTGCATTTTTTTCATGAAAGAGCCAATAATATTAGTACAGAGGAGTAATTTCAGAAAAGTGTTTACTTTATTATTTATGGAAACACATTTTAGTTTTATTAATATTTATATATCAATATATCAATTAGCTTTTATTTTTATATTTTTAGTTTTCATACTAATTTTAGTTTAATTTTTAGTAATTTCATTGTGATTTTGTCATTTTATTAGTTTTTTTTAAATATTGCTATTTAGCAATATCTAAAAAATACATTCAATACATTTACGAGAATACGTTTAATACATTTTTGTTACAGTTTTAGTTTTAGTTTATTTATTTATTTCCAGTTAATAACTTTACTGCTTCAACTTCAACCTATTTTAGTTTATTGCCAAGGCAATATGTTTTACAACTAATATTTATATTTTTGTTTCAGCTTTATTTCAATTAACAGAAATGTTTTTAACAGTTTTAGTTTTAGGGGGCGTCTACACGACACTACTTTCAACTAAAAATGGAAAACTTTTTATGTGTTATGGCCGTTCATTTACACGACAACTGCATTTTGGGGGCCTGAAAATGGGTTTCAAAGTGCAAGTTCTTGAAAATGATACCGTTATAGTCTCCATGTAAACTACAACACCATGAATTTGTGAAAACGTTGATGCGCATGTGTATTACATGTTCAGTCTACAGGCACATAGGCACCAACTACTGGCCTGGCATGAATAATACAGTGTTTTTAGTCATTTTTGTGGATCTGTGTGAACTGGGATAATTTTGACAGCGTTGTCGTACGCGATTATTGGAGTTTTACACAAAAATACTATATCAGTCTTTCTACTAAAAACAAACTTCTTGTTTAATTCAGTTGCTTGTTTCTTTGTAATTATTTGTCACATTTGCTAGAAATTTAACCAAATTTGAGTGAAAATAATTAGTAAATTCTACATCTTGTACTTAATGATAAATAGTCTTTTATGACAAACAATATATAATAAGTATTTAAAATTCCAGTCTTTATTGAAGAATGATGGACAAAATGCTGATTGACAAAAACTATTTAGTTTCTTGATAGATGTATGATAATGTATGTTAGTCTGTAATCTAAAAGTCATTCTTAATGAAGACTCATTTAGAATCAAATCAAATGAAGAACTTGTATTATGTGAAATGTTGCCCTGGCTTTTTGTTCCATAAGTGTTATTAATGTTTTAGGAGCATTTACTGCCAAAATCCATATAATCCCCACATGATCTCTATAATTTAGATACTTATTCCCTAGATTACACCATTTAACACCAACCATGTTGGCGATTTGGTGGATAATCCAGTCTGTCATCATCACTTTACATCTTAAATCCAATCATTAGTCCCAGAGGATCAATATTCTTTGATCATATTCCCTAAACCAAGTACCTTCCCTGTGGAGGGAAGAATTAAAGTGTCCCAAATCCCCCCTCCTCATCCTCCTCCTTCCCCCTCTATAGCTGACATTGTCCTCTAAATTAACCCAGTAATGAGATTAGCGTTTCCTTGCTCACGACAGTCCGATGAAGGAGGGGCGGCTAGAGGGAGCGCTACAATGGGATTCTGGAAGAGTGTGATAGCGCGAAGGTGCAGAGATAAGGATCGCTTGGGCAGAAACACGCTCTGCAGTCTTGAGTAATGACTCTGTCCCTAGTAACATTAGCTGTCATGATAATGGACTATTTAGAGAGATTGATGCTCAGGGTTACCGGTCAAAAAAGGAGCGATCATTTAAATAGGTGGGGGGAGGGGGGTGGCATTCACTCACGTTTACATGCATATACACAAACACTCAGGTGAACAGTAGTTCGCTGACCCTTAGTGCAAAAGGTCATGGGAGGAGGTGCTGTCAAATTGGGACTGTTAGTGTTGTCCCGGTGAGTCCGCTGTGATGTGTGTAATTTGGAATAATTAGCAGCTGTCTTTAAGGAGACTGACTCCCGGCCAAATTAGTGTAATTAACATCCATTGTCTCAGATGAGGTGTTCAAAACTCGTGTACTTTTTATAATTAAAGTTTCATTTTGGTTTCAATTAATTTAGTTAAATCAAATCAAATCAAAATCAAAACCCAAATACTAAAATCTACTATTGCTGTTTTCTAGATCAAATAAACTTGAAGACACCATCACATTGATCAAGGGCAGAATAGAGGAAATTGACCTTCCTGTGGAAAAAGTGGACATAATCATTTCAGAGTGGATGGTGAGTGGATGTTTTTGTGCTTTTTAATATATAAATATGCTTTTTAGAGAGAGGAAAAATTCATTAAACATACTTTTTTTTTTTTTGCAATGAAACTGCTCATTGAAGCAAAATGGCTAACTTTGCCTATAAAGCTCTGCATTTGCAGCAGTTATCGTTGGTTTTGACCCAGAATTAGACATAAAGGAAGTGGATGTGTCAGCATCCTTTTTTTCTATCCAGTCATTTTCCTTTTCAAAACCTGCTCAGGTGTTGGAAAATGAAAAAGCTGAGATGATATAATGTTTATTGATGGATAATATATTGCAGGCATAATCCATAATGGCATAACTTCCATGCTCATTTTAGAATCCAAATGTCACTCCTCATTTATTTAAACATGACTGACGATGAATGTGAGAAGCGAACGTTTGAGACACACATGATAATGAGGGTTTTTATTCATCTCAGCTATTATAGAAGGGCAGGGAGAATTTTGTTGAATGTGTTTGTATTTTTTTTAAATTAATATTTCTCCACCTATGTGAACAACCTCATTAGCACTTTTGATTTATTTATTTCACTATATATATATCTGCTAAGGGGTAATTAAATGCAACATATGTAAAAAATTATCATCTTTTATTGGACAATTAAACATTTAATCAAACTTTGATAATTGCCTTAATCTTTTAAACAGCTGAGAAGATGGTGATCAAACTACATTTTATAAAATATCCAGTCGGGTTTATTATACAAAGTGTATATATATATATATTACATAAGCATCGTCAGATTGGACGACTACAGGGACTCATCTCAAGATCATTTAACAGTTCATCTATTGCCAAAAGCAATAGTCAGCAGTAGAAAACTGTCAGAATCAGAATCAAAATGAATATCATTAAAAATGTCCGTCAAAACCAACATGTTGAACAATGTTCATTAACCCGGCTAAATTTTTCAGTTGGGATTGGCATTAATTCTCTTTAAATTTTTGAAGTATTTCACTCAGTTCCCTGATCATTCTGATTCAATTTAAGCGTGTGAAGAACACATTTATACTCACGTATGTTATGTATTATGCACGTTATCGTCTCTGACAGACAGCATGTTGAACTCCTCAGGCCGCCATTTTCTCCCTTTTTTCGGAAATGCGTGCACTCGCTGGACCTCTGCTTTTCGTAAATACCACCGTGTATTGTGCATGTTGTTTTTTTGACAGACATTAATGTCGTGATATTTAAATGATGTGGATTTGGAAAACCGATGGATCGTAAGGTAATAATTATTTATTTCTTAGCTGGCAAGTATTCAGTTAAGTGACTGATGCCCATGAGTGTGTTATGTCAATGTTTTTAGTTTTAATATTTCAACCGACAGCCAGCCTAAATTTTTGACGGATTTGATAACGTGCGTAAGGGGTGAACTATCTTTGAATTTTGGGTAATTATAAAATTGAGACGTTCTAAATCCTTTTTCGGTAGTTCATTATACTCATTTTACGGAATGAAGTTTATTTCATGGCTTAAATAAATTACGTTACTCAGAGCTGACGTGTTTGGCTTATCAAAAATGTTACATTCAGCTGTTGCAAATTTGTTGACTTTTGAAAATCAAGTTAATTTTTTACCATGAAAAGAATTGGTTTATATTCAGTTGTTTTATTGTCTCTATAACAATGAAACCATGAAACTGCAGATCCTGTTGTAAATTAGTCAAATTTTTAGCAGATTCCTCTTAGCAGATTTTGATATGATGTCCCCTTTTGTTTGCTTATTCATTGTAAAATAGCCAATGCAGGGCTCGACAACAAGGACTGCCCGATGGCCCAGGGCCAGCGTGAAAGACACTCGGGCCAGTTGACGGAACTGTCACTTGCCCGCTCGGGCCAGTGCTGCATCTTCACTGAAGTTAATAATTTTCGCATTTGTAAGCCTTGCCTATTTAAATATTCAAGCTCACATTAAGCGCACCCACGCGTCTCACAGCGTGCGAATATTCACACAAAATGTATGTCAAAATGCCTGTCTTGTCGAGTATTATCGTAAACATAGTCGGTTGTGTCTTTTAAATGAACGTAAACATAAAATATGCCAGTCACCGCCAGCGTTTTTGTCATTTTCACAAGTTTCATGGCCCAATGAATATATTTTATGAATATCTGAACCTGCAAATATATCAAAAGAAAGAACAGACCCTCTGCTTTATTCTAGCTTCATGCATTCTTTTTTTATCAACACTTGAATGTGGGTAAGTTTCATGAAAAAAGCAACATTTTGAGAAAAAAGCTGAGAAAAATCGCGTTTTTGTCAAAGACTACATCCGGATGGGATTCAGAACGATGATCAAAACACAGATGGAGTAGATTAAGTCCATCAACACCTCCAAAGCTTCACAGTCCTATAACTCATCCTGGGTCGACATGTCATTCAATAACAGCAGTTTTGATTTAGATGCTGTTTATTGCTGATGATCGCATTATTTTTCATATGCATCTGCTTATATGAGATCGCACGTTTCTGCTTCTTCTTCATCTGTGTTTTGATCTGGAGATTCTGTACTCGTCCAGGAGATGCGTAATAGCGCCCCCTAACGTATAACAGGGAAATCCGGAAAATATCGCCAATGGCAGGGAAGCATTTTCTCCTTTTATACAGTCTATGGTTTTCTCATAAAAGACGAGATAACAAAAGACAGAAAAAAAAAATCACTCACTGCTCTTTAATGAATAACTTCAATAAGGGTTAATATTTATACAGTGAAGACTATGTAGTGATATTTTACATTTGATTACTATTTCTGTACCTGAAAATCTAGTTTAGACCTACATGAAAAACCAGAAAAGAACTGTTTTTCATTTGTATGTTTGTTCTGTTGTATTTATTTGGGCTGTTGTCCGTAATTCTATTATTTGTTCTTATTTCATTATAGACTGTCTTTAACAATATTTAAAATGTATATGAGTTAGGCTTTTTGGAGTCAACCTTATTTATTAAGGTTACATGGATCAAAAACAACAAAAACAATAACTAGGCCTATTTTATTTTATTTATTAATTTTTTGTGGTGGGGCCAGTAAAATTTTTGGCAGGGCAAGTAAAAATTTGAACCACTAGCCCGACTGGGCCAGTAGAAAAATCCTTAGCGTTGAGCCCTGCAATGTAATAGCAGCACATCAATTAAATTCTACATTAATATTGTAATTATTGCTTGGCAGTAGAATTGTTTATTGTGATTATTTTTGGTAATAAATTATATTAAAAAATTGTATATTTGATCATATTCCCATTACTGGTGTTACTGTGCTTGACGCCCTCTAAAATCATGGTGTCTTGTGGATAATTGCGTTGATATCTATCCTAGCGATACAGAAAAATTGGTGTTTATAGATTTGGCAGTGAGGAAGGCTATAAAAGCTTGCACTGCACTGCACTCCTTGTTTAAGTTCTCTTAATTTGTAGTCCAATAGGAAAGGGGAAAAGTAGGTCATAACACTCGAGCCACCTAGCCACAGGCTCAAAAAAGGACATAAGAGAATCATTCTCTAAATTTGGAAACTTCCAGGACTTCCCATGTGAATTTGACCTGCATGCGATTTTCTGCTGTCGCTGAATTTTTTATCGCTTGCAGGTTAATTGTGGAATAATAAATGTTTTTTATTTTGTCCCCTTTTGTTTGCACATTGGGGCAATAATTCAACAAACTCAGTGCCTGAGGCAGGGGTGAGCGTGTGCATGATTTTCCCGTATGTACCTGTGTTTGTATATACAGTGAGTGTGTGTGTGTGTGTGTGTGTGTGTGTGTGTGTGTGTGTGTGTGTGCGTGCGTGCGCGCGCAACACTTCTGACAAAGTAACCTAAGATTTGGGTCACTGGAGCACATTATTTTATGATTACAAGTCTGGCGTGCTAAATGTTTTAAAAATCCTGCCCTTCATCATCTGTGCAATGTCGTCCATTTCATTCTGAAAACCTCTGAAGTGTTTGTGCATTTCCACCATTTCCTTGTGAAAGCAGGGGAGCGTACAGCCGTTTTCTGAAAATCATTTTTCAAAATGTTATGGAACAATAGTTTTACAATTACCTTATTACACACAGTGGTAGGAGACACATGTCCACAGAAAAATGGAGTCACACTGGTCCACCACCTCCGATATCTAACTTTGACGTGCTTGTCAATCTAAAAGGATTAGATGCTGAATCAGGTCGGATTTTTGTGAGCAAAGGATTGTTGGACATTGATCCATAAAAGCTTCCGTAACAGACCATTTAAGTAAGGTGTAAGATAAGATTTAATTTACACGCACTGAAACAAATTTGCCGTAGGACTTTTTTGTTTCATTTTTTCAGTACAGTCATCAAGCTATTCGATTATGGAAGTTAAAATTCATTGAGTGAGTACAAAAAAAACCATATTCTTGCCTTATCTTATTGACTACAAAGTATATTAAACCTACACTGTAAAAAAAAAAAAAAAAGAAGAAAAAAAAGAAAAGATTTTTCGAAGTTGTAAATAAAAGATTATTGGTGTACTTTTTACAAGAAAATACTATTTCAGTCTTACTAAAAAAATTCATGTTTAGTTATTGGCTGTTTCTTTGTAATTATTTGTGAAATTTACTAGTAATTTCTGAGTGAAAATGGTTAAATTTTTTTTGTGTACAATATAGATATTTTTATATTAATTTATATTTAATACTTTTTCTAATGGTTTATTTTTTATATAATGATTTATTAAGGGTGTGGCTATACACTTAGTTCAGGGATGGGACGTTATGATTGACAGATGAGATTGACAGCTTCTCTGAGCGAAGTAGTCACTGAGGCAACAACGGACATTTTCGGGAACTTCAGGAGGAGATTGGAGCTTTAACTTTAATTTCTACATTTCCATAACTGTTTATTTCACAAAAAGTTCAGGGGCGTGTGATTGATTAGGCAGGAGTGTGGGCGGGACCTTGATATCGCGGCTCCAAATTGCTACTGCGCAGACTTAAGACCCAAGATGTCAGCGCCATATTGGGACACTGGTGGCTTCACTTACAGTACTAAAATGGAAGAGAGTGAAGGCGCGTCGTCCATCCTACCTAAAGTGTAAAAACTGTCTCTTGGAAACTGGCATTGGTGGTGTAGTCCAAAATGTCTCATCTTCTTTATTTTCTCTCTTTTTGAGTGTCAGAGAAAGTTTTTCCCTGGTGGTTGACTGTCCTACTTTTTGGCTGTCTTGAGTTTGTGTGTATACGTGTAAAAGAGAGAGAGAATGAATCAATAAATCAGAGGGGGTAATTTTCAGTAGGACGAGATGTCGTCTGGCAGGGAGAGACGGGTCTGAGCCGCCGTAATGTCATTTCATAACTCACACAATTGATCTGTACTTTAACACCCAGCAAAACAAACAGACTGGATTAGATTAAGGGGCAAAAAGAAAGAGAGGGATGGTTTCTGCCACTGGCTAGGTGGAGGAGAGGAGAAGTGAATTAGAAGGCGGCTAAATAAAGGTTGTCACAGGATGATCCATCACATCAAATGCTATAGCTTTTCAGTCATCAGTTATACCTTAGAAGCGTGAGGACTTGGTTTCAAACTGCTGAAATTAGATGATGACACCAAGTCAATAACCATATCAAAGTATGTTTTGGTCATTTGGTTGTCTGGAGGTTTTGTTAATTTCTCTCATATCTTGTTGGCATTTTAGATATCAGAAACTCTTGAAATAATCTTTTAAAATGTTTGCTTTACGATTACCCTAATATTTCACCCAAAAAAGGAAATTTTGTCACTATTTACTAGGGGTGTAACGGTACACGTATTCTTACAAAACCGTTTCCAGTACGGTGCGCATGTGTACTGAACGGTACGAATGCAGTCTTTAACAGTTAACAGTAGGCTTGTTTTACCCGCGGAACATACTTAAATTCGAGTTCCCATACGAACACATTAAGTATTCTGTCCGTTTTATCACGAAATTGACGTTCTTTAATGTGACGTGACAGATCACTGTATAGGCGCGCGAGTGAACGCGATCATCTCTTCCTAGTCAAATAATAAACATGAATCAACATCTGAAGGTATGTTGAGGATACATTACAACTTACTGAAACGTATCATATGTCATGTAATCGCTCAATCAGTGTTTCAACCGCGGAAAGACGTCAATAAAACAGCTTGTAAACAATGTCATATAGCATTTACCTCAGAAGTCATTCAGTGTCCACAGCTGTTAGTTAACTAGAGAAATGAACTCTTTCACTAAATATATGCACTATATTAGCCTATATATTAATTATATTCTACTTAACCTGTTAGTGATGTCTTGATTATTTAATGTATGTTTAAAGGAATCTGTCATGAAATTGACAGCCACTGTGTATAAATGATTATATTTCAACAACAAATTGGAGTAAAAACATAATTTTATAATTAGATTTAGAAGTTAGGCTAATGCAAAAACTGCATAATGTGAAGTTTACATGTTTGCATATAATGTTATTTGAGTGTTGATTATTATATCTAAAAATAAATAGCTACTGAATTTAGGCTAATTTGGGCTCTGTTGTTATATTATAGTAATGTCCAATAAGGGCTCCCTATATAGTTTACACTTTACAGCATTTTTTATCTTTAAGAAACTTTTAGTTATAATTGAATTCATTTAAGGACAGACCCAATTTGTTCCGTAAACCACTGTTTGTTAAAAAAAAAAAAAAAAAAAAGCTATTTTATATTTAGTTTTCTCTCCCCTGCTGTACCGAACCCGTACCGAACCGTGACTTCAAAACCGAGGTATGTACCGAACCGTCAGTTTTGTGTACCGTTACACCCCTACTATTTACAAATCTTAAATAGTTCCAAACTTACACTGTAAACCCGAATAAGTTGTCAAAACTCAAAAAAAAAAAATTTAATTAAGAAATTTTAAGTTTAAGCAGAACTTGCAGACTTTTATTTTCTACTCGTACATTTTAATTGCTCTTCAAATATTTGAGTAAGCTAATTCATACATTTAAATTAAAGTTATCAACTTAAATATTTTTAGTAGTGGAAACTTGGCTAGCTTTAACTTGCTAATTCAATAAATGCTAATTGGTAACACAATGCTTTGATGGTGTTAGCATAGCATAGCACTTGCTGAATGAGTACAGCAATATAGAACATTTAACATACTATATACCTGTTCTCAAACTAAGCTCATGCTCACCCCCCCACCATAACAGAAACTCTTCTAAACTAACATAGCAAAACATTAAACACTACTAAATCTCCACCTTAACATTAATCTTGCATAAAAACATCATATACCACTTAATTTTAGCATTTACTCTCCATTTTGAGTGTCATGGCAAAGCATGCTGGGAAATAGGAATCCCAGCCAAGTTTCAGTTAAATTTAAGTTTGTCTAAATTAAAAGAAACAAGTTAATAAAACTCAAAACAATGAAACAATTCAGATTACTTAAAATGTGTCAGTTTTGTGAACTCAAACGAAAAATAAAGTTCTAAATTTGTTTAATTTGAGTTGGCTCTACTCAAACCAATTAATTATTTTGAGTGTTAGGTTTACAGTGTATATGACTGACTTTCTTTCTTCTGTGAAACACATACGAAGATATTTTGAGATAAGTATCAGTGTATTTGTGTCCATACAATGGAAGTCAATTGGCTTCATCGTAGCTTGGTTCCCAAAGTTCTTCAAAATGAGAATTCTCATTCTCAGAAAGAATGTCATACATGTTTGGAACAACATGATGGGGATTATCAAACTGCAAAAAATGGATCATAAAAACATGAAATTAGTCCATATACGGCGTCTTTACTATATTCCAAGTTTTCTGAAACCATGCAATAGCTTTTATAAGAGGAACAGATTGACATTTAAGTCATTATTCACTGGAATTATTGCTTGATAGCCATGGTCACCATTCAATTTCATTGTATGCAAAAGAGCAAATTTGCAATAAAAATGTATTTGGTGTTCACTGTTTACACAGAAGACTTTTTGCCTACTGTTTTATCAATACTATGAATCTGGACATACTTCTCAGGTCACATACTGTTTTTAGCCTACTATAGTATGGAAGTAGGCATATTCAGATGCAGGGCCAGTCTTCTGTAATCAGTCTTTTTTAAATGTGTAGATTTGAACAAAATGTATCAACTCAGAACAATTGTACACCCTCTAATTTACATGAGGGATTTGATGGATTTAGATTTAACCAGTTTCACCATGTACTATCATCAAGCTAGTGATGGATGCCAGTAAGACATTAGCTATGTTTACATGGACACTTTTTGTTTCAATCGGAATGAAATCATTCCACCCCTAGCAGTTCTTTAAAGGTTTCACCAGTCGTAGTTTGCAGTGCACATTGGGCATATAATGAGCATTTACTGCAGCACAGCAGTCATTGTTCTACAAAATATCTTTTTTTTTTATACTGGCAGATAATGATATGAGTCCTTCGGTGATAGGGACAAAGGTCTTGTGTAAATGCCTTCACTAGCATTAGCCCAGTGGTTAAAGGTCAGGGAATGAAAGGTTGCAGGTTATTTGAACCTCTCAAGGGGCAGATCTTGAGCTGCCACCACTGCGCCCTTGAAAAAGGCACTTAACTTCAGGTTGCTCCAGGAGGACTGTCCCTGTAATACGTTCATAGTTGTTTTCTGTCATGTGAAAGTCATGGAAATGTGCATTAATTTCTTTCTTCTGTTGAACACAAAGATATTTTGAAGAATGTTGGTAACAGACAGCTAACGGCCTTTGACTTCCATAGTATTTTTTTTTTCCAAACTGGAAGTCAGTGGGGGGGGGAGTCAACTGTCTGGTTACCAACATTCTTCAAAATATCTTCTTTTTTTGTTCAACAGAAGAAAGAAACTCATACAGGTTTGGAACAACTTGAGGGTGAGTAAATGATGACAGAATCTTCATTTTTTGTGTGAACTATCACTTTAACAGCTGTTCAAGCCATCCCAACATCCAAAATGATTTAGCGTTTATGTCGCCGTTTATTTGGGCCAGTGCTCGAAATTAAATACAGTTTAAACTTTCATCTTGGCAGTTTAAACTTTCAACTTAAGGTTGATTTAAAGTATGTTTTAATATTTAGCACATTTGGGAAACTATGAGCTGCTGTGTGTGGTGATGGTCAAGTTAAATTAATGGCAGATCCCATCTTGGGCCTCATTATCTCTTGATAGCAGTCTTACCTGTCGCAGAAGAAGACAGCTGCAATCACTCACTCCGTCCACAGCCTACAGGTGCCTGCCACACACACACACACACGCACGTTGTGTTTTCATTGTGTTTTATGGGGACTTTCCATGGACATCATGATTTTTATCTGATCATCAAGATCTGTATCTTCTATCACCCTACACTAACTAAACCCCTAAATCTACACATCACAGAAAGCAATCTGCATTTTCAAAAAAAAAAAAAAAAAAAACGTCACCTAGTATGATTTATAAGCTGTTTTCCTCATGGGGACCAAAAAATGTCCCCACAAGGTCATGGATTTTGGATATTGCCATATTTGTGGGGGCAGGGCAGGGTAGGGTTTACCAGGACACACACACACACATCATTATGAGGACATTTCATAGGTGTAATGTTTTTTTTTTTTTTTTACTGAGCTAATGACATTTTCTAGTCCCTAAACGTACCCATCACAAAAAACTTTCTGCATTTTTACATTTTTAATAAAACGTTTATGTAGGAGGCGTGGCCTAAAACCTGAATAGACACTATAATATAAGGGACACACACACACACACACACACACACACACACACACACACACAGGTACACATTCTCTGAAGTACCCAAATACTCAATATGCATAAAAAATGTTTGTATTGAGCTAAATTGCAAGAAAACTCACTTTTTTTGAGCAAAATTTAATAGGTTTTAGATTCTTAATTTCCTGGCATTCTCAGATTTTGACTCCATCATGATTTCCCTTTTCTTTTGTTACACTTGTGTTTCCAATAACGCTTACCTGGATCTGTCACCCGATCGACAATGAAGCTTTCAAACATCCATTGTCCTGCTAAAATGAATCATGGAAACATGTGGCTTGCCTCATTTGAATATGCTTGTACAATATGGTACATTTACTACTCGTCTGTATGCATATGCAAATCAGACTATTTCACACTCAAACCACACTGAGCAAACAGTTTTTCCCCTAGTGTTTAGATTTATTGCACAATCTATGCTTTATTAACAATAGTGTTTAGTGTAGTGTTATGGTCATTTATCTTAATGTCTTTTAATGGTTGCCCGCACACAACGGATCTTTTTGTTTGCCTTTAATTTTATCTTTGGATGGAGAGATAGAAACTTTTTGATTAAGCAAAGAAGATTGGTTTTATTAATCTTGTGCTATCTGTACTCTTCAAACAGTAACACTGAGTTAATTAGATTTTTCATAAAGCATCAACAAGATAAAAATTCACACTCTAATGCCATTTAGAGATACACCAATATTGGAATTTAGGCTAATTATTATTTTAATGTTATACATGATTACTGATAATTGAGCGATTTTATTAAGCAGTGATATTAAACTGATTTTTTTTCGATTGAACGTGTAGCTTTGCTATCTTTACACTCTGACATGCTCTTTAAGGGACAGCGCTATTTAATTGAAGTGTTCTTAAAGGGTTAAATCTTTAATGTAATCTGTTGCTATCCATTTAAATTAGTGCTATATTTATTGCAAAAAGTTTTATTTATTTAAACAAGGGCCAAATTGTGATGGCTAGACGACTGGGTCAGAGCATCTCCAAAACTTCAGCTCTTTTGGGGTGTTCCCGGTCTGCAGTGGTCAGTATCTATCAAAAGTGGTCCAAGGAAGGAACAGTGGTGAACCGGCAACAGGGTCATGGGTTCCATTGCTCTATTCCATTGCTCTAAGGCTCATTGATGCACGTGGGGAGCGAAGGCTGGCCCGTGTGGTCTGATCAAACAGACGAGCTACTGTAGCTCAAATTGCTCAAGAAGTTAATGCTGGTTCTGATAGAAAGGTGTCAGAATACACAGTGCATCGCAGTTTGTTGCGTATGGGGCTGCATAGCCGCAGACCAGTCAGGGTGCCCATGCTGACCCCTGTCCACAGCCGAAAGTGCTAACAGTGGGCACGTGAGCATCAGAACTGGACCACGGAGCAATGGAAGAAGGTGGCCTGGTCTGATGAATCACATTTTCTTTTATATCACGTGGATGGCCGGGTGCGTGTGCGTCGCTTACCTGGGGACTATGGGAAGAAGGCAAGCCGGCGGAGGCAGTGTGATGCTTTGGGCAATGTTCTGCTGGGAAACCTTGGGTCCTGCCATCCATGTGGATGTTACTTTGACAAGTACCACCTACCTAAGCATTTCATGGAAACGGTATTCCCTGGTGGCTGTGACCTCTTTCAGCAGGATAATGCACCCTGCAACAAAACAAAAATAGTTCAGGAATGGTTTGAGGAGCACAACAACGAGTTTGAGGTGTTGACTTGTCCTCCAAATTCCCCAGATCTCAATCCAATCGAACATCTGTGGGATATGCTGAACAAACAAGTCCGATCCAAGAAGGCCCCATCTCACAGCTTACAGGACTTAAAGGATCAGCTGCTAACATCTTGGTGCCAGATACCACAGCACACCTTCAGGGGTCTAGTGGAGTCCATGCCTTGACGGGTCAGGGCTGTTTTGGCAGCAAAAGGGGGACCAACACAATATTAGGAAGGTGGTCATAATGTTATGCCTGATCAGTGTGTGTGTGCGTGTGTGTGTGTGTGTGTGTGTGTGTATATATGTATATATATATATATATATATATATATATATATATATATATATATATATATATAGGGCCTAAAACTAACTTTTTGCCACACATGCTAATGGCCGGTGACGGTGAAATGTACCAGCCATAAATATGTTTTACCGAGCATCGTTGACGTTTGTTCACGTTCATGCATTGTTAGAATGCATAGAAATGTTACTGCCCAACTGGTGAGTGACACTGTTTCATATACTCGCCAACGCCGATTTTTACTCTCATTTGGCGCTTGGAAAGTGTTAATTTTAGTGCAATACTTTACATTACACATTTAAAATAGATTACCTTTTAGATTACCTTTTAGATTACCTAACTAATTTATCACATTGATTTAAATAGGATAATATTGATATAAAATTTATATAAAAAAACTATAAAATATAATATTAATATAAAAAAACAAAGAGAAAGAAAATATATTCCATTCTTTGTTATCTGAGTGATAATTCAAATAATAATTTGTCACTTTTTAAAAGTGAAATGATTTCTGTAAATCCAGTGATCAAATGCTCAGTTTTCAATAGTCCGTGAGTGCAACATTCTTTGATCCCGTTTCCTCTTCATCATTTCCTGTCGTGTCTCTAGTCTGTCCCTAAATAGTTAAATATAACAGGGGTAATTATTAAGACAAATAGTTTACTGTGTATTGCATTGTGAAGTAATAAGGTTAGTACTCAGACATGGAATTCATTATACTGGAAGCATTTGTGTGTGTAATGTTTCTGGCTTTGGATTTGTTGAATTGAGTGAGTGAGAAGTAGATTACACAGCCCCTGGGAGTTGGATTGATATCGTAGTAATGTAATTGAGAGGATTGTTCATTGAATGCTCATGACGTTGGCAGTGGCTGAATACTGCTGATGCCAGGTGTTTATAGAGCAGAGATGGCCACTCTGGACCAGATGAACACCGTTCTCTTATGTTCACAAGAAACAAATTACAGCCGCATGCTCTAAAACAGACTCTTGACTTAATTGACTTATGTTTCTACTTTTTTTTTTTTTTGTCAGTGAAGCACTTAAAGGATTTAGGCAGAAGTCACCTAACATTTAATTTATTGTTATGTGAACTGTAATTATATGAATTCTGTGCTCCATCTAGAAAAATCTAAATGGGGAAAAAGTAGCGTTCATCTGTGTATGCATGTGTGTTTATGGGGCAATTTGTTTAATGTGCATGAATGCTGCTGTCCAATTTTCATTAGCATTTCATTAGTTGCATTCATGTAATTCTGCCCCAGCTCCACATGGCTTAATGAATCGATCTGCATTTTGGCCTCATTCAGCCATTAATATTGCACTGGCTCTCTTTATCACCAGTGTGTGTTACGAGAGCTTCTCTAGTGGGATTTTACCTAGTTACCTAGTACTCTTTTTGTTTGCTGGACTAGAAGTTGTGGGATGTCAGCTTGTAGAAGTTTTTTTGGGACAAAAAAGTATTTAAGAAAGCAGTGTTTTAGGCTATATTTCAGGAAACAGTAAGGGGAAACTGGATTCACATGACCGTTGATTGCAAAGATTAATTCTTCCACTACTAATAAATGCTTAAATGCTTGGTGGGGATACTAGCTAAAACTAGAAATTGTACTAACATTTTTCAGTAGTATAACAGTATCGCAACTGCGTTCAAAATAAGTAGCAAACTACGTTTACTGTATTTAACAAGTAGCTACAATGCTGTTTTTAACGTCACATTGTGCCAGGCTTTCAGATGGATCATGTAAAGATTATTTGTGGTATTTTAAGCTAAAATATTACTGCTCATTACTATATTTTTGCAGAGGTGTCAAAAGTATTCACATTCATTACTCAGGTAGAAGTATAGATACTAGGGTTTAAAAAGACTTCTGTAGAAGTTGAAGTATCAACTCAAGCTTTTTACTCAAGTAATAGTGTAAATGTACTGGTTTCAAAAGTACTTAAAGTATAAAAGTAAAAGTAATGTAAGGGAAAAAAATGCCGTTAAGGACAAAAGCTTAGGCCGCGCCACAGGGGCCTATAGTGCACTACCCCACCTCCTCAAAAACATTTTTCTAAAGGCCATAATGACTATAATGTTATATTAAAATGTTAATGTTGAAAAATTTGGGATGCACTAGGCTACCTGTTTCAGCCGCATATATGCCCTTTGAAAATAAACGCATTTTAGTACAAAGCAAATACATTAAAGAACCATATATGTGTACTACTGAGCATTAACATGTGTTTCATGGAGCGGAAGATATGATGACTAGTTGCCTAATATTTGTGTCGTGTGCAGGTGCGATGGATCGCGTACAAACCAATAGGGTGTCGGAATGGTATATGTTCATACTTCTCATCCAACCACAATCAAATTCACTCTATCCAGATGGCGTGAATTATCTGGATAGGTTTTTTTATTTATTTTTTTATTTTATTTTTTATTTTATTTTTGAACGATGACAAGCCGGAATGAAAACAAGCCTAAATGAAATCGGAGTAACGAGGCTATTTTTAAAATGTAAGGACTAGAAAGTACAGATAATTGCGTAAAATATGTAGAAGTAAAAAGTCGGCTGAAAAATAATTACTCCAGTAAAGTATAGATACCCAAAATTTCTACTTAAGTAAGGTTACTTTACTCGTTACTTGACACCTGTGTATTTTTGATTCTGATAAATTAAGATTTGTTCTTGTTGTATTTAGTATAGTAATTATCAGTTCAGTTTTGATAGTCACACTAATTGAGATCATTTATTGCAAAACTCACTTTTTTGTGCCAAAAGGGCCAAACTCTGATTAATTATATTTAAAAATTATAATATATACACGTATTTACTCCACAAGCCATTACTCCAGTCTTCAGTGTCACATGATCCTTCAGAAATCATTCTAATATGTTGATTTGGTGCTCAAGAAACATTTCTTGTTATTATCAATGTTGAAAACAGTTGTACTGCTTAATATTTTTGTGGAAACCGTGATACTTTTTAAAAGGATTTTTTTTAATTCATAGAAAGTTCAAAAGAACAGCATTCATTTGAAATATAATATAATATAATATAATAATGTAATATAATATAATATATCTGAATTCTTTACTGTCATTTTTGATATTTTAATGTGTACTTACTAAATAAAAGTATTAATTTCTTGTTGACTCCAAAATTTTGAATGATAGCGTGTACAGAAATCCCCCCTTCTCTTCTCTCGCCCTGTCTCTCTCTCTTTCTCACTGCAGTGGAGGCAGCCGCCTGTGAAATTGGGTTCTAAATTACACCATGAAGAAGCTTAGCCATCACTCTAATGCTAAGTCTGTTTAAAAATGACCCAGAGAGATCCAGGACGATTCGCTGTCACATGGCTTTTAAGGGTTCTGGTCCAGTTGACCTCAGCCTATGGAGTACAGAAGTGCTCATTTGACCTTTTACAACAACAGACTTTTCAACAAGTACAGGGATTCTGCGGATCAAATCAGAGCAGAAAGTCTTCGATGGCATTAAATGTTGCTCATAGGGCTGCAACTAACGTTTATTTGATAATCGATTAGTTGGCCGATAGTTTTTTCGATTAATTGGATAAAAAGCTCTTTTTTTTTTTTTTTTATTGACAAAACACACTATTCCACATCCTGCCCAGTGCTGCTGTCCTTCAAACAAACGTGTCAGCTGAGTGCTATGAAAACACACAGTGAATATCCTTTACAAAATGAAAACAAAAACAAACCATGGTTTTACAACAAATAAAACAAGCAAATTTTTTTTTTTTTTTTAAATATAAAAAAATAACAGGGTTATTGTAGTTATTCCATGGTAACCACAAATTAACCATGGTTTTGCTTCAAATCCATAGTTTAACTACATGGTATTTGTGTGGTTATACAAATGGTAATCAATACGCCAAAAAAAAACATGGTTTTACTATAATACAGTTACTACTCTCATAAAATACTTGAATTACATATTGACTAAATTTAGCGTCCAACAACAGATATTGCAGCTAAATGAATGTTTTTGCGCTCGACTGCGTTCTGTCTGTTTGACGCTCATGCGCGCGCCCGTTGCACCGGCGCTCGTTCAGTGAAGTTTAAAGCTGTCAGGACGCGCTTTCATGCAAAATGGAAATACTTGCGTGAATTATTAACATTTACAGATAAGAATATAACCTGTAAAATGAACGTTTTGCGCTGAGGACGCAAACGCATATGTCAAAGCGCATGACAGGGTAGGCCCATGTTAAACGCTAATGCATTCGCTTGAAGCTTAAAATACAGAATTGTCATGTTTTGGGCGCTTGGATCACGTACCTTTCCAGCAGCAGCTGCTCTGTTTCCACTCTACTATCTTAGATGCATTTTGTCCATAGAAATGCGTTATTCAGTGATGTAATTTGGCGAGACTGGTGGAAGCTTTGCGTACAGCGAGAAGACACGACTAATCGATAATGAGAATCGTTGTCGATGATTTTTATTATCGATTTTATCGACTAGTTTTTGCAGCCGTAGTTGCTCACTTCATTTTGATCAACTTCTCAGAAATGCACTGATTTAAGAATCTTTAGACATTTGCATTGAAAAACAGGACAAAAATACAGAGGAAGAACATGACTTTTTGTAGTGTGATCAGAAGGTACAGTAAAAGGTATTTCCATATTCTAGTGGTTGGGAGCAGAGCGATTCAAGCTAATTTTTTGTAAAAAAAAAAAAAAAAAAAAAAAAAAAAAAAAAAAAAAAAATTGTAATGTTTATCTGTAAAGTAGAAAGTAATGCGTATCTGTTGGAAGTTTTATTTTCAAACTCTGAAGTGTTTCTAATACAACTCCTTGTCATATCGTGTTCCCTTAAATTTATTTCTTAAGTTTTCTTTACTTGGTCAGGTAAAGGACCTGCGTGAATAGTCTCAATCGTTTGTGCTCCGTCTGTGCCGTAAAAATTTTCGTTTGTGCTTCTTTGGTTTTTAAATATTAGACTTTGAATTATAGGCGATGACCAGCCCCTCCACATGCTCCAAATTCACCCAAAATAGTCTCAATCGTTTGTGCTTCGTTTGTGCTGGTAAA
The DNA here is from genome assembly GCA_039654105.1 of Coreius guichenoti. Taxonomy (NCBI): domain Eukaryota; kingdom Metazoa; phylum Chordata; class Actinopteri; order Cypriniformes; family Gobionidae; genus Coreius; species Coreius guichenoti. Next base: position 46,971,691 of record CM077168.1, read on the forward strand.
ATTTTCGTTTGTGCTTCTTTGGTTTTTAAATATTATACATTGAATTATAGGCGATGACGTCACTCAGCCCCCCACATGCTCCAAATTCATCCAAAATAATCTCGTTTGTTTGTGCTTCGTTTGTGCTGGTTTGTGCCATAACAATTTTCGTTTGTGCTGCGTCAGTTTTTAAAATATTAGACTTTGAATTATAGGCGATGACGTCACCAGCCCCCCACATGCTCCAAATTCACCCAAAATAGTCTCAATCGTTTGTGCTGGTTTGTGCCGGTAAAAGTTTCGAACCAACCGGGTTGAAAGGTATATAAATATTGTATGTTGTTTCCTGAATGATAATTGATCATAATTACATAATTAATTGTTGATAATTATTTATTTGTTTTTTTCGTTTTGGTTTTGTAAAGAAATAATGAAATATTGCATGTTTTATTGGACCTGGTGTACCTTCTGATAATTTGATTTTCTACTTGAAAAAAAAAATAATAAAACCGTTTCTTATTTCTCTTTATTTCTTTTTGTTTTGTTTATGAAAATCAAATGAAAATTAAGCTAGATCTTTCGTAATTTTTGTTCAGGGGTAAAAACGAGATGCTTTAATAGGCCTATTTTCGCATGAGTGGGTGCCCTGAAACACCCTTCAACACATCCTGTCTTGCCTGTCCCATCACACAGAATAAGAGTTCATCTGATGTACTGCTCTGCAAATTAGTTACAATAATGTTTCTTTATACTGGCTGTTGCATATAGGCTATTTCTTGCCATTATAAAGAGCACACTTCTCTTGTCCGCGGAGGCGCCGGCGCAATCCCTTCCATTGTTTCCTGATAACAGCGGAAATAACTTAAAATATTTAATCATTAATCATTTTGGTCAAGTCTACAGATAAGATATATTTTTCAAAATTGTAAAGTGTCTTTTATTTGTATACACTCATAATAGCGGAAAAAAACGTTACAAAACGCTTTGTAAAATAAAGAGAACAAATTATGTGCGCTTTCTTCCGAAACTCAGTGGAAAAACTTGATTGAGACCATTTTGCCGACATTTTGCGTTGGGTGGGGGGCCAACTTCACGCAGGTTTAAAAAGGTCTTTACGTCTTAAATTAATCTTCATGAAATCTGCAGAAACCCTGAAATAGATAAATGCCTTTTCAATTACAATTAGTACTAAAATTAATTGCCACTTTTGTTCTGTCTGTTTGTCTATCTATCTATTGTTCTATTGCTGTCGTTCTATCGCTCTATCTATCTATTGTTCTATTGCTGTCGTTCTATCGCTCTATCTGTCACACTACCACTTTATCGTTCTATTGCTTTATCTATCATTCTGTTGTTCTTTCTATCTATCAGTTGTTCTAACATTCTATCGCTCTATCATTTTATTGCTCTATCTATCTGTCGTTCTATCGCTCTATAATTCTATCGCTCTATCTATCTGTCACTCTACTGCTCTATATTACTTTATCTATCGTTCTATCGCTCATCATTCTATCTATCTATCTATCTATCTATCTATCTATCTATCTATCTATCTATCTATCTATCTATCTATCTATCTATCTATCTATCTATCTATCGATCGCCCTATCGTTCTATTGCTCTGTCTACTGTTCTATCACTCTATCTATCTGTCTGTCTGTCTGTCTGTCTGTCTATCATTCTATCGCTCTATCGTTCTATTGCTCTGTCTACTGTTCTATCTATCTATCTATCTCTGTCTGTCTGTCTATCTCTATTGTTCTATTGTTTTATCGCTCTATTGTTCTATCGTTCTACCTATCTGTCTGTCTATCTGTCATTCTGTCTATCGTTCTATCCATCTCGTTCTATCGTTCTACCTATCTGTCTGTCTATCTATCTGTCTGTCTATCTGTCTGTCTGTCTATCATTCTGTCGCTCTATCATTCTATTGCTCTGTCTACTGTTCTATCACTCTATCTTTCTGTCTGTCTGTCTGTCTGTGTATCATTCTATCGCTCTATCGTTCTATTGCTCTGTCTACTGTTCTATCTATCTATCTATCTATCTCTGTCTGTCTGTCTATCTCTATTGTTCTATTGTTTTATCGCTCTATTGTTCTATCGTTCTACCTATCTGTCTGTCTATCTGTCATTCTGTCTATCGTTCTATCCATCTCGTTCTATCGTTCTACCTATCTGTCTGTCTATCTATCTGTCTGTCTATCTGTCTGTCTGTCTATCATTCTGTCGCTCTATCATTCTATTGCTCTGTCTACTGTTCTATCACTCTGTCTGTCTGTCTGTCTGTCTGTCTGCCTATCTATTGTTCTATCTATCTATCACTATCGCTCTATCTGTCTGTCTGTCTATCATTCTGTCGCTCTATCGTTCTATTGCTCTGTCTACTGTTCTATCACTCTGTCTGTCTGTCTGTCTAGCTATTGTTCTATCTATCTATCATTCTATCACTCTATCTGTCTGTCTATCGTTCTATCATTCTATCACATTATGCAAGATAGGCACATGTACACTTTGGGGATAAACATATCTTATTGTTCTTACTCACGTTTTACTCGTTCACTTATGATTCCATGTAACTTTTGCACCAACTAGACACCAGAAGACAATGCTGATGAAGACTGTTCCCCATATCCTAGGCACATCCATCACGTATGTCTTCTGTAATTGATTATGCCTATTTTTTAGATAACTCAGAACAAGCATGAAGCAGCCTTGTTTCACTCATGACGGTCTGTGCCGCTGGCCAGAATAAGTCCAACGAGATGTGGTCGAAGCTGCAGTTGAGCGATAATAGAATAACTCAGGAGGTGACGTGCCAACTACTCATGCAAAACCGGTGTCAGTGAGGGGTCAGTGCTGGGTGGCCATGCATATGTTTAAAGAGGGTGCTGTGTTAAGGTCTCATAAATCCAGAGGTCTTGCATTTGATATCGGTTTGAGTGTGATTGTGGATGCATGTTTGGGAATGTGTGAGAGCCAGAGGGGAATGATGAATGCCAAATGTTACTCTTGAAATTAGTTTGTTTACATTTTCTGAAGAAAATGTGAGTGGTGCTTGCTCATGCAGAAGTTGTGATCGCCAGGCGATCGCTGAGTAGATGTTCTGTTTCTCAGGTGTTTCGGGTGGTTGCTAGGGTGTTCTAGGTAGTTGCTTGCTGTCGCAAGTCAAAAGAGCTTGTCTCTAACTAATTGCATATTTAATTTTAGCAAAAATATTGCAAAAACTATTTGCAAATAAAGCAGCCTTTTTAATCACATAACAATGGGATAGAAAGGCTGCTTAATTGAACACTTGGTTGTGCACCATTCAGAATTGAATTAAGAATGCAGTTGAATTCATTTGAATTTAATATAAATTGATATAGCAAACATGATTCAGAATTGCAATTTGAATTTAATGAAGTATAATAAAAATTAACTGAAATTCAAAGAAATTCATGTAACCCCAAAAAATAACTAGAAAAGCAAGGTTTATCAAGAATCTTCTATTTTAATAATCTTTTTTAAAATCTTCTAAAATTTGATTCATTGCCGCAATATTATATGTATCCGAAGGTATGTGATCGCTGGTCTTTTATATATGTATCTTCCACATTAACCCCCCCTCCCCCTTTTCTAGGGGTACTTCCTGCTGTTTGAGTCAATGCTGGACTCTGTGCTCTACGCCAGGGATCGGTACCTTGCAGAAGATGGTTTGGGTGAGTCAAATGCGCATGTTTTAGCTTTTTTACCTTTTCATTCTGATATTAGGGGTATCTGGGAGGTCATTGGCCAGACCTACAAATTGTTTTCTTTACTTATGGGACACAGTGAGCCTATACCTCATAGTGGGGTTTTATTTTCAAGGTCTATCAAACAGACTTCATTTATTTTAATAGGAGGATTCCATACAGACTGAATCAGGACTGTCTAAAACAATGAAAGATGAGTCAGCGTGTGTGTTTGTTTCCCCCGCAGGGACATTACAAAGAGGTGTTATTATGAAAATGGTGTGGTGTTGAACATTATTTTGCCTCCCCCTTTATTGTGACCATGACCAATAAAAACATGGAGGTGTATAAGTGTGTAGAGAATTCGGTGGTTTTAATGTCCCTTATAATGGCTTCAAAAAGGTGTCTACAAACCATTAATGTAGATGAATACATTTTATTTTTTATTTTTTAAGTTTTCCTACATACTTTTGAACTTCTGTTTTCCTCCTTTTTTAATTTCATTTAATATTTATTACAGCAAACTTTTTTGTGGTGTTTTTTTTTTTAAAGTCTTTTTTCCATGACAGCTATAAATTCATAAATGCACATTTTGCTGGAAAATATTATGGCATACGGTGTGAAACGACTGATTTATTTATGATTTTCAACTCATTCTAACTTCCAAATGATCATTCTTGCACAAAATCCTCCTCTAGATAACATTACCTTGGCAACTTGGAACAATTCGCAACTTTATATAAATATAAAGGGTAAAATAATAAATAAATAAAATATCTATTTTGCAGCAGCAAACACTGCATTTAACTCAGTATAATTCAGTGCAGTTTAGGATACTTTTATATTTGTAAAAGACGAGCCACCACAATCTTTCTTTTATACTGCAGTTTTGTAGAATCACCTTTCACACTTGCATAGTTTACAGCATAATGCTCTGCGTGTTTTTCAGGTGTTTTCTCTTATCTCACACCCTGCATGCTGTGCTGCCTTTTACTACATATTGATTTGCGTCAATAAAACATAAATTAAAGCAACTGATGAATAACTAAGCAGTCCTTGGGCACTCACCTTCTAGATACCAGAAAACAAACAAATATTTTTTCTTTCATGGTTCGGGTAACTACATTCAGACAAAGGTATGGACAGTGTGGAAGTGGGTGTTAAACATGCTGCATGTGTCTTGTGGCTCTGCGTCATTTTCTTGTCCACTGTGGAGGTTTAAGTGAACAGATGCTGAGGAGATTCTGTGGTACGCAGTGCACACACTGACTGGATGAATTATAACTTCAAGGATCCTGACACAGGAAATGTTACACTCTCTTGATCTTTACAGCATCATGGGATTGAGGATGGGTAGGGATGGGAATTGTTAGGAATTTAACGATTCTAGTTATGATTCTGATTCCACTTAATGGCTCCAGTCGCTTTTTTTATTCTATTAACTCTTTTAGTACTTTTTAGGGACCTCCAAATAATTGATCCTAACTGAGATATATATATACACAGTATATATATCTCAGTTAGGATCAATTATTTGGAGGTCCCTAAAAAGTACTATATATATAATATGTATGTGTGTGTGGATGGATGGATGGATATTATAAATAATTTTTCCGTGCACATATTTTTTTAAAATTCATGTAATCTTTAATCAAAGCTTCTCCTCCCTCTTGCAGCGAGATCTCTTCTCTTCTCTGATGATGTGTTTACTGGCATGAGGGCAGGGCAACCTATAACTCACATGACATCACAGCAATAGCAAACCACAACTATCCAATCAATTCTCAATGGACAAAATCAAGTCCCGCCCTAAATTTTTTGTTCAAGAAACTATTTCACTCCGATATACATCACAGTACACAAGTACAGTACAGTTTTCACAATTTGTTGAAATCATGATACTTTTTTCCTGGATTATTTGATGAATCGAAAGAACGGAAATTATTTAAAATAGAAATCTTTTGTAACAGTATAAATGTCTTTCATTTTTTTAATGGTGATGTATATGTATGCATATACCTACATTATATATAATATGTTGTAATGACAATTCTGTATGAGTGAATGTGTGAGTGAGTGGGTGTGTGTGTGTGAGTGTGAGTGAATGTGTGAGTGAGTGGGTGGGTGTGTGTGTGTGAGTGAGTGGGTGTGAGTGTGTGAGTGTGTGATTGTGTGAGTGTGTGAGTGAGTGTGTGAGTGAGTGCGTGAGTAAGTGCGTGAGTGAGTGCGTGAGTGAGTGCGTGAGTGAGTGTGCGTGTGAGTGTGCGACTCAGTGAGTGTGTGTGCGAGTGTGTGTGCGAGTGTGTGTGCGAGTGTGTGTGCGAGTGTGTGTGCGAGTGTGTGAGCGAGCGAGTGTGCGAGCGATTGTGAGAGCGAGTGAGCGAGCGATTGTGCGAGCGAGTGTGCGAGCGAGTGTGCGAGTGAGTGTGCGAGTGAGTGAGTGAGTGAGCGAGCTGGGTAGTTTTACATGTAAAAAATCTATTTAATAAGTGAATATATTTTCCATTAGTAATACTATTGTATTTAATAATATTTTAAAATAATTTTATATTGTAGCTTGCCAGTAGTTTAAAATGTTTTACTTAAAAACTCTTCAGAGCACAGACGGAATAGCACTGAACCGTCCAGTGAGGCAGCACATTTCTATTTTTCAGCTCAGTCGGAAAGCCTGCAGCCATGTATACCTGGTGTGAAGCAGATTGATATAATGGCCCATCATGTGTCAGATCAACATTACTTACCCCTGCCACTATACCCTCGTTTCTCCCTCTCTCTCTCTCCTTTATACCTCATATTATTAACCTTTCTCTTCATTCCGAAACGTGGTCTGTGCTTTCGCTCTCTCATCACTGGATGCTTTTTTTTCCACCCCCTGTTCTTACTACCCTCTTCTTCACGGCTGCCCTCAAGAGGAACCGGAGGGGGGGTGCTTGACAAACGGGCCATGAGCACCGAGTCGAGAAGGACGCAGATGTCAAAGCTATGAATCTTGGGACACTGCCTCCCCCTCGCCCCCACTTCTCTCGCTTTCTCTAGCCTCTGCTCCCTGTTCAGGTGCGGGACGGTCCCATGTACCACCCAATCAGTGCTCACATGCGTCTCCCAAGACAATCATTCATAGCTCCACTAATCAGAGAAAATTAGGTGACAAATCCACTCCAGGTGTGTGCGTCTGTGGTTTTTCAACCTACGTGACACTCACAGGGTCACAGCGAAGGCTTTAAGGTACAGGCTGGAGGTTATAACTTGCCAGTCACGATTCTGTCACATGGGAGACGAGATTTTGATGGCACACACTTTATTATGGTGCGCGAGAGTGAATGTGCACCCTTAACCCTTGATTAAAGGTCAGACAAAGTTGGTGATATATAGTCCATCACTGATTTCTGTCTTGATGCTTGTGTAGGACAGAGTTAATGGTACTGTCTGTTCTGAAATAGCTGTTTTTGATTTTGTAGGTCTCACTGCTGCACCCAACACATCTAATTTATTGATTTTTTTTCCAATAAACATCTGGCCATATTACATAATACTATATATACACCGATCAGGCATAACATTATGACCATGTTAGTCCGCCTTTTGCTGCCAAAACAGCCCTGACCCGTTGAGGCATGGACTCCACTAGACCCCTGAAGGTGTGCTGTAATATCTGGCACCAAGATGTTAGCAGCAGATCCTTTAAGTCCTGTAAGTTGCGAGGTGGGGCCTCCATGGATCGGACTTCTTTGTTCAGCACATCCCACAGATGCTCGATTGGATTGAGATCTGGGGAATTTGGAGGCCAAGTCAACACCTCAAACTCATTGTTGTATTCCTCAAACCATTCCTGAACCATTTTTGCTTTGTGGCAGGGCGCATTATCCTGCTGAAAGAGGCCACAGCCACCAGGGAATACCGTTTCCATGAAAGGGTGTACATGGTCTGCAACAATGCTTAGGTAGGTGGTACGTGCCAAAGTAACATCCACATGGATGGCAGGACCCAAGGCTTCCCAGCAGAACATTGCCGAAAGCATCACACTGCCTCCGCTGGCTTGCCTTCTTCCCACAGTGCATCCTGAAGCCATGTGTTCCCCAGGAAAGCGACGCACACGCACCCGGCCAGCCACGTGATGTAAAAGAAAACGAGATTCATCAGACCAGGCCACCTTCTTCCGTTGCTCCGTGGTCCAGTTCTGATGCTCACGTGCCCACTATTTGCACTTTCTGCTGTGGACAGAGGTCAGCATTGGCACCCTGACTGGTCTGCGGCTATGCAGCCCCATACGCAAAAAACTGCGATGCACTGTGTATTCTGACACCTTTCTATCAGAACCAGCATTAACTTCTTGAGCAATTTGAGCTACAGTAGCTTGTCTGTTTGATCGGACCACACGGGCCAGCCTTTGTTCCCCATGTGCATCAATGAGCCTTGGCCACCAATGACCCTGTCGCCGGTTCACCACTGTTCCTTCCTTGGACCACTTTTGATAGATACTGACCACTGCAGACCGGGAACACCCCACAAGAGCTGCAGTTTTGGAGATGCTCTGACCCAGTCGTCTAGCCATCACAATTTGGCCCTTGTCAAACTCCCTCAAATCCTTACGCTTGCCCATTTTTCCTGCTTCTAACACATCAACTTTGAGGACAAAATGTTCACTTGCTGCCAAATATATCCCACCAACTAACAGGTGCCATGATGAAGAGATAATCAGTGTTATTCCCTTCACCTGTCAATGGTCATAATGTTATGCCTGATCGTTGTGTATATGTATGTGTATGTGTATGTATATGTATATGTATATATATATATATATATATATATATATACACATATACACAGTGGGGAGAACAAGTATTTGATACACTGCCGATTTTGCAGGTTTTCCTACTTACAAAGCATGTAGAAGTCTGTAATTTTTATCATAGGTACTTTTCAACTGTGAGTGACGGAATCTAAAACAAAAATCCAGAAAATCACATTGTATGATTTTTTTAAATAATTAATTTGCATTTTATTGCATGACATAAGTATTTGATCACCTACCAACCAGTAAGAATTCCGGCTCTCACAGACCTGTTAGTTTTTTTTTAAGAAGCCCTCCTGTTCTCCACTCATTACCTGTATTAACTGCACCTGTTTGAACTCGTTACCTGTATAAAAGACACCTGTCCACACACTCAATCAAACAGACTCCAACCTCTCCACAATGGCCAAGACCAGAGAGCGGTGTAAGGACATCAGGGATAAAATTGTAGACCTGCACAAGGCTAGGATGGGCTGCAGGACAATAGGCAAGCAGCTTGATGAGAAGGCAACAACTGTTGGCACAATTATTAGAAAATGGAAGAAGTTCAAGATGACGGTCAATCTCCCTCGGTCTGGGGCACAATGCAAGATCTCACCTCGTGGGACATCAATGATCATGAGGAAGGTGAGGGATCAGCCCAGAACTACACGGCAGGACCTGGTCAATGACCTGAAGAGAGCTGGGACCACAGTCTCAAAGAAAACCATTAGTAACACACTACGCCGTCATGGATTAAAATCCTGCAGCGCACGCAAGGTCCCCCTGCTCAAGCCAGCGCATGTCCAGGCCCGTCTGAAGTTTGCCAATGACCATCTGGATGATCCAGAGGAGGAATGGGAGAAGGTCATGTGGTCTGATGAGACAAAAATAGAGCTTTTTGGTCTAAACTCCACTCGCCGTGTTTGGAGGAAGAAGAAGGATGAGTACAACCCCAAGAACACCATCCCAACCGTGAAGCATGGAGGTGGAAACATCATTCTTTGGGGATGCTTTTCTGCAAAGGGGACAGGATGACTGCATCGTATTGAGGGGAGGATGGATGGTGCCATGTATCGCGAGATCTTGGCCAACAACCTCCTTCCCTCAGTAAGAGCATTGAAGATGGGTCGTGGCTGGGTCTTCCAGCATGACAACGACCTGAAACACACAGCCAGGGCAACTAAGGAGTGGCTCCGTAAGAAGCATCTCAAGGTCCTGGAGTAGCCTAGCTAGTCTCCAGACCTGAACCCAATAGAAAATCTTTGGAGGGAGCTGAAAGTCCGTATTGCCCAGCGACAGCCCCAAAACCTGAAGGATCTGGAGAAGGTCTGTATGGAGGAGTGGGCCAAAATCCCTGTTGCAGTGTGTGCAAACCTGGTCAAGAACTACAGGAAACGTATGATCTCTAATTGCAAAAGGTTTCTGTACCAAATATTAAGGTCTGCTTTTCTGATGTATCAAATACTTATGTCATGCAATAAAATGCAAATTAATGACTTAAAAATCATACAATGTGATTTTCTGGATTTTTGTTTTAGATTCCGTCAATCACAGTTGAAGTGTACCATACTAAAAGGATTATTAGGAACACCTGTTCAATTTCTCATTAATGCAATTATCTAATCAACCAATCACATGGCAGTTGCTTCAATGCATTTAGGGGTGTGGTCCTGGTCAAGACAATCTCCTGAACTCCAAACTGAATGTCAGAATGGGAAAGAAAGGTGATTTAAGCAATTCTGAGCGTGGCATGGTTGTTGGTGCCAGACGGGCCGGTCTGAGTATTTCACAATCTGCTCAGTTACTGGGATTTTCACGCACAACCATTTCTAGAGTTTACAAAGAATGGTGTGAAAAGGGAAAACATCCAGTATGCGGCAGTCCTGTGGGCGAAAATGCCTTGTTGATGCTAGAGGTCAGAGGAGAATGGGCCGACTGATTCAAGCTGATAGAAGAGCAACTTTGACTGAAATAACCACTCGTTACAACCGAGGTATGCAGCAAAGCATTTGTGAAGCCACAACACGCACAACCTTGAGGCGGATGGGCTACAACAGCAGAAGACCCCACCGGGTACCACTCATCTCCACTACAAATAGGAAAAAGAGGCTACAATTTGCACGAGCTCACCAAAATTGGACAGTTGAAGACTGGAAAAATGTTGCCTGGTCTGATGAGTCTCGATTTCTGTTGAGACATTCAGATGGTAGAGTCAGAATTTGGCGTAAACAGAATGAGAACATGGATCCATCATGCCTTGTTACCACTGTGCAGGCTGGTGGTGGTGGTGTAATGGTGTGGGGGATGTTTTCTTGGCACACTTTAGGCCCCTTAGTGCCAATTGGGCATCGTTTAAATGCCACGGCCTACCTGAGCATTGTTTCTGACCATGTCCATCCCTTTATGACCACCATGTACCCATCCTCTGATGGCTACTTCCAGCAGGATAATGCACCATGTCACAAAGCTCGAATCATTTCAAATTGGTTTCTTGAACATGACAATGAGTTCACTGTACTAAAATGGCCCCCACAGTCACCAGATCTCAACCCAATAGAGCATCTTTGGGATGTGGTGGAACGGGAGCTTCGTGCCCTGGATGTGCATCCCACAAATCTCCATCAACTGCAAGATGCTATCCTATCAATATGGGCCAACATTTCTAAAGAATGCTTTCAGCACCTTGTTGAATCAATGCCACGTAGAATTAAGGCAGTTCTGAAGGCGAAAGGGGGTCAAACACAGTATTAGTATGGTGTTCCTAATAATTCTTTAGGTGAGTGTGTATATATATATATATATATATATTTATATATAATATTTAATATTTTGTTTAATTATTGTAATTATATATAATTTATATATACTAGTTGTCACTTAAGTACAATATTCATATTTTCAGTTATTTAATTATTATATTATGTAATTATTTAAAATAAATTAGATGCACTAATGAAATATTCATGAAAAGGCTTGTTTGTAATTGAAAATGTAGTGTAGTGCCCTGATTTCCCTTTATATACATACAACTAAAATCCTGATGTGTGGTGTAGATATTAGTGATGTATGGTTTCTCCAGGAGCACTGCAGCTTTGAGTTTGTCTCTGATGGCCAAATGTAATGGACATTAAGAACTGATAGATGCAGAGTTTTTATGATTATGACTATCAGTTGAATTTAGATTTTTTGCCAGAAGCATGTACATGGTAACCATTAACATCATCACACAGGGACATTTACCAGTGTTGGAAACGACTGAAACATTACTGAATGAGACAGTCAAGGCTGTGGTTTACCATTTCATGATAGATGTGCTCATTATTGCACATTTGTGTAAAGGATGAGGTCTAATACGCCCACACAATGTCTAGCCGTTCCTTACGCTTTCGTTATTAGTTATATAAAACCTCAATTTTTGTAAAAACTAGTCATATTTTTAGTTTTTAGTTATACAACTTCAGCTTTAATTGAAATTATCTTTTTTTAATCTGTGTATATCGTACACATTTACAGTTTGCAGTTTACTTGTTTGTAAACTCTATTGATCGGTGCATTAATATACTTTATGCCTTGTCATAATTGTGGTACATTCAACCGCTGTTTCCAAGTAGTTTTGAAAGATTTTTCTCTTTTGCCTTTTGCTTTTTTTTTTCTTTGATTCGTGCCAGTGAGTTTGTTCAAACATTCAGTGCTTGTATATTTAATGGCAACAAGTTAATATGCAGTCAAAGTTTACAAATGTAGGACATTTAATTGGAGTCATTTCAAGTTTAATGGACTCGAACCAGCTTCCCTGGGAGCAGTATGGCCCAGATATGTCTAGATCATGTGAGCTAACCACTGCACCAGAGATCTGAAAAGCTGCACATTAATCTTTTAATGGATGTGATATGGCTTAGTGGTTGAAGTTCTGGACCGGTAAGCCACAGGTTGTTGGTTCTAATCCCAGAAGGTATGATTTAGGAGCTCAATCTAAGGTCGTTTACACCTGGTATTAAGATGCGTTTTGGTTGATCGGATCACAAGTGGACGAGACTAAAACAGGGTCTAAAAAGTTTTGAGCTTGTCCACTTTCAATCACTTCCAGAGGGAGTTGAAAACGCATTCGACCGGATTGCTTTCGTAGTGTAAACACTCATGTCGTCGAATGCGTTCGAACAGCCACAAAAGACCATCTACTCTCCGCCTACTGACTTAATGAGTAAACATTATGGGAAGCGCGCTAGCCAGGCGGGATTTAAAGTTTGTCGGCTGAAGGTCCAAGTTTGGTTTGAAGTCAAAAAAAGTACCAAGCACAATGTTCTCTCACCATTCATGATTTCTAACACTCAATCACAGCGTTCGTTGTGGTCTTGCAGCTGTCAGAGCGGAAACAAAAGCTGCTGCTCTCCGTATGTTTTTCCGTTGTTTCCGGGCACGTTCATATGTAAATTGTGCAAGCTTATTTTGTCCATTAGATCAAAAGATCTGAAAAAAACCTATACATTTACCCGCCCATAGACTTAAGAATCTGTTCAACAGCGCTCAAAATGCTAGAGGGAAATGCTGGTATCGTCACATTTTTAAAATTTCAGTATCAACTTGGCACCTAAGTCGGTACCTGTGACAACACTACCGTAGACCCTCCCCTCGAAGAAATCAGGACAGAAGTGGTTGAAAGAGACGGATTAAAACACCAGGTGTAAACGTGAATGTGTCTCCCTTGTCTACTTGTGTTGTGGTTGATCGAATCACATCTTAATACCAGATGTAAACAGGGCCTAAGTGTACGTTTACACAACGATGTACTAACAACGGAAACTTTTTTCCTTTGCGTTTTTCACATACAGACGACAACGTTGTCAAAACCATCCCTGTTCACACGGATCAGCGAAAACGGCTAAAAACAATGTATTATTCATACCAGGCCAGTAGTTGGCGATGTCACTTTGTAAAGAAACAATACGTGCCTACACGCATGACTTCACCGTTTTCACAAATTCACGTTTTTGTAGTTTACAATGGTATAGAGATGATAATGGTATTGTTTTGAAAAACTTGCACTATGAAACCCGTTTTCAAAAGTGTGCTTTTTCAGTCCCCCAAAAACCAATGTTGTGTAAATGAACGGCCAAAACGCATAAAAAGCTTCCCGTCGTGTAAATGGCTCCTAAGTTGACTGTAGCAAAATATGTACCATGAATCACTTTGGATAAGAAAGTGTCTGCTAAATGATTAATGTTCTTGTTATGTAAAGTATTGACTCATGAGGGCTTTGTTTGACTTTGTACATATATCACATGTAAGCCCTGCAGTTGATGTCTTTTACTCAATTTCATTTATCATCTTTCTTTACAGTCTATCCGGACCGATGCAATATCAGCCTGGCGGCGGTTGGGGACACTCAGAAACACAGTGACCGCATTGCATTCTGGGATGATGTGTATGGCTTCAAGATGATGTGTATGAAGAAGGCTGTGATACCAGAGGCAGTAGTGGAGGTGTTGAAGCCTGAGACAGTCATTTCAGAGCCTGCAGTGATTAAGGTAAGAGGAGAGACTTTATTAGGGTCTTTCTAGAAAAGTCTGAAGGGAATTATCAGCGAAATGATTAGTTAATTCTAAATGACTCCTTGGGGATCAATGAAGTGTGTCATCTATCGAGATTTTATAGTGCCTTCAGGAAAACACATTGCTTGTGTTCCTCAAGTCTCATTGGATAAAAGCATCTGCCAAATGAACACATGTAAATGTAAATATTCACTTTAAATAATATCGCAGCACAGATGGGTTGGGCTCAATACACTTTTCTAACATTTACAGAAATTAATACTTTAATTCAACAAGGATGCATTTAATGGTTTCCCCTAAAAATATTAAGCATCACAACTGTTTTCAACATTGATAATAAAAAGAAATGTTTCTTGAGCAGCAAAACAGCTGGTTTCTGAAGGATCATGTGACACTGAAGACTGGAGTAATGATGCTGAAATTTCAGCTTTAATCTTATCTTACTGTCCCCAATGGTAGTGTAAAGGGATAGTTTAAACTGGTCATTCTAAACCATTATGATTTTTCCATAGAACACCAACAGCACATTTTTGGAAATGTCCAAGCTGCTCTTTTTTTTTTCATACAACAAAAGTGGATGGTGGTTTATTCTGTCACTTTCACTTCTGGGTGAACTATTCCTACATTTCTGAGTTATCTGCTTACTAATCCCCTCTTTTTAACTACATAATGGTGTCTGTCTTATTGGATTTGGTGCAGATCATTAGATCACCTGAATCCCTAATTAATTGAGTCTGGGCTGGACAGAAAGCCAATTTCCTGTGTTGTGGCCTTGTTTTGAGATAGAGGGAGGAGGGGAGAGAACGTAGGTAGGATCAGGCAGAAGATGAAGAGAAGGGAGTGACAGATTGTGAGCAGAGAGCGAGAGACGTTTGAGAGGAAGTAAAGCCTCGGAGGCCGTCTGTGACAGAATGGCTGATTGATTATTCTAATCTTTGTTTAAAGTCCTCCTTAGTAAACTTTACCACTACTCATCACTGCCTGCCATGGCCTTGCATAAACACTTATGAGGAAAAACACACATATGCTTAACGTTGTTCTTTCTGTGATTTTTCAATAAATATTTAAATGAAAGATGCCACCAATGAATTGCAGCAAAAAATGAACACTAATAAAGTTATATGTTTTTTTTTTATAGGTATTTCCACGAGAGCTACTGTATAGTTACATTGAAATGTGGTAAAACAGTAGATCGATTTTTTTTAACAGAAAAACTGAGGCCCTGTTTACACCTGGTATTAAGATGAGGTTTGGTCAATCGGATCACAAGTGGACGACGCTAAATACAGGTGTAAATGGGGTCTAAAACGGTTTGAGCTTGTCCACTTTCAATTACTTCCAGAAGTAGTTGAAAACGCATTCGACCGGATTGATTTCGTAGTGTAAACTCTCATGTGATCGAATGTGTTCGAACAGCCAAAAAAGACGCCTGCTCTCCGCCTACTGACCTAATGCGTAACCATTATGGGAAGCACGCTAGACAGTCGGGATTTAAACTTTGTTGGCTGAAGACCCAAGTTTGGTTTGAAGACGAAAAACGTACCAAGCACAATGTTCTCTCACCATTCCTGATTTCTAACACAGACTCACAGCGTTCGGCGTGGTCTTGCGGCTGTCAGAGGAGAAATGAAAGTTAATGCTCTGTGAGTGTTTCTATGTCATGTCCAGTCGCGTTCATATGTAAAGTGAATTGAGCTCATTTTGTCCATTAGATAAAAAGATCTGAAAAAACCCATACATAGACCCTCCCCTCAAAGAAATCAGGACAAAAGAGACGGATTAAAATACCAGGTGTAAACGTGTATGTGTGTCCCTCGTCTACTTGATCCGATCGACCAAAGCGCATCTTAAAACCAGGTGTAAACAGAGCCTAAGAGTAGATTTTTTTTTACAAATTCCTTTCATTTGTCTTCTCAGAAAAATGTGACCAATTTTAACCGTATGTTCAACCATGGGGGCTGAATTACATTATATTCCCTGACCTTGATCATAAAATGGCTCAAACATAAGCAATAATGAAAATTCAATGCACAAATCCATCATTTCCTCTCTGTGCAGAAACGTTGCACATCTTACTTCCATTATCTCACTGACCCAGCCCAATAAAGCCATTTAACGGTGGTCAGAGTTCCATTAAATGAACACATTCTAGTGTGGAATTCTGTTACAACATTTAATGACATGTCTTCCACTTAAACTAGCCACATTTACTGCTTTATGATATTTAAAGGGTTTTTTATTGTATTTTTGTCATGTAGATGTTTAATTATATTTAATGATCTTAAATTAAATTATTTAAATAATTTAGTAATCTATTTTTAATAGTTTATAATGTTTAAATTTAATAATTATAATTGATATTCTAAAATTAGTAATCAATATACCATTCCTCTTGCATTCCACCTATATTACTATCTTTTTATTTACAGCAAGTATAATGTAAAGTATAATTTATTTGTTGTATTGCGTTCTCTAAAATGTTTTATTCCATCAAGCACTTAAAAACTAGTGCATGTGCTCCAATATATCGTGTGCCCTTGGTGTTGTCAACTTGAGATTGGGTCTAGGTCATATAATTTCTCAACAAAAAGTCAAAAAATAAAGCAAAAACAAACGTCTAAAATTGTCTTAAATGACTATTGATATCCAGTGTTAGCTGTCCAAGAACCTCTGAATTGTGACTTCTATTGCTCCCAACTTTTCTAGCCAGCTCTGTTACTTTATAGGATGTTTAAAGAAGTTTTGTTTATGTGTCCCTCTCTAGACTATTGACTGTGGCGCTGTGACTGTGTCTGAGCTGGAGTTCACTGTAGGCTTCACTCTGAAGATAACGGCCAGCACATTCTGTACAGTGAGTAGATCCAACACAAACACACATTTACCAACAAACTCGCACACAAACACACTTCAATCTTCAGAGCTAATCAAGGTTGTCAGGTGTGAAGATTAATTAGTGGTGGGGAGATGGCTGCGATGTGTCCGGTAGCTCAGACATCAGTCTGGTTTGATGGAAAGATGGGTTTTCTTACAGGTGAAGGTTACGACAGTCAGTGAAAGGTTTGCTTTATTTCATGGCCTAAATGTCTCCATGTGTGAGGTAAAATAGAGTGAGAGGGTATTAAAGGAATATTTCTCTCAATCTTGTGTCATTCTAGTACTGTGAGATACTGAGGTAAATTATAAAAAATATTCATGCAGCTCTTGTCCCATTTAAAGGTGCACTATTTAATTTTTTTTGTTCAAAATTAACTAAATTTAAACGAGTCCTTCTTCCAAAACATGTATTTGTCTTATCCTGATTCACTATGGTAAGCCCGTCATAAGGGTTCCCGAGAGGGATGCTTTTTGTGGGAAAATGCGTACATTGTTTTTAGCCGTTACATACGTCACTCATCCGTGTGTGTCTCAACATATCTGTAAATAGAAAAAAGGTTCTCCGGCTACTTTGACGCATGTAGGAGTGGCATAGGTTAGTTCTCACAATGAGTGAGAAAGGTGGACATGGAGCAGCTAAAACTCGATCCTCCGGGGAATCACCCGTTTTAATAAACAACGCAGAAAAGAGGGGCTTCTGTTTGCAAAAAGAGAACGTGACAGAGCTTGTAATAAAACAAGAATCAACATTTGCTTGGCTTTTCGGAGATGGTGAGAACCGAGGGATTTGAAATGTTGTAAAAGCGACTCAGAGATTATGCCGTTTTTATTACTCAACAGGTAAGTATGGTATTTTATTGAACAGATAAATGGTCATATGTAGCTCTCTATCAGAGTTCACTGTAAAGCATTATCTATTGTGAACGGTCATTTCATTATGGTTGTTGTAACGCTGTGCTGGAATTTATTTTCAAGAAAGTACCATGTCTTTTAATGAGTAAAGCTACAGTAATGTCTTCAGCTAGTCAGCTTGAGATCCTTTCCATCTAAACTGGTTATGTCTCTTAAGTCTAGTAGTGAATGTTTTATGAGCAGTAGAATAACCATATTCATTCGCACAGTCACGTAGAGATGAAGCACAACCAAAACAAAGTTCTTCCGCAAAATGCATGCAGTTTTGTTTTTTAACTTCTAGTTAAAGTTACATAGTGTACCTTTAATAACTATCCATTGTGGCCACTCTGTCAAGCTCCAAAAAGGACAAAAAGCATCATAAAACTTCCATAAAAGTTGATTGTATGACTTGTGTACTAGACTACCATTCAAAAGTTTGCATTAAATTGATCAAAAGTGACAGTTGAGACTTATTACAAAAATATTTTTTATTTTAAATAAATGCTTTTCTTTTCAACTTTATATTTATCAAAGAATCCTGGAAATAAAAAAAATATATCATAGTTTCCACAAAAATATTAAACTCCACAACCATTTTCAACATTGATAATAATCAGAAATATTTCTTGCACACCAAATTATCATATTAGAATGATTTCTGAAAGATCATGTGACACTGAAGACTGGAGTAAAGATGCTGAAAATGTAGCTTTGCATCGCAGGAATAAATTAGATTTAAAAATATATCAAAATAGAAAACAGTTATTTTAAATTGTATTTTACTGTTTTACTGTATTTTTGATAAATTAAAAGCAGCCTTAGTGAGCAGAGGACACTACTTTTAAAATCATTAAAATAATCTTACCAACCCCAAAGTTTTAAACAGTAGTGTATATTTCAAATATTCTGCAGCGATACGTCAAAAGTCATGGAAAATCATCTTCATTGTACAATACAATTGTCCATTCTGCTTAATCGAACTGGTGCAATGTGTCTGGTTATGACACAAGCAAAAGCCAATGACGTTTGGCCTCAAAATTGTCATTTGGACGATTTTTATGGTGGGGATTTTTGGATTTTGAACAGCTATTGTAGGAAGCAGAGCAGCGTGAACATTCTTGAGAGTTTCTTCTTTTTCATAACAGTTTAGAATGACATGAAGGTGAGTAAATAATGTCATAACTTTCAGTTCTGTGTGAGTTCTGTGTACTCCTGTCAAGACATCATGTTTTTTTTGTTTTTCCAAGCTATATTGTTTGCTAGGTCACCATTCATGTCAGGGTCTATTTTCTGGTATGGGAGAGTATGTGTGTGTGTATTTGTCAGTGAA
This sequence comes from Coreius guichenoti, assembly GCA_039654105.1. NCBI lineage: Eukaryota > Metazoa > Chordata > Actinopteri > Cypriniformes > Gobionidae > Coreius > Coreius guichenoti. Next base: position 46,990,803 of record CM077168.1, read on the forward strand.
AAGTGAGAGTTGGTAGGAGACGGAACAAAAAAAGCAACTGAAATTTCAAGTGTAATTTTTCTTTTGTCTCCCAGTTTTGTCCCAGCATTATTGTTCCTGCTTCTTTGTTATAGCTTTTATGGATTAATCAATACTATATTATTATCTCCCTTCCCCTCTCAGAGTTACTCTGGATTTAATGGAGTTTGTAAACATCATCTCATTTTTTTCTGTTGCTCTCCAGTAATGGAAAAGCACATCCTGATTTCCTCCTTGTTAAAAAAAAATCTATTTTTAGATCAAAGGCAGGTATAACCAATTTTCAAATATTATATATCCTTGAGTGTAATAAAAAAAATTCAGTTTATAGTCATAGATGGGATTCAGCACCCTGTTTTGCACTGCTTTGTCATGTAATTATGGAGGCACCCCAAAAACGGAGGGAAAATGCTGTCGTCCCCATGATTGAGTGCATGGACTTATTCTCCTGCCGACAGTCCATTCATCACATCAGGCTGCCTAACCTTGCATTAAATGAACAGCGCTACCCTGCGCTCTCGTGCTCGGCCGGCGGAAGACAAATAACGCTCGCTCTTACAGTTGCGCTGGTCCTCGACTCACGTTGTCCACAGGGACGACAGTCTCTCCCCTGTCTCTCTCAGTATCTCTGTTGCTTTCTCTTTCACCTCCCTCCAGAAAAAAATGTGTCACTTCTAAATGTGCCAGATTCACTTTGATACATTTAATATGTATCTTTAAGCTCACTATGGAAATTTGGCCCAAGTAATAGGGAAGATTGGGGTAAGTTGTGCAACTTGTATAAGATGGAGGTAAAACTAATGAACTGAAATTATATTTCAGATTCAGGATGTATTTCAGAATATTTCCTGGAGTGGTTATCAATCAGGGGCCGGGAGCCACTAGGGGACCTCAACAAACTTTCAAGGGAGCCTCAATATGACTTAAAATGATTTAAAATAAGACAAAACAAGCATAAAAATAAACTAAAACAACTAAAAATCATTTGGTTATTTTTAAATAGAAAGAATACACATCTTTCTATTTATGCCAAGCAGCTGTGTAAGATATGATCTTTCTAAATATATGGTCATGTGACAAAACGTATGCTCGGTTTGCTAGAATAACGCAGCTAACATTGAGGAACAACAGCTTGTATTTGAGGTATAAAATGTTCATGACACATCTTATGAACTGCAGTTGAAGCACATCTCAAGATGGTTGTGAATAATGTTTGCGTCAGTGGTGATTTGCCTTAAGGACACTTCATGTTACATCAAGCTGTGACAATAACAATACTGGTAATGATTGTATATGGGGGAAAAATAAGTAGGGATAATGCTTGTTTTCTCCATATTTATAAAATGTCAGTGGAGAGACAAAGCAATGGTTATAGAAGATTGATAATTGTGGTTATGATAACTTGTTATTGGAAGTTATGATGGGACTTTATATTGTTACAAAAAATTATATTGCAAATAAATTAGAATTAGAATCCTGAAATAAAATGTATCACAGTTTCCACAAAAATATGAAGCAGCGCAACTGATTTTAACATTGATAATAATCAGAAATGTTTCTTGAGCAGCAGATCAGCATATTAGAATGATTTCTGAAGGATCATGTGACACTGAAGACTGGAGTAATGATGCTGAAAATTCAGCTTTAATCACAGGAATTTTACATTTTTAAAAATATGTTAGTATAGAAAACAGATTTTAAATTGCAACAATATTTCACATTATTAGTGTTTTTACTGTATTTTTGATCAAATAAATGCAGCCTTGGTGAACATGAGACATTTTTCACATTTTGAACGATTTCTCACACTCCAAAGACGCTAACTATAATGATAACGATAAATATATATTCTAAATATCATTCTAAATATAAAAGAATAGCAGTGTACACACCACAACCATAACTATAATGATAATGGCACAGGGAAACAATATTGTTGGAATCAGTTTTTAGAAGGATTTTTTTCCAGCTGATGAAAAGCATTGAGAGCCAATCAGAATCCATCCTGCTTTAAAGAGCTTGAGCATTTATATTTGCAGACGGTAAAACTGCAGCACGAACTTAGAACAAACAGAATGATATCGTCCGCTGGTGTGGACGCCATATTTATCATTATAGTTATCTTTATAGTTATCATGCATTTTGTTTCTGTTTAAAAGCACAGTGGCATTGTGAAATGCGCCAGTCGTGCATTTCTATATGGCTGACGTGACATTTCCAGTAAGTGAACACTGGGCTGATGTTGACAGCGGGACAGCTCTAGATATGGCCAAATCCCTGGGCTATAGGGAGCTGAAACTCCTTGGGTAAAACAGGTCAATGGAGTTTCAGTATAGATGATTGGAAAGCAGTGAGGTACTTTCACATATATTCACTTGGTCACACCATTTCCTTTGTACATACAATTGTACACAAAATACTCTTTAGTAGTAGTAGTAGTAGTAGTAGTAGTTGCAATTTAGCAAATGCTTTTATACAAAGTGACTTGCCTAATTGAGCCCTGAATCCAATCAAGCATATTTTTCACTTTCTTATAAGAAAAATGCCTCAAAACAATCAAAAGATTGTTACTTGTTAGTTTATCAGCAAGGAAGTGTGAAAACAAACAATTCTGCAATTCTTACTCTATTTTGTTCCCGTTGCTCTGGTGGGCACATTATGTCTTTTCATTGGCACGATAAAGCATCCAAGCTAACTTGTTTGAACAGAACAGCATGTACAGGGCGGTTTAAAATATCATTGAGCTGTTTTTTGAGATTTTGGAGAAAGATGCGGATACTTTTTGGAAAACTTTTTTTCACAATGGCTGTAAAATCAAGTTTAACTATGCCATTGCCGTACCAAGTGGCATTTGTGATGTATCTTGTACATAGTGTTACAAATTCTCATGTTAGGGGTGAATTCAGGTTGATTGGGACACTTTTTTGCCATTGAGATGACTGGGAAAAAGTGTCCCAATCAACCTGAATTCACTCTACATGATAAATACAGTTGTTTTGCATTGTAATACGCTCATATATTAATTTGTTGCATGAATGATTGTGTTTTACTCTGTAAGGGAGACTAATAAATACTCTAACGTGAGGCTATTTTTTGAACAGCGCTTGTTCAGGCACACAGTGTCAGACTAGAGCAATGATGTCAGTAGTGTACATACCCACTCTGTTCTTGACGTCACATGCAATTTCATAATTGTTTAAGCAACACTGTCGATTTTACCAGGCTGAAAAAAGGTATTGCATGTGCCCAAATGCCTATATGGCTAATCCAGCCCTGGATCTTACAGTATATTTTATCATCTGGACTGTCTATTTCAAGTAAAATGTTATTCTTATATATTTTTAGATGTATAAGAATATGTATCTGTAGAGCATACAGCACCATAGCCATTGTTTCAAATGTTAAATGCTCTCATAAACAGTCATGTTTTATTCTACGTTAATGCTGTTAATTACAAATTACCTGAATTAGTGAATTTATGAAGTCTGTTTTATAATTACAGCTCATAATAATTAGTGCTATTTTTGTGTTAATATTTGAGGGTTCTAGAACCAAAACTAAGTGTTGCAATCATACCCTATAGAAGGGAAGGAAGAAAGGTTATAGATGTTTTCTGTTTTAACTAATGATACCACTTTTTACAGCATTTCTGCCTCAGTCTTTACTCAAGTTCACTATGTAGGTGACTGAGTGTTTCTGCAGTAATGTCCTTCCCCTCTAATTAAACCCTGTATATTCGCTTCCAGTGCGGCGGAACGTCAAACTCAGAGGGAAAAGCAGAATAACGGGAATGGGAATTTCGGTGGCGTTGGTGTGTGTTGTGCACAGAATAAGGGGAGACGCCGGGTGTAGAAAGGGGGGTTGGAGAGCTTGAGGTGGTCGAGTGTGACGCCTCGCACGCATGAATAAACCCCATCAAAAGCGCATTAGCTCTCCCTCCTCCGCAGCTCGCCGCATAATTGTATCTGGCTGCACCACGCTCTGCTCCGACATGATAGCGCTGGAAAGGGCTTGATGATGAATTGCTCCCCGTTGGTGTTAGAGATGATGATAATTATTAATTTTCCCCGGACCTGTTCTCCAGGTAGACTTGCTGAACTGCGCCGTGCGCCGCCTCCTGGGCCGGGAAACAGCTCGCACACATCACTTATCTCCGACATTCCCCGGGTGTGAAGGCTGAACACTTTGATGAGAATAAAAAGACTCAGTTTCCACCATTTGTCCCCCTTTTCCCCACACAACACGAGCTTTTGTGTCTGCTCTTTCACTCCGCCCCGGTGCGTTTAACAGAGGGGGGTTTATTCTGTTTTATTTCTGGCAGGGAGTTACTTGGCTCTGACCCCTGTGTTTTCAGTGCGCGTCCTCTTTTGTCGGGTCCCAGTTTCTGTTGACATTTCTGGGCAATTTACACTGACAAAAAGGATGAACCCATTTAAAAGAAAAGCGGTTTGGAGATACTGCACTTTTTTCTTTTAAATAATTGACTTATGGAAAATAAGTTGATGACAATCATTAGTTGTATTATACCAATTAAGATTAATTATAGAAATAATTTTGGGTAATGGAATCTTTTTAATTATGTTAAAACAATACCAAAGATATCTAAAATGTAACCATAAATATAAATATAATTGATTAATTAATCCTTAATGTTGTGTATTTATTTAAAAGGACTAACAACTTTACAGTAACTGTGATTTATATATATCAATTGTCATCTCAATGGCAAAAAGTGTCCCAATCAACCTGAATATTATACCTATTAGGGGTGTAACGGTACATGTATTCGTCCCGAACAGAGCAGAGCGTGGTCATGGTTCGGTGCATACAGTCGGACCACGAATACAGTTAGTCACAGGCGATCCACTAGGGGTGGGAATCACAGGGTACCTCACGATATGATACAATACACAATACATGGCTCACGATACCGATAATATCACGATATAGCAATTCTGTGATAATCAGTATATTTGCTAGACAATCCTATAATGATACATCACAATATCTGTCAAACTATGAAAACAAAATGCCTGTGAAAAGATTAAGTGCAGGTTTTCCAGACTTTGGACTTAAATGTGGCTGGGGCATCTATTATTTTACTCACACTGCTGTTCGCCATCCCGTTAAAAACCTCTTTTTCTTAGGCTAGTTAACTTATGTTCACGTTTCCCTCATTTATGTGTTGAGCGCCACCTCGAGGAGCCATGAAGTAGCGATGCTGGGAGCAGGGAAATCAATTTAGAGCGCCTTATTTTATTCATTAAAATATTGATATTGGGCGCCAACGTATCGATTCTCGTATTGCATGGAGAAAGACAACAATATATTGCCATAACAATATTTTGTCCCACCCCTACGATCCACACTCCAATTCAGAAGGGGGCACGCACGGTAATGCAATGCTGTTTGCTACCTGCCACAACAGGAAAAAGAGCACAAGAAGAGACTCTATCCACCAACCCAAAACAAGAGATCAAATGGCACTTACAGTTTCGATACATTTTTGTGACGCGCTCCACAAACTTCACGGAAAGGAAACCGACACGGCAGAAAGCGGCATCCTGTTTGTTTCCTTTATTTTACAAAAATTGTTTTGTTTTTATTGTGAGTGTACACAAATAAAAATAGACCCTCGAATAATGTCTTACTCTTATCTCTATGACCATAAATGATGGAGTATTTTAAGTTGTTTCCGCTGTTATAATGAGACAAAATCATTTGGCATTATGCCGCTTTGTGTCATGGAGGTCTCTCTGCAGTCCAGTGATAAAATATGCGTGTCCTGGAAATGGGAAGCCTCAGGTGCCGCTTCACTCAATAGCCGCGTTTCCATTACCCTTCAAATTGCGCAAATTGAAATTGCGAATTGAAAATACGCCCAATGGAAACGCGTCAATTTCGCAAAAAACTCCCATATATCGCAAAAAAGTTTTTACGCTCGCATGATGTCGTTTTTCAGGCAATTCGAAAAAGGAAATTTTCGCAAAACTGCAATGGAAACAGTTTTTCCGCATTTACAGGTCACCTGGCGTACGTAAAAGTCAATCATTCTTTACAGATGACGCGGACAGAAGACGAGACAGAGTTCTTTATTAAACTCATAAAAGACTATAGAATTAAAGGGAAAACTGGATTCTAAACGAAGAAATGCCACATTATCATGAAGACCTTGAAGCAGATATGAGGGAGAAACACCCACAAACACCTCATACGTGACGCTCACAAGTGTAAGGTGCTTTCCTTGCCATTAATGCTTGGATAACACACCTACGTCTCCGATTAAAAATAATGGCTAGTGTGGTGGCTGGGATATACATAAACCTACCAACATCTGTGGCATAATTTTTAGAATGACATCACGAGAGGAAAAAAATAAGTTTTAGTCGCATAACAGCGGTTAATGGAAATGCTGTCATTTCGTAATAGTTTTTTTATCGACATTTAGAAAATATCGTAAAAATGTTTTGCGCAAATCAGTAATGGAAACGCGCGTGGCTACTGTCTCCTCGTGGAAAGGTGAAGAGGCTCAGATGTAGATGCTACTTTTTCTCCTTCTCGCTCATCTTTCCGTGATTTCTTGAAAAGTTAATTTTGCGCATGTTAATTAACTCTCACGCACAAAGAAGACTAATCCCGGTTTTATTTTTCATTCTATTTATTTTGTACTTGTATAACACAATAGATGCTTTTCAGTTTTGTAGCTGATTGTGATTGTATTTTATCAGGCCTACAAAAAAATATGACCTATGCAAGAGAGCATTCTGTTTAAAGGAGTCTGTACTGTACCAACTAGGGGACTAAATGCAGCTAGGTGGAACAAACTGTAATTTGCACTACTGTCTGTTCAAAATAAATGAAAAGAAACCTAGTATTGGGGATTTGTTGCTTTTTCCTGTTGTATTGAACTGTGACCCCAAAACCGAGGTACCTACCGAACCGTGACTTCTGTGTATCGTTACACCCCTAATACCTATATATATATTAGTTTTCTGGAAAATGTTTTTAATACTGTTTGAAACGTATACTAGTTTTTTGTCTATTGAAAAATAAGCCCATATAAAGGACTAATGCAGAACACAAGTCCTTTGTGGATGTGCTACTAAACCCTTGATTATGTTGCTGTGGCTTTGTCCTCTTAAAGCTGTTTTAACAGAAGAAAGAGGAGGATTAATAGTTGGGAGGGAGAGGGACACACAGGCATTAAGCCAGAGCTGTATGTCTCCCCACAAGGTCCCTGGGATACTTCAGGCAGAATGGCTCACATTATCACTGCAGTGTCCCCTGGGAGTTCACAGGGTGACTGCTCTGTTCTCTCTGTGTGTGTGTGTGTGTGTGTGTGTGTGTGTGTGTGTGTGTGTGTGTGTGTGTGTGTGTGTGTGTGTGTGTGTGTGTGTGTGTGTGTCCATCTGTGAGGTGTATGCCGTGACACAACTCCACAACCTTTCGTTCAGGGAAATCCTCTCTGAAATGACACATTTTATGACTAAATAAACATGTTAGAAATATAAATGACTAATTCTGAGTGGATTTCTGTGTTTTGCCAATTGTATTTGAGAACAGGTGCATTCTGGGAAATATTATACTTGGAAACAATGTGAGTCATCAAAAGAGAAAGTTATGGTGCTTGTCCCCAATCAATCATATTTATGAGCTGTTGTCATCAGCGACAACAAAGTTCATCTCTGGCGTGGCAAATGACTCGCAAATCCACTCTTCCTAACAAATTCAATAAGCAATTAGCTTGATTTGGTAATTATTGCTCCATGTAATGTCTGATAACGTTCATTACAATCCATAATTGCACTGACCTGACTTTTTTTTTTTCTATCACACCATCAGTGACGTCTCTTGCTCTCAACTGTCATTTCCTATAAAAAGTGATTGGCTTGGATTTGAGAATTGTGTTAGATTTTTGTTTTGTGTTGCTGGTTCAGAGGCTGTTTGTCTGTTTACACATTTTAAGAATTACTAAAGCATCCTGGGACAGCAAGTACATTTATAATTAACTTTCATAATGAAGCAACCTTAAACCGGGTTTCTGGGTCTTAAAAAGTCTTAATTCACCCTTACACAAATTAAGGCCTTAAAAGTTCTTGAATCAGAGCAGAAAGTCTTAAATGCATAGTCATTGCATTAAAGGTTGCATGCATTGCAAAAAATGAATATCTTCCTCCTTTTGTTCTGTTTTCCAATACAAATATCTAAACATGCTTAAGTCAAAATGCACTTGAGTATTGAAAAATGTAATAAAATTAAAATCAACTTGTCAAATTGATATTTTTATAACTCTCAGTGAGTAATAACTCACAGTGAGTATAAAAATATCCATTTGAATTAAGTTGATTTTTCTGAGCCCATTGACAGATATTTGTTCTCGTTTTAATCATAAACTCACTTCATTTTGATCAGTTTCACAGAAAACAAGACTTCATATTTTATGTAATTTAGCATTTCAAGTAAATGTATCTTGATTTAAGAATCTTTTTTGTAAAAATGAATTAAAAAGTAATGGATATCTGATGGAAATTATATATTTTTAAACTATTAAGTGTTGCTAAGTGCTGCTAACCCCTTAAAAATGTCTTAAATTTACCTTCATAAAACCTGCAGAAACCCTGTTAAAATAATGTACAATTTCACAAGTTATTTTGTAAATTTGCAACTTGTGGGCAGACTTTTAAATGGATTTACTTTATTTTTTTTATTATAATTTTTTTATTTTAACTTATATTTTATTTTATTTTTTTTAGCACAAGGGTTCTTTATAAACAATACTAAGAAGAGTTAAGTCTGTAAATGCTCCCAATGTGGTTAGTTAAAGACTAAAAAAACATCTAATTTAACATTTAGTCACCTCTTATTTTTCCTTCCCTCTCTTTTTAAGCATTGAGTGTTCCTATTTTCCTTCTGTTGTTGTCTTGCTTACCTCTCTCTTTATGCCCTGTTTTCTCTTTATCAGTGTATTCTCTCTCTCTCTCTCCTCATTGATTGGGCTCTTTGTGTGAGCGAGCAGACCCTCGTGTTGTCAGCTGCGTCAGGATTAAAAGCTATTAGTTCTGCATCATTGCCACTACAAGTATGCTCCTGAGATTGATAGAGTTGCTCCACTGTCATTGGGGGGCAGGTTGGGACAAAAAAGGGTAGTTTTTATTTCCATAATATTGTGTAATTTACACTGTCTGTGTATTACTACAGAATACAAAAAAAAAAAAATATTTTTCATTAGAAGTCTTTATTAAATAAAATGATTATTTTTATAGGGAGCGTTTCCACAACACAATGCTTTTTTTAATCGCTTGTCAACATGCCTCCTTTTTAGCCTCTTTTGCTAATTACTTCCTGCTGCCCCAAACAAGTGTGAGCATTTACCAGAATGTCATGTTCTAACCTCTCTCTCATATTTCATTCCAGGCCATCGTGGGCTATTTTGACATTTTCTTCGACAAGAGCTGCGGAAACAAGGTAAGCAATAGTGCTGTGCTGTTTAACAGCGAGCAATTGCGGTCACGCCTTGCCGTCTTTTAGGCCCGAGGCAATCGCAATGCAATCGCCAGCCTCTCATACCTAAATGCTGAAATAAGCATTTGCCTTCCTCCAGTGGCCAACTGGAACATGCAGTGAAATAAGCTAAACCCATCAGCCACTGAGAGAACGATCGTGCGCTGGGTTCTGATAATGGGAGTTGAAGCAAGAGAATGTGGAGGCGGTCTAGTGTTCTTTTGTCGTTTTTGACGTTTAAACAACATCATCCGAGTTTCTGATAATGATCTGGTGGATAACCAACAATTGTGTGTGCTCTGACATGATTCAATTTATATGTCTTTGTTTTCTGACCTGGGAAATTGAATTTTGCATTTTATTTTGGCTAACACTTACATTGCATGCCCATTTTCTATCGCTGTCATCTATTCCAGCTTACCTTTAGCAGTGATCACAAATCTTCACTCTCAGAACAAAACGGGTACAAAAGCTGTCAGTATGGTGGTACCCTTTCAAAAGGTATACCTTTGTACCAAAAGTGTAAATAATAGTACCTAAATGGTACATATTAGAACCTTTTCAAAGGGTACCATCCCAGTAACAGCTTTTGTAAAAAAAAAAAATTCTGAGAGTGTTTTTGACACCGTCAGTCCATCTAAATAAGGACACAGTATTCAGCAGGGCCATCCCAACATGCGGCGGGGCCTAGTGTGAGTTAGAGGAAGCAGGATTTTCCCCCCTCGGTCTGTTTGCGATTGCCAACTCATGTGCACTACATATTTTTTCACTGAACTTTATACTTCCATCTATCGGCCTGGATGCAACATCACACAAAAGCAAACAGTTTTGGTTAACAATGATTTTGTAAAAAAAAGAAGAAAGAAAAGAAGAAAAACGCCCTAATTACAGGCATATTTGTCACGCATGAGGCCCTGTTTACACCTGGTATTAAGATGCGCTTTGGTCGATCGGATCACTAAATACAGGTGTAAATGGGGTCTAAAACATTTTGAGCTTGTCCACTATTGACCACTTCTAGAGGGAGTCGAAAACACATTCGACCGGATTGCTTTCCTAGTGTAAACACTCTTGTTCTTTACAAGAATTTTCTTTACAAGAAAAGTGACTAATATGAAAGAAAAGTGACTGATGAAAAGCAGAACTGAGTATGCAGCTTTTTCCTTATGTTAACATAAACTGTTTTTTAATGCAGCTGTGTTTTGAATTTTAGGTCATGTTCTCCACTGCTCCAGACTGCACTAAGACTCATTGGAAACAGACAGTGTTCTTACTGGAAAGTCCTATCCCTACCAAAATCGGTTTGTACCCTGTTCACAAATACTTCTTACTTGTTCTAGCGGTCTCCACATCCGTATTTGCATGTAGTTGTGTCTGTGTTTAAACTGTGATGAGATCTGGTACATATGCAGCCATCACCTTTTTTAGAACACACAATAAATGTGTCACAGGGAGGTATATCTTATCTTTCTTTAGCTTGACAGTTGATTCTTAGACGGGGACACAGGTTATCCGTCAGTCATTGAGAGATAGACGCATGATTGAGCAGTTCTAGGGCCAGTCCACATAAACCATGCAGTTTGTTCTTGCTGTTGATAAATATATATATGATGATATATATTGTGTCTTGAGAATCATTCCTACAGGGTTCAAGCTGAAACAACACATCAGGTTTATAGACAGATTAGTGCATTATTATTATTTAGGGGCCTAAAGGAATTTTGCCATTTAACACATTTTTAAATGTGGTTACTGAGTATTTAAAAACAACTGGAGAAGAGATTTTTTTTGCTGTCGTTGTTAGATAAGTATTATAGCCACTAAAGCTTAAATACCGGAAAATAAATATTTAATAGAAATAAGCAAAATAAATTAATTTCAAAACTTTGTGTGGCCTTCAAATTAGCTCAAGAACAGTGCGTAGAGAGCTTCATGGAATGGGTTTCCATGGCCGAGCAGCTGCATCCAAGCCTTATATCACCAAGTGCAATGCAAAGCTTCGGATGCAGTGGTGTAAAGCACGTCACCACTGGACTCTAGAGCAGTGGAGATGTGTTCTCTGGAGTTACCAATCCCGCTTCTCTGTCTGGCAATCCGATGGACGAGTCTGGGTTTGGCGGTTGCCAGGAGAACGGTACTTGCCTGACTGCATTGTGCCAAGTGTAAAGTTTGGTGGAGGGGGGATTATGGTGTGGGGTTGTTTTTAAGGGGTTGGGCTTGGCCCCTTAGTTCCAGTGAAAGGAACTCTTAATGCTTCAGCATACCAAGACATTTTGGACAATTTCATGCTCCCAACTTTGTGGGAACAGTTTGGGGATGGCCCCTTCCTGTTCCAACATGACTGCACACCAGTGCACAAAGCAAGGTCCATAAAGACATGGATGAGCGAGTTTGGTGTGGAGGAACTTGACTGGCCTGCACAGAGTCCTGACCTCAACCTTTGGGATGAATTAGAGCGGAGACTGCGAACCAGGCCTTCTCGTCCAACATCAGTGCCTGACCTCACAAATGCGCTTCTAGAAGAATGGTCAAAAATTCCCATAAACACACTCCTAAACCTTGTGGAAAGCCTTCCCAGAAGAGTTGAAGCTGTTATAGCTGCAAAGGGTGGGTCAACTCCATATTAAACCCTACAGATTAAGAATGGGGTGTCATTAAAGTTTATGTGCATGTAAAGGCAGGCGTCCCAAAACTTTTGGCAATATAGTGTATATAAAAAGTGTATATAGTGTGTGTGTGTATGTACTGTATGTATGTATGTTTGTATATATATGTATTTTTATATTATTATTATTTCTTTTAAATTAGCGATTGCAGAATTGCATGCATGATCTACTCTCTGTTGTTTAAAAGAAGCAAAGAATGGGAGGAAAACTATTAAAAAAAACGCGATTGGGAAGTGAATCAGAACCTAAATGTCTTAAAAGGCATATTGCCTCATGTTTAGTTATAAAAGCAATGCAGCATCTACACCTAGATCAAGGCTCCATATGTCCGATGGCGAGACAGTGTCCCGGCTGTGCCAATAGATGAAGTGTGTCTTATCATAATAGGAATCGGAGAAATGTCATCTGATGCGCAGATGAATGAAGGGTCTTTAGCCAGTTTCTCTGATACAGCACACCATTATAAATGACTGTGGCCTAACTGTAGCTGTCCACAGGCATTAGCACAAACAGTCCCTGCAAGAGGCATTCAATGATAAGAGTGCCATCCACTTGAAGGCCTGCTAGCGGTACTTCTGCATTGCTGATATCAGCGTCAGATTATAATCAGAAGGCACAATGGTCCGATTATATTTTATGGCATATTTGACCATTTGACCATCATGTGACACTGAAGTAATGGAGTAATGATGCTGAAAATTCAGCTTTGCAATAAATTGCATTTTAAAACATATTAGAATAAAAAAAAGTTATTTTAACCACAGTAAAAGTTAGTACCACCACAGTACTTTCTTGGTGATGGCTGCTGTCCCACAAAAATAGGAATGTTTAGAAATAATGTTAGGAATTATATTTGACATTCTTCACACTTACCTTAATGCATAATTTGTAACTTGTGAATTTAAATTGGATTTCTTGCCTAAACAATAACAGTAATGTGTTTTGTGTAGTATATCATTGAGCTGTCATTTGCATGAAAGAAATGGAGGGGAAAATAATTGTTAAAAGGAAAATGCATCCCTGTCAGCTCACGCTCAGGTTGCCTTGGATTCTTATCCTGTTTGTGTTAGTTTAGTAATTACTTTTCAGAGGTGTGATGAGAGGGGAGGTAGAGTATTCAACGGAAATGCGAAACGCCCTCAGATGGTGCAACATCAATTAAAGCAGCCTTCATTTGTCATGATTTAGTTGGTTTTGTCGATCATTAAAAGGAAAAGATGAGAACGTTTCCTTAAAAAGCTTAATTTGTCATGCGTAACCAACCTTTGAGCTTGAATAAAAGAGGTCACCCATGTGGAGTGGTCTTGGGTCGTTTTGAGGGTGCATGTACGTCACGTCTGCTCTCCAGACAAGGTGTTCTGAACCCGATATATTGGTAATAGACTTTAAGAACAAGGCTGCTTATTGAATCAACCATGCAATGCTTTACGTAGTACTTTAAACTCACAGGAAGTGCAGCCCATTTGCAGTGTGAAAAGGTCCTTGAGGTGTCAGAGCAAGGTTCCTTTAGGGGGAGGTGCGATTATTTGATAGACGGGGCGCTGTGGTGAGCTGGTGATTCCGAAGGCCTGTTTTATGCATCTCCTTTACAGGGGCCGCAGATTTATGAGGTTATGCGCTGCAGAGCGTGCGCGATAGAGAAGTTTTATAATGCAGCCTTTGTATCTAGTGCTGCAGTGTTTGGGAAGACTTTTTTCTGAAAACTGTGATGATGGTTGAACATTAGATATTTCATTATAAATTCATGCTGCAAACATAATCTGTACTTAAAGGGATAGTTCGCCTAAAAATGAAAATTCTATCAAACCCGTAAGACTTTGTTCACCTTCACAAATACATTTTTTTAATGAAATCTGAGAGATTTCTGTCCCTCCATTGGCAGCTATGCAACTACCATTTTGATGCTTCAAAAAGAGATTGTAAAACTGATCCATATAAATTGAGCGATTTAGCCCAAATTTTCTGAAGATTCTTGATCGCTTTATATGATGAACAGATTGAATTTAGGCTTTTATTTCAAATGTTGTAGAGCAAATAAACAACAAATAAATTTGCTTAAAAAAAATAAAAAAACAGCAACCGGTATCCGAATCAGCCAATTTGCTGATTTGCCGATCATAATCGGCCATGAAAAATCATGATCGGTGCATCACTATTTACTCTAAATCCAAATCAGGTCCAGTGTTGTTTTGTACGGAGCCCATAAAGGGACATGGTGGTGGGAAAAATATGAGATGGGAGGAAAAATAAGTCAATGCTTTTGCATTTGCTCGCAAATGTTTTGTGTTCCCCCGAGAAACTTTGGGCCCTATCATACACCCGGCACAATGCGACGCCAGTTGCTATTTTGAGGCAACTGAAATCGACTGCGCCATTGACCAACAAAAACCTGGTCTAAAGTCAATAGCGCAGTATTTTTTGTGTTATTTAAAGGGCGCGTTAGTAATATGCTCCTATATGCTGGTGCACTCTGCTTATTACACACACAGACAGCAGCACACAAACATTTTTAAATATTAAAAATAAAAGGATTCCTCTCTAGAGAAGCGTTCAGTCTTTCCGCTCGCAAATTCCGCCATGCAAATATCGGATCCGCCATGGTGCAAGCGCAACTGGCTTTTAAAGGGAATGGGAGATGAGACTCTGATTGGTTAATTGCACGTTACGCCCAAAACACACCCATGACTCATTAAGAGACTAGGTACAACCCTTTTGGACCATGCGCCTGGTGCGCTGACCGTTTTTTCCGTCGTTAAACTAGCAAAAGTGGATTCGGACACGCTCTAAGTGCATCTGCGTCATGCGCTTCAGACTATGCGCTCAGATCATTAAAATAGGGTCCTTTATGTTCGCTCGCAAAACCTTTTGAGCTCTTCTCGGCAGAACGCAAACGTTTTTGCGAGGCAATGCAAAAGCATTGGCAAATATTTTTCTTTCACCATGTCCTTTTAGGGGCTCTGTAGTTTTGGACCCCACTCACTTTCATTACATGGACAAAAGTTCTTTAAACTTTGTGTTGCACAAAAGAAAGTCATACAGGATTGAAATGACATGAGCAAACAAGACTTTTTCATTTTTGGATGAACTGTCCCTTTAAATGAATGTTTGCTTAGACTATGATGCTTGTTCTGTATCATTTATCAGCAGTCACATTTCTTAAAGAAATCTATCAAGATGTTTTACGTTGTCTCGTCCGTTTCTCGTTTCAGCCTCTGTCACCCTTGGTTGCATTGGCACGTTTAATGCAAATGGCACTGTGATGTATGACGGCTCTAGAAGCAGCCGTATCTCTTTTTATTTAATTAACGTGCGTCAACCGCTTCATTTTCATACGTTGCCAATCTTTTTCTCACCTCTGTAGTCTCAAAATAAAATCTCGCAGTAACTACATCCCAAACCGCTTTACTCTGACATTTTACTAGGAATTGCAGGGTCAAGTAATTTCACTCTCTGTCTCTTGGTTCTTTCGACAGACCTCTGTGTATCAAAGCCCATTGGTAGTAACTGGGATAGTGTTCGTTATGAAGCGCAGACACACACCAGTTTGATCACACTTCTCATTTTCTGCAGGGCACTGAAGTTTAATAGATCTTTCTATCATTTGTGCTCATACTGGTCAAGAGAAAACTCACTGTGCATGTGAAGCAATATGTGATCTGTCAAGTCTTTCACTGCACAGATGATTTTAATTAAATGAGTTCTATAGATCAATTGTTTTACAAATGAAATGTAGGCTTCAGCTTTTTATTTGTGCTTTTTGCTTGTGAACAGACCATTTGATGTTTTCTATTCCTAGTGCATGAGTGCAGCTTTGTTTGCTTACAGCCAAGAATAACATCTTTTTTGAGGGGGGAATGAATTTTAAGGCTCTTCTAAGGGGATCATTTGACAGTAAAACGTGCAACAAAACCAGCGTGACAGTTGCAGCGCGCGCTGTGACGGTCACATCTGACTTCTCCCAATCTTCTCGTGTCAAAATGCTGCAGTCAGCATATTTTTTTATCTCGTAACCTGCAGCAAAGAAAAAAATGGCGGGGAGCTTGTTTGCCAAATGGGTAAACATTCATTTACGCCTGGCAGTGAAACATGAAGTTAATCAAAGTGATTATCTGGTGTAATCATCGTCCTTGTCTTCAGGCCTTCCCGATAAAGCGTGCCGCCTGTATTCTTACTGTAGTCGTACTGTAGCGAGCAGCTTTCTCTGCCATCTGGAGCCAAACGGCATGGCATCTTCCCGATTCTCTCTCTCAGCTTCTTTTAATCACCTCTTTCTCTTCTCAGCTAGTTGCAATTGTGCTCAGTGAAAGGCAGTAGGTATTTCCACATTTGGCATTACACAGCGATTTTGACAAAAAATGTCAGTTCTGGCTGAGCTTTGGTAATAAAAAGTGAACTTGCATAAAAATGCATTCCAGCTCAAATATCTTAATTTCAAACTGGTGTGAAGGCATGTCACCATGAAGATTGATTCTTGTCCAATCCTGTTTTTCCACTCTCTCTATTTTTCCCTGTGCAGGAGAAGAACTTCCTGGTCAAATCACAGTGCATAAGAACAGAAAGGACCCCAGAGCGCTGCTGATCACACTTGAAGTCGCTGGCCAGAAGCAAACCTACAGCCTCCAGTGAAGAGGTTGTTTTACTGGGGGGGTAGCCATTGTTATTGAGCAAGCCATTGTTCAATAACAAACATTCTATTAAAAAGTTTTTTTCTACCAAATGTCACTCATTAATGGGTTTGATGTATAGCTTAAGTTGTCATTTTTCCCAAGTTGTTTTCTCTGTGACAAATAACAGGACCATATACTGAGTCAACAACTTGGGCACCTAATGAAACTCAGGCATTTGATATAAAATGATGGAAGAAAAGCATTTCCTGTTTTTAAGTAATGAGTGAATAAAAAAGTAAACTGAATAAACAAGTATAAGCTACTATGGAATGTAAGTAGTCAATTTTTGTCCTTTTATAAGGTATGTTTACCACAAAGTTTCACTGAAGTTCCAGGAGTCCTTTTTTACTATGGTTGAAATGCAATATTCATGGAAAGACCGATTATTTCAGCAAACCGTTCTTTTAAGAGAAGGTACACCGCCATCTTGCTCTGACAAAATGCACTTGAACGGACCTGACATTGTAAACAGGACTTCCCACCTCGTAAATACGAACTGGTTCCAAAAATGATGCTTTTTTTTTTCCGTCATTGTGCAGAGGCGTCATTTGTCATTTGTACGTATGTCTAACAATTGAAAAACCTAGCATTCACATAGCGATAGCAGACACGTAAAGCAGGCCGATCAGTTGGAGGAGATCAGGGAGATCGGTTGCCAGTCGATCAATCAGTTATATAGCATTGCCATTGACGATTGTCATTAGGAAATAGGCCTATCTTACCTTTGAATGCCATGATTGACCAATCAGAATCAAGTTTTCAGGGAGCCTTGTAATAGAATGGTGCAGGTATGACATCACTTTGTAGGCCAACCGGCACTTAGCATCACACTGGTTCCATTGTCAAAAACCCAATAGGATTTTTCCAAAGGCTTTTGGATTATCGCAAATAACAAGCTCTGTGATCAAAACAAGTTTATGATACAGACCCTATTTCAGCCATTTAACCAAAATCCCATTCAAAAAAACCATTGACTTTGGGACGAGGGAACCGGAGGTGCTAAAATGCTAACTTGCTTCCGCGTTTTGGGCTACAAAGTGATGTCATACCTGCACCACTCTATTGATGATTGTCATTAGGAAATAGGCCTATCTCATCTCTGTATGCCACGATTGACAAATCAGAATCAAGTTTTCAGGTAGACTTGTAATAACAGAGCCCTTTCCCCTAGGGGGGCTTTAATGCTGCCTTCACATGCTATCGGTAGGAAACTACCTACTTCCCACTTCTGAAGTCGTGATTAAGAGCTCATCTTGCTTTGTTGTCAGAAAGAACAGGAACCATGAAGGACACCAGGTTTTTTCTTGGCTAATTATTAGGGAAATTTTATTAAAGCGAATATTTAGCATTCCATTTTTTTGACAAACATTCACCACGGTATCTAGTCAGTCAGCTTGCTAGCGATTCTGTAATTTCTGTCAAATACAGGCTATTTTCACTAGCAAAACAGTATAGTTTAAATGGTTATTCATATGTAAATATGCACAACTTTAATGAAAAGACAAAGTAGCTGTTAAAGAAAAAAATGTTTAAAGTTTATGGCACGCCCAACTCGGAAACTCTGGTATCAGAATTATCTCCGAGTTTCCCAGTAGGCTAGTAAATACGACTTGGGAAGGCGTTCATGTTCAATTTCCTATAGCCTACTAGAAAATCGAATTTACGATGACTCCGATAGCACGTGAAGGCAGAATAAATAACCTATTATCTTAAAAAAAACAGCATAAGTCGGGGGTCCCGGAAGAAAAACAAAAGCTTGTTCTGTTTGAATGGCAGTCAATGGAGTAAATGCCTCCGTATAGGTTGAATAAACTGCTTTTTGTGTGGAAAAGGCTGGTAATATAACAAATTGACTGTCTGTCCGCTAATCTATGTTTGGCATGACTTAGCCTATTCATTATGGTGTGAGGAAGGCTATATGGGTTCTGCAACCAAAAAACAATTTTGCGACAGGTATGATTTATGGTACGGCACTACCATTTCACTTCCATAGGTCGATGCACCATGGTTATATTCCAATATCCACGCTCGTGGTCTTGCCCCCTTTATGTGCGCGTGAAAACCCATCATGATAATCTGAAACAAGTTTTTATTGATACGCTTTCATTGCATTAAGAAGAAGAAGACCATTGCAAAGGCAGAAACTGATATTCGTTGTTGGGAGTAAGTCCCAAGTTGGGACTTTAAGCACTTATTTGATTTCGTTTAAGGCCCTTTAATATTCCATAGCCTACCTCACGGGCACGTTTTTGTGTTGTTTTAACAACATACTAACAAGACAAATGGCTATCGGCTGATGCATAATCTTATTTTATGTAATTAATTATAGACTGAAAGAAAGTGGAGGTTTCAACATAATTTATTCCTTATCAGACCCAATGCGTTCGCTGTCATTTTTATGGCAGAAAAAGCTAAACAAGTCCGGGAAAATAGCCGAATACAAAAAAAACACAAGACAGTTCCTAATTCGAAACTGGACTAAACTGCCTGAGAAACTGAAATATAGACCACTGAAAGACCACATATCCCTGTTTGCTATTTCTAAGATGCACCTTGTTGTTCTTTACCTTGCTTTAAAGAGAACGTATAAAGGTGACACAGAAAGAGAAGCAGAAATCAATTACAATTATTCTCTGTTGACAAAGCAATTAAACCCAGAGCGAAGAGCTAATCCAGCCGTATAGAGGCTTATCACAGGCGGCCGCAGATTTATGATGGTCACTGCAGAAGCGTGCATGTATAGAGTGATATCAGGACTGAGGAACTGAACGGCCTGAAGATTAAATTAAAATTTACCATCGATATTATATTTCTTGATTAACTGTTTGACCACTTTATAATATCTTTAATCAAAATGCATAATCTTTGACAGCTCAGTGCATTCAAATATGAATCTTGAATGCACATAAACTATATTAGGTCTATTTGTAATGTGTGTTCAAGTTATTCATGCAAGTTATATTTTCTTCCCAATAATAATAATAAAGTCATAAAGATGCTGCTCAATTCAGTGCTTCTCTGTTTAAAAAAAAACACTGTAGTCCGGTGGATGATGCTTGGATGCTTAATGCAGTGTGGTTACATCGAAGCTAAAAATAGAAAATTACTCCTCCTTTGTCTTGCGTAAAAGTTTAACAAATGAGTACCTCCACTCCTCTGAAAAACCTCGCCCACTTTTCACACTTAAGCAATATGTGTGCCAATGATGCATAAGGGGTTCGTTTGACGTGTGAATAAGAACCATGAAATATAACATTGCTCAAATACCTATAGAAAATGTGCTAAAAGTTTTTATAATGTGTTTCGTAATAGTGTAAAGTTTTTTTAGTAGATATGTTCATACATGTAAAATATAGGCTACTTCGTTCAAAAAATAATTTAATGGCCTTATCTAAATAAAAAATCCCAGTCTTGACGCAGATCTGTGCATTGCTTGTAAATAACCTATCTGCGATAAGATGTAATTAGAAAATATAAGAATGGGCCTGTTATCTTTTTAATAATATTGCATGATGAAAAGTCATTAGATGTATCTATATGTATAGGACTCGGTCAGCTATGCAGTCCCCACGATGCCTGCGTCTGCAGAATCTTCTCCGTGCGTCAGATGAACATCTTTACATGGTCCTGAGGGACAAGTTTATTAATCAGTCACGAGCCAGTCCGTCCCCAAACGTAGTCTCGCGCTGCCTTGTGTGTGTCACGAGCTCACGTCTTCGCTGGTTGCCCCTTTAAAAATCAGAATTGAAGGCCAATGATTTATCAAAGCCCTATTATCAAGAAAATGTCATGCGAAGGGTACTTTGCCATGCACTGACGCAAACCCGATCTTTCCCACGGAGATATAGAAAGCTTTGCACTTTGCACAGCCAAACTCAGTCTGCCTGCCGTCTTCCCAGCTGTTTTCTGCTATTAACCCACATTTGTTGACTCTGCACAAATGGTGAGTACAGCACATTCATTACTTTACGCTTTGTGTGATTTTGCTCTGAACAGTTTACAAATTATTTAGAGTAGTTTTGGGAACGAAAAAGTGTTATGCGCTAATTAACAGAGTCGCTGTCCACGGTGCTGAAACTTTATTGCCGGCTTTTAACACCATTTCAACGGAAATATTAGTTGTATGTGTTTATAAGGAAATATTATAGCATTATCAATGGATAAAAGTTTATAACCCCTATTCATAGAATGACTTTTTCGTTTTTTTTTTCTTTTATAACCAGAATATTTTAACATATTTTATAAAGGGTTTTAGGAGAGTGTGCTCCTATGGTGCAGTGTAATTGTTGGTGTAATGTTCCATGTTTGCACCCGGGTTTGTACTGCACACTTACACCGGGACTGGTGCCTGCCGCAGGGGGGAAAAGCCTCGGCCGAGCCCGGCAGCTTGTCTATTGCCCATAAAACCAGGGGATGTGCCGGGGTTGAATGACAGGAGGTAAATGAGGCGTAAAATTAAAGAATCTTTCTCTAATGGTAAAAGCAAGAAGCAAACAGCGACCGTCCGTGAGCTGAAAATCAAAGAAGTGGAGCAGACATGTCCAGAAAAAACACATTGCAGAAGTTATATATGATAGCGTGAATATTCTGCTGTGCTGCCTACGGGTAGGTTTGTGTAAAATGTTGGCTCATTGTAGGTGTGAAATAGCAATTATTCTGCCTCTGTCTAATGTGTATTTAACGTTTTAACGTTGCAGGATTTTTCCGATCACGGGGAAATGTTGAGACAGCCGCCAAACAGTGTTCATCCCCAGCCGTCGGGGGGAGCGGTTGGAGCTACAACTAATAACAAACCGGAGAACGGCAACCCGGTGTCCCAACCGCCTCCTGCAAACGAACGGAAAACTTTTTGTCCCTCGGAAAATAAACCGTGCGAAATGGAAGCCAGTAAAGCATACGGGACGTTTAAAAACGCCGCACCTGGACCCACGTTTGCTCCCGTTAATTCTGACGTGCGCAAGGATTCCGTCGGTAAAATGGATGGTTCGACCGGTAAAGCCACGTCGGACTTCATGTCTAACAATCAAAGTGCTGTAAAGATCGCGGCGGAGCATAACAACAGCACTGGTGACTGGACCTCCATGAGCCAGACCACCATTATACTGGGTACAGATGGCAACACATCTGTTCTGCCTGGCACGGTGACCGGGGTAAGTGCTTACAAATGAACGTTTCAATAGGGTAGAATCAGCCAATCACCCCTGAGCGCAAGCTTTCAAACGGGGAGAGTCTTGAGCAAAAGCAAAAGCTGCATGCGAGGTTTTTGTGTGTGTGTGTGTGTGTGTGTGTATGTCTAGTTTGATCTATATTGCATCGTTGAGCAAAAGGAACCGCTACTATAATCATTTGCTGCTTTGTCCGTTATTTCCGTTACAGTTTAAATTTGATATGTTTGCGAGAACTTTATATATTAACCCACTTGCTGGGATTTTTTTAATGATTTAAAAAAATTATAATGGCTTATAGAGGTTCGTCTCACTCAACCGAAACGGTCATTTGTTGCCAGTAAGTCTTAAAAATAGTGTTTTATTGTGTTATTGAAATCTACACTTTGCGGTAAGTAATGACAGTTATTTGGGGCAGTTTATTGTTGCTATGGTTACCTCCTAGCCCCAAATCTATTCGCAGGTGTTTATTTGGCGACAGGTAAATGCTAATATTAGCTGTGATTAACTTTTTGTATTGTAACGTTACTTACACTTTTGAAACATTGCTTAAACATTTGCACTTGTATGTTAAAAAATAATATTTACCTTAAGACCCCGAACCTTTTGTTTACACTTAGCATAATTTAACTGTGTAAGATAACATTTTGTTTGGTTTTGTATTCTATGACGTGTGGAAAAACTGTTATTTGTGATACACGGTTCTCATATTAGAACAATTCATAAGTTCTGGACAGAAGGACATTGTTCTTTAGTGTCTCAAAAGTGGACAGCGAAACGAAATCTGCTTCCAATCTGGAAAGATTTAAAACAGTGATAGTGATTATTTCTGACAGCACAATAATTACAGCAGATTTCACAAACAGGTCGAGGAAGATGTGTCAAGGATCTGAATGCATCAGATGCTGTACTGCTGCATTGCCACTGAAACAAAAGAGTCACAACATCTGCTTTATGATTGGAAATGAAGCTGCTGAGCTCTGCATGTGTGCTTTATTCTGCGACTTGTGAGGTTTATCGTCCCCAGAGATTGGTTTCTGATGGCTGGTTGTGTTGCAGGATAATGTGTTACATAAGAATCTGCTTATGAGACAATTCCCATTGGGCTTTTTCATCAGAGCCAAGGGCGACCCATTTTTTCCCAGGTCACTGAAACGGGACAAAAAAATTGCTGGGGGAGCAATTGTGTATTTGCTTTTAAGTGATGAAATGTTAATACAGCTATAATTTGCTTGACCCATAATCTGATGATTGTCAATGTTGTTAGCTAAAAATTGAATATCTATTATAACAGTCCACAGCCGATAATACTAAACACTTAGTGGACTGTTCTTCCAGGAGGATGATGATGATGCGGGAGGAGATGAGAATAAGGCCCGGGGGAACTGGACCAACAAACTGGATTTTATTCTGTCCATGGTGGGATATGCCGTAGGGTTGGGAAACGTGTGGAGATTCCCATATCTTGCTTTCCAGAATGGAGGAGGTGAGACATAATTAAGGGACAGCACGTGAGAACTAAAGTAAATATTTTTGTGCTTGTACAGATATATTTTTTTTAAAATCGAAAAGAAGTCGTTTGATTGTCCGGAATGGCCATGCGTGCACATGTAAACTTTCGTTAGAAGCAATAATAATAATAATAATAATAATAATAATAATAATAACAAAATCTGTTTTTAAAACAAAACAATTCGTTTTATGATTACACTGATTGCATTATAGAGTACGAATTAGCCTATAAAGCGAAAGATTCATTCTAAAAATGCTGGATTGTTTCAACCGTTGATTCCGTTGGTTTAAATTTTTAAATTACATTTTTAAACCCAACGGTTGGATTTGTCCATATTTTACCCAAACGTGCCAACCCAGCATTTTTTTTTAGTGTTATTAGGTATTATACACATGAAATGTGTATATTTATTGTTGTATTTTATTTTATTATAATGTTTATATTTATTGTATTTATTATTAATTTTCTTATAAATATAATAATAGCAATATTATCAATATTATATTATTAAAGCCTACACTCTAAAAAATGTTGGGTTGTTTCAACCCATGTTTGGGTCAAATATGGACAAACCCAACCGTTGGGTTTAAAAATGTAATTAAAACATTTAAACCAACGGTTGGGGTTGTCCATATTCGACCCAAACATGGGTTATAACAACCCAGCGTTTTTTAGAGTGTGTGTTTATTTTAATTACAAAATACAAGTCACATTTAAAAATTAAGGGGAATACTAAACTTTGTGGGAGTTTGTTCATTTTTACTAACGAGTCTTGACTTTTGTCCAATAGCAGCTATTCTTTCTTTCTTTAGGTGCGTTTTTGATACCTTACCTAATCATGTTGGGCCTCGCCGGTATTCCTATATTTTTGATGGAGGTGTCGTTGGGTCAGTTCGCCAGCCAAGGCCCGGTGTCAGTATGGAAAGCGATTCCAGCTCTACAAGGTAAACTGACGTTAGTCCTACTTTATTAACTGATCCTCAGATATGATGTTATCTGCACTGTTTGTGTTAATGTGTTATATTAGTGTTTCCAGTCAAATGGTAATCGACTTTCCGCCTGCTTTAAGTGTAATTTCTATTATCTGGTTTCATTTTGTTATTATAGGTTGCGGGATTGCCATGTTGATAATATCTGTCTTGATAGCCATATACTATAATATTATTATGTGCTGGACATTGTACTACCTGTTCGCTTCGTTGAAGGAGACACTGCCATGGGCCACCTGTAAAAATGAATGGAACACCATCGAGTGCAAAGACAAAGACATGCTGCTTTTGGGTAAGGATGAGCCCCTCTCTCTCTCTCTCTCTCTCTCTGAGTCCCCCCTCTCCCTCCCAACCCCCCTTCTTTTTTTCTAACTAAAATGCGCAATGCGCAACCTGTATTTCAGGAATTAAGTAGTCTGCCACTCAGTTATTCATTTTCTCTCTTTATACCCCAAACACAATTGTCCTTTTTTCATTTCACCAAAAGTTCTTTTTTGATGACTTGACAGATTTTTTTTTTTTTGTCTGCTACAAAAATTGATTTTAAATGCGTTTTACCAGCATGCAATACAAATGGATTTGGATTTGCGTTTTTATATTTATTTAGTATTATTGTGTCCCATTGAAATAAAAAATGTTGTGTGGTCTTTATCATAATGAATGCTTAAAAATCTAATTGGAATTAAAACTCTGGTGTTTTTTATTATGCTTTTGATTGAATTTGTTAACATTTTACGTTATAATTAGTTTTTAAACGTTTTCTCAATGGCGTTCTTTTGGTGAATTCAGCAGAAAATCTGCTTGTTTGACAAATTTACTGTAAGAGTTGGTGCAGTGCCGCAGTGAGATGCACTGCCACCTCGTGGCTTGTTTGAGTAGCGCCACTAAATTTGCACGTCAATCAAAGACTGTATAGACCTTATCCAGAGCAGCATGACAGGTATGAAAGCGAGGCTGTGAGGGATAAACTTACCGTGTTTTCAATGGCATCCGCTGTATAAAGCTCCTAGATCTCTTATAATTTTCCACAGCTCATATTTTCTGCATTTTTTTTTTTTTTGTCAACTGAAATGTCTTGAAAATATATTTTTGCAGTGTTTCTTCAGCAGAACAATTCAAAAACACAGTACAACCCACTGAAGAGATGTCTATCCCTCACAACAAAGATGGCGCTGCTGTGAATAAGGTCTATTGTATAGATGTGTGTGAAATGGGTATTTGTGCGACGTTTGATTGATTGATTTCTTTGACTTAATTAGCTTGTGTTGTTAATGTTTTTCAACTGCACTGAATGACGATGAAAAACAGGAACATTTTTCACGTTCATTCCAAGTTCTGTCATTGTTTCTTCTGGCCAGACACCTGTATACTAAGGGACAGAAACATCACATCAATCAAGAACACTACATTCTGTTTATCTGCAAATGCTGTTGGGAATTTAAGTAAACTGTTAAATGTAACAATGGACAATAAAACCTATGTCAGCCCTAGTGAGGAGTATTTCAAGTAAGTGTCCTTTTCTATCTATTCGTCAGTGTTTAAAGGTTAATTTTGTAATTAAATGTATGCTAATCTTTCTGCTTTCTTGATAGGTATAACGTGTTGCATATTTCCAAGGGTATTGAATACCCAGGTGACATTCGTTGGCCCTTGGCTGCTTGCCTTTTTTTGGCTTGGGTTATTGTTTACGCCTCTTTGGCTAAAGGGATCAAGTCCTCAGGAAAGGTAAGAAGGCTGACTATTTTCTCTCCTTATTTCATATCTACAAGAACTGTTACAAGAGAAGCCTGCAGGCCTTAATGTGGTCCTATCTCAATCATCCTCTTTAAAGATGAAATACAAATCAGCTAATACTGATTTTTCAGAAATGAATACACTATTACCGTTCAAAAGTTTGGGCGTGGTAAGATTTTAAAATATTTTTTTAAAGAAGTCTGTTAAAAAGTTAAAGAAGATGGTCACCAAGGCTGTGTTTATTTGATCAAAAATACAGTAAAACGGTAATATTGTAAAATGTATAACAGTGTAAATACCTGTTATCTGTTTTAATATATTTTAAAATGTAATTTATTCCTGTGACGTCAAAGCTGAATTTTCAGCGTCATTACTCCAGTCTTTAGAGTCACATGATCCTTCAGAAATCATACTAATATGATGATTTGCTGCTCAAGAAACATTTATTATTATTATCAATGTTGAAAACAGTTATGCTGATTATCTTTGTAGAGACGTGGTCATTTTTAGGATTCTTTGATAAATAGAAAGTTTAAAAATACCATTTATTTAAATTATACATACAAATATACTTTTGTAACATTATAATGTTTTTACTGTCTCTTTTGATAAATTTAATGCGTCCTTGCTGAATAAAACAAATTTCTTTAAAAAAAATCTTACTGACCCGATGACCCCAGATCTTTGAATGGTATAAAAATGTTTAGTATTATTAAGGTTCCAATAGCTGTTTGTGTGTTTTATTGGTGAATTTGGATGTCAAGACAAGTCAGTTTTTGTAATTTATGATATTTATTAGCAGAGTCTCTTTCTTGGAGAGTCTCCCTTTTAAAAAAGAAATTAAGCTTTTTGTAATATTACAGTCATTTGGCTGAAATATTAGACAGTTCCTATTACACAGTACCAAAACTGTGAATAGTTAGCAATTAAGTATAGGGCAGGAGATATGGAGTACCAACCTGTAAGTTGAATAGGTATAAATTCTCTCTGATTCCATTGTCAATTAAATTATTGAACAATAAGTAATTATTGGTGTGTGTGGGTGAGGGTAGATGCGTAATATGTTGGGTATTGTGTAATGTCTTTGGGGTAGTGCAATATTGGAATTGTGAAATGACTGATATATGCCATTTGGAAATTATGTTCTGTGTTGTATGGATGAAGTGCGACTGTATGGTGGATTGTTGTGTGTTGACCTGCTCTCTTGATTGCCCAAGAAAAAAAATTCTCCTAAGGGAGAAAATAAAGGATAAACTAACTACCCAAGTAGAAATAACGCCAATTTTTAAATGTGTTTTTTTAATTTGGCATAAGAAATATTAGATGGGTTAATAATGCTTTCTAAGGTTGTAAGACAAACAAAAGATAGGCAAAAGCTTTAGGGGCAAATCAAAGGGTGCATCTCAATCAGTTCCCTAGCTCCTGAGCTCATGAATCAGTATATCGTGTACACTATTTCGGGCACTGGTAAGGACAGTAAAGGACGCTGGCTCACTACACATTGGGACACTGATGACTCTATTTCCGGTGACGTGACTACATCCTCATTGTACAACATCATTACTGGTATTTATGAACAACAGCAGAGCTGATGTCTTTCTGACATTACTTGTAATGTTATTTAAAAAACATTATGATAAATACTTTGCTTGTTACATATACGTGCAACATTTCAGCTGTAAATAAATTATAAAAGTTACCTAGATTGTGTTCATTACCTGTCCAATGATGTATATTTAGCTGAAATATAATAAAATAATGGTTTCTATTTTTAAAAACATATATCATGTGTTGTTATCTGTCGTTATGTGTAGTGAGTTGGCTCACGTGATTTAAGCTTTGCGCTTCAGAACTTCTGTTAAGGAAATCTAGTGAGCATAGTGGGTTTTGCAGTGCACTGTGGGACTTTTAGGGAGCGAAAGTTTCAGTGCACTGGAAGGATTCTGCGATTGAGACAGCCCTTAAAATGGCCGACTCCCTGATCAGTGCCCTGACTACTAAACTTAGGGAGCTGATTGAGACTCACCCAAAGTTTGAACTGATCTTTTCCTAGATTAACTAAATAGGCTATGAGTAATTTCTTTGATTAAAATAGTGTTATTCACTGTATATGTGCTGATGTTTGTTGGTCTTTCACAAACCTATTTTTCTTGTTTTCAGGTGGTGTATTTCACTGCCACGTTCCCTTACGTGGTGTTGGTTATCCTGCTGATCCGAGGGGTCACTCTGCCTGGGGCTGGTTCTGGGATCCTTTACTTCATAACACCCAAATGGGAAAAACTCAATGATTCCAAGGTAATAGAATGGTGTACATTTTATTCTTTTTATTCACTATATTTGATTGTCAAATGTTTTCTGTTTGGATTCAATCCTATTTTTCCTCTATCTGTCTATCTCTGTTTCTTTCTCTCTTTCACTTTAACTCTAGGTGTGGAAAGATGCTGCTACCCAGATCTTCTTCTCTTTGTCTGCAGCATGGGGTGGTCTTATAACCCTTTCATCCTACAATAAGTTCCATAACAACTGTTACAGGTAACTAGCACTGTCAGTCACTGTTCAAACGTTTGAGGTCAGAAAGAAAAAGAAAGAAATAATTTTATTCAGCAAGGATGCATTCTATTGATCAAAGTGGCAAGTAAAGAAACGTATAATTGTTACAAAAGATTTCTACTTCAAAAAAACTTGTTTACATTTGTAAATAAATGCTGTTCTTTTGAACTTTCTATTCATCAAAGAATCCTGAAAAAATGTATCATGGTTTTCCAGAAAAATATCAACATTGAAAAAAATCAGAAATTGTTCTTGAGCAGCAAATTATCATATTTAAATGATTTTTGAAGGATTATGTGACACTGAAGACTGGAGTAATGATGCTGAAAATTCAGCTTTGCATCACAGGAATAAATTACATTTTAAAATATATTCAAATAGAAAAATAATATTTCACAATATTTCTGTTTTTACTGTATGTCTGATCAAATAAATGCAGCCTTGGTGAGCATGAGAGACATCTTTCAAAAACATAAAAAAAAATCTTACTGATTCCAAACATTTGAGCACTAGTGTACATTGATTAAGTTTGTTGAGACCAATGTAATGAAATAACAAGAGTGTACTATCTGAATTATAATCAAATGAGAGGATAACTATTATTGTTTCACATTCATTTTAAAACTAATATTGCAAAACTGACTGCGCAAGGGATTGTAAACATTCAGTAGACACATCCGCTCAAAATCTGATCTATGTATTTTGAATATTATTTATATGATTTCAAATGACATCATGTGCTCTGTCTCTTTTTTTTGTAGGGATACTCTCATTGTGACGTGTACGAACAGTGCCACCAGTATTTTTGCTGGTTTTGTCATTTTTTCAGTTATTGGCTTCATGGCTCATGAGCTCAAAGTCCCCATCGAGAGTGTGGCAGATGAAGGTAC
The DNA here is from genome assembly GCA_039654105.1 of Coreius guichenoti. Taxonomy (NCBI): domain Eukaryota; kingdom Metazoa; phylum Chordata; class Actinopteri; order Cypriniformes; family Gobionidae; genus Coreius; species Coreius guichenoti. The sequence continues at coordinate 47,020,496 of CM077168.1, forward strand.
ATAGTATGAGTGCATGTGTTTGTGGTTGGTAAGCTATGATGATTAACTGTGATCAGATGTTTGGTTGTTGGTGTTGGTGGAAATATATAAAGCTTACCACATTGTTTCCACTATTGTCAGGCTTTTGATCAGTCTGGTTTGTAAATATGCTCTTTTTGTAGGTCCAGGAATTGCGTTTGTGGTGTATCCAGAGGCTCTGACTAGGCTGCCCTTGTCACCTTTCTGGGCCATCATCTTCTTCCTCATGCTGCTTACGCTTGGTCTGGATACTATGGTAATGGCAATCATAAATCTCATGATTTACACTTTTCTCTTCAGTTGTTATGTGATCGCTCAAGTGTGCCATAAACCCCGTACTCTCCATTTAATCGAATGGGACATGAGCCAAACTAAAAAATCCAACTACACTTCAAATAATTTTTTTTCGAAGATGGTTTCTGTCATTTTAGGTAGTTCTTATCACGCTAATGTATGATTGTGTTTGTTTTTCCAGTAAGTTTGGCTTAGTTATGGTATGTTACCACAACAATAATGTAGTAAAAATGTGTTTTTCGAATACTGCAACAACGTTGTCAAAACGTTCCCCGTTCACACAGATCTGCGAAAACTACTAAAAATGCTGTATTATTCATGCCAGGCCAATAGTTGGCGATGTCACTTTGTAAAGAAATACTATGCATCTATAGACTGAACATACAGTCAAACCAAAATTTATTCAGACACCTTCAACATTTTCTCTCATTATCACAGTTTATTCGCTATAGTTTAGAAAATGGTAATAAAATATGACAAGAGCTCAGAGTTAAACTGTGTCAGAACAAATCCATCTTGATAATATCAGATAACTTTGATAGAAAGGTATGTAATGGATTACAATCAACCAATCAGCTGTCAGCTGTTAAATTTAAGTACACAATTAGATTATACCAATTTAGGTCAGCCAGTTACCAAGCAATGCTTCATTTTGTTCAGTCTGTGGTGTAAAAGGTCGCATTAGCAATTAAAGATAAAACACTTAAGCAAAACATGGTTAGGTGTGTCTGAATAATTTTGGTCCCAAATTTTTATAAATTTTACTGGTAGCCCATTGTATGAATAATTTTTAGGTATAATATGTCACAGTTTACTTTATTTTGCTATCCTCACTTACATAAATGAACTATAGTGTCCTGCACCCGCTAGTAAAAAATACTGGTGTCTGAATAATTTTTGGTTTGACTGTATAATATGCATGCGCATGACATCACCGTTTCCACAAATTAGCATTTTTGTAGTTTACGTTAGATGATAACAAAAATGTGCACTTTGAAACCCCTTTTCAAAAGTTTGCATTTTCAGGCCCCCAAAACGGCATTGTTGTGTAAATGAACAGCCAAAACGCAAAAAAAGTTTTTGTTTTTAGTTGAAAACGGGGTCGTGTAAACAGCCCCTTAGTTATTTGATGCTATAAAAAATGGGGTGTAACGTCATGATTGACAGCTGTGCTTGCGATTGAGTCTTAGTGTGCAGGAGTGTGGGCGGGACCTTGATACTGCAGAACTCCACCTCATGATCGCGATTCTGGCTCCAAATGACATAATGGCCACACGTCAACGGTCATTTCTGGGATATTTTGGCTTCAATTTTCTACAGTGGAAGGAAGTGGAGACGTGTTGTCCAGTGTTTTTTTTTTTTTTACAGTCTATGTGATAGCTGAATAAATACAGTAAATAACTAAATCACTTTTTGTTCACACTTTGTTTTCTCTCTAGTTTGCCACCATAGAAACTATAGTGACGTCTGTTTCTGATGAGTTCCCCAATTACCTGCGCAAACACAAGCCTCAGTTCACTTTGGTTTGCTGTTTGGCCTTTTTTGTGCTGGGATTCCCCATGATCACGGAGGTAGGACATTTACTATTATTCACAACTGCAAAACCTTTACCTTTATAGCACACTTTAATTACTCTGCTAAACAAGTAAATAGGAAAGTAAACAGACTGGAATGGAATTCCTAAAGCAGATATTTGGAATAGTCAGGAATTAATGTTAATTTGTCTTTTATTTGTACTATAGTGATTAATTGGGTGATGTTTAGATTAGGTTTCATTAGATAACTATTTGCATTTTGAACTGTGCGTATTTGCTTGTGTTTTGACCTACAGAGTGGAATGTACATGCTTCAGCTGGTGGACACATATGCAGCCTCTTACTCTCTGGTCATCATTGCCATATTTGAACTGGTTGGAGTCTCATACATTTACGGTGAGTTTAAATTAAAATTTATCTTTAGATCTCAGGGCCAGCAGTAATGTATTTTAGGGAACAGCAAGGATCAGATTTTAAAGACAAACAATGAAACAAACTAACAAACAAGCAGGCAGTAATGAGTGGGCTCAAGCTAAAAGGCTTGCTAAGCCAGTTAAGCCTGTCCTTTAGTTATTAGTTAGTTTAGTTATATAAATGTATAATCAGTTTTGGGGAGTAACTACATGTAACAGAGTTAAGTAATTTAATTACAAAATAAATGTAACTGTAATCCGTTACAGTTACTGAGAAAAAATGTGTAATTAGAAAATGTTAACGACTACAAATCGGGTTACATCTGAATATTTTCTGTAAAAAGCTAGGATATGTTGAATAATATTCATTTGTTGCTTTGCCTGTTTTTGATGTGCATGATGCCTCCTGCCATTTAAAGGCTGTTTATTAAAGCATTGCTATTCTGATGCTTTTGATTGGTTCTCTTGTTTGAATTTGCAGTGCAAAATTGCCAACTATTAAAATGCTATGGACATCGAAGGTTTCAATGTCGAACCTTAAAGGATTAGTTCACTTTAAAATGAAAATTTCCTGATAATTTACTCACCCCCATCTCATCCAAGATGTTCGTGTCTTTCTTTCTTCAGTCGAAAAGAAATTAAGTTTTTGAGGAAAACATTCCAGGATTTTTCTTTACACAATGGACCTCAATGGCAACCAAAATGTTGAAGGTCCAAATCAATGCAGATTCAAAGGACTTCGAAGGGCTTCAGAGGCTCTGCACGATCCCAGCTGAGGAATAGGATCTTATCTAGCGAAACCATCTGTCATTTTCAAGAAAAAATAAACATTTATATACTTTTTAACCTAAATTGCTCATCTTGCGCTGCTCTGTGGCGCTCCACGGATTGCGCAATCACGTCGGAAAGGTCACACTAGACGTAGGCGAAAGTACCGCCCCAAGCGAACGTGCGAAGACTAATACAAACATCCTTTACAAAAAAACTCCATCTCCAACTTCAAAATCGTCCGACATCGTTGTTTAACCTTTTTTTGCTAAAGGATGTTTGTATTAGTCTTCGCACGTGCGCTTTGTAAACACGGGGGCGGTACTTCTGCCTACGTCTAGCATGACCTTTCCGACGTGATTACGTAATCTGCGGCACGCCGCAGAGCAGCGCAAGATGAGCAATTTAGTATATATAAAAAAAAAAGGTATATAAATTTACATTTTTTCTTGAAAATGACTGATGGTTTCGCTAGATAAGACCCTCTTCCTCAGCTGGGATCGTGCAGAGCCTCTGAAGCCCTTCGAAGCCCTTTGAAACTGCATTGATTTGGACCTTCAACATTTTGGTTGCCATTGAAGTCCATTGTGTGGAGAAAAATCCTGAAATGTTTTCCTCAAAAAACTTAATTTCTTCTCCACTGAAGAAAGAAAGACATGAACATCTTGGATGGCATGGGGGTGAGTAAAATATCAGGAAATTTTCATTTTGAAGTGAACTAATCCTTTAAGGAAGCATCTCCTATGATGAATGTTAACCTTAAGCGCCATCTAGTGGACAAATCTCTATTAGTTTGTCCTGTTTTGACTCGCAAAATAGAGCTATTTAACTACACTATTCATTGAGTCTAAACAATATTTTAGGTGCAGTATAACTTTATTTAAAAAAAAAAAAAACAATTCCATGCATGTTATGACAGCTACACTGACAGAGTCTGGATTGCCAGTGAGTATGAAACTAGAATCTATTCTTGCTTCTGTTAGTGAGAAATCAATATTAGGCCTTATATGCTATGTTTTCTCTCCACACACACATAGTGGTAAAAAGAATAGTATGCAGATTTACTATTTTTTTATGTCAGTAAGAAAAAAAACATCATGTATAATGATCTAGAATTGTGTGTTTTCTCTTAAATATAACTAAATATAACTATCTCTGTTTTTTTAGAGGTTAACCCTGCCTGGTTTAAATGTTTGAAAATGATTAACAGAAAAAAATGTTAGACATTTAGATCAAGTAATCAAAAAGTAATCAAATGTAATCAGTTACATTACTTTAATAAAGTAATTGAAATAGTTACACTACGTATTACATTTTAAATAGGGTAACCTGTAACCTTACATTTCCAAAGTAACCTTTCCAACACTGTGTATAATATATAGAGGTGTATAAATATGTGTCATAATATATTCATTTAAATGAATGACTAAATTTAGTTTTGTGAGATAAATGTCCAAAGATTTTATTTAATAAATATTAATTGCCCTTTCTTTCTTTCTTTCTTTCTTTCTTTCTTTCTTTCTTTCTTTCTTTCTTTCTTTCTTTCTTTCTTTCTCTATATGTGGTGCAGGTCTGCAAAGGTTCTGTGAGGACATTGAGATGATGATTGGGTTCCAGCCAAACAGGTTTTGGAGAATCTGCTGGGCTTTTGTCACACCAACCATTCTCACAGTATGTCCACCATATACAGATGAGACATAACAGGGTTTTATATGACCATTCCTGCAGATACATGTGACACACATCCAGTGCCATTGAATGTGCACATTTATCAGTGCTATAACTGTTGGATAGTACTGCCACTGACCCTCTCTCTCTCTTCCTCACTCTCTAGTTTATTTTGGCAGTTAGTCTGTACCAGTGGAAGGTGATGACATATGAGGATTACACTTATCCGACCTGGTCAATGGTACTCGGCTGGCTTATGGTCATCTGTTCTGTTATATGGATTCCCATCATGTTTGTTATCAAGATGCACCTCGCACCTGGATCGTTAATTGAGGTAAGGGAGCGATGTTTGGGTGGTAACACTTTATTTCGATAGGCATTCTACTAACTATGGCTGCATCCGAAAGCTTAGGCAGCTGACTTGTTGCCTTCGCATGTAGGTTTAAACTGATTTTGGACAGATTTCTGAGGCAGCATAATGGTTTAAAGATCTACAACAAAAGAGAGAGCTTTGGTGATAACTAAGCGAATATTTAATCACTAAAATAGTAATCCGCTAGAAATTACATCAAGAGTGGAAAACTTTGGTCAAAAATGTACATTTACACACAAACTGACCACCAACCGCAACTTTCACACACCATCTTTATTTTTTTTTAGCTTAAAGTCGGCATGAAACAGAAGTTGCAATAATCTTTTCTTCCCTATTGTGACATATATCTGATTAAAACGACTTCTGGAATATGAAAAAATGTAGGGCGGGCCGGGACTTGATATTGTCCTTCAGGAATTGATTGGATCGAAGGAAGTTTGGCATTGCTATCTATATGGACGCAGATCTAAATGCCAGTTTGCTGCCAGTTGTGGAGGATGTATAGTCCGACCCTCCGCTGAGATACATCATGAAGAGAACAGATGTTGTTTTGAGGGGGAGGAGAGGTTAACGTTTTTATTAAAGATTACGAGGGCATATGGATAAAAAGAATAATGCTGTGCACTGATAAATCATTTATAATAAGCTCTGCAACATTCTGTAAAAAAATAAGAATTGATGATTTTAATTTCATGGCGACTTTAACTGTCACACAATTGAACGCACAGGATTGTGGGATATCAAAGGCAGCAAAAGGATACAACTATGCTGCCTTCAAAAATCCATCAGATGAAAGTATCTCAGGAGACAGGAAGTGAAGCTAACATTGAAGCTAACATTGGATTCGCACGTGCCTTGTGCCTTCCTACCTTGGAATGTGTCCTCCGAAGGCAGCATTTTTAAGCTTTCAAACACAGCCAATAAGTAACTAATTGTCAACTAGCAGTCATTAGAGTATTAGTAGACTGTCTGCTTAATATCTGCTAACACTTTATTTTCATGCTCCCTAACAGACATTCTGCTGACTATAAGTAACTTTGTAACTACATGTCAACTTAACCCTAACAGTCTACTAATACTCTGACTGCTAGTTGACATGTAGTTGCAAAGTTACTTATAGTTAGTAGAAAGTCTAAAGTGGACCATCGAAATAAAGTGTAACCATTTGGGTTGTTTTGTTTTCTACTCTAGTGTTATTGAAAAGCACTCAATGTTGTAAACTCAATAAGAAAATGGGTAGTTTATGCATACATTATGCATACAGTTCATGGACATTTTTTATATCAAGATTTTAGGTTAAAATGTTTAGTCTAGGTTCTTTATCTTGTCATCTTTTTCTTCTTCTTTTAAAGTCACCTTTATTTCTATAGCGCTTAATAAAATACAGATCGTTTCAAAGCAGTTTCACAGTAATAAACAGGAAAATAAAACAATAAATGATGCAAATTTCCTCAAATGTGAGAGACATGAGTCATTATAGTCAGATATGAGTCATAATTCAGTCTGACCTGGGGGTGTAACAATATATCGCAATACAAAAATGCAACGTATCGTGGATAGTGACAATCTGTATTGTGTATAGTTCACCCAAATTGAAAATTACTGTGTGAGAAAAATTTTTAAGTTTACAGAGTTTTAGTGTCAGTGCTACATTGAACTACTATATATAATGTTAAATATAATGTACAATAATGCAATGGGGGGATATTTGTGGGTCCTGATAATGCCAAATGTCTTATGTTACCATTTAAAAGTGGCCTACATTTTTTAAAAATATATCTAGTCAGTGACAGATTGCAATAATATCATATCGTGAGTTCAGTATCGTGATATGTATCGAATCATGACACGAGTGTATCGTTACACCCCTAGTCTGACCACAAAGTCAGTTCAATGTTGGCTCAGTTCACTGATCTATATAAATGACTGGATTGCTCATGACGTTCTAAACTGCCACCGGAAGTGTTTGAGCGGCCATCTTACTATTCCCTACCGACAGAGGGCATCATTGACTTACAGCAAAACATTGACCTAAAATCACACGATTTGCAGTCTCAGTCTCAGAGGATTCGTTTTACGATATATGTATGCTAATTAATTTATAGTTACTAGTTGTTAATAGTTACTTCAGATGTTATCTGTAATGTTTATGGTCTTTTCGGAGAGGATAAGTCATATATTGAAATCTTTGATATGGGTATGTCTACTGCACACTGCCAACTGACCAAACACAAAAAATATATTTCTCTATGTATATAATTATGGAGAAAATATTAAACATTAACATATATCTGTGTTTAGCTGCAGAAATGGATTCGAACAGCCTATACAAAAAATATTAATACAAGCCTCTGTTACTATATTGCACTATATTGTTTAATTAATTATTAATTTAACCATCATTTAAATCATTAACTGCTTCGAAATGCATGCTGTTAACAAAATCATTGTTGAAACATTTGCAGTTAGCCTACTGTATGAAAAAAAAAACCATACTACAACACAACATAAATACATAAACACAACAGTACAAGGCGATTTTAGGTTACAAGGCATTAATCTTTATTCTGATTTCAGAATGCGCACTTTGACATTTGTAAGCTGAAGTGTCTCCTCCTTCAGCTGATCTGATATTCACTACTGAAATGAATATGAATGTAACTTTTTAATAAGCGGGGGAAATTCCTGACTTTAAACGAATAACTATTTACATGCTTAGGATGTGTTGTAAGAATGTACTGGGAGACTTCTGATATAAAAACGGTGTATCCTTAGGCAATATTTTCTCAGTAAAATCATATAATTTCCTATTAATTCAATAGAACGTGTGCTATGTGACACTGTCACAAGCTTACTAGGGAATACCAATATGACGGTGGCTTCACTTTTTATTCACTTTAATCCAGTTCTCTGTAGATCATTGGCTCAGTTCAATAACTGTGTAAAGTTCAACAATGAAACAGGTTCAATTTTATCCCAAAGTTTTTCACCATTTTAACCACCTTTAGACTCCACTAGTTCATTGTATTTAATCCTGTGGTTTGAGAACTTTCACATGCATAATAATTATTAAAGAATTAGAATTAAATCTCCACGGATATAAAGCATAAAAATTCACTTAAACAATGTTAACAACAAAATTATGCATCAAAGTACAAACCCGATTCCAAAAAAGTTGGGACACTGTACAAATTGTGAATAAAAACAGAATGCAATGATGTGGAAGTTTCAAATTTCAATATTTTATTCAGAATACAACAGATGATATATCAAATGTTTAAACTGAGAAAATGTATCATTTTAAGGGAAAAATAAGTTGATTTTAAATTTCATGGCATCAACACATCTCAAAAAAGTTGGGACAAGGCCATGTTTACCACTGTGCGGCATCCCCTCTTCTTTTTATAACAGTCTGCAAACATCTGGGGACTGAGGAGACAAGTTGCTCAAGTTTAGGAATAGGAATGTTGTCCCATTCTTGTCTAATACAGGCTTCTAGTTGCTCAACTGTCTTAGGTCTTCTTTGTCGCATCTTCCTCTATATGATGCACCAAATGTTTTCTATGGGTGAAAGATCTGGACTGCAGGCTGGCCATTTCAGTACCCGGATCCTTCTTCTACGCAGCCATGATGTTGTAATTGATGCAGTATGTGGTCTGGCATTGTCATGTTGGAAAATGCAAGGTCTTCCCTGAAAGAGACAACGTCTGGATGGGAGCATATGTTGTTCTAAAACTTGGATATACCTTTCAGCATTGATGGTGCCTTTCCAGATGTGTAAGCTGCCCATGCCACACACACTCATGCAACCCCATACCATCAGAGATGCAGGCTTCTGATCTGAGCGCTGATAACAACTTGGGTTGTCCTTGTCCTCTTTAGTCTGGATGACATGGCGTCCCAGTTTTCAAAAAAAACTTCAAATTTTGATTCGTCTGACCACAGAACAGTTTTCCACTTTGCCACAGTCCATTTTAAATGAGCCTTGGCCCAGAGAAAACGCCTGCGCTTCTGGATCATGTTTAGATATGGCTTCTTTTTTGACCTATAGAGTTTTAGCCGGCAACGGCGAATGGCACGATGGATTGTGTTCAATGTTTTCTGGAAGTATTCCTGAGCCCATGTTGTGATTTCCATTACAGTAGCATTCCTGTATGTGATGCAGATCACGGGCATCCAGTATGGTTTTCCGGTAATCCCTTACACACAGAGATTGTTCCAGATTCTCTGAATCTTTGGATGATATTATGCACTGTAGATGATGATAACTTCAAACTCTTTGCAATTTTTCTGTGAGAAACTCCTTTCTGATATTGCTCCACTATTTTTCGCCGCAGCATTGGGGGAATTGGTGATCCTCTGCCCATCTTGACTTCTGAGAGACACTGCCACTCTGAGAGGCTCAGGAAGTTTATGATATTTGTAAATTATTGCATTCCTTTTTTATTCACAATTTGTACAGTGTCCCAACTTTTTTGGAATCGGGTTTGTAATAGTAATAGTACAGAAATTCTGTAATTTTTCAAAGGGTTTTGAAAGATCAAACAAAATCAGTCAGTCAATATCTATAGGATAGGATGCAAACCAAACACCCAGCATGCATTTTGATGGCCCTTCTCTCTTTCCGCAGCGACTGAAGTTGGTTTGCTCTCCTCAACCCGACTGGGGTCCGTTCCTGATGAAACACCGCGGCGAACGCTACAAGAACATGATCGACCCACTGGGCACCAACTCCCTTGGCCTCAAACTTCCCCCTAAAGATTTCCAGCTATCAGCCCAATATCAATAATCCTCCTCACTTCCCTGTGAGTGCGAAATTTCCCGAGGCCTCTGAGGGTGAGACCTGCACTCACATCAAACTCTTTGCCCATTCAACCTCCCTTTTTTTCCTTAGTGTTCTCTTTCAGCCATATTCCCCCCTCTTCTGGCACTTTTAGAGGGGTCTTTCAGGTGGAAAGCACAGACAACTCCCTATGGTTTTGTTTTCTGAATTATTATTCGCAGTCCTTCTGACAATGGAGGTCTTTCACGCACATTCTGATACACTGATCCCAGCTGAACTTTTTTCTCAGAGGCAATATAATGATGCAGTTGCAACTAAGGCAATATTTGACTGATTGTGCATCATGCAGTGGTTGTTTTTTAATTGTTTTTTTTTTTTTTTTTTTCCATTCTGAAGTGACTGCTGATGTTAAAAAGAAAAAAGAAAAAATGAGGAGAATAACATTTATATTTCTTGTCTATTTGCTTGTCATCTCTTAAATAGCAAACACAAATGAGAAAAACTGCTGAGTAGTGCACAGTGAACTCAAACTCTTTTCTGGCATCATACTATCGCTGTTCACTTGTGTCCACTTATAGATGTACCTTGTGCCTCAGATTTCCTCTATTTATAAAATACTGCATATACTAGTATAGTGCGTATTAATACTACATTATGGAGGGAAGTGAGCACATTTCAGTCTCTGTGAATTATAAGCTATCCTACTCTTTCTAACAATTAACCTGTTGGAAATATCTCTACAGTGTTATAGAAGCCAAACTCATAGTATAGGTTCCAGTAGTATAGATCCATCCCTTTCTTCAAAGAAAATTTAGCCATGCAAAACTGTAATAATACCTTTTAGTGTTGTTTAGAGTAGTATTCAACGGCCAACTAGCAGTTATGTATGTATGTATGTATGTATGTATACTAATATTTAGAGTATGCTTTCGAGTATGTGTCGTGATCTGTTCATAGACTTTGTGAAACCTCCTATTCTTATGCAGTACACAGTTATCGTGAAGTACACAAAAGAAAAGTAGAGGAAAAACTAAGGAGTGTGGTATGTGTGGCAAGCCAAGCGTCTCATGAAAAGTGTACATTGTAGAAACTACGTGTTTAAAAACTGACATAGCTGACACGTTATTTTTAACAATTTCTCGCAGATGATATGTAGATTAGAAAAAAATTCTGTGATAGATGCTTGGGGACCACACTCCTTGTTTTTGAATGTTTTCCATCTATGATTGTCTGTCCGTCTTCATGAAACAGGGTCTCAGGTATTACTCCGTTCCATCAACCTTTTTAGATGTTGGGTTAGAGTTGAACATGTTTGTGGGAGCTTCATATGTCCTGTTCCCTATAAGATTCATGAAAGTGCACATTTTCAGAATATCATTGACAATTTTAATCCTTCATATCTTATAATTAGTGTCTCATTTCTAGCTATCGGACTGTAAATATGGCTACAGATAGAATGCGCTTGTAGTATTGCTTTGGGCAACAGGTTTTTAGTTCTGGTTAGTTGTTGTGCTGGTCAATCAAAGCTGACCAAACTAATTAGTACAAAAAGCACTTTGATTAAACATCATGCAAAAATATGTGGTTGCTTTCCACCGCCACAATGATAAAAAGCCTAAATGAAAAGACAAGTACTACTTTTTTGTTAGTTAGTTCTATACGATTAGTAGTGTGGATATGATTTAGTTAGTACTACAAGTGAAGTGAACTACACTGCCCATGCAATGCAAGTAATAACCAGGGCTTGACATTAACACCCGCCAAATGCGGGTTGATTTCAGTAGTGGCGTGTAACGCAGTCACTCCTACTAGCCACTTTGGCAGGTTGAATTTTATATATAATATATAGGCCTACATTTTTCAATTGTAGTCTTTTAAAAAGGCATCTGAAAAAATAAACTAAGTGCAATGTAGTGTTGTCAAAAATATAGATTTTTCGATACATATGAACATATAGATACTGAAATACTCTCTCTTCTCTCCGACAGCGAGTTGACACAAACCCACCTCACCTTACTCAGTCGTTTCATTTGCTCTGGATGAAACTTGTTGGTGTTACAGGACTAAAATTCTGGCGTGGGATTGCATTGCGCATAATTTTACTCATTCCTGCAGATTTTGTGCTCACACCAAAAGTGCGCATGCATAAAGCCGCCTTTCAGTACTAAATTGAGCTGTTTTTTGCTGCTTATAGTGCTTAAACAGTCAAATACACACAAAATAATGACAAAATGCCAGTATTGGCACGTATTCATGTAAACACAGTCAGTTGTTTTAATTTAAATAAGTGAACGTAAACTGTTGAGAAAGAAAACGCATGTGTAACAGGATAATGGATCCGTGAGTCAGGTCTTAAAGTGACAGCAGCCTAATATACCTGCTGCCAAATTATGAGATAATATAAAAATATGGCAGTTTTCCCCCATGGTATCGATGTCAAAATTGTGGGCAGTGAAAATGCTGAGTGGCTAGTAACTTTGGAAAACCACTAACATAGTGGCTGCTGAGCAAAAAAGTTAATGTCAAGCCCTGGTAATAACACTGAGAATAATGACTTTGCCTGGGAGTGTTGTGTTTCAAAAGCCATGTAATATGCAGATACTACACTAATCACCTTATAGAGCATTTATCAAAAAAACGGTGCTCCTCAGTATATCGGTGCCGCAAAAGAGATGCTTTTTCTGATACATGTTTAATCTTACTCTCTGTGTAGTATATGTGCGTGTGGATGTGTGGAATAATATGCAGCGCTTAATGTTTAGATTTATATTTATCCAACCGTCCAGACATGGTCAAATGCAGCCTGGTAGTCAGTTTGAGGTCCTCATATAGGGCTTGGTAATTGTTTCATTTGTATGCAAGAGCTGGGTGCTTTTTACTCATATATAAGCTCCATGTTAATGTAGCACAACAAACAGTACACAAAGCACACGTTAATGTCCGAGTTGTATACGGCTGCTGTGATCATTGTTGTAATATTTGAGGTTCTGGATGGAGTTTCTGTTAGTCCTTGTGTTGCTGTACGTCTGTCCAAGAGCTATTGTTACAACCCCTTCAAGTAACACGTAATCTGTGGGGAAAAAATAATAGGTAACAGTCTTGCATGTGCTGTTTGTGTTTCTGTGGATTATTTGTCCATGTATGCTTCCCCTTTACGCTCCTTTTCTCGAATGTGTCCCTTTTTACCACCTTTTCCTACCTACAGGGCGACACTGGGCAGTAGGCAACCAAAGAAGGAGAACTTCTCAAAGGGTTCTAAAAAAAAGCTTAAAAAGAACATATATTCTAAAAGAAAAAGACATATACGTATACATATATACAAATAGCCTATATAAATATATATATATATATATGAAGAAATGAAATATATTATTCTGTGTATTTAGGAGACTGAGATACTGCCACTCATCCTTCATTATTGATGTGTGCCAATATGTTATATGACATCTTCAGGTAACCTTTGGCCTTATAGATGTCCTCTGGTAATAAACTATTATATGTATTTCAGAATAATGAAACAGAGTAGCTTCCAATCAGTCATTATGTGGTCAGTCTATATCGTAATGTATGTCGTGTCATTTGGCACTTTACTGTGGACCTATCGGAGCATAGGTAAAATTTCTTATTACTTGGGTAATGTCATATATTTCTGTGTGTTTTATGTGAGGGAAATCTGCCTATGGATACAGATATGTACCTCCAACAGATCATGGCATCCTTTGAGTTGAATTGTAGAGTATAAATATGAAAAATATCTAGATTTTAAATCCTGTGCCGGACTAAAAAATGTAAAAACGTACAAAAAGAGAAAAATAAACATATATGAAAAGGCATAATTTATTTTAAATCTCATCAATCCTTGAGGCCCTACCTCAGATTTTGTATTTATGTATAGAAATGCAATTTGAATCATAGTATCTTTGCCAATAATACAATAAAAGACCATATTTATCATAAAATGTATAACCTCTTAATCAATAAATAAATGTTAATGTTTTCAACTCCAGTTGTGTTCTTGTATGCCTGAGGTGTTTTTGAGGTGCGCACACATACAAACTTACACACGCATGACATTGGGTGATGCAAGAAAGACAAAACGTTGCAATTTTAATGCAAGCAAGTGTAATATTATCTACATACAGAAAGAAAAAAAGAGTTCTTTGACTGAATGGGCAACAGCTTTGAAAGAAATCCCATACCAAGAAGTGTTAAGAGATGTATCTTTAATAATGCTCATTGAGGAAATTTGTCAAATATTTTCATCTATTTTTTTATAAGCACTGCGCCCTCCTGCTTTTGAGTGTTTTTCGTTGTATGAAACATTATTGATCAAAAACTACTTACACTCTCTAATGCATTTGAAACACAGAAATATTGTATTGAAGCAGTCAACTGATCATAACATTGCTGATTGTTCTAGTTCACAGCATTTTACTGTAAATTATACAGGTTTAAAACTGCCACTTTGCATTTTAATTGTCAAAAAATATATATCCTTTCAATTAGTTATACTGTAGGTAATTTCCTTAAAAGATATTTCACACTTAAATTATTTCAAATGATCATTTCAAATCCACTGATTCTCTTGATGTCTCACAGCTCTGTATATTATCTAGGTCTATTATGTTTATTTAATCTATGTATAGTTTCCCTCTGTTTGCTAGTAGATGTTAATGCTGTGCAGTTCACATTCTCTGTTTCGGGTTGGATGTATATATCTATATATATCTATTAAAATGTGAGTTTTAGTACCAGTATCCTGGTATGTTTCTGCCATTATTAGAAATGTATTTCTATATTGTGTTTATATTGTGTCAAAGTTAATCTTAACTTTATTTAAAAAAAAAGAAAAACCCTCATAAGCCTACTTACACATTCACATGCATATGATGTATGATAATTTAGTCCTCTTGAAGACTACACCTAAAGCAAACCTTTCTTTAAATGACAAATATTCAAAAAGTATGGTATTGAAAGGGATATAAATTGAGTGTTGATGTGGAGGCTTTGTGCACATTACATGCAACTTGACGCTTTTGCCACATCTTCCTGTCATGTGGTCAAAACTGTCATTTATGTAAAAGAAAGCCTAAAGAGTAAGAGTAAAGAAAGCTTTATTGTGCCTGTATATAGGTAATTATTTTTTAAGAATTCATATCACTAAGTTCTAAAAGTTTAAATGTTTAGTTAAGATATTAGGCTACATTTGATTACTTATTTCTAGTAAAGTGCCAAAACAAGAGGATCAATAATAATTCAACAAATAATAAAGTAAATCACATCTTTCAAAGAAGTATGCACATATTACATGCATTAATTCAGGTTGCTGTGGATTTTATCACTTTACTTTACTGGCCTTACTACAAAATCTAAAGCACCAGGGTCAGACTGAGCTTCCTCAAAAATGTAGTTCAAACATTTTTTAATTTTCAGAACATCAATAATTTTATCCCTTAAAAATCTTTGATAATCAAAACGGCATATTTAAACGTTTTTTTGTTTTGTTTGTGAAAATAACATTTATTAATGCCTTAAAATAGCTTGAATGTAACTCTTGGACCTCCACTCATTCACATCAGCTCAGACTACCTGATCCACGCGGTCAGTATAATAAATTATAATTCAGCCATATATACTGTATGTTTGAACAGGAAACTGATTCAGAAGAAGAAGAGCGAATTATACAGGGTCTTCTACAAATCCATTAGTAATGGTAATGCGTTTTATGCACGCGGCTACTTGGGCTGCTGCTCCAGCTCCAGCTCCTCTCTGAACTGACCAATCAGGATAGAGATCTAAATGACGCAACGTCGTTTACTTAAGTCCAAAATGCTGCCGAAAAAGGTAAATGCCGAATTCGGAACTGCATTTAGCATACTAGTCCTAATATTTCTGCCATAGAAAGATATGGTAAAAGTAGTAATCGGTTCCGAATACAGCAACAATGTAGGCTAAATTAAATTAGCCTTGTTCGTATATACAACCAATCAATCGGGTAACCGCTCAAGCCAATCAGAGTTCAGTATCACATCATCAAACCTGCTTGTGGTTAAGAGAACAGACGAACATTTCAGTTAAAAATCGATGAAATTCAAATTAATGAAGTTATCCGATTCCGAAGACAATTAAGTGAGACTTTGCCATGATGGAGGGAGGAGGATGGAGTTCATCTACGCAAATGTGAGTACGTTATATGGCTCTCTCTATTCATATACAAATGTTTATAATGGTCATAGTGTGTATATCGCGATTTGTTCACTTGATTTACAATAGTTGTGTTGGTGATCTGAGAGATTATAAAGCGTCACTAATTATCAAGAAGATTTGAACATATCAAGAGGATGTCATCCATGTACGTGAGCATAATTATCAGTAAATGTATAACGTTAAAGGCACAATATGTAAGATTTTTGGATTAAAATATCCCAAAACCACTAGAACAGTGTTATATATGTTGTTGACTTGTGTACTTGCATTATCCCAGATGTTTCCAAGAATGTTTAAATCCAGAGAAGTAAGCAATTTTAACCAGGACACAAATCGTGTCCGTGCGACGTCATACCCGCGTTACCCTCGATTTCCGGTTTTATTTTGTAGAAACCATGAAAACACCAAAGACACTTTAATAAATTAAATGTTTTATTAGACTATGGAACAACTGTTTGGATACATTTATAGACAGAAAACTAATTATTGTACAGTAATACAGCGATTTCTCCGTCATACAATGTTTTAAAATTAATTGCATGCCATTTAGCAATACAAGCCATCCAGCATTTATTAATATGATATTCTAATATCGATCTAGCTTACTGCAGTTTGCAACAAGTGTCTCATAACAGCCGCGGAGCAAACGCACAGAGTAACGTTATAACATAATTTTCAACACACTCAAATGTATCTAATATGATGAAACAGCGCTGCGTTACCCCACATACGCATGACCAGAAGAAGTGGAAGCGGCGACTATGGCATAATAAAATCTCCGCTGCTGTCGAGTCATGTCACGCTCGTCTCTCATTAGCAGTCGCTTCAGCGGCCTCGTTCAGCTCCCACAGCACTCGACCCTGCTCTGCTTCATACTACAGTAACGTTAATAATCTCATCCATGAACATGATTTCTGCCGAGTCCCATCCCAATTCTTTTCCACCGGCTGTGAGGTGAAGATAACTACCAATATTCCGCGCTCAATCTCGGCATCATCATTTTAAATAGGCGACCTCTAGCGGCAAAAAACAACATAGTGTCCCTTTAAGTCTTCTGACATAATTTATTGGTTAGCTCAATATTAATTTACATATCAAGCTCCCCGAAGAAATTCTCTCACTGGCTGCCACTTGTCAATAACATCAGATTTATTCACCAAATTCATGCCAAGTCGATCTCAGGACCTCTAGTACAAAGATAACATTTAGCATAGACCTTAGCAAAGACTTTGACGTTAGTCAGGGTAGCACTATATTTAAAATGACAGGAATGAAAACGAGGCTGTGAGGGTTAGAATCCAGTGCATTCAGTGTATTGTACTGTTGTTTAACAACAATTGTTCAGCTGACAAAATGTCTTTCTGGAAAAAAAAAAAACTTTCAGTAGACAAACGCCATAAAAAAGTTTTAAAATTTGTAAGTTTTGAAAATTATGTGATCTAGGACATTTGTGTGTGCGTGTGCGTGCCATACGTCTATCCCTCACAGCTTTTTCACCCGTCTTAAATTCAATATGGCGACTAACCTGACTACGGTCAATGGGTCTATACATGAGGCTGAATTGAAAACATTTTAGTTCTTGAACTGCATTTTAATACATACTGCTTCACCTTTGCAATTTCGATTCTCAACAGCAGGGGGAGTTAAATACACAAGCGTTATTAAAGCAACTGCACACTCCAGTGAAATCCTGCTTCATCTGGTTCAGATAAGCTTAAAACATCTTAAACTGCTTAAATGTAAAATGTATTATTATTATTTATTTTTTTTACATGCATAGGTAAATGCATTGTCAGGTGATCAGCGCAAAAAAAGCCTGCGTGAGTGGCCTTGAACAAAGAGGGCAAATTTCTTCTTATTAGGGGCCACGCATTGTTTAGCCCGGTTGTATTTTGCCCCTCTTAGTCATAAACATAGTATATTGCAATATTTCTCTTTTTGTTTCTCTGATCATTAGTTCATTAATATACAAAATTTCTTCGTGAAAGAATAAGGCTATCAGCAACTAAAAACACCTTTTTATGAAATGTTTTTCCAGAACCTTATGTCTTGAGGAATCATTCAGTGCTTGTAACTGGTAGTCCTGATAAGTGGTATAAAAAGACAAAAGTTTTTGCAAGACATTGGCATTTTTTTTATTAGAGCTCATAACAGCATTCAGATACATCAAATACAACCAACAATATTACTTTAATTTAAATGTTATATAACAGAATTATTATTTGATATCGTAACCTCTAGCAGCTGAGTACACTACATGCGTGCATGAGCTTCTTTCAGTCTCGTGTCTGTTTGAGTTTCTTCCAGGGAAATGTACCGCTGCGTAGCTTATCTCCTCCGGTACACCCTAAAACCAGTACCAAAGTACACTCAATACACATAGCTAAATTAATAAAACATAAAATATTAGGAACTCAACGATATTTAAATTTTACCTCATTAGCAGGAGACAAAGGAAGTGTTGTTTGTAATGGCTGGGTTTCTGCAAAGAGTATGAACTTTCTTTTTAGTTGCAGTTTTGATATGTTAATATGTACATGTAAGTGTACATGAAATCAACATTTCATTATATTTTACAATAGAACATTATTTAAATTCAGGTGGATTTAATCTCATTTTTTTGACTGTTATACTTTTTAATAAATGTTTTAATATAATCAGTATCAGTTATGCTTTAATAATCAACATTATTACACAATATGATCTTAAATATTCTTAAAATGCAAATGGCTTACCAGAAAATGTTTCTTGTCGTTTTTGTGCTCTCTTACATAGAAGGATAGCGATGATCACCAAGCACAATATATTTGTTGCTACCAAAAGTGGGACCATTAAGTCAGTCCAGGCCAACTCTGAAATTGGTTCTAAAAAAAATTAAATAAATTTTTTTTGAAATATTCAAACTGCAATTAAGATGATTTGATGTATCATATATATATATTTCTTACCTCCAATTTCAAGCCTACTTCCATTCCCAAACAGTATCTCTCCACACATGGCCACAGCGCAGTAGTAAGTCCCAGCGTCGGTTAAACTGAGGTTCTTCTTGGGGAGATTGTAGGTACAAGACTGTGTACGGGAGTCTCTCTCAGAGCTCTTCTTGCATTGATCATTTATGTTTTCATGCTTGTATATGATTCCTGGATGTGCATCTCCTGATTCATGTCTAAACCAGTAGATGCTGTGATTTCCTACACATCTTTCAGTGAGAACAGTGCAGTGAAGATACACAGAGTCTCCTGGATTAAACTCGTGCTCATTTACCCCAGTACTCGAACCCATTGCAGACAAAAACTGCTGAATATGATGCTGTCTTGTATTTACCCCTGAAATGAGAAAACGTTAAGGATTATACATTATATACATTACATTATATAGCTTTTTATATATCGTTTTGCTAGGTTTACTTACCTTTATAGTTTAAAAACAGCCCATTACTAAAAGTTATAAGATCGTAGTCACGGGCACCACAATAATAGATTCCAGTATCCGATGCCTTTAATTCTTTTATAGTTAAAGCAAAATAATTATTTGTCTTTACAGCTGTCAATCTTGTGTCGTTCTTGAAGTCTCCATAAAAAATTGGTGTTAAAGCGTCAGCATAGAGACTGAGGATGCATGTCGGAGCTTCTCCCAGAGATTGCTTGAACCAGGAGTAGTAGTTCTCATGGTTTTCAGATATCAAGCACTTTAAAGTTATAGTTTCGCCTGCAGTGAAGGTCTCCAGGACTTTCTTTTGAACTACAGCAGCAGATGTGATGAAGCCTGAGAAGAAAAAGCACAAGCAGGACCATCAGAGCATTCATAAATATAAGGTCAAAATTAACTTTGCAGAACATATCTCTCTTCCAGAGCAAACACACCTGTCCTAAAGAGTAGAAAAAATATCAGAAGTTTAAACATAGTTGAGGTCCTCTGTGCATTTGGCAACATCTTATGGAGCGTTTGTAAGATATGTGGGTGAGAAACGCCTGGGTTTAGAGGAGTCAAGCCTTGTCTTACTGATTTAGATGATGTCTGGGTCTGATTGGCTGTTGTCATTTTTCCATTCAGGCTGTCTGACCAAAGACGTATAGCACGTGATGTGGCTTATCTTTTGTTCTTATGCTCATGATTGGAGTCTCTGTGAATCTGGGTCTGGTGTAATGATCGACTGGTAATATTTCATTCTTATTTTCAGTAGTTTTTGGCCTTTTATTTTCTTTATTTCTTTGTTACACAGCAAGCTCAGAATAAAAAAAAACAGGTCCAGTGTTATTTGATCAACATGATAGTCATTGTTTCAATAACATCATACTCACAAAATGTTTACTGTATATAGTTTGTACTGTAGGTAGTCTAGAAGTACAATGTATTTATAGGAAACATTTTAATTTTGTCATAGTTCTTATAGCTCAACCAGTCATGAACTATTTCAGGTAATTCAGTCATGGATGTTGGACACAATTTGCATGCTTTTTATGCCTAATTGATTATTTTAACCTCATGACCACTAACTATATTATCCTGTAAAACATTTCAAAAAATGAAATAGTGCCCCCTATGTGCAGTCAATAGAAAAACACAGGCTCACAACACGTCCCTTTTGTAAAACTATTACAGCATACAGCGTTTTCTTTCTCATCCGTTTCCCCTTAATGTCACAATACCTTAATTTTATTCTTATATTTTAATGAAAAAACATCATATTTATTCTTGCAAACTTTATGCTAATATACAGTTGTAGTTTACTCAGTCTAGGCAGTACTGTGTTAAGTCGTGATTTTGGGGATTTAAAAGCTAAAGCTGCATTAGTTGAATGCAAACATATATTTACATTTGATATTAGAAAAAAAAAATTCTAAGAATTTTGCATTGAGAAATACTGAATGAGCTTCTGTCAGCTGCACCTTCAGATACAGAGCATCTAGTTAAATGATCTGTTCACATTAAAGTAAAATACACTATTTGTGTGTGGCACATTTTGAACCACTGCTGAAAAAATAAAACATGCATGACGATTGAGTATAATATACAGTTTCTTAAGTAATCACTACTTGTGATGGGTTGGCAGGTAATGCTGGTGGACAAACTCTAAACATAGCCAGATCACAAGTGTCTGTGCTTTGCTTTGACACTTAGGTTTCACTGCAATAAGATGATGTATGGAAACTTTTACCCACAGAGACCTAAGCGTGCTTAAGGTTGTTTGTTTGTTCTATGTTACTTTCAGAAACAAAGGGTGACCGCAACCTGAAAGCTGTGGATTGAATTTCCTTGTCTTATATATATTTAGTGGCATAAGTCTGTTTCCGAAACCATCAGTCAACATGTGAAAGGAACTAATCTGTGGTATGCATGCAGTTGCAGGCTTTAACAGTGCATTGTGAAAAAAAATTGCATTGACATTGATCCTTCAACACATAATACTAAAAATAAGACATAGTACTAAGCACAATATGATAATTGCGCCTGCATACAAGCGAAGGAATCGAGTTTCAGTACTGCACAGTGGTAAACAATTGATTATGCATTAAGAGAAATATTGTTGAAAAGTCTGTAAAAATAGGTCCCAATGTACTGTTAATTTGAAGTGTTAATTTTCTGTATTGATTTTGCATTGCATTGTGTTGTGTTGTGTTTTAGGGTTAATGAGCTTGGCCTGGGAAATGATACAATAAGGGGGACAGTGACATTCCCTGAAAGCCAACCGAAATCAATTCAAATTTTTTTTAGTTAAAATAAGGCTGTCAATCAATACACTGCATCTGAATGCAAGCAGATGCATAAGAAGTTAAATACAACCATTGTGGTCTTGGTCTTGAATTAATTTTGTTATTATTAGCACTGAATTATTTCTGCCTGTAACATTGCATGCGTTTCCTATATATTCATATATATATATATATATATATATATATATATATATATATATATATATATATATATATATATATATATATATATATATATATATATATATATTACACACAGTGGGGAGAACAAGTATTTGATACACTGCCGATTTTGCAGGTTTTTCCTACTTACAAAGCATGTAGAGGTCTGAGTTCAAACAGGTGCAGTTAATACAGGTAATGAGTGGAGAACAGGAGGGCTTCTTTAAGAAAAACTAACAGGTTCTTACTGGTTGGTAGGTGATCAAGTACTTATGTCATGCAATAAAATGCTAATTAATTACTTAAAAATCATACAATGTGATTTTCTGGATTTTTTAGATTCCGTCTCTCACAGTTGAAGTGTACCTATGATAAAAATTACAGACTTCTACATGCTTTGTAAGTGGGCAAACCTGCAAAATCGGCAGTGTATCAAATACTTGTTCTCCCCACTGTATATTAAATTCACGCTATTGTCATCTATGACTTGTTACCTTGTTACAAGGGGTATTTTGTCTGTGGTTATGGAAAGTAGTGTGAAAGGCTTGTAGCGTGAATGTTGTTGTTTGGTTTAGCTGCAGTGAAGGGTGTGAGAGATGAACCGGGGGTCAGTCTGGTGAGTGGAAAATAGTCAAACTGTGACCCACCCACTGACAGACATTTAAGAACCTTTATATGATTTTTTTTTCTACATGTTTTTTTTCTACATTATTTTTTTCTACATGGTCTACACACGTTTTGTTTTATAACATGTTCTGCTAATAAATTGTCTTGAGTAATATTATCAAAATGATAATCATGATCAGGCTATACTGCTGCTGCTCACAAAGTACTACATTTGTTGTGAAATGTGTGCATAGATATAATTATAATTAACAATTTATGTTTTGATGTGTATATTTTCAATTTTGTAATCTGGTCCGCTGAAGTTCCCCTCAGCACGTCTCTTTCTACACTGACAAGCTTCTTCCTGTCAGGGTCTGTATAGGAAATGGTATGAAAATGACATCATTCACAACCCTGCCTCTTCTGTAGGGCCTGGTTATATCTTCATGATAAAGTATATAAACAGATCTAAATTAAAGTTCTCATTAGAACTTTCACGTGATTTCACAACTTTTATTGCATCAAAAATGCTAAACATTGCAAGCTCACATACACTTTAAATTTATGGCATTAGCAAAAGCATATAAATATTAGCGTACTGATTAAAAATATATCTTGTAAACGTTACAGTATTTGACCATGTGTCAGTGTTGGACTATCTAATAGCAGAATACACAACATCTGTATCCTCAGCATGTCTGTCTGCTCTTCTGGTTTTCTGTTTTGAGAACTGTAGAGCAACATACAACGTTGAATGAGGCTCCTGCAACAGATCCAAAGATGCATTTAGCAACAGAGATTTGAATTTGCATTCAAAAAAATACATTCAAAATTGTAGCCTACAGAATAAAATCATTTAAGCAAAACAACAATATAAAAACAGACTTATTAGCATCAGACTACATTCTATGACATTAGAATTTATAATTCATTGCTGATTCTAATGTTGGGGACCGTTGGGAAACAGTCAGGGAATGTGAGCTGATATTGTTGCTGGTTTGTACCCCACACATAAAGAATGCAGGATACTTTATACCCCAGCCTTACTTTAGTACTTTTTTAGTTTCATTTTTTGCTTTATTTTTACTTTTAAGAGTTAACCATATTTAATTTCCCTAAAACAGACTGATATTCCGCTCAAGAGTTGGATTGTCACAAAAAGATTTCAACAAAGAGATTTAAACCATGCAATCCTTTTTAAAGTCATGGTTAGAGTTAAACTGAAAAGAGAAGTAGGCCTACAGGCCATATGCAAAATAATACAG
Source organism: Coreius guichenoti (assembly GCA_039654105.1). Lineage (NCBI taxonomy): Eukaryota > Metazoa > Chordata > Actinopteri > Cypriniformes > Gobionidae > Coreius > Coreius guichenoti. The sequence goes on from CM077168.1 coordinate 47,044,302, forward strand.
AGAAACATACCATATTTAACCTCAATAATGTTAGACATAAAAGGAATAGTGAATAACACTAATATTAGATTAGTTATTTTATAGTTTATAACTATCTTCATTATAACTCAAATAGCAGAGATTTACATATTTAGATGTTTTTGTACACCAGTCAACCTCTTTAATTTCTGTATTCTGTACAATAATTTTTACCAATACATACATATATACTTGTAAATGATATACAGGCATTTGCTTTTTGTTTATGTAGATTTTTCTACATTCAGAGAATGGAAATTTTTATTTTAACAATAAGTTTACCTCATGATGTTGTGTTACATGGCGATCAGCATCTGCAACAACAGAAAAAGAGACAGTTTAGCTGTTTTTTTATTTACAGTTGTTTTGCATTATAATTTATGTTAAAGATACTTGCTGTTTTTTGTTTATTAACGTATTACTCACTAAATTGTATCGCAGAACTAAAATGATTTCACTACACAGTTATTTACCAATGGCGTCTATACAAAGTAAGTAAATCTCTTGAACTGAATAGATGTGCTGTTACCTTTTCCCTGTGTTTTTCTGTTCTTGATGACTATTAAGACCAGAATGATGATGAGAATAACAATAATACCACCAAAAATAAAGGTCAGTTTATAAAAGATGTTTTGCGAACAGTCTCGTGTAGAAACCGGGCTCTCCTTAAGATCTGTTAAAAAGTAAATCACATTTTAATCTAAATAAATACCATTTAGATAAAAGCATTACTGTATATGAATGTTATGAGTACTTAACATTCACCTTTATTTGAAACTTCTGTTTCATTTTGCAGTGGTTTAACACACTCACTCTCTGCACGATAAATGAAGACTTGAAATGAGTCATTTAGCATATTAAAACAACTTACACACACATAAGAAGTGATCTGGAAATAATTATGTAATTTTATATAGTTCTACTAGACATTCAGCTAGAAATTCCTCCATAACAGTGGTATTAGTAAAGAAAGATTACCTTTAATATCTAGGTGTGTTCCATCACCAAATGTTATTTCCCAAATGTACCAACCACAGTAGTACAGACCAGAATCAGAAATATCCACATTTAAAATACTTAGGGAGGTGTTTTTGTTGTTTAGGGACACCAGCAGATGATCTTGTTGAAAACCATTGAAATATTTTATCTGTAGTTCCTTAAGCTGGTAGGTTATCATCATATATACAATGATAAGAGGTACAGCACTGTTTGTTTGCTTGAACCAATATATGTACCTTCCAGTTTGTGCTGTGTGTTGACACCAAATAGTAACATTATCTCCTGGTCGAGCAGACATATAAGCTGTCTGAGATGATACAACTGTAAGCAAACCTAAAACATAACAAGTATTTTTATATTTTAATTTAATATACAAGAAGTGCATATTGCATACAATGTAATGTTTACAAATTAATCTTGAATTAATCATTCCTATTTTGCATGATTGAAGCAATTATAGTGCAGTAATGCTTACCCATGCCACAGATCAGCAGCGCTGAAATTATTATATAAACCATCGCTGTACAGAATCAGACTAAAGCCAACGTGGAAATCAAGATGAGGAAATCAATGTGCTTTATTTATATGAGGGGGTGTGGCTTATGCCAACACCAAACTATGACAAACCTGTCAATCAACAGGCAACTCCACTCATATTGCCAGTTCAAAACAAGAAGTACCATTATTGATCACATATATTGATTTGATGTTTTGTTTACTGCGTTAGCGCTCCCCATAGCACTTTTAAGAACACATTTTTCCAATGCAGCTTTACAGAGAACTAAAAAGCATCTTTGACACTTGCATATATCTTTGAACATGTCTTTAATTGATAATTTCTGATTTATATTATAGACATGATACATTTTACCTGACCCAAAAATTGCTAAACTTGATTTTATCCTGACTTTAATTCTCTGAAGGCCCAGGGTTTGATGGCGCACGTGACAGTCAGTTAGAGCCTCAGAATTCTGCCTAACCATTTGACCTCCAATAATTACATATAATAAAAAAAAACAATAAAAAAAACTGTCAGGTGTTAAAAATAAACCATAGTTCGTTACCATTGGGGTCGTTTTATGTTTCAAGCAGTGTACACAGCAGTCGAGCTCTCAGTATGCCTTCCTGCTGTTTTGAGTCTCTTGTTTGAGAAATACACCGCAGCATATTCTACTGAATCATTTTCCTGCAAAGAAGCAGAAAGGTTTTTCAAGATTCTAATCCAAGTCATCACGACGTCTTAGATTTTATTCTCAAGCCTCTGTTTTCCTCTGTCTTTGCCCAAAATAAATTCTACAACCAAAGAAAAAGAAAAAAGAGCAACAGTTCACGTCCTTAACAGCCAAGAGAATTAGAAATAATAATGTTTATTCAGAATCATAAAATAATTGTTAATACCATAAAACAATACAAAAATATATTATAAAAATCACATCAAATGTTGACACAACTTAATTTACTAAATTGCAGAACACATGCTTTTCAATGTACTGTCGGCAAAAATCAAAAGCATGTCTACCCAACAGGGAGAAGCATAGCAGTAATTCATTTCAAATCAATGAATTAATTTCATCTTGTTCTTTATACAAAGGTAAAAGAAATCAGTGTGGGAGGAAACACAACTTTACTGTCTCACTAAGAGTACAATGACAGTTATTTTAAAAAGAAACAGAACAAAGACAGAGATTTGCTTGTTCTCATTTCTACTTTGAGATATTTTGAATTAGTTTTTAGTCTGTAACATAATCGAAGTCTGTAAGTTTACCTTGTCATCGTGCTGTTGTGTTTGACATTCAGCGACTGTCGCAAAGCAGAGAAAAAGACAATCAGTTGCTGTTAAGATATTAATTTCAATGTGTGATTACATTTGTGATTTATCTGTTACCTTTTTTATGCTTCTGCTTTTTGTGTTCCTTGATAATCGCCATAATTAGAGGAATAATACATGTAAAAAAAATGATGCCACCAAATAGGAGGGTCAGTGTGAAAAATATGTCTCTAGAACATTCCTCAGTAGACACGGGCAATTTCTCATCATCTGTGTAAAAGTGGACATTTCAATTATGCATTTTAAGTGATACCACAAAGAACACATTATATATATGAGAGAGTAAACAATAAACAACATCTGCAGATTCAATTAAGCATAGAAAGTAAAATAACAATCATACCCTTTTTTGAGCTTGCTGTGTCATTTTCGTCTGATATGACATTCTTTTCTGTGGTGTTAGTGAGAAGAAAAGAGCATTAACGTTATATGAAAATTACAGTATAGTGAGTGAGCTTCAAAAAGAGTACCTTTCACTTCAAGCCTGGTTCCATTGCCAAATTGTATGTGATGTCTCTTAGTTCCACAAAAGTAGAAGCCAGAATCAGAAATACTTGCATGCTTTATTGTTAGAGAGGTGCTTTTGCTAAACTGATGCATAACCAATTGGTGTTTTGTAAAACCATTGAAATATCTTGGCTCTACCGTCTGAAGACTTTCGGTGTATAACATGTGCGCAATAGTAATCGGTACATCACCGTCAGTTTGTTTAAACCAGTACAGGTCTCCGGAAACATAGATAGCATGTGGACACCACATAGTGACACTTTGTCCTGGCTGAGCCTGTGTACTTGCTGTTGAAAACATTACTTGGAGAAAACCTGAAAAACATTAAACAAAAAAAGTAAAACTATAGCACAACACTTTTACATTCAGAATGTCTCCCCGTTTTAATAACTCTCCAAAGATTTCATTACATGTCTCCCATCATAGAATTGTAGATAATAGTTCTTACCCGTCCCAAAGAGCAATAATGCTGTTGAAATACGTAACATTTCTGCAGTCAAACCAGAGGTGAAGAGGAAATTAAGTGGGCGATATCAATGTGTTTTATAAATAAGAAGGAGGAGTGGCTTTTCGCACAGAAAAAAAGGGTAGACCTGGGGTTAGGGTCAGACCCACACAGAGCTGTCATACAAGAAATCTCTATAGAGAGCATAATCAAATACACATAATCATTACTCTGTTTAGTCTTCTTTTGTATTCAGTTCTCTGAAAATGTTTGGCATTTCCTGAATGAATTAGATCAGCAGATTGTGAGATAAATAAGATATAGGCCTGTGTGCATTGTGTACAGCGAGTGTGCATTGTTTATTTGCACTTATTTTTGTGTTAAGCCATTGTAATACAAATGTGGGTTAAAATTAAAACCTTTAATTAAAGAGCCAGACGAGGCTTAAGCTAGCCCCATCTGTCACTGTAGCCCCCTAGTGGTTTTCAAAATCATAGCCAACACCTTCCTTTTATTTACAAAAACACATTGCTAGATGGTGGGTGGGTCTATTTTGCTCACTTGATGACAGTAGATAAATTGATGACAGTCTTGAAATAAAAAATGCTAATGCAAAAATGCTGCTTCTTATAAAACAAGTGCAGAATGCTTTGTGCCACTAAAGAACTATTATATAGCATATAAGATACCCTGTTGATAGTTGATAAAGAAAATTATCAGTTATTCATACACTCTCTGATGGACAAACTTGGACACATCATTGGGTGTTTCGGGTCTTTCAAGAGACAACCTCTTCCAGGCGACCTGACCGTGGTTGATCAAGCCTCGGCCTGTGTCCAAGTGGCATTTTGCGGTCCCCACACATCACCCCTTTTCAACCACAGCCATCTTGATGCCCACTTCTGCAGCCTCCATGCTTTTTCTGCTGGCTCTTCTCTGGCTTGCATCAGTTATTCCCAGTATTCTGTAAGCCTTGCCGAGGGAATGACCTGCAAATCCTCTGCAACCCACCTTCACTGGCATGCAACTGGATTTCCACCCATTCCTGCGGCAGGCCTCCAGCAGTCCCTCATACTTCTCCCTCTTTCTCTCCTGCACCTCTTCCATCCTCTTTATCTCCAGTAGGATAAGCTGTTTCGTAGACTCTGAGACCAGGATGATGTCCGGTGTAAGCGTGGACTGGGTGATGTGTGCTGGAATTTTCAGCTACCTATCCAGGTCAACTGTCATTACTCAGTCTTGAGCTGTGTAGAGCAAGGGAGCGGTCATTGCCCAGGGCCTGGGAGCATCTGCTCAAGATCTGTTCAAGATGTGTTCTGGAGTTTTTACCTTGCCCCAAACAAACAGGTTGGCTGGGCTAGGGAGGATGTCGTACACCCCCTGAATCAAAAACTTGATCCTCTGAGGGTTCCATTTCCGTATCTCCTGCAAGGTGACCTTTCGCTCTATTGCCTGCTCCCACTTCATCCAGGCACCCTGTTTCTTCATTGCTACAACTCTGCTTGCTCGTTCTTCCTCCACTGAAGCACGCACCTCTTCTTGCACTGGCCTCGACCTTTCCTTCTCACTGGCAGTGTTGCAATGGTTTGGTGTGGAGTCCAGCCCTGTCCTGTGCCAGTGTCCCGATGAGAGCCTTGTGCTTCAGCTTAGCTTCTGCCTGTTGGACTGCCTCAGCTGCCTTCCACTTCCTCCCTGTCCTCAGGACGATGCCTGCTCCGGACACTTTTAGCATCCTTCGACCCTGAACACTACAGATGTTCTTGTGCCCGTGCAACAATGAATCATTCCTCATGGAGCTGAATGGGTGCCTAAGCTTGTTGCTGTTTCCATACAACCCAATACTGCTCAAGCTGCGTGGCACGCCCAACCATCTGCGTAGATAGCTGCTCACTCTACGCTCAAAACCGTCAGAGGGACTTAGTAGATGAGTAGGGGCCAGAGGATTCTTGATAGGATTCCGTGCTGGTAGATCCAGGCCTTAAATTTCCTGGGGAGCCCAGACTAGTCCACAGTTCTCAGCCACCTCTCCAGATCAGATGTGGTGGCCTTGATGGAGTCTATGTCCTTCAGGCTGCAGCTGAAGACCTTTCCTAGACTCCTCACTGGTTTTTCTGTGACAGATGGGATCAGGTCTTCTCCCAACCTGAAGCAGAACTTGTCCGTCACCTTTCCTTTCTTTAACACTAAAGAATAAAATAATGTGCCCTCATAATCTTTGATCAAAATAACTTCCCTTTCACATGCAGCACCATTTCTTCTCTTCTCTGATGATGTGTTTTTCGAGGGCAGGACAGCCTGTCACTCACACGACCTCCACCAATAGCAAACCACAACCATCCAATCAAGTCCCGCCCTACTTTTTTTTCTTTTTTTTTCTTCTCTCTCTTATTTGAGAAGCCATTTCACTATATATACACTAGATATACCAACAAAATAATAAAATACCAATGCTGATGAAACCACCATTAAGTATGCCATACTGGACTTCAAACATAATAATTTTTAAATATTTGACTAGATGAGATGAGTGCAAAAAAAAACAACAGAAAAAAAACCTAATTTTGCCATCAGAACAGACATGAAGCTACTTGTAATAAATGGTAGTTTAAAACAAGAATTTTAAACTTTTACAAGACATAACTCCTTATTGAATACAGTAAGTACAATAAGAAACCTACATTATCATATTATTTAGCCTTTCACAGTTATTGCTATGAAGCTGTCAGACATCACACCAGTGTGGTATCAGGCAGAAATTTGAATTATTTGTAGGAATTTTGGCAAGTGTCTAAGTTATTTACTCAAACAGTCAGTACACTCAAATAAACTATACTACACAGGTGTTTATGGCAGATGGCGCACTTGTGGTCTTGTGATGCACGTGTGCCTGTGAAGCCACAAGGCTATTTGACTAGTGCACGTCAGTGCGATTTTTGTTGTGGTCATTATAGATCAGTTTAATTAAATTCTTCATCGAAGTTTTAATGTAGCCTATTAAAAGGAGCTTGATTTAATATCAGACCTACCTGACAATATTGCTGAGAAATGCTTGACATTATCACATTTACACGCTGTCGGATCACAGATTTGACGATGGCACACTTTTGCGATTAACACGTTTATTTCGCTTCATCGTGGTCAAGAAACACTTACTTAGAACTCAATAAGGTCAGTCAGAAGTTGTGGTTTAGCAGAAAACCACAACTAGCACACTGCCTTTGTCTTTACAGTTTTATAAATAATTTTCACTAAATAGTTCCATTTATAAACTTTTTTTAAATTGCAACTGTACATGGACTTTACAGATGTCTACTAGTGTGTTACTCATGAGCAATTACTTGTCTCAGAAGTGAAAAATATATGAAATCATCTCTAAAGGAAAAGGTCAGTGGGAAAAAAAAAAGTCTGGTTCAGCACTTTTTGACAAACACAGCACATCCGCTCACATCGTTCATTGCTTCTCTGCTTGTGTTCATTTTGTCATCGCTCACCTGTTTTGTACTTGTTTAGGGTAAAAATCCTTCCAGATATGATAAACTTCGGAGTTTTTCTTCTCTTTCTAATTGGTGAGTTGAACTGTCTTTAATGTCAACTTTAATGTGTTTGCGTTATTTAAGCTAAACAATTTTTGCTTGTTACTTTATATGTTTCTTTTAGGTCTTGCTGCAACACACCTGAATAACCCACCTGTGTATGCTAAACCGGGAGAAACAATTAATTTACCTTGCTCTTACCAGAGCCAAATAGCCATGCACTTCTCATGGTACAAGCATGAACCTGGACAGAGTCCCAGGCTCATCTCCACCATTTACAAGTATGATCATAATGCCCGGTTTTACCATAATTTCAAGAATAATTCACGCTTCTCTGTGCTGAATGAAAAGGGTGTGTATCATTTGGTGATAAGAAACATACAGATCTCAGATTCTGCAACATACTACTGTGGAAGTGCTTATTCCAACGTAATGGAATTCGTCGAAGGCACAAAGTTGATAGTTGAAGGTAATTATAATTTTGATTACCTATAGTTAAATTGTTTTTAATATAATGAGTATTTATAATAGTTTAGTTATTGAATTGAAAGCCAACTTTTAAAAGCTAAGTGCAATGTGTGAATGCAATGTATACATGAGTAGTCCATAATGTCTTGCATAAAACTTGCTCAATAATGAAAATCTTCATGGATGTATAACCTATTTTCATACAGGGTTGAAAAGCTACGCTGTTGTAAAACAACATGCTTTCACTGAATCACAATCTGGAGATTCAGTGACTCTTACGTGCACAGTTTTAAATCAGAACTGTGTGGGAAACCACAGCGTGTACTGGCTCATACATGAATCACAAGAATCTCATCCAAGAATTATTAGGGCACATGGAACGAGTATTGATCAGTGTGATTGGATCTCTGAAGCTGGTTTTTCAGCACGTAGATGCGTCTACAGCTTCTCGAAGAAGGACCTCAATCTGTCTGATGCTGGGACTTACTGCTGCGCTGTTGCTGCATGTGGGGAGATACTGTTCGGGCACGGAACCAAACTGGACATTATGGGTATGTTTTTCAAGAATGAATTGGGGAAAAAATAGCAATTTTATAGTGTGTTAATACCATACCTACAATTTTGCCTATTTCAGGTACCGATTCCACAGAACAGATGATGACTTTTGTTCTTCTTTCCATTGTTAGAACAGTCCTTCTTTTAATCACTATTGCCATTATTACTGTTTGGTACTGCATGAATTCAAAAAGAATGTCAAAAGAAGGCTGTTCTCCATCTGCCATGGCTTTCTGAGATAGACGATCCCGACCAGAGGGAAGCCCAGGACCCAGTTGTGGATCAGATTGGATCAAATCTTGAAAATGGATCAAATCTTTACTTTGTGTTGTTCAAAACTTTTTAGTTAGATTGGGATACTTTTGATCCAAAAAAATAAGGATTATCCCAGCAGAAGGGGGGATATCATGAAAAAAAAAAATTGTATAACTTTAAAACTGATCAAAAATGCAACATTTATGTCATGTAATAATAACATAGCAAGGGTATTTTAGGCCCAGAACTTGAACCATGGTAGTTTGTGTTGTACATGGAAAATCCTCCTTATTTAGTGAACATCCAAGCCAAATCTATTAGAGGAAGTAGAAATAACCATAAGAACATATGCATTACAGAATAACTGTGATGAAGATGTAACAGGCCTATAATTATTTCACATACTGTAATCTGTTTAATATTGTGTAAAGATATTAAAATAACTAACTCAAAAAGATCAAAACAGTCTACAGTAGCTTGCCCAGAACAGCTATTTAGGATAATTGTGATTTGTCAGTTATGTACAGCGATAGTGAATATAGTTAAGCAACAAACTGGCAATAGACGTTCTAGGGAAATTACTGATATCAAATTTTTTCTCAACTAGACTTACTTGGGTAGGGGAGGATGTCTCAATTCAGTCAGCCTTCAGGATAAAAGTGAAAGAAATGGATTGTGATCAGACAGCAACTTCATATAACCCATAATAAATACAGCTAAAAATGCACGTACTGTACCTACAGAGTTTTTCTGTTTTTATGCCGGTTGATCATGGCTATCATAATTATTACTGCAGAAATTATGTTTAAAGACACCAAAATGAAAGTTCTTGGGTTCTGACCTGTAAAAGCACATATTGCAATGTAATTAAAGTGTCAGCATAACATTCGTGAACATTCAATAAAATCAATGCACTGAATATCACCTGTGCCAGTGATAGTCAGTTTAGTTCCTTGTCCAATGATTATTTCTCCAACTACATGCATGGCACAGTAGTAAGTACCAGTATCAGAGAGTGTGCAGATCCTCATAGTAGACACACGTCTGTGCAGCAGCCGTTATAAAATGAGCATCTATAATTCTAGACAATTCTCCTGAGCTTTGCTTGAGCCAGTAGGCATTGTGTTGAGCACAGTTCTCAATGAATTGAACTGTATACTGTAGAGTGATGTTATCACCAGGATAAACAGGTTTAAAATCAGGTTGCTGTAGAATTCTTCTTGAACGTTTTCCTAAAAAATTAATCCAAAAATATAGCAGTTCATTTTCGTTAGTCTGAATGGCACTTTAATAACAACAAAATAGTACTTACCTGTTATCATCAGAAATGTTCCAGGACCGAAATACAGCGCAGTGAACTTAATCACTCCACAATAATAAGTAGCTACATCGGCTTGTCATTTTTGGAAAATGTTTAGATGATAAGTTCCATTTCCGACTGTCACACTGAGGGGTCCATCATCAAATCCCTTTGAAAACTGAATATCATTCATATAATAAGACTTTGCTATAGGCTGTGGCTTCTTTCCTGATGGCTGCTTGTACCACACAATGAGGTTAAAGTCTTTTTTGAGGAAAAAACATTCCATTGTTACACTGTCTCCAATTTTGGCTTTTTGCACTTGCTTTGGCTGGATAATAACATGGGCTGTGAAGCATCCTGAAATTAAAAATCATAAAAGTAAAGTCCACGTATTAACAATGTATTTCAGAAGAGGTTCATATTTGCCTACCACAAAAAGAAAGGATGATTACACTAACAGCATGCATATTTTCTCTGCATTGGGTCATTTCAAAGAATAAGCGACACAGACCATTAAAAAAAGAAAATGTTGTTTGAACTGACTGGTAGATGTTGTCAGATGGCAGAGTTCCTTTCAAAAGTTAACCAGTATTTGGTTCTGTATTTTCTATGTTTGCTTTCTTCTGTGTCTTGTAATGGGGTCAGAGGAAAAAATGCATATATATATCCATTGAGCTGTAGAGACCCTTGTACTTGCTCACAAGAACCAAATACTAAGACAGACACACTATGTGGTTTCAGAGACAGGATGAAAAACAAAGTGGCCTATTTTTGAAAGTTTGCTCAAGGCTATTTGTTGTAGCATATCAATAAAGAACAAAAACAGGCCACCACAACTTTAAAACTAAATGTAAAAATTAAGAATGCATATGTAATGCGAAGTATCATTATTCAGTTGTCCTGTCACTTTTATTCCAGAATGTCTGGCCTTTATAAAACCTCGTTTTCCTGTTTGAATGATGATCATACTCCATTCACTTTGTTATCACGAAAATACAAACATTTTCAAGCGCCTGAATTACAATCTGAGCATAATCTCAAGTACAAACCCGATTCCAAAAAAGTTGGGACACTGTACAAATTGTGAATAGGAATGCAATAATTTATAAATCTCATAAACTTATATTTTATTCACAATAGAATATAGATAACATATCAAATGTTGAAAGTGAGACATTTTGAAATGTCATGCCAAATATTGGCTCATTTTGGATGTCATGAGAGCTACACATTCCAAAAAAGTTGGGACAGGTAGCAATAAGAGGCCGGAAAAGTTAAATGTACATATAAGGAACAGCTGGAGGACCAATTTGCAACTTATTAGGTCAATTGGCAACATGATTGGGTATAAAAAGAGCCTCTCAGAGTGGCAGTGTCTCTCAGAAGTCAAGATGGGCAGAGGATCACCAATTCCCCCAATGCTGCGGCGAAAAATAGTGGAGCAATATCAGAAAGGAGTTTCTCAGAGAAAAACTGCAAAGAGTTTGAAGTTATCATCATCTACAGTGCATAATATCATCCAAAGATTCAGAGAATCTGGAACAATCTCTGTGCGTAAGGGTCAAGGCCGGAAAACCATACTGGATGCCTGTGATCTTTGGGCCCTTAGACGGCACTGCAGCACATACAGGAATGCTACTGTGATGTAAATCACAACATGGGCTCAGGAATACTTCCAGAAAACATTGTCGGTGAACACAATCCACCGTGCCATTCGCCGTTGCCGGCTAAAACTCTATAGGTCAAAAAAGAAGCCATATCTAAACATGATCCAGAAGCGCAGGCGTTTTCTCTGGGCCAAGGCTCATTTAAAATGGACTGTGGCAAAGTGGAAAACTGTTCTGTGGTCAGACGAATCAAAATTTGAAGTTCTTTTTGGAAAACTGGGACGCCATGTCATCCGGACTAAAGAGGACAAGGACAACCCAAGTTGTTATCCGCGCTCAGTTCAGAAGCCTGCATCTCTGATGGTATGGGGTTGCATGAGTGCGTGTGGCATGGGCAGCTTACACATCTGGAAAGGCACCATCAATGCTGAAAGGTATATCAAAGTTCTAGAACAACATATGCTCCATCCAGACATCGTCTCTTTCAGGGAAGACCTTGCATTTTCCAACATGACAATGCCAGACCACATACTGCATCAATTACAACATCATGGCTGCGTAGAAGAAGGATCCGGGTACTGAAATGGCCAGCCTGCAGTCCAGATCTTTCACCCATAGAAAACATTTGGCGCATCATAAAGAGGAAGATGCGACAAAGAAGATCTAAGACCGTTGAGCAACTAGAAGCCTGTATTAGACGAGAATGGGACAACATTCCCATTCCTAAACTTGAGCAACTTTTCTCCTCAGTCCCCAGACGTTTGCAGACTGTGATAAAAAGAGGGGATGCCACACAGTGGTAAACATGGCCTTGTCCCAACTTTTTTGAGATGTGTTGATGCCATGAAATTTAAAATCAACTTATTTTTCCCTTAAAATGATAAATTTTCTCAGTTTAAACATTTGATATGTCATCTATGTTTTATTCTTAATAAAATATTGAAATTTGAAACTTCCACATCATTGCATTCTGTTCTTATTCACAATTTGTACAGTGTCCCAACTTTTTTGGAATCGGGTTTGTACATGTTAACTTCCATTTTATTAAATATTGATCAGGGCCTATAAGCTGGACTAAAACAGAAACTGTGAAGTACAAATGCAATTAATAATAATGTTACAAAGTATATTGAAAGCATGAAAATACATATTGCAGGGGTAAAGAAGTGTCTATCCAGACTCAGCAGCTCCAACTACTGATTTTATAACAACACTGAAAAAAAAGTTGCTGCCTTAAATTTTTTAACTGACTTAAAATAATGAGTTGGATCTTGTATAACTTATAAAAAAATGGCTTAATTTATTTAGTTTTCACAACTTATTGATCATATAAGGCATTAGATTTTGTCATTATTTTCACTCCTTCAAAATTATTTTTGTAGTAATTAATATAATAATGATGGGATCTGTTTTTGAACCATATTTTTATTTCTTTAAATCTGTAGTTATTAAAAATAATGTTGTAACCTCAAAATTACTTTACAAGTTTTTAACAACTGTGCTGCATTTATCACTTGAAAACAAAATGAGAAGGACAAGAAATGGCTCAGCTTTCTTCTGTGTTTGACACTTGACATTTAATGCTGGAGTAGATTGGATTCCTTCTTGTCTTTCTTCGCTCAGTCGTTGAGTTCTCTCTACTTGTGTCGTTTTCAGGAAATTGCAGAGTTGTGTAGTTCAGGTTTAGACTCGATGAAACTCGATTCTGAGGGGGGAGAAAGGGAACGCATTTTAGCACAGCAACTTCATCCTGTAGCTCAAACGGTTCATAGCGTTGGCACTCATAGGTTCAATTGCCAGAGAATGCATGAACTCATAAAATGTATACCTTGAATGCAATGCTTCGGATAAAGTATCCGTCCAAAGCGTTAATGTATACAGTCATAAGAACGCAGTCATAAAACTTCTGACTTACAAGAGAAGAACCGGCATCAGAGGCTGGTGTGTCTGGAGAGGGGTCAGAAACTTCTGAAACACATTGAAACTTGCTTAGTTGTGCTGGGGAAGTAAAACAAGGAAGCAAAAAAAAGAAATAATGGGAATAAAACAAGAAATATTGACCACAACTGAGCATTACAACGTTGAAATGTACCTGCATGCAATTCACTCGTTCTTCTCAGTCTTTTACATAGAAATATGTTGATTATTCCACTCAAGAGCAAAATGAGAGTGACAAACACCACATGGTAAGACCAGTTTTGACCTTGACTTTCTAAAACATGGGGGAAACATTTTGGTAAGGTAAATAGTGAAAAAATCAGTAAGAAACAAATAATAACCAAAAAAAAAAAAAAGATTTTTAAAACAATGTTGAATATCAAAAATTGCAAATTTTGAAAAATAAAATCACTTAAAAATATATATAACTTATGTCCTAAAAAGTACTTTTGAATGTGTATTGCACTGTGTATTCTTTGACATATAAAGTACATGTACTTGAGGCACTTTTCTTTTGCGTAATACTTTTAATACAAAAAACACTGCAAAAAAAATCTATTTTAGTAGTAATCACTGCAGTAGTCTTACCTTTTACAAGAAGATGTCCACAATTGGTTTGGTTACTCTATATACATTGATAATGTAAAGGTCCTTTTGATCTTTCAGTACTAAGGATGAAGTCATTATCTTCTTGTATATCATAAAAGCTTGAGTGACATTTTATAACTCCACAGGTTTTGTAAACATTAGCACATGATGGAGCACATGATCAGAGCTCTGAGGCTTTGAGCAGGGCCTCTTATATAGACCACCTTATCACCTTTCATCTGAAGAGGAGCTGTCATTAGTGTGTGAAAGGCAGTTTGGTTTTAACATTGCGGTGAGGCTACAAACTCCCACGCCTAATAAAGTATATAGTATATAGCCTAGAATGTCACTGGTGCAGTCTTCTCAAAATTATAAAGTAAAATACCATCAAAAATGTCCTAAATCATAATTCTGTAATATGTATTCAGAGGAAATACATACATTAAAAACCACCCCTGGTTGTTTTTTGGACAACTCAGAGCTAAACAATTGAATTATCCAGTCACACAGGTTCAATGGATAATTTGCTTAAAGGTGATATGTAATTTTTTAAAGGATTAGTTCACTTCAAAATGAAAATTTCCTGATATTTTACTCACCCCCATCTCATCCAAGATGTTCATGTCTTTCTTTCTTCAGTCGAAAAGAAATTAAGTTTTTTGAGGTAAACATTCCAGGATTTTTCTCCACATAATAGACTTCAATGGCAACCAACCGGGTTGAAGGTTCAAATCAAGGCAGTTTCAAAGGGCTTCAGAGGCTCTGCACGATCCCAGCTGAGGAACAGGGTCTTATCTAGCGAAACCATCGGCCATTTAAAAAAAAATAAAAAATATTCGTCGGAAAGTTGGGTTGGGGCGGTACTTCCGCCTACGTCTAGCGTGAGCTTTCCGACGTGATTACGCAATCCGTGGCGCTCCGCAGAGCAGCGCAAGATGAGGAATTTAGGTTAAAAAGTATATAAATATAAATTATATATATATATATTTATTTATATATTGATATTTATTAAGATGAGGAATTTAGGTTAAAAAGTATATATGTATATATATATATTTATATACTTTTTAACCTAAATTACTCATCTTAATAAATATCAATATATAAATAAATATATATATATATAATTTATATTTATATACTTTTTAACCTAAATTACTCATCTTGCACTGCTCTGCGGAGCGCCACGGATTGCGTAATCACGTCGGAAAGGTCACGCTAGACGTAGGCGGAAGTACCGCCCCAAGCCAACTTTCCGACGTGATTACGTAATCACTTGTGCTCCGCAGAGCAGGTGAACTCGTGAAGTGGTACTAAATCAGATATAGGTCTGATGTTTTGCAATGCGATCTCAGTCTGAACAGTCATATTGGATTTCATGCAACTTTTACGCCACTCTAGATCGACATTCGTCACAATTCTGCCCTAATGGACATCACTCCTAAGATTTTACATAATGGTAGTTCTTTGAATATAGAAGACAGCAGCAAAGTTAGTCAGTGGAGGGACAGTGAGCTGTTATACTACTCAGTATTAAGTATAATCCCCTCCCCGTTAAAAGGAGTGATGAGATACTTAGCAGACTATCATCACTCAATGGCTGGTTGTCTAAGTGGTGTCCGCAAAATGACATAGGGTTCATATACAATTGGAAAAGCTTTTGGGGCAGACCTGACCTGTTGAAAAAAGATGGCATCCATCCTTCCTGGGATGGTGCCGCTCTTCTCTCTAATAATTTGGCACATAGTCTTAGAGCTAAACCTTGACTAACTGGGGCCCAGGTCAGGAAGCAGACGGACTGGCTTACCCGACCGTCTGCTAGCTGTCTCACGTCACAGAAGTCAGATAAATCCCAGCACATAGAGACTCTTTCACCTAGATATTATCACATAGAGACTGTGTCTGTTCCACGAATTAGTAAATACAAAAAACCATCAAAACCATTCAACAGTAAAAATTTAATTGATGTCCAACAAATAAACAACAGATATAATACAGATGATCAAATGATAAAGCTCGGGCTGCTGAATATTCGATCCCTTTCCTCAAAAGCGCTTATTGTTAATGATATGATTACAGATCATAACCTAGATGTGCTGTGTTTGACAGAAACCTGGCTAAAACCTGACGATTACATTACTTTAAATGAGTCCAACCCCCAAGATTATTGTTATAAACACGAGCCGCGTCTGAAAGGTAAAGGGGGAGGTGTTGCTGTAATTTATAATAATATCTTCGGTATTACTCAGAAGTCTAGTTTCAAATATAATTCCTTTGAAGTTTTGGTGCTTTATGTAACGTTATGTAGTGAAATTGATAAATCCCGTTTGACATTTGTGCTGGCTACTGTATACAGGCCACCAGGGCACCATACAGACTTTACCAGAGAATTTGCTGATTTTCTATCAGAGTTAGTACTGGCTGCAGATAAAGTCCTAATTGTTGGTGATTTTAATATCCATGTAGACAATGAAAAAGACGCATTGGGATTGGCATTTAGAGACATTCTAAACTCTATTGGAGTAAGGCAACACGTGTCAGCACCCACTCAACGCCGTAATCATACTTTAGACCTAATACTGTCACATGGAATAAATGTTGATACCATTGAAATTCTGCAGCAGAGCGATGACATCTCAGATCATTACCTAGTATCATGTACACTTTAATTTCCCTCGCTTCAAATATGGCAGGACTATCACTGCTGCGACTAAAGATTGCTTTGTAAATAATCTTCCTCATCAGTTTCATCTCCTCAGCATCCCAGATAGCCTAGAGGAACTCGATGTTGCAACAGAAACTATTGACTCTCTTTTCTAAAAACTGCTAGATCTGCTTATTTCTCGACTCTCTTAGAAGAAAACAAAGATAACCAAAGATAAAGCTTCACCTTCTGATGTTTGTAAACAGCACAGCAGTAATGACTTTATGAACTTCTTTACTTGTAAGATTGATAATATTAGGAAAAAAATTATAACCATGCAGCCGTCTACTACAGTATCACATCAGACAGTGCATTGTAGTGTCACTGAGGGAAAATTACATTCATTCACTGCTATAGGAGAAGAAGAATTGGCTAAACTCGTTAAATCATCAAAATCAATAACATGTATGCTCGACCCCATACCGACTAAACTACTAAAAGAGATGCTTCCAGAGGTCATAGATCCTCTTCTTAATATCATTAATTCATCCTTGACATTAGGATATGTACCGAAAACTTTTAAGTTGGCTATTATTAAACCACTTATTAAAAAAACGCAACTTGATCCTACAGAATTAGTCAATTACAGGCCAATCTCAAATCTACCCTTTCTGTCAAAAATACTAGAAAAGGCAGTGTCCTCACAACTATGGTCCTTTTTAGAAAGAAATGGTATCTGTGAGGATTTCCAGTCAGGATTTAGACCGTATCATAGTACTGAGACTGCTCTCATTTCTCAATTAGAAATGTTACAAATGATTTACTCTTATCTTCCGATCGTGGTTGTATCTCTCTCTTAGTGTTACTCGATTTTAGCGCTGCATTCGATACTATCGACCACAACATTCTTTTGAATAGACTCGAAAATTATGTTGGCATTAGTGGCATTTTATTGGCATTATCAGTTTGTAGCAATAAATGAAGAGATCACAAGTTCAGTATGGAGTACCGCAGGGCTCAGTGCTAGGACCGTTGCTTTTCACCCTGTACATGCTACCACTGGGAGATATTATTAAGAAGCATGGCGTTAGTTTTCATTGTTATGCTGACGATACTCAGCTCTGTATTTCTTCACGCCCTGACGAAACTTACCAATTCACAAGATTAACGGAATGCATAGCTGATATAAAAAATTGGATGACTAGTAATTTCCTGCAACTTAATTCAGAAAAAACTGAATTTTTAATCATTGGACAAAAAACTCCACAAGTAGTAACCTAGAATACTGTCTAACACTCGATGGCTGCTCTGTCAAGTCCTCGTCGTCAGTTAGGAACCTGGGTGTGCTCTTTGATACCAATCTCTCATTTGAAAGCCACGTTTCTAGCATCTGTAAAACTGCATTCTACCATCTTAAAAATATATCTAAATTACGGCACATGCTTTCAATGCAAAATGCTGAACAGTTAGTTCATGCGTTCATGACCTCAAGGCTAGATTATTGTAATGCTCTACTGGGTGGTTGCCCTGCTCGCTTAATAAATAAACTGCAGCTTGTCCAAAACGCGGCAGCTAGAGTTCTTACTAGAACCAGGAAGTATGACCACATTAGCCCGGTTCTGGCAACACTGCACTCGCTCCCTATTAAACATCGTATACATTTTAAAATCTTGCTGATTACTTACAAAGCACTAAATGGTTTAGCTCCCCAGTACTTGAGCGAGCTCTTAACGCATTATACTCCATCACGTCTATTGTGGTCTCAAAATTCTGGCCAGTTGATAATACCTAGAATATCAAAATCAACTGCAGGCGGTCGATCCTTTTCCTATTTAGCACCTAAACTCTGGAACAGTCTTCCTAGCATTGTTTGGGAACACACTCTGTCAGCTTAAATCTAGACTAAAAACACATCTCTTTACTATGGCATACACATAGAACATTATCGATTTATATTATTCAAATCAGTTAAATGATTGTTTTAGGCTGCATTAACTAGGTCAGCCGGAACCGGGAACACTTCCCACAACACCACCAGATGTACTTGTTACACCATAAGAAGAATGGCATCTACGCTAATGTTAGTCTCTCTGTTTATCCCGAGGTTTACTGCAGTCGGCTGGATCTGGGCCGTATCCGGACCAGATGGTGGACCTTAGTCTGGACATGACGAACGCATCCCTGAAGTGTCTGTAGAGACCGTGTCAATTAAACTCCCCCCTGTAAATGCTGCATCGACACGACATCCTCATTAAACCTGTCCCCGGCGTGACGACTCTAATCTTTCGAATAATCCTACGAATATCTATTTATCTAATATGACTTCTGACCTGTAATGTTGCCAGAATCATAATCATACACTATTTGTTCGTCGGCCAGAGGAGAACTGGCACCCCGACTGAGCCTGGTTTCTCCCAAGGTTTTTTTCTCCATTCTGGCCCTGAAGGAGTTTTGGTTCCTTGCCACCGTCACCTTTGGCTTTTGGCTTGCTCAGTTGGGGACACTTAAATTTCAACTATATTACTGATCTGCCCGCATTGACACTATATGATAATTGAAATGAGCTGGATGACATCACCGTTTTCACCAGAGCGGCTGTACAGCCGAATCAAATTTTGTTGCATTATTTTCCTGTTACCACTGTGAAGCTGCTTTGAAACAATTGGCATTGTAAAAAGCGCTATATAAATAAAGGTGATTTGATTTGATATAAAGCCTTGTTTATATTTTCGCCTGGTTCTGCACCGCGAGTATTGAGTAGACGAAACGTTTATACGTCACATAAAGTATAACAGGACTCAGAGCAAACAGACTCATATAACAAAATATATGGATATGAGACAGGAAGCAAGCCATTTCAGGAGCCTAACTTTCAGAAGTTATCAAACATTATCATTACATCAATACTGTTATGATAACAATTTATTTTTTATTATTTTTTGAGATAATATTTTCATAGTGCACAAGAAGCAAAGACAATGATACATTATGAATGTGTGTTGTTATTATTAAAGGGATTGTTAAAGGTCTTCCAGGTTTGATATCTGAAGTGTTAGCTTTCACTACCCAAGCTAAGCAGTATTTCTGTAACAAAGCTCATGAAAAATAATATCATATAAATTATAAAATACAATAACAAACAAACAAAATATGAAAATTAGTAAAAGGTGTAAGGATACAGACAACATAAGGATACATGAGGGTTTATTTATTTCAAAATGGGCTTAAGCAAGGGTGGAGCAATGATTGCCATGTTCAGACAACAGCTATTTTATAATTGCACTAATGGATTTTATTGGATGTTATATTGTAAAATTATAATACTTTATGCATTTGCACATTTGGATCACTCAAATACAGAAAACAGGAACGGTCTTCCAGTAGTTTTTCTTTGTTAGGACCTGATCTTGGAGTAGACATCATTATGCTGTGAAATGTGTTGTTTAGCTCCTCTAGAGGGCCGTGGTTTACTGCTGAAACTCACAGAAGTGTAAGTCAGCGCATCTGCATCTCCCATCTGATAAAGCAAGATTTTTGCAAACCATTTATTCATAATGATACATACAGTATTTTTTAAGTAAAGTGAACTCAAGTAAACTAAATTAATAAACTAAAATGATTTAAACACTAATAAATGAACACTGAAAATGTTAATAACTGGAGAAGAAACAAACCTATCAAATCTGAAAAAAATATAGTTATTCAAATTGTTCAAGAAACTTCTAAAATATAGCATCAAAATGACATCAAACTTATCACTGTAAATAAATAAAATGGCGAGGATTTACCCGAGAACCTTCAGATGTCTCTTGATCGCAAGATCTGTTGAAACAGGCTAAAAAGTATGAATGTTAGCTTTATAGTTTTGAAAATAAGACAAAGAATCTGATTCAAAAATAGTTTGAAAACATTTAAATATGATACCTGATGATCTGCCTTGGCCCTTACATCGCACGGCCACAAGTAAGATCATTATTATCATAGAAATTATGTTTGATGAGACCAGTATAAGAAACAATGAAGTTGCTGTCGACTCACTGTCTGCAAGAAAACATTGTTTTACCAGATTTTATCAGAATATGTTTAAAAATCGTATTGAATGTAATTTTTGCTAACTTGCCATTAACTTCATGGACCAGTAAATGGCACAGTTTTACTTATCTCTACAGATTTTTTTTATAAAACAAACCTGTTTGAGTGATCCAGTAGTGTACTGTGCATGGTAAGTAAACAAACATTCATAATTTTACAAAATTCATAAAAATACTAACTGGCATGATGATTAATTAAAAAATTAAAGCATTATTAAGATACACATTGGAAATTAATATTAATAATAAACAAACTGTAAGTCACTTAATAGGGTTTAACACTTTACCAGGTATGAGTTCCAGATGAGTTCCATTTCCAAACAGTATCTTGCCGCATGCGAGTACAGCACAGTAGTAAGTACCAGCATCAGAGAGGCTGAGGTTCCTCTTTGTGAGGGTGTAAACGCAGGTCTGTGAAGTAGAATCATCCTCACAGCTCTCTTTATGCTGTTTCTTCATATCTCCATCAGCGTAAATGATGGCAGGATGAGATTCATCTGCAGCCTCTCTAAACCAGTATGCATGCTGTCCTCCTGCACATTTCTCATCTACCGTTTGGACTCTACACATGAGGGTAATGCTGTCTCCAGTGTGAACTTTATCTGAAATTTGCTCCTGAAGAACTGTTGTTGAGGCGTGTTCTTCTTTAAAGCAAAACAGTATTTTATTGCATTGTACTTTTATAACTTATAGTCTCTTTACTATAACCATTTTTTTTGTTTTTTGTTTACATGATTATCTGTTTCAGGTATTATATAATGAAAGGCAAAACGTACCATGAAGCATCAAAAATGTTCCAGGTCCAAAATGCAGTTCTCCCAACCTTATCACGCCGCAAAAATATGTTGCTATATCTTCCTTTTTAGTCAAAGAAATGTGTAAATGGTAAATTCCTTTTTCTATTGTTACGTTAAAACGGCCATCAGTATTTCCATCAACAAATTCAACCTTTGTCAGATAAATGTAACTTTTTGAAATGGCTTGAAGTGTCTTTCCCATCTCCTGCTTGTACCACACCATATTGTTAAAATCTGTATTGGGTAAGTAGCACTCAATAGTAACATCATCACCAAGTTTAGAGGTTTGCAAACGTTTTAAATGTTTTGGCTGCGCAATGTTGTGTGCCCCAATGCAACCTGAATACAAAAAGATGTGTTATACAATCCTTTTACGTAAAGAAGATCATTTTAGAATTTAAGTTGCTTTGTATAAATGTCTGTTAATTAATACAAAATGATAAAAGTTAAATTGTCATAAATGATTATTCAGTCATTTATATCAATCCATCAATCATACTTACAAACAAAGGTGAAGAATAAAACTGCGCTCATGTTGCTTTGATTTGCAAGCAAAGAATAAGAGATGGCAAGGTGCACAATCTAAGCAACTAAATCAAGTGGAAACTTATCCTGGACGTGATTGGTTATTCTCAAATATTCTCATATGACAACATCAAATTTCATTGGCTGTCCCAGCAATAGACTTTGGCCACGCTCACGAGTAAAGGAAATGGTTCTTTTTATAAACACCAATAATTAAACAAAACTAATATTTAAAATATGGTACATTTTAATTCCACAGATATGTTCACACATTTTCCCCTGTGACTTTCCCCTTGCTATTTTACAATTATAAAGTTGTGTGACCTTGGGGGAAAACAAAGTGAATTAAATGTGCACCGTATTCTGTGTTTAAAACCACACCAGCTCTATGTGAGGGGGTGTTACTTGACCTGTGCAGATGCGTTACTACTTACTAGGCTGTGGCGGCTGAGCAGAGCTTAATCATGGTTGTTTTTAAATCTAAATCTCTTTTAATTTTTTAATTACATTTACACAATAAGTAGAGCTGGAGTGCTGTATTGTTCCAAGTGTCCTTGTCCATGGTACTGAATCATGTCAACTGGGTTTATGCCTTTAATAGTTACCATTTATTGATGAGCACAATGTTATTGTTCAATAACAGAAAGTAAGACCAAGACTGGAAATCGCACTAAAGTTATCCTAAAAGAGACCAACATAATGAAACAATATGAACTACATCTCTCAATGCATCAGTGGGTCTTAATGTCACTATGAAATCTTTTTTTATTATTATTATTTTTTTTTTTATGGAATATAAACAGTGTTTATATAATGATTTATTTGTGCACTTTATATTTTTTTATGAAGATATTAAACTATAAAAAAGCCAACTGAAATGAGCCAATTGTTGTTGTTGATCTTTATAATGAACTAATTTAAGAGTATGTACAACCCCAAAATTAATTTCTTATATTTTTATCATGATGTAATCTTTTTATCTCACATTCCAGGAAATCCACAAATAAGTCATCTTTGATCATGCAAGTCACTCTAAAACAGCAAGTATGCGATTGCTTTTTGTGCTTTAGTTTCAAACGATATTACTTTATTTTAATATGTTCTTAGTAAGAAACATTTGACCCTATATTACTTTTCAGAATTTAATAAAACAATGAATAAAAGAAAAAGTGCATCAAAGGTGTGCAGTTAAAGGGATAAATTAAGATGCATTTTAGGGTTAATTATGGATTTATGCATCTTCTATTGTGTTAGCACAGACAGGTAGTTAATTCATCTTGTTTATGTAATGAATGTATTCATAATGTTTTGGTGCCTCTATGTAATATGTTTTAAACAGATCATTTGTTGATATTTAGGTATGGTTAACTTAGAGGCATGGGGACAACTGTCATACTTCTGAAAATAACAGTTTTTAAACTAGCACTTACTGTTGGAATGGAAACTTTTGACCACAGAAGTGTGAGCTCTGCTGGGGGTTTTCTGTCTGCTCTTTTCTGTTTTCATTCTTACAGGTTGGCTGCAAACTGAGCAATAGGTGGGCTCAAAGTCCAAAACCACAAGTGCATGTTGCATCAAGCTACAGCCTCTGCAAACAACAAACAACAGCACGGCTTCTTTTCTACCTGAAGGTTTTTTTGTTCTTCTAAACGTACGGTAGGTTTATTGGTATGAATGAAATCAATAGATCAAAGTCTGCCTTGCTTTTACTTGATAGCTTTGGTCTGTGTATTCAGGGTAGACTTTTGCCTTGTTACTTTAACTTTTAATTATAATTGCCTATGTTTATTAAAATTTCACTTATTTTCCCCCCAGACAGACATTTTTAAATTTGTAATGTACAATTTATCTGTAATGTTTATGTTAGCATTCTGTTATAGTTAAAGTGAATGTGCACAATTAATGTTACATCTGTACAAATACATCTGTGTGCAACACATCAATAAGTTCTTATTACATAATTTTAGGCTGTTTTTGAAGCTTAATTCTGCTATTTCCATTACAGTGGCAGTCTGCTGAAGGAGGGGCAATTGTTGAGAAAGAGCCGTGTCTCGTGAGAATGGTAGACTGTGTGGCTTTGTTGCTGTGAAGGGGGGTCAATCTTGTGGTTGGAAAACATCTAAACATTGATACACAAACATTCAAATACAAACAACACATGCCATTGTGTCACTTTAAGTATTACTTTTTGTTCTGAATCTAATTATATGTAATAATAGTAAATGTATAAATGCATTTTATACTAATCAATAGATTAGTTTTGAGCCTTTTGTTTCCTGAATCATGATACTTTTGTATTGCATTGCATTTTGTATTGAACTAACAACAAATGATTATATGTGAATTACTTGCAAACCTCAATGATTAAGTTGGTCCGCTGATGTTCACCTCAGCAGAGCTCAGTCTGTTCTGAGCAACTACTTCCTCTTAATGATGTTGCAGCAAATGCATTTATTGTTTCACTTTCTGTATTAGGTCTTACATATTTTCCTTGTACAGAAAATAACTCTTCTTTGATGCTTATGTGGTGCTAAAAGTTAATCTTTTTTATTTCATATTATTTCATTTCATATTATTCGTTATTTCATACCCACAGTTTCTCTTATTCAGATATGTGGACTCTACGCATACCAGATGTGGGCCGGATCTGGGCAGACACTATGTTGCTGTCTGGGTGTGATTCAGAGAACGAACGTACGCATAAAAAAATGTGTGTGCGCCTCTTTTCTAGATGTGAAATCTATAATCTTAAACTGTGCGCAGCTGAATGGTTTCAGATCTCTGCCTCGTAAATTCCCACAAATTAATGTCATTAACATACACTATATTGCCAAATGTTTTGGGATGCCTGTCTTACATGCACATGAACTTTAATGACTTCCCATTCTTAGTCTGTAGGGTTAAATATGGAGTTGGCCCACCCTTTGCAGCTATAACAGCTTCAACTCTTCTGGGAAGGCTTTCCACAAGGTTTAGGAGTGTGTTTATGGGAATTTTTGACCATTCTTCTAGAAGCGCATTTGTGAGGTCAGGCACTGATGTTGGACGAGAAGGCCTGGCTCGCAGTCTCCGCTCTAATTCATCCCAAAGGTGTTCTATCGGGTTGAGGTCAGGACTCTGTGCAGGCCAGTCAAGTTCCTCTACACCAAACTCACTCATCCATGTCTTTATGGACCTTGCTTTGTGCACTGGTGCGCAGTCATGTTGGAATAGCAAGGGGCCATCCCCAAACTGTTCCCACAAAGTTGGGAGCATGAAATTGTCCAAAATGTCTTGGTATGCTGAAGCATTAAGAGTTCCTTTCACTGGAACTAAGGAGCCAAGCCCATTCCCTGAAAAACAACCCCACACCATAATTCCCCCTCCACCAAACTTTACACTTGGCACAATGCAGTCAGGCAAGGACCGTTCTCCTGGCAACCACCAATCCCAGACTCGTCCATCGGATTGCCAGACAGAGAAGCGTGATTCGTCACTCCAGAGAACACGTCTCCACTGCTCTAGAGTCCAGTGGCATCCGACGCTTTGCATTGCACTTGGCTCTCTACGCACTGTTCTTGAGCTAATCTGAAGGCCACACGAAGTTTGGAGGTCTGTAGCTATTGACTGCAGAAAGTTAGTGACTTCTGCGCACTGTGCACCTCAGCATGCGCTGACCCTGCTCTGTGATTTTACATGGCCTACCACTTCGTGGCTGAGTTGCTGTTGTTGCCAATTGCTTCCACTTTGTTATAATACCACTAACAGTTGACCGTAGAATATTTAGTAGTGAGGAAATTTCACGAATGGATTTATTACACAGGTGGCAACCTATCACGGTACCACACTTGAATTCACTGAGCTCCTGAGAGTGACCCATTCTTTCACAAATGTTTGTAGAAGCGTCTGCATGCCTAGGTGCTTGATTTTATACACCTTTGGCCATGGAAGTGATTGTAACACCTGAATTCAATGATTTGGAGGGGTGTCCCATTACTTTTGGCAATATAGTGTATAAAAGAGCACCAGTCAACGACCAAATCTTTTAGGCTACTTGAGAATGGCGAGCGGCATGAATTGCATTTCCAAATACTTGCAATAGGCCCTACTCTGCCACAAGGAAAAGTGTGCTCGTCTGCTTAGAACCTGACTTGGCGTGAGGCTTTTAGCATTTGAGTAACAAATGTTTATAGATCTGTCACACTTGCCCATGCAAGCAAATCTGCTAATCCATTCAAGCAAATACAAGACTAACAAACTCCAGGTTGTGACACCCTGATATACAACACTTTTTCACGTCAAAGACTGTTTTTTTTTTTAAAATATGAACGTTTGCATGGATTTTAGCGTACAAACACTTTAAGATCAACATTTTATAAATTAGGCCCCAGGTCTCATCATACTTCAGACAGCTCAGGACTCAGATCTGCTGCATTGCCGACAAAAAGATTGACATGATTGACAGATTGACAAGTCTTTAAAAGTTGTGTCTAAAATAAAAAAGTGAGGTCAGGATAAAGCTGGGTTTTCTTCATCTTAATTACTGAGTTTATCTATTAATGTTTGATTTTTCCCCCTCTTTCCCTCTATTTTGAAACTTCTCAGCTCCTGTGGCTTTATTGGATAGTCTGATGCAGTAGATCAATATTCTGCCCAACAAAGTCAAAACATAATACACAACACTTAAACTGAGAAAACTGAATCTTGATTACTGATTTGAATATATATTTCACACTTTTCTTCTCTGAATCTGAGCATGGTTGAATCAAACCAGTCTGTTTCAGGGCAGATCGTTTTGCTCATATATCTGGGCTTTATAATCCTGATTTAAAAGTGTTGTAGGTAACACTTTAGTATGAGGAACACATATTCACTATTAACTACGACTTTTGTCTCAATAAACTCCTAATTTACTACTTATTATAGTTAGTAAGGTAGTTTTTGTAGCGTTTAAGTTTAGGTATTGGGTAGGATTAAAGGATTCAACGCGTACCAGATGTGGGCTGGATCTGGGCCGACACTATGTTGCTGTCTGGGTAAGTACTAATAAACAGACAATATCCTAGTAATATTCACGCTAATAAGCAACTAGTTAATAGCGAGAACTGAACCCTAAAATAAAGTGTTACCATGTTGAATATCAGGATGCCACACAGATTATTAGTTTTGTATTTGCTTGAATGGATCAGCAGATTGGTCTGCACGGGCAACTGTGACAAAACATTTGTTACTCAAATACTAAAAGCCTCCCCCTCCGAACATGGCATTATTGCTAAGCGTTCACAAAGGTGGTGAGGAGGCCACAATTGTCAGTTGGGACAATGGAGAATCAAACAGTGTATATTTAATGTATACAGTGAAGACTATGCAGTGTTATTTTACATTTGATTACTTTATTCAATTTCTGTACCTATCTAATCTGTATCTGAAAAACGCTGTTTATTTAATTTGTATCTTTGTTATATTGTGTTTATTTGTGCTATTGATTGTAGTTTGATTATTTGTTGTTATTTTATTACAGACTGTCTTTAATAGTGTTTAAAATGTATATTTTATATTATATTTATGTAGATTTTTTTTTTCATTTGCATTGTTCTTGCATTCCATGTCTGGTGAATAAAATAAAAAATGTAATAGACAATGGCAACTCGAGCTTTGTGTCCATAGAGGGTTGAAGGGTCAAAATGAAAGTGTTTCTTCAAAATCTATAAAAACACTAGTATCTCTGCTTGTGTGTGTGTGTGTCAACCTTACAGGCATAAAAAACACTAAATGGGGACAAATTAGCTTTTTTTTTTTCTTTTCAGAAAACAAATTTGCTGATTTTGGAAACTAAAGTGTTTTGTTTTTTTCTTTTCTTCGCTTGCCTGTTTTCTTTATTTCAGCACATTTGGTTTGGATATTTGCTACACAAATACTTGAAGAGCCTGACAGTCTGGTTGGTCAGTGCCTTTTTTTTTTATTGCCTCTCACAGAAATAAAAAGTTAGCCCTTTATCACTGCGCACACACAAAGGCTGCGTTGAGTAGATCATCTGTATAGAAATGAAGGCTGCCGTCACTGTGCTCCTGTTTTTGAGTCTCTTTGGACTGAACTTCTGTCTCTACAGAAAACACTTCTTTGTGAAAAAACTAGTGGACTGGAAAAATGCACAGGCGTACTGCAGAGAATACCATGATGACCTCTCCACCATCAGTAAATAAGAGGCACAACTGCTCTCTAAAAATCCAGAGTTAGTCAATTATGCATATTTTTGGATTGGACTGCACAAAAGTCCTACCAGCCCAGAAAAATGGATTTGGTCTGAAGGTGAGGATGAAAAAATTGACAATTGGGACACTGGAGAACCGAACAAGGACACTGAAGAGTGTGGCCTTGTAAGAAAATCTAATTCTAAAATGCACAATGCTATATGCACTTGGCCTCTACCATTTTACTGTATGCAGGTCTTTGAGCCCATTCTGATGCATCAGAGCAAGACGTGGAATGAAGCCCTGGACTACTGCAGACAAAACTACAAGGACCTGGTGACTCTAAGATCTCGGACGAATATGGCAGAGGTGATAAATAAAACCATAACATCCCAGACAGCTTATGTGTGGACTGGCCTGCGCTTTATGGCTGGTCATTGGTTCTGGGTCAGTGGACATAATCTTCAATATAAAGCCTGGTCTGCGGAGGGGGAGCTCCAGTGTCCTGCCAGAAATCTGCGCTGTGGAGCTCTGGATAGAGACAAGAACATTTGGAGACCCCAAAATTGTGAAGATAAACTCAACTTTGTGTGTCTTAAAAAGATATAAATGTGCTTCATGTTGCTATATATGATATTGATTCTTTTATAAATCATTAATCAATAGAAATCCTATTGCTTTACGATATGTATGTATGGTCGTTAAAAATAATGTTTTTTAATCTTTCATTTTAGTCATGTCAACATATACATTGTCTTGTAAAAATGTTTAGCCAAAATCTTTTATGGGCTTGCAGAGACATTATTAATGATACTATGATAAAGCCATGTTCAAAAGTAAAACGATCAAGGTCAGTCTTATTAGCTTTATGATAAGAAATTGTTTAACTTTTGATCATGCTCACACGCAGTATTTTCACATAGCCTATATCATACAGATTAACAATTTTGTCTCAGACTAACCAGTCTGTAATTCATCAGATCGAATGTCTTTATAACCGTGCCTTGAAAATGTTGGATAGGAAGGAAATAAGATATCATCATTGTAAATATAAGATTCTAAGTTTTGCTAATGTTGTTTGTTTTCACTATGTAAAGCTTGTATTCAAATGTTTAAATGGTCTTGCCCCTCAGCCGTTATATAATTTTTTGAGAGATTGCAGTGGTGCGGCAGATCCAACAGTGTGTAAAATTTTATTCTGTAAAACATCTTTTGCTCAGACTGCCTTCTCAGTGAAATTGTGTAAAAGTGTAAAATTGTGGAATTCGCTATACCTGATCATTTAAAAAATGCTGTAAGATTTAATATTTTTTAAAAACTAAGTCTTGGTTATTTCAGTAACAAACTTGTATTCATGTTTCTTTTCCTTTTTTTAATATTGTTGTTGTAGTCTATAAAAGCCCTTCTAGGGACGAGTGTTGCAAATTAGCTTTAGCTACAAGCTCTATGATACATTACTTGCATTGGGTGGCTGTTGTCTCAGTTTTTTTCTGTCCCTATCCAAATAAACGTAATACAATTCCATGTGCTACAACAGGAATTTCTCACTTGTATGTTATGTTTACCTCACCACAAATGTTCCTCCACTTAAAAGTAGGCATGGTTTTGGTCAGCTTTTGTGTACACTATTCCCAGCTGCGGGTTGTCTGCATGGGCAGGTGGGGCAGAGCCCCAACAAAATATTCATCCAAACATAGACAGACCTATATATAGCCTACATTGAATTAATAATTAATTATAAATTTGTAGCATTCTGCAACAAATATTTTTCGAATTTTCTAGACTATTTTAAGTCGTAAAGTGAGCAGGATAGGATATATTCAAATGAAGCGCATGGATTCGGCAGGCATGTATTCATGCTACTAAGCGGGGCAGCCGGTCTCAGTGCCCTCCCCAGCTCAACAGCGCCCCTCAAATTACCAATGTAAATATGTGGTGGAAAATGGAACTGCAACGCGCTTCCCGTTTATTTTCAGGTTACCTCACGTAAACCTCGCTCCAGAATGATACAATATCAGTGAAAGTCCACTTCAGCTATGTGTCTGCATCTGGCCAGTACAGTTGGCTGCTCTTTCTATGTGGAGTAACGGATCAAATGAATGAAAATATAAACCCTTTAATTTAAACGTGCTCAAGTGAGTAGTTCTGTTGGGTTTGTTTTATGTTTGTTCTCAGAATAGACATGACTTGTTTTCCTCACTGGAATTCCTACACAATTTGCAATAATCTAAAACAATATTCGGAGGCAATAAATACTCAATTAAGGCAATTCTAACGGTACGGATCCACTTGTCTGTGTGATACTTCTGTCGCGCCGCACTCCACTTTATTCCTACGGGTGACGTCAAGCAACTTTAACGCGCCCGCAAAGCATCCCGGGAAGGTGGCGCTGCATTTGAAAAAATGCTGCTCGTCAAAAAAGCTGGCCGATGCCCATCTTTATGCAAATGAATCCGTTGAACGCAACGCGACTATCCAATAGAAGTAAAGCACGTGGAGACTGGGGGAAGTCTCTCTCGGGTCCTTTCTTTTTCATTCCCCGCTGGCTCAAAACCATGCCCATAGCGGTAAACTTGAGGACCGCCCATCAACGTACAAATGAGGGGAAGCGTCGCAACACCACGCTTCAGTTGTGTCGCAAAAGTGGATACGTATCGTTATGCATTTGTCGTGTGTAATAAAGTCTGTCAATCATCATTAGAGCGCCACTCACAGGCTGAATAACGCATGGACATTAGAATTCTGCCAAAAGTGTGTCTGATGTGTTCAGTGATTAGAATACAAAGCTTACAAAATGTTTATCATAAACTAAGACCCAGAATCTGCCCTACCTAAATTTGCGGCAAGGAGCCGCTACAGACTATTCCCATATTTGCATGTAGGGCCTACTATATGTGGCCAGGTCAGGTTGATTGCTTTGGATATCAGGATTCAGTACCCAGCAGCATAAACTCTGTTGTTGGGTTTTCACTGTGCAAAAGAAATTAAACATTTCACTGTGCAAAAGAAAAAACTATGAACACACAATCAAAGATCATCATGGCAATGCTAAGATAGAGCTTATCTTACTGCATCTGTCTGAACTACAGTGGGGAGAACAAGTATTTGATACACTGCCGATTTTGCAGGTTTGCCCACTTACAAAGCATGTAGAAGTCTGTAATTTTTATCATAGGTACACTTCAACTGTGAGAGACGGAATCTCGAAAAAATCCAGAAAATCACATTGTATGATTTTTAAGTAATTAATTTGCATTTTATTGCATGACATAAGTATTTGATACATCAGAAAAGCAGAACTTAATATTTGGTACAGAAACCTTTGTTTGCAATTACAGAGATCATACGTTTCCTGTAGTTCTTGACCAGGTTTGCACACAATGCAGCAGGAATTTTGGCCCACTCCTCCATACAGACCTTCTCTAGATCCTTCAGGTTTCGGGGCTGTCGCTGGGCAATACGGACTTTCAGCTCCCTCCAAAGATTTTCTGTTGGGTTCAGGTCTGGAGACTGGCTAGGCCACTCCAGGACCTTGAGATGCTTCTTACGGAGCCACTCCTTAGTTGCCCTGGCTGTGTGTTTCGGGTCGTTGTCATGCTGGAAGACCCAGCCACGACCCATCTTCAATGCTCTTACTGAGGGAAGGAGGTTGTTGGCCAAGATCTTGCGATACATGGCCCCATCCATCCTCCCCTCAATACGGTGCAGTCGTCCTGTCCCCTTTGCAGAAAAGCATCCCCAAAGAATGATGTTTCCACCTCCATGCTTCAGGGTTTGGATGGTGTTCTTGGGGTTGTACTCATCCTTCTTCTTTCTCCGAACACGGCGAGTGGAGTTTAGACCAAAAAGCTCTATTTTTGTCTCATCAGACCACATGACCTTCTCCCATTCCTCCTCTGGATCATCCAGATGGTCATTGGCAAACTTCAGACGGGCCTGGACATGCGCTGGCTTGAGCAGGGGGACCTTGTGTGCGCTGCAGGATTTTAATCCATGACGGCGTAGTGTGTTACTAATGGTTTTCTTTGAGACTGTGGTCCCAGCTCTCTTCAGGTCATTGACCAGGTCCTGCCGTGTAGTTCTGGGCTGATCCCTCACCTTCCTCATGATCACTGATGCCCCACGAGGTGAGATCTTGCATGGTGCCCCAGACCGAGGGAGATTGACCGTCATCTTGAACTTCTTCCATTTTCTAATAATTGCGCCAACAGTTGTTGCCTTCTCACCAAGCTGCTTGCCTATTGTCCTGTAGCCCATCCCAGCCTTGTGCAGGTCTACAATTTTATCCCTGATGTCCTTACACAGATCTCTGGTCTTGGACATTGTGGAGAGGTTGGAGTCTGTTTGATTGAGTGTGTGGACAGGTGTCTTTTATACAGGTAACGAGTTCAAACAGGTGCAGTTAATACAGGTAATGAGTGGAGAACAGGAGGGCTTCTTAAAGAAAAACTAACAGGTCTGTGAGAGCCGGAATTCTTACTGGTTGGTAGGTGATCAAATACTTATGTCATGCAATAAAATGCTAATTAATTATTTAAAAATCATACAGTGTGATTTTCTGGATTTTTGTTTTAGATTCCGTCACTCACAGTTGAAGTGTACCTATGATAAAAATTACAGACTTCTACATGCTTTGTAAGTGGGCAAACCTGCAAAATCGGCAGTGTATCAAATACTTGTTCTCCCCACTGTACACGACTAGAGAAGTGAGGAAAAAAATATTTTACTCGTTCATAGTTTTGGAAATACTTGCTGATGACGCACAATGGCAACTTACTAATTTTGCATAAGATAATATTGAAATTTTAAGCAAAATTAATTAATCTCCTTAATGCTTAGGCCTACCTAATGAAATTTGTTGTTTGTACTCCTAATTTGAATGGATCACTGGTTCCCTTTCGTTCAGTCACTCCGAGTAACGTCAGTGACTGACGAATGGGGGTTTCGCTTAGAAGCCTATCATCTTCGAGATCTAAAAAACGCCCAATGGCAGCGCCAATGCCATGGGCATGCGGAATTTGCATAGCGTAACTCCGCCCCACAGCGTGGGTATATAAGGAAGTACGCTGGCAACATCGCATTATGTTTCTGCTTCGGAGCCAAGAGTATCTCTTCACTCCTCAAGCCTTCTGAGTATCGTCAGCTTCTTCGAGACGAACAGCTTTCCAGTTGGTGTTGGTGTGACGGCGTGTTCCAGCGATCGTTTACTGCCTGCCTGCTGATCTGTGCAGTGGTCTGCATTCAGCCGGTATTCGGTCCCTGGGCGCTTCGGCATCACTGCGAAGCTTCCTCTCTTAAAAGAGCTCACACTTGGCACGTCTTTTTCAAGATGTCTCGCCAGTGTGCTTCTGGGTGCGGTCGATATCTGCCGCCCTCTGATGGGCACAATCACTGCCTGATGTGCTTGGGCTTTCAGCATGCTCAGGCAGCGTTTGTGGATGAGACATGTTCCCACTGCGGGGACATGCCCATCTCGGTGCTGCGGTCGAGACTCAATGAGCTCCGTAATAGAGTGAGAGTCCCCTCTGCCACACCCCAATCTGCGGTCTCTACGCGAGGCAGCACTTTGGCTGGTGGCCAGGGTGACCTGAGGGTGACGGTGTGGAACAAAGCCCCGACGCTCATGCCTCGGACCACACCCCCCTCTAGCGCACCGTTCCCGCCGTGCGCTCAGACTGAGACACCGGAGCCGGCTCCTGCTGTTCCGAGTGTGTCGTTTGGCGCCGCAGAGGACGAGCGAATGTCGATCGCCGCATCACAAGGTGGGCTGGAGTCCTCCGAGGATGATGATTCGGCTGTGCTGCCGCCTTCCGGTGTGCCAGCATTGTCCGAGTCGGACCCGGAGTTGACAGCCATGCTTTCCCGGGCAGCCGCGAGTCTCGGGTTGGAGTGGAACCCTCCACCCCGTCCTGAACGCTCGCGGTTGGACGATTGGTTTTTGGGGGCGCCGCGTTCTGACACCCGTCAGACCACGCCCCCAATACCTTTTTTCCCGGAGGTGCATGAGGAGGTCACGCGGTCCTGGAAGTCCCCGTTGTCTTCCCGTGACCGATCGGCGGCCTCCTCCACCTTCTCTGCCCTCGATGGGGCCGCGGCCAAAGGGTACACTGGGGT
Source organism: Coreius guichenoti (assembly GCA_039654105.1). Lineage (NCBI taxonomy): Eukaryota > Metazoa > Chordata > Actinopteri > Cypriniformes > Gobionidae > Coreius > Coreius guichenoti. Next base: position 47,078,687 of record CM077168.1, read on the forward strand.
TCCCCCGGTTGAACGCTCTGTTGTGATGCAACTGTGTCCGCAGAGTGCTTCAACGTGGCGTGGCGACCCTAAGCACCCCTCCAAAGCCTGTAGTTTCACATCAACCTTGGTGGCGAAATCCTACAGAGCTGCGGGGCAGGCTGCCGCCTCTTTGCATGCCATGGCCATCCTTCAGGCCTACCAGGCCCGGATGCTCAAGGACATGCACGAGGGTAGAGCTGACCCAGGGCTCAGAAATGAGCTGCGTGCCGCCACCGACCTCGCCCTCCGGGCGACGAAGGTGACCGCACGCTCCCTGGGCCAGGTGATGTCCACAGCAGTGGTCCAGGAGAGACACCTATGGCTCAACCTGGCTGATATGCGGGACGCCGAGCGGACTCGTCTCCTCGACGCTCCCATATCCCAGGATGGGCTATTCGGCGGCGCGGTTGAGAACTTCGCCCAACAGTTCTCAGCCGCCCAAAAGCAGACTGAGGCCATCAAGCACGTACTGCCCCGGCGGCCAGCTGCTGCTTCCACCCAGCCGCCGGCACAGTTGCCTCAGTCTGCTCGCCGCCGAGGGCGCCCTCCCGCGGCTCCCGCCCCTCCCGCGCCACCCAAGCAGCAGCCTTCACCTGGGCCGCGCCGTGGAGGACGCCGTAGGAAGGCGCCCCAGTCCGCTCCAGCCCCGCAGCCCGCCAAGCGCCAGGCTAAGCGGCGCTCCTGACGCGGACAGCTCAGGGATGGGCAGTTCTTTCCAGGAGATGGTAGCAGGACCACTCCTTCCCCCGGTGGAGGGCCGGGGGAGAATCCTTTGTTCCGCTGCTGGCCCCCGGGTCAGCAGCACCCTTTTATGGTTAAAGAAAGAACTGACTTACCCATCCCTGAGCGACCAGAGACCGATGGCAGTGTGCGCCGCCCCCTGGGCCACGCCACTCTCGTCCCTCTCTGACGCCAGTCTCCTCTCAGAGCAGACCCCAGTGGAACGCGCGTCCTTCCCTGGTCTCCTCTGTCAGGACGCGGCTGATGACCGTGCCCCCACACCGGGACGCTACGCCTCCCACGTCTGGGCCGGTCACGCCGCCTCGCTGCCCCACCCGGGGTACGTCTATGGTTCGCATGACCCCGCTGGTGCAGTTTCTGGGAGCCTGGCTTCAGCTCCCTGGACTGTCCCGCTGGGTCGCGAAGACCATCAGGCTCGGCTATGCGATTCAGTTCGCTCAGGCTCCTCCTCGTTTCCGGGGAGTCCGATTCACCATAGTGGGGCCCAATGCCCCCCTCATGCGTGCGGAGGTTGCTACCTTGCTGGCGAAGGGTGCGATCGAGCCTGTCCCTCCAGCCGAAATGGAGTCCGGCTTCTACAGCCCTTACTTCATTGTACCCAAGAAAACCGGTGGGTTACGACCGATCCTGGACCTGCGCGTCCTGAACCGATCCCTTCACAGGCTTCCGTTCAGGATGTTGACAGCGAAACGCCTTTTCGAATGCGTTCGTCCAGCAGATTGGTTTGCAGCGATCGACCTGAAGGACGCCTACTTCCATGTCTCCATTCTTCCTCGACACAGACCGTTCCTACGGTTTGCTTTCGAGGGGCGGGCATACCAGTACGCGGTCCTCCCATTCGGGCTAGCTCTGTCCCCTCGCGTCTTCACGAAGATTGTCGAGGCAGCCCTTGTGCCACTCAGGCAACACGGGGTTCGCATCCTGAACTACCTCGACGACTGGCTGATCCTCAGCCACTCTCGAGAGCAGGTGTGCGAACACAGAGACCTGGTGCTCCAGCACCTAGCCCGTCTGGGCCTTCGGGTCAACTGGGAGAAGAGCAAACTCTGCCCAGTGCAGAGGATCTCTTTTCTCGGTATGGAAATCGACTCGGTCGCCATGTGTGCGCAGCTTACGAGCGAGCGCGCGCAGTCACTGCTGACTTGCCTTCGTCAAATCGAGAGCAAGAGTGCGGTTCCACTGAAGTTATTTCAGAGGCTCCTGGGGCATATGGCATCTGCAGCCGCGGTAACGCCGCTCGGTTTGCTTCATATGAGACCGCTTCAGCACTGGCTTCGCGATCGAGTCCCGAGATGGGCATGGCAGTCGGGCACGCTCCGGGTCCCAGTGACTCGGGCCTGCCTGCAGACCCTCACCCCGTGGTCGAACCTCAGTTTTCTACGGGCCGGTGTGTCCTTAGAACGAGTTTCCAGGCATATTGTTGTGTCAACAGATGCCTCCACCACGGGCTGGGGTGCCATGTGCAATGGACATGCTGCCGCGGGCTCCTGGACAGGACCCCAGCGCCTCCTGCATGTCAATTGCCTCGAGTTGCTGGCAGTACGGTTCGCCCTGCACCGCTTCCGAGCGCTGCTCAAGGGTCAACACGTGCTAGTCCGGTCAGACAACACGGCCACAGTAGCGTACATCAACCACCAGGGTGGTCTGCGTTCCCGCCGCATGTCTCAACTCGCCCGCCATCTCGTCTTATGGAGTCAGAAGCACCTGAGGTCCCTTCGTGCCATCCATATCCCGGGAGTCCTGAACCGTGCAGCCGACGAGCTCTCACGGCTTCAGCCACTTCCTGGAGAATGGAGACTCCATCCCCAGACGGTTCAGCTGATTTGGGAACAGTTCGGCGACGCACAGGTAGATCTGTTTGCCTCCCACGACTCTTCCCATTGCCGCCTGTTTTATTCCCTGACCGAGGGCCCCCTCGGCACGGACGCTCTGGCGCACAGCTGGCCGCGGGGCCTCCGCAAGTATGCGTTTCCCCCAGTGAGCCTTCTTGCACAGCTTCTGTGCAAGATCAGGGAGGACAAGGAGCAGGTCATTTTGGTCGCCCCGTATTGGCCCGGCCGGACCTGGTTCTCCGAACTCGTACTCCTTGCGACAGCCCCTCCCTGGTCGATTCCTCTGAGGAAGGACCTCCTTTCTCAGAGACGGGGCACCCTTTGGCACCCGCGTCCCGATCTTTGGAACCTCCACGTGTGGCTCCTGGATGGGACGCGGCAGGTTTGAGTACCCTACCACCTCAGGTGGTGGCTACCATCACTTCCGCTAGGGCCTTGTCTACTCGACACGCCTATGCGTTGAAGTGGAACCTCTTCGTCACCTGGTGTTCTTCTCGCCAAGAAGACCCCTGGAAATGCCCGACCGGGTCCGTGCTCTCTTTCCTCCAGGAAGGGTTGGAACGAAGGCTGTCTCCTTCCACCCTCAAGGTTTATGTGGCCGCTATTTCTGCCTACCACGACCTTGTGGAGACGAAAAAGGTAAGTCAGCACGACCTGGTCATCAGGTTCCTGAGGGGAGCGAGGAGACTGAAACCTCCTCGCTCTCCCCTCGTACCCTCTTGGGACCTCGCAGTAGTCCTAGCGCTCTGCAGAGGGCTCCCTTTGAGCCATTGCGGTCAGTCGAGCTTAAGTTCCTGTCTATGAAGACAGCGCTCCTGACCGCCTTGGCCTCCATCAAGAGGGTAGGGGACCTGCAGGCATTTTCGGTTGACGAAGCGTGCCTGGAATTCGGGCCGGCCAACTCTCACGTGATCCTGAGACCCCGGCCTGGATATGTGCCCAAGGTTCCCACCACTCCCTTCAGGGACCAGGTGGTGAACCTGCAAGCGCTGCCTTTGGAGGAGGCAGACCCAGCCTTGGCACTGCTCTGTCCAGTACGCGCCCTCCGTGCTTACGTAGACAGAACGCAGTGTTTCAGGACCTCAGACCAGCTCTTTGTCTGTTATGGTGGGAAGCTGAAGGGAAAGGCTCTCTCCAAGCAAAGGTTGTCTCACTGGATAGTGGACGCCATTGTTTTGGCTTACCAAACGCAGGGGCGCCCATGCCCCCTTGGGGTCAGGGCTCACTCCACCCGGAGTGTGGCCTCCTCTTGGGCTCTAGCGCATGGCGCCTCGCTGACAGACATTTGCAGAGCTGCAGGCTGGGCGACACCCAACACATTCGCCAGATTCTATAATCTCCGAGTGGAGCCAGTGTCCTCTCTTGTACTCGCCTCTACTAGTGGCCGGTAATGGACTAGGCTCAGGTGTCTTCGCTTGCTCGCCATTCCACTCCACGGACTGGATACGTGCGATATTTTCCTCAGGTAGTTTCCCTGAAGCCCTGAGTTCCTCCAGCACTGTTGATGCCGACACCAGTACGTCTGCCCACTCGCTCAGGCCCTCGTGTTGGCTAGGTGCCACCGTGTGCATGGTTCCCCCGTTGGGCGACCCCCACATGTGTATTCCCACTGTAAGTCTCCCTGAGCAGGTGTCTTTCCCTTGGCAAGCCCCTTGCCACCCCTGGGGGTAAAATTCTTCCACCTTCGGCTGGTTACCCCAGAGTTCCCATATGTAGCCCTGAGCGGGTCATATGTGTTCTTAAGTCCTCCCTACGGGTAGGCATTTGGCGCATACTTCCACCTGGAATATGCTTCCCAGTGTACCTTGGTATTCCTGTGTTAAGTGGGAGTCCTTCGTCCGTACTAGCTTACGACAGGGAGCTCACGCTTACGCAGGGCACTGGATGACAGCCGAGTGGCGTGATTATATTGGGACCCCCATTCGTCAGTCACTGACGTTACTCGGAGTGACTGAACGAAAGGGAACGTCTCGGTTACGTATGTAACCCTCGTTCCCTGAGGAGGGAACGGAGACGTAACGTCCCTCTGCCACTTCCGCTGTACCGCTGGAACAGCCGGGAGTTCAGTCTTGGCTCCTCAGCAGGTAAACATAATGCGATGTTGCCAGCGTACTTCCTTATATACCCACGCTGTGGGGCGGAGTTACGCTATGCAAATTCCGCATGCCCATGGCATTGGCGCTGCCATTGGGCGTTTTTTAGATCTCGAAGATGATAGGCTTCTAAGCGAAACCCCCATTCGTCAGTCACTGACGTTACGTCTCCGTTCCCTCCTCAGGGAACGAGGGTTACATACGTAACCGAGACGTTTTCTTTTTATCACGATAAATTTGTATTGGGTGTGTATAATTTCTGTAAACATTTGTTAGTCAGATACATGACTGACACTCTGATTAGTTGGTGTCTTTCTTTTTTGTATTGATTTCTTTAAAAAACAAAACAAAGAATTGTGCACTGAAAAAGTGTTTCATTGGATCAAAGTAAAAATTTTGCGTCAACTTGTTACATCTAATTACTTTACTTTTTATCAACTTTAAATTTTTACTTTGAAAAGAATTAACTATTCATTACTTAGCCAAAGCAAAAAGTATCTTTGAACCAAATAAAGTTTTTAAGTTTAATGAAATCTCAAATTATACTTTGTCTTAATGCTTTCTCTTTATATTAACTTAATTCTTTTACTTTACATCTAACCAAATATCCAACCAAATACAATTTAAAATAGTAATTTAATATAAAAAAATGTATTTACTTTCAGAATGTGTAATTTTATCATATGTCTAAGATGAATGACTTCAAGCATCAAACTTTTGACAATTTATTTTGTCATAATACAAAATTTTTTACATGTACAGTATCCTCATACAAATACACACTGTCTAACAATGTAAACATTATAAACTTGACAATTTTTGTCATAAAACATTTCTACAATGTGTATAGTATTGTTATAAATACACATACTGTATAACAGTTTTTAGTATCCATAGACACACTGGATACAATGTAAATTCACCATAAGAATCAGTTATGGTTTCGAGGAGTCAGAACTGACTATACAGTCAAACCTTTAAACAAGTTTGGCCCAAAAACTGCTTTAAAATGGGCAGTGTAAAACCAAACACTTTTAATAGAACACCTACCAAATTAGCCAATGGTAGAAAAAAAAAAAAGTCTTTTCACATTCATGGAATAGTTTACCCAAAAATGAAACCTCTCATAATTGTCATAAAATGTCTCTGAACCAAATTTAATTAAAGTTAAATACTTGAATAGCTTAAGGATGAGTAAACAACATAAGAATTTTCATTTTTGGGTAAACTATTTAACTTGCCCTAGATAAAACACAACTTAACCAAGATAAAACAAATCAGGTTTAGTAAACAGTAGTGCAGTTAACTTTGTATAAAAGGCTTTATACAGTCCAACATCTTCAAAGAAATTTACCATCAGCAGAACATTGTAGCTGGGTCAAAGAAAACAAATTTACTCCTGCAGCTTTGCAGAGAGGTCCTGCGCCCTTCAGCTCATCTGCTTACTCTCTATGTCCATGATTATTTTTTGAAAGGCCTCAAAGGCATATCTGAGTCCTTCAGGATATTTTAAGTTCAGTGCATAAATGAGTCCAAACATCATGGCACAGGCACAGGCACATGCAACAGAGGGCAACTCATTTAGCACTTCCACACAGTCAATGACAATGGAAATGTCCAGTGCACGACTAAGAGCATCACTTTCACGGATCACAAAAAATGCCATGGTGGTCTTTTCAAATTCTCTCTCCGCTTCCTCCCTCTGGTCAGCCTAAAAACATACAAGAACAGAGCGTAATTGAGGGACTGTGGAAGAAAATAAAAAACACCCCTTCATCTGAAAATTACAAAATTTAGTTAGCTTTCCTACTATGGAGGTCAATGTAGAGCCCAAACGTCTGTTGCTAACTTTCATTAAAATATCTTAATTTGTGTTCAGCGTAAAAATAAAATTTGTACGGTTTATTACAAGAGTAAAGTAAGTGATGACAAAATTTTTGGGTGAAGACATACTTTTACACTCTCTTTGGCTTTGAAAATGCTTTTAAACACAATCAAACGCTCCCATGTGTTGACCATTGTAGACAATCACAGACATATTTGTTGAGTGCAGTACCACAATGGCCAATCAGAGGCATTTATCAATCTACTCAACAGTGTTCAAAATGCATTTTTGGGTGAACCAACCCCTTTTAAAGGAGTAGTTCAAATTCTAAATTCTGTCATCATTTACACGCCCTCTTGTCATTTCAAACCTGTATGAATTACTGTCCTCTGCAGAATTTTGAACAATATTAGTAACAGGACAGCACAGCCCCCATTCACTATTATTGTATGGACACAAAACCAATGCAAGTGAATGGGGGGCTCTTAACAACATTCTTCAAAATATATTCTTTTGTGTTCTGTGGAAGAAAGTCACACAGGCTGATGTGTAAATGATAACACAATTACTTGAACTACTTCAAAAGCGATATGTCACTTCCAAATCAAAATTTCCCCACGTTTTACTCACCCTCAAGGCTTGAAAAGAACTTTGTTAAGACCACAGAGCCGTGTCGAGCAGTTCTTTGATCGATGGATGCACTATATGAAGCTTAAAAAAGTCAACAATTCACTCCTATTCTACCGCATGGAAGTAAAATGATATTTAGGATTATAACTTTGCCTGTATTGTTCTTCAAGAATATAACCATATTCAGTTAGGATGCCTTGAGGGCTAGTAAAACATGGGGAAGTGTTGATTTGGTAGTGAAATATCACTTTAAGGCAAACATGGTTGGAGAAAATTTCAGTAGTTTGCATTGTCTACATTACCTGGTATTCTTTGATCAGACAGCTTGCATCTTCACCAAGGTACATGATCAGGCACTTCAGCAGGCTCTCTCTCTTCTCTATGCTATAGTTTCTTTTCTTCACTTCCTTTAAAAGTGCCAGGCGCTCAGTTTCAAGGTTTGCTGATGTCTCTCCAGCAGGTAGGGATGGGATATGATTGGCCTCACCACGTTTAGGTTGTTTAACATTTTAAAAAAGCATGGTCTGAGGCTTTGGTTTTCAGAGAATTTACCAAATACTCAGGGCACCCAAGACCTTTCAACTGTGTGCGTAGGTTTCCCATTTTAAGTCTCTGTGTCCACCCATAGCACCCACTGAAGGATCCTTTTTCTGCTAAGCAAGGGTGTTTCTTGATAAGTGCCTCTGAAACTTCACAGAAGTTTGCACTGCTGGGATAAGATTTATACTTGTCTATCTCATCACAAACCTTCTCCAGAATATCAGACTTCATCTTTGGAGTGACAGTCAGCCTTATTCCGTTAGCCTTCAAAAGAGCATTTCCTCTCTCTAATTGGAGTTCGGTGTCATACGAAAAGCGTGGAATATTAAATTCTTTTGGCCACTGTTGATTTCTTGTAGAAACTGTTTCTGAGCCAGGGGGTGAAAGGATGATTGTATCATCAGTGTCGCCAGAGCCAACGGAGGACAGAGCATCATCATTAGACTGGGTCCCATCATTTGTTTGAGCAGTGAATGAGTCTTCGTCTGGCAACGGGATAATCTTTAGAGTGCCAAGACTCTGAAGTTCTCCAGTGTTCGTCAAATTTACAAATACATCCCCAAAATCTTTGTCCTGATCCTGTAGTCTGAATCTACCATTTAATCCAAAAGCTTCCCTCACTTTGTCAATGAGCTCATCCACTGATTCAGGAATCCCATCTTGCAGAAGCAACTTTCTTGAATCATCTTGACTCACAATCACCAAAAGCTTGGCATATCTTCTTCCTGACATGCTAACAGATTCTGGAAAAAAGAAAATAAATAAGATTAGATACAGTACAAGTAATAGATAATTGCTAGACATTTACATGTTCACTACATCTTGTGCACTTTTCTTAGAGTTTATAAACAATTCTAACCTCAAACATGTATATATCTCTTCAGAGCCACCATGCGTCTCCCCCCAATTGTGTACTGAACAAGTGGATATGTGTGTGTAAGGTCATGGTGCTCTAAAAGTTCAATTTTCTTGTCAGATGACTGGACCAAGACATAGGCTCTATAATGTTCAGTATACCATGCATCAAGTCTTTTGACAATGAACAGTGGTTTGTCCTGCAACACAATAACACAACAAATTCGCCAAACTCTGGAAGTCCTGAACATTCTCCATGAGCAATGACCATACTTTCTCTGTAGGTGAAGCCTTTAAATGTTACTTCCTTGGCCAAGCACACAACATCCAGGTTTGGGTGTTTCTGTTGCATAGTCCGTGATATCTCTTCATTCAGAACATCAATGGGAAGATAGAGCTGCACTGATACAGATGATATGCCATATGAAACTGATGTCTTTGTGACGACAGGAGCACATTCTTGAAGCAGTTGGTGTGACGCACAACTCTTTTAAAGAAGCTATGCTTAGCCTCGAATCGCATTGTCCACAGAGCAACCAGAGGGACAAATTTCTCAATTAGCTTAGGATAATGCTCCAAGTAGTGGTGTTTGGGCAAAAGTTTAGTCTCTGGAAAAACCTCTTGGAATCTGATTCTATACTCAGATATCTTGAAGGCCAGATATGCTATAGAAGCTTTGGTGTGTGAAGGAGCGACAACAAGATCTACAATATCTTTCAAATCATTTAGAAGTTGCCACACAGGTTCATTGGCAGGCACTCTGTCTCCAATCAAAAAAGGAAAAAACCTCAACAGGCTCCAATTTTCATGGGCATTACCCCCTACTGTTCTTCTTGCAGAAAATGTGAGAGGAACAGTATGTGGACGATTTGTCTTGTCATTCCATTTGAATGGAAAGTTCTGAATTGCTTTATTCAGGTGTTCCAAGGTGAAATACTTTTTAGATGAAAAGACTGTCAAGGACAAAGCTATCTCAAAAGGGACAATACCCTCAAAGAGATCATGCACAACATCAGCCGGGAATCCTGTGCAAACATTGAAGTGTGATAATTTTTCTGAAAACACACACCCCCCTTTCACACCAAAATGGTGAGGCAAGTCATTGTTTTTCATAAACTGAAGATGAGCAGAATGTAGTTCTTCAGCTCTGATGCAGAATGTTTCAGATCCAACTTCTTGAGTCTGGTATTCTTCTTTTACTGCTGTACAAAATCTGCAGACATATTTTCCAGAGAAATTTTCCACAAATCCACCAATACTGTGAGCACCAAGATTATCAGCAACAATACATTGAACTGTGCCCTTCACAGTCTTTCCCAGTTTTTCAATGAAAAGTCCATGTCTCTCCAACGTGACAAGGTCATCAATCAATGGTTCCAGCACTTTGTCATACCTAAAACGCTTAACATCACTGCTTTTAATTAAAGCAGCTAAATTTATAGCAGACAGGGATGACTGACATCCTTCATGTAAATTGCCTAATATCCAATAAACTCCAAAAACGTTGTTTTTTTCTTGGACGTGCCAAGGGGGTTGCATATCTCAAATTCATCAATGTACAAAATTAAAGAGATAGCAGGTTCAGAAAGCAGTTCATTCCTTTGGAAGTTGAGTGAATCAAAAAAACATGTATATTTACATCCATCTCCTTTATACACTGATTTTAAATGAAGTGTATTATCAAGTATTGGCTGGCAACTCAGAAGTTGCTGCAGGGATTGTAGAATTCAAGCACATACTCTACAGGCTTTACTACTGAAAAATGGGCTTTGTAGTATGCCTTCCGTTTCCATGTAGTGAAAAGTGGACCTTGCTCTCTGATTGCTGTTTGAATTGGATGTGACTGGCAAAGAAAGGTGGCTAACTCATCTACAACAACTTTATCAACCTGCAAATTATGTTCCTGCAGTACCTGGTGAATAGTTTGATTAACAACTGGAACTGAAACTGTACTAATTAAATACTGCAACTCCTGCAAAAGGTCATCAGTGGCCACACCAGGTACAAGAAAAACGTTCTCTAACTTTAATAAGACTGAGGCTAATTTGTGCTCTATAGCTTTGGACAAGTCTTCAGTATTTTCTGTTATTACACCAGAGGATGTAGGTTCATCAAGTGAGACATCTTCGTCTGATTCAATGTCATCTTCCGCAGAAAACATAGGGACTGGTCTTTTACTGACAACAATGCCAGGCTTTAAGTCCTCTTCAGAGAATGATTTGTGTTTTTTTGCCTTGTGCGTTCTAAATGATCCATAAATATTGGTTTTGTATGAGCACCCACTAAAAACACAAGGAACAGTTTCATTATTTTTCAGGTGCTGCCCAATGTGATGGAAGTAGTCTTTAAATGATGATGTGTGTTTGTATTCACAAAGCAAGCACTTATAAAGTTGTCAATGCATCTTTTTGAGGGGGATGCGGAGGATGCCTCCTTGACACATGGCTCTTCAGAGAATTCCAAGTTTTAAATGAACAAGGACAGTCTGAATAAACACAAGGATAAGGATGACGACGTCCAAAATTCCTATGATCAAGCTTAAAATGCTTGAGAAGCTCAGAACGCTTGGCTTTAGAGACACCACAATCTTTGCATTTCCACATTGAGTTACTTGCCAACGAGAATGGTGAGGTAGAGCATAGGCGAGAAGAAAGATAAATTACAAAACTGACCCTTCAAAGCAATAATTAAAAGGTGCAAATTACTTACATTTTTCATGTGACTGGATTATTCAAAACCTGTCCTAATTGTTGTTCAGCAGTACCCCATCCTACAAAAGACAAAGAGAAATAACAAACTGGCTCACATAAAAGTAAACAGACGACTTCTTTACCGGGTATGCTGGTCGACGCGATACGTTAAAATAAGTGTTTAGGCACGTCACTAAAGAATATGTTTGGGCCTTCATGTAAAGCTAACATTATGTGTTAACATTAATCATAAATGAGAGACCATACAAGTAAGCAGAGCGAATGCGTTGCGAATGCGAGCTTCATAATAAATCAATAAAAATCATCATAATAATAAAGATTCATAACAACGTTAAGTCCACACAAAGCGTCTGAAGCGTGCATGTACTTTATACATGGAGCCGTACAGTATCGCACTCCAGCATACCCGAAACAGTCTTTATACTACGTTTCAACATCAGTCCATCTCACCTCAAGCAGTTTACTTGTATTATTATTATTTTATTTCCACTCGTGATGAGGGAAACTTGTAAACCTTCTAGTCGAGTTAGAGCCGTCAAACTAGTAATACTAACCGTATGTAAAACAACAGTACAACATAATATTTTATGAAATCATACATGTATAATGTTAATAATACTCCCAAACGTATGTTTAAAATTACTTACCAATTTTCTTGATTCCTGTTTTACCACGCCGAGTTCATCCATGCGGTGTAACAAGATGGTGGAAAACTGAACGTCCTCACGCACAACCACGGATGACGTTAGAAGTCACGTGACAATGGGAACCAATATTTTTAACTTAATTTACAGAAATGTATTTACTTTACACTAACAAGACTTACTTTTAATTTAAATCAACCAAACTTTTTACATAACACTGATGGCTAAACAGAAAATTAAATGTTTTGAGTTAGATCAAGTATAACAACTTCTTTAGAATAATGACATGCCTTGTGCACTTTTTTTCAGTGTGGCGTTATTGGTGATCATACACAAAAACTGCATTGTGTAGATCATGTGTATTCCATTTTTTTTCTTTGGACGGAACTAGTTTTATTAGAAAACATGTAAAAGTAAACATGATCTGGACAGAAGCACTGGCCAGCAATCCAGAAGATCAACATTACTGGGATGGACTTCAGAGAAATGCCTAAATTCTCCAGAAATGGATTTGTACATAATGAGGCAAGAATGGATAAAGTGGAGTATGAGTTCTGCTTTCATATAGAGAATACCAGTATGTGTAGCTATTTATAAATATGGGTTTGGGGTGTACACTAGGATTTGGAATGGAGGAAAACTAAAATCAGGTGGTTAATCTGGTGTCCCAATGCTAGTAACAAAATGCGTTTAATTCGGGATTGTTGTTAACGTGTCATTTCATTTTTTTTTTCGGGTGATAGACACTGCAACCTGGAGTGCCATGATGCCATCTCTTGGTTGCAGCCATAGACTGTAAAAAAAGATGGACAACGCGCCTTCACTCTCTTCTGTTGACGTAAGTGAAGCCGCCAGTGTTCAGATATGGCGCTGACATCTTGGGTCTTGAGTCTGCGCAGTAGTGAGCGCGAAGAGGAGCCGCGATATCAAGGTCCTGCCCACACTCCCGCCTAATCAACAACTTTTTGTGAAATAAACAGTTATGTAAATGTAGAGATTAAAGTTAAAGCTCCAATCTCCTCTCGAAGTTCCCGAAAAATGTCTGTTAGTGCCTCAGTGACTTAGTGATCTCAGCTGTCAATCATAACGTCACACCCCCGTTTCTATGGCATCAAATAATTAACTAAAACCAAACTTATTTAAAGAACGAACACTTGAACTAACATCAGCGTGATAAAAACAGCCTAAAATGACAGAAACCACCTTTGGAAAAAATGTATTTGAAGTGTAATTTGATTGTTTAGTTTGTCTATGTCCCATTACATTTCATGGTGAGGGCGGGGTTTATGACCTATACTGCATCCAGCCACCTGGGGGGCGATCAAGACGCTTTGGCTTCACTTTTCAGGACTCGTGTGGCACACTTGGTTTCAACTAATATAAGCCAATTTGAGCACCAATGAAATGTTCCTAGAACCATTGCCTGTTATGAGAGATTACCATTTATTGACATGATAACCATTTTTCTTATTTCAGTAATCATTTCTTGTGTTTCGTATTTTCTTACGTCTGTTTAGAAATACAGTAGCTATAGTCGACATGAATCAATCACTCTTTTGAGTCGGTTCCTTTTCATGAGCTGGGCAAACGGGTTAGGAATCGGAATCGATTCGCGATTCAATCAGAATCATTCGGACAACTTGCGCACTGAATCGTTTGGAACAATTTATCATGCAGTACAAAATAGTAGTAGACTACTATGCTTTACAACAGACAATAAAAAATGAATATGAATATATAATCAGTTAAAACAAAACTGCAAAAGTGTTCTATTTTTGGCAGCAATAATGAAAGCTCTTCTGTTCGTACAGCCACTGAACGTCTTTGTACAGTAGGCTAGGTAAAGACACAGACCAAAGAGTTTCAAAAACTTTGCAACAGGCAACAGCAGTCAGTGTTGGGGAGTAACTAGTTACATGTAACTAGATTACGTAATCTAATTACAAAATAAATGTAACTGTAATCAGTTATATTTGTGGCAATAGCCAAAATCGATTTTTCTTTTGTGCCAAAAATCAATAGGATATTAAGTAAAGATCATGTTCCATGAAGATATTTTCTACCGTAAATATATATAAAAAAATTATTAATAGTAGTAATATGCATTGCTAAGGACTTGATTTGGACAACTTTAAAGTCGATTTTCTCAATATTTTGATTTTTTTGCACCCTCAGATTTTCAAATAGTTGTATCTCGGCCAAATATTGTCCTATCCTAACAAACCAAAAAACTGACTCTTATGACTGATTTTGTGGTCCAGGGTCACATATTAATTTGTTGCTATGTCTGTTTTTTATGTGCATGATGCCTCCTGCCATTTAAAGGCTGTTTAGTACAGCGATGCTATTCTGACGCTTTTGATTAGTTCTCGTTTGCATTTGCAGAGCACCACATCTGCCAATTACATCAATCCACATTGCCACTGAAAGCTTTAGGCTATAACCTGTCTGAGAGTTGCCACCATGGTGAATGATAAAAATGCGTTTCAAGTCAAGTCAAGTCAAATCACCTTTATTTATATAGAGCTTTTTACAATGCTGATTGTATCAAAGCAGCTTCACAGTGTTAACAGGAAAATAATGCAATAGAATTTGATTCAGCTGTACAGCCGCTCTGGAGAAAACGGTGATGTCATCCAGCTCATTTCAATTATCATATAGTGTCAATGTGGGCAGATCAGTAATATAATTGAAATTTTAGTGTCCCCAACGGAGCAAGCCAAAAGACAAAGGTGACGGTGGCAAGGAACCAAAACTCCTTCAGGGCCAGAATGGAGAAAAAAACCTTGGGAGAAACCAGGCTCAGTCGGGGTGCCAGTTCTCGTCTGGCCGACGAACAAATAGTGTATGATTATGATTCTGGAAACATTACAGGTATGAAGTCATATTAGATCGAAAGATATTTGCAAAATTATTCGAAAGATTGGAGTCGTCACACCAGAGACGGGTTTAATGAGGATGTCGTGTCGATGCACGACATCCTTTTAATGCAGTTTAATTGAGACGGTCTCTGCATACATTTCAGGGATGCGTTGGTCATGTCTAGGCGCAGGTCCACCATCTGATCTGGATACAGCCCGGATCCGGCTGACTGCAGTAAACCTCAGGATAAACAGAGAGACTAACATTAGCATAGATGCCATTCTTCTTATGATGTAACGAGTACATCAGGTGTTATGGGAAGTGTTCCCGGTTCCGGCTGACCTAGTTAATGCAGCCTAAAACAATCATTTAACTGATTTGAATATTAGAAATTGATAATGTTCTATGTGTATGCCATAGTAAAGAGATGTGTTTTTAGTCTAGATTTAAACTGACAGAGTGTGTCTGCTTCCAGAACAATGTTAGGAAGACTGTTCCAGAGTTTAGGTGCTAAATAGGAAAAGGATCGAGCTGATTTTGATATTCTAGGTTATATATTATCAACTGGCCAGAATTTTGAGATCGTAATAGACGTGATGGAGTATAATGCGTTATGAGCTCACTTAAGTACTGGGGAGCTAAACCATTTAGTGCTTTGTAAGTAATTAGCAAGATTTTAAAATGTATACGATGTTTAATAGGGAGCCAACGCAGTGTTGACAGAACCGAGCTAATATGGTCATACTTCTTGGTTCTAGTAAGAACTCGAGCTGCATTACAATAATCTAGCCTTGAGGTCATGAACGCGTGAAATAACTGTTCAGCATTTTGCATTGAAAGCATGTGCCGTAATTTAGATATATTTTTAAGATGGTAGAATGCAGTTTTACAGATGCTAGAAACGTGGCTTTCAAATGAAAGATTGGTATCAAAGAGCACACCCAGGTTCCTAACTGACGACGAGGACTTGACAGTGCAGCCATCAAGTGTTAGACAGTATTCAGTATTCAGTATTTTTTGTCCAATAATTAAAAATTCATTTTTTTCTGAATTAAGTTGCAGGAAATTACTAGTCATCCAATTTTTTATATCAGCTATGCATTCCGTTAATCTTGTGAATTGGTAAGTTTCGTCAGGGCGTGAAGAAATATAGAGCTGAGTATCATCAGCATAACAATGAAAACTAACGCCATGCTTCCTAATGATATCTCCCAGTGGTAGCATGTACAGGGTGAAAAGCAACGGTCCTAGCACTGAGCCTTGCGGTACTCCATACTGAACTTGTGATCGGTGTGACAGCTCTTCACTTACTGCTACAAACTGATAACGGTCAGATAAGTATGATTTAAACCATGCCAATGAAATTCCACTAATGCCAACATAATTTTCGAGTCTATTCAAAAGAATGTTGTGGTTGATAGTATCGAATGCAGCGCTAAGATCGAGTAACACTAATAGAGAGATACAACCACGATCAGATGATAAGAGTAAATCATTTGTAACTCTGATGAGAGCAGTCTCAGTACTATGATACGGTCTAAATCCTGACTGGAAATCCTCACAGATAGCATATCTTTCTAAAAAGGAGCGTAGTTGTGAGGACACTGCCTTTTCTAGTATTTTTGACAGAAAGGGTAGATTTGAGATTGCTCTGTAATTGACTAATTCTGTAGGATCAAGTTGCGGTTTTTTAATAAGTGGTTTAATAATAGCCAACTTAAAAGTTTTCGGTACATATCCTAATGACAAGGATGAATGAATGATATTAAGAAGAGGATCTATGACCTCTGGAAGCATCTCTTTTAATAGCCTAGTCGGTATAGGGTCGAGCATACACGTTATTGATTTTGATGATTTAACGAGTTTAGCCAAATCTTCTTCTCCTATAGCAGTGAATGAGTGTAATTTTTCCTCAGTGACACTACAATGCACTGTCTGATGTGATACTGTAGTAGACAGCTGCATGGTTATAATTTTTTTCCTAATATTATCAATCTTACACGTAAAGAAGTTCATAAAGTCATTACTGCTGTGCTGTTTACAAACGTCAGAAGTTGAAGCTTTATTTTTGGTTAATTTAGTTCCAGTGCTGGAAATTTAGAAAAGTAATCAAAATGTAATCAGTTACATTACATTAATAAATTAACTGAAATAGTTACAATACTTATTACATTTTAAATAGGATAACTTGTAATCTGTAACCTATTACATTTCCAAAGTAATCTTCCCAACACTGACAGCAGTACACGAACACACTGAAAGTATCATGATATCACCACCATGATATAAACAGCATGCTCTTGTTGTTTGGCGGGGAATGCACTTTACATATGCAAAACTTTACATAGGCTATGCAAAAAAGCAAAACTTCTCGAGTGCACATTTTCCCGCAGATGTGCGGCAAACACAAACACAGAGCTTATGAATCTGTTCTTTGTAGTGAATCAAAATCATACAGCGCAAATTGCTGACAAAGAAAACAGGTGACCCATCCTAGCAAAATTAAGGGTATAACAACCAAATAGTATCTACGATTTTACTGTAAAAATTACATGATCAATAAGTCATGACATTATGTTTTGCATTACTTCAACTCAAAATAAGTTGTCATTTTAAACTTTTTTTTTTTTTAAAGTTATCCGAGATTCAACTCTTTTTAAGTCAGTTTAATGTAATTTAAGTTGAAATGACTTACAAAGCCAAGTTGATTGTACTTTTTACAGTGTATAGAAGAATCAGAAAAAAAAAATATTTCTGATTTGTTATATGTTTTTATATCTAAAATTATAATCATCTGGCAACAAATTGCTGAGAACTGTAAAAGTAAATGCAATATTAATTCCACTGCTTTATTCTAAACATTTCTTTCTTAAAATACTATTTAAAATACTGATAATTGTTACAGAATCAGAGCTATTCAATTCCCTATGATCCCATTCCTAGAAAATATTAAATATATAATTTTTTGTTATATTGATTCTTCTATACACTGTAAAAAGTACAATCAACTTGGCTTTGTAAGTCATTTCAACTTAAATTACATTAAACTGACTTAAAAAGAGTTGAATCTCGGAAAACTTAAAAAAAAAAAAAAAAAAGTTTAAAATGACAACTTATTTTGAGTTGAAGTAATGCAAAACATAATGTCATGACTTATTGATCATGTAATTTTTACAGTAAAATCATAGATACTATTTGGTTGTTATACCCTTAATTTTGCTAGGATAGGTCACCTGTTTTCTTTGTCAGCATATTTGCAATGATGCATAATTTCTTTAAATATTTGTTACACAAATTCTTAAAGGGTGTGACCTTCCGATTGGCCAGTACATTTTTTATTGGTCACTCATTTGAAAAAAATATTTGAGAGTTGTGATAACATTATCGCTAAGCACACACAAAGGCATTACTGTGTAGATCATCTGTATAGAAATGAAGGCTGCAGTCACCGTGTTCTTTGTTTTGGGTCTCTTTAGACTGAACTTCAGCCTCAGAAGACACTTTCTTGTGACAAAAAAAATGACCTGGAAAGATGCACAGATGTACTGCAGAAGGTACCATGATGACCTGTCCACCGTCAATAAAGAAGAGGCACAGCTGCTCTCTAGTCATACAGATGTCACATATCAAATGAACTGGATTGGACTGCACATAAGCCCTAACAACCCAAAAGAATGGATTTGGTCTGGAGGTCAGGTGGAAGCAATTGACAACTGGGATAGCGGACAACCGGATATTGATACTGCAGAGTGTGGCGGGCTAAAACAATCCACTTCTAAACTGCATGATATTGCATGCGCTCAAATGCTATCATTTTACTGTATGCAGGTCTTTGAGCCCATTCTGATGCATCAGAACAAGACGTGGGATGAAGCCCTGGACTACTGCAGACAAAACTACACTGATCTGGCAAGTCTAAGTTCTAAGATGATTATGGCAGAGGTGATAAATAAAACCATAACATCCCAGACAGCTTATGTGTGGACTGGCCTGCGCTTTATGGCTGGTCAATGGTTCTGGGTCAGTGGTGATGATCTTCAATATAAAGCCTGGTCTGCGGAGGGGGAACTCACGTGTCCTGCCGGAAATCTGCGCTGTGGAGCTCTGGATAGAAAAGAGAAGGTTTGGAAACCCACAGACTGTGAGGAAAGAAACAATTTTCTCTGCTTTTAGAAGCCATAAAAGCATTTAAAATTCTGATATGTAAACTTTCATATGCAGCTCGTTATATATGAATTCAATCTTCCATTTCATTCTGTTAAAAACACTGATTTGAAAATAGATTTTCTAATCAATCTTTAGTGTTTTGCTTAAAATATATTTATGTTCATATACTGTTAACAGTTTTAGCATTAGAGTCAATTTTTAACAATTGGTTCAATCAAATCTTTTCTGGTTGATGAGACATACATGGTTTAGTTTATATTTACAATGGTTTATGGTTTAAATAATAGTTTTATTTAGCATAAAATAGGCTTTACATAAATATATCTCAAGATAATGGCATAATCATCGTTTTATAAATATGAGTTTAATAGTGAAGGTACCTTTTTTTAGTTTTTTTTTTTAGCATTTTAGCAATGGTTTAATTTGATTCCTACTTCAGCAAATGTACTGTTTTTAATGTATGCGTAATGTAAGAAATTATGATACTCATGATGTCCTGGTTTTATAGTCACTTGGTGTGGGATTTTAATTTGAGATTATCTTTCATATCGAGAAGAACTATTTGAAAAGGTGTACTAACACAAGATCATTTCTGTATGCTCACCGAAACTCTTTTGTTCAGATGAAATAAAGCTTAACTTTCAACAATAATTAAAAAAAAAAAAAGACTACACATTACTCATCTCAATTGTTTTCTGTTTTGTGTTTCAGAAGTCATTCCACTCTCTGCTCAACATAAAATTTAGAAAGAATGACAAAAATCGAAGTGAGACAGAATAAGCACATTAGTATTAGAAGCTCTTAGATGCACAACAAAAAAACTTTAGTGTACAAAAAATAGACTTTGTTTGAAGGTGAACATACTGTAAACTGAATCAAATATAATGAATCAGTGCTTATATTATAGATTATATTTAATTATACAGTAATCACAAATCATCCTGTGAATTCTTACACTAACTCACTGTAGGCCCACTCCAAAATGGGCAAGCAATTAGGATCTCTTAGTCATGTACAATTTGGAGTTTTTGCATAAATGCATGCTCTGTTTTTCTGTTTCAGCAGATTTGCTTTTTCTAAGCACAAGATTTCTTTAAATATTTGATACACAAATGATGATAAGGTTGGTTTAAACTACTAAAAGTATATTTTGGGGTTTTAAACTCGAATACCCAGGTTTCATTTGCTGGTAAACTACATTTATCACATACTACGATGTTTGAGGCAAAAGCTTTAGGCTAAAAAGTAGCCTACACTAACTTGTTTACAATAAATGTATGTTTATATTAGCCACATTGTTTCTTCAACCATATGCAAATGAAAAAACTGCAAATTCAAAGTAGGCATTGTGACAGCTCTGGTGTACATTACAAAATGTACACCTAAAAATAAGTTTTTGTACATTTGTATTTGTAAAATTTTAATGTGTGATTAAGTAAATATCAGCAGTGATTCAAATGCTAGGCGTTATAGAGTTTTTGGTATTTTACAGTGTCATTGTTACATATGTTACATTACCATAGTAATAACAATAAATTATTTATAACTAACCCTACTAATCCTAATCCTATTTAGCAACTAACCCTCAACCAAACCCTATCCTACCCTAACCCTATAGTAAGTACTTTGTAAGTAAGGTTGTTAATTAATATTACTCAGTACTTAAAATTTTTTGTAACTTAACATTAAAAATGTCATACAATATTTATAAAAGTGGTTATATATTTGACCCTGGACCACAAAACCAGTCATAAGGGTACATTTTTTGAAATTGAGATTTATACATCATGAATAAATAAGCTTTCCATTGATGTATGGTTTGTTATGATAGGACAATATTTGGCCTCAAATCTGGAATCTGAGGGTGCAAAAAAATCTAAATATTGAGAAAATCCTTTAAATCCTTTAGCCTTTAAAGTTGTCAAAATGAAGTCCTTAGCAATGCATATTACTACTACTAATAATTTTTTTTATATATTTACAGTAGGAAATGTACAAAATATCTTCATGGAACATGATCTTTATTTAATATCCTAATGATTTTTGGCATAAAAGAAAAATCGATAATTTTGATCCATACAATGTATTGTTGGCTATTGCCACAGATATACCCGTGCGACTTATGACTGGTTTTGTGGTCCAGGGTCACATATAGGCTTGTAATTTGTAATTTTTTTGTTAAGTGCATTTTTTCTGTATATTGTAGCCTATATGCTTACTGCTGCAACAGTTTATTTAAACATTATAAAATAATGCAAAATAATGAATCTCAATATGTAACCTGTATAGCTGAAGATACACTTTAAGAAATTATAGATCGTAGTATAGTCTGACATGGATGAAGAAAATCAATGGTGAGTCTTTGGTAAGTATCATAAATGATCTATGTTATGCATAAATTGTGTCCACATGTATAGTCACCTGAAAATATGACTAGTTTTCCTCAGTGATGTTTAAGATTTGACATTTAAGGCTGGAATAGACTGTGTTCTTTCTGCTCTCCTCTCTCTGCTCATTCTCTGAGTTCTCTGTTCTTGTGTTGTCTTCGGGGAACTGTAGCATTGTGTAGTTAACGTCTGTACTCTCTTGATCCTGTGAGGGGAAAAAACAAAACAAATATAAATGCATGAAGGTTATAGCTAAGTACCAAATTAATGAAACAAATGAGATATTATGACATACAAGATCACTACAGGCATCAGACGCTGGTGAGTTTGGTTGAGGAGGGACAGCCAGAGAATGAAACCGTCTCGCATGTGCTGCAAGAATCAAGAAGGGGATAAAATAAAACAATGGTAAAGAAAAACAAGACTGGATTTCTAATACTGATTATAGATAAGCCACTGCTGAGCTCTCTCTCTCTCTTTCAAAATAATAATAATGATAATAATTTCATCATTATCAAACACATCATTAAAGTGTAACACTGCTATTTATTATCTATTGTATGTCTACATAAACACAAATATTACAATATTAAAAATGTTGTTGAAATATTTCTTTTATAGCATTAGTAACAAAATTAAAATGTACTTCACCAGCACACAGTTCACATTTTCTTCTCCTCAGCCGTTCGCATAGAATTATGTTCACCACTCCACTCAAGATCAAAATCAGAATATTGCAGACAAACACCACTTGGAAGAGTGTTGTACATTCTGAATTGCCCAAAATAAATAAATAAAAATTATGTTGGTTTTTGGAATGCATGGGAATAAATGTATACATGAGATGGATCTAATTATCAGTCAGATGTTAGCAAATAGCCTTATACTAATTCTAATAAAAACAGAATACTGGCATTTGTTAATTTTTCTGTTTCGGTTTCCTGGATGGATTGTTTATAGTTTAGTTTAGTTTATTTGCACAATATAAAATATATAATAAAATACAATCCATATACTGTGCAAGCAGAGGCAGAAAACCCGTAAGGGTTTATTTAAAGCCTCCACCTAAACAACAAAATAATTATGAAATCAAAGATTGTTGTATCCCATCAGCAAGTTACTTCAGGATATATGTATTCTTATTCCTGTATGTGTGATTATTCTAAATTGTGTTTTTTTTAATGCTTTACATTAAAATGTAATTCATGGAGATTAATTGCAACTGTAATAATTTACAGTTTGCAAGTGGAGATAATTTATAAATGTTACCTGTCATTTTGTCACCTAGAAGAGAGACATAAAATAGTATGTTTAAATGTCAAGAAACACGTTTTTTAACATGTACAATTTAGTAAATATCCACTGACCTTGGGTAAGAGAAAACTGACTTCCGTATGTTTTAACTTGAGTGTCGGGCAACGAGAACTCGTCACACAGTCAGTGTTCTAAAGAGAGAGGGTTTGAGCGGTGCTTTATATAGGACGTCATTTACTGTGCATCAGTGTAGCTCAAGGAGAGCAAAGTGCACAGGTGTGGGTTTGCTCTGAATGTTTGCTTGAGAGACATTTTAAGGACAACATTTAATCATAACATTTTTCTTCATAATTTAAACCAACATAAATTCAATTTTGAAATCAATAAGTTTATATGTAAATTTAGAGGTCCGTGCAAACTCTAAATTGTCTTTAGAGATTAAACATTTAGGCCTGGTGTGCATCTTGAGACAAAACAATAGCGCTGACATATTTTAAGATATATAAAAACAGCTCAAACATGCATTTTAGTCTAGGACTAGCTTAAGCCTTGTCTGTGAAACCGGGGGTTATTGTTTTAGTTTATGTTTGGCATTTTATTTAGTTATGCAAGTTCATTGTCCAGATTTTTAATCATCGTCACCAAACTAATTTGATTATCTACTGTTAAGTACAGTAAATTCTCAATCTTTGATAAAAGCTGTGAAAATGATATTTAATAACTATTAGGCTTCTTTATATATATATATCTATAGATGTCCCCTGGGACATAAATGTATTTTGAAATTCATTGGGTATTATGGAAATATCTTTTATAGCCTACTACAAGTACATTGTGAACAGTTTCTCAGGAAACATCTGACCACATAAACATGATCTCTGACAGATTGTTACTGAGGTTTGTTTTATTTTCTCTTTTGCAGGCTGCGCTTTGTGGCCTGAGATCAGTACAAAAGAGGAACTGCATGTAGTGTCACATCTGAAAACATTAAGCATCAAACAAAATGGTTGATCGTATTCTCTTATGCCACATGCTCTGTTCCCCAAACAGAGGAAATGGGAGAAAAAGAATGGATGTAAAATTGCAACAAATCCACAAAATCTAAAACAAAATCCAAATTCTGACAGTTGTTAAAGCTTTTTTAATCATAACTGGTGCAGTCGGTTGTAACACATAAGGCACTTTTGGTAATGGAAAATGTTTTGGTAACAATTGTGTTTGTGTGGTTTTGTCACAGAGACATAAAAAGAGGTCACTGGTGTGGGTCAGAAAGACTCAAACTATGAGTGTATAAAAACGAGCCAATAACGTTGGCATGCGGTCCACGCACCGCCCCGCAGCGCGGGTATAAATACGGAAGTGGAATACCGCATCCTCGCTTTTCCAACTGAGGAGCCGAAAAAGTGACTCGGCCCTTCAGCGGAAGCACAGCACCTGGCGACGGGACGTACGTCTCCGTTCCCTCCTTCAGGGAACGAGGGTTACATACGTAACCGAGACGTTCCCTTTCAGTCGGTCACGTTCGATGTACGTCGGAACTGACCGACGAATTGGGGATCCCCACCAACACGCCAGGGAGGCTGGCCCTTCCAGCGCCCTGCTTGAGCTTGCTGGAGTGCTCCTAGGTTGGAGCAGGAGTCAGGGCTCCAAGCAGGGAAGGTCCGTCACTGCTGTTTCTGCAAGACCCACTCAGTGTGACTATTGGATAACGCTGGGAAAGCGTGCCTGTCTCAGGGAGATGGAACGCTGCGGAGCCACATCCTCCAGGGGAGGAGAGGTGGAATACTCATAAGGACTAACCTAGCAGGGTAGTGCAACATATGGCAGTCTGGGGTGGATCCAACTTGGTCCCAGGGGGGAAAGAACACCACCAGAGACGACAGAGCGAACGGGGCTAGCCGAGTAGGGTAGCGGGTACCGTTGAGAATACACATATGGGGTCGCCGTAGGGACCGCTACATATGGAACCCAGGCTACACACACGTTCCACAAGCATACGGGTGCAGGCCTGGCGTCAGACGGCCGCAACGTCTGACACTGCAGGGGTGACAGAGGAACTCGACAGGGTTAGCCATTTCTGGGGAACACAACTGGAGACAATAGACGCACGTATCCGGCCCAGCGGGCGGGAGTGGCGTTGCAAGCCGACACAAGATCGGGCACTTCGCGCCTACCAGCCACTGGGGGCGAGTACACAGGAAGAAACCGGCTCTACACGGAGGCTATAAAATCTAGCGAACGTGTTAGGTGTCGCCTAGCCCTCAGCTCTACATATATCTGTCAGCGAAGCGCCTTGAGCCAGCGCCCAGGAGGAAGCCACACTCCTGGTTGAGTGTGCTCGCACCCCGAACAGGCAAGGCACGTCTTGCGATTGGTACGCTAAGACGATAGCATCTACTATGCAGTGGGCTAGCCTCTGCTTGGAGACAGCCTTTCCCTTCTGCTGGCCTCCGTAACAGACGAAGAACTGCTCTGAGGTCCTAAAGCTTTGAGTCCGGTCAACGTAAGTGCGAAGAGCGCAGACGGGACATAAAGCCAGGGCTGGGTCTGCCTCCTCCGAGGGCAGCGCTTGCAGGTTCACCACCTGGTCCCGAAAGGGACTGGTGGGAACCTTGGGCACGTATCCGGGCTGGGGTCTCAGGACGACGTGAGAGTTGGCCGGCCTGAACTCTAGGCACAATTCGCTGACCAAAAGTGCGTACAGGTCCCCTACCCTCTTGATGGAGGCCAATGCAGTCAGGAGCAATGCAGTCATTTTTAACTCTACAGACTGCAAAGGCTCAAAGGGAGGGCTCTGAAGTGCTCTGAGCACCAGAGTTAAATCCCAAGAGGGTATTGAGTGTGGACAAGGAGGATTTAGCCTCCTTGCATCTCTGAGGAACCTGACGATTAGGTCGTGCTTCCCTAAGGACTTACCTTCAACTGCGTCGTGATACGCCGCTATTGCTGCGACGTACACTTTGAGGGTGGAGGGAGACAGCCTTCACTCCAGCCCATCTTGCAGGAAAGAAAGCACGACACTAACCGAACACCTTCGGGGGTCTTCCTGGTGGGAAGAGCACCACTCAACAAACAGGTTCCACTTCAGGGCATAGAGGTGCCTCATAGAGGGGGCTCTAGCAGAAGCGATGGTGTCTGCCACTGCTTGTGGCAGGCCACCTAGAACCTCCGCGTCCCGTCCAGGGACCAGACATGGAGTTTCCAGAGGTCTGGACGCGGGTGCCATAGAGTGCCCCGTCCCTGAGAAAGCAGGTCCTTCCTCAGGTGAATCGGCCAGGGAGGGGCTGTCGAGAGGAGTGTGAGTTCAGGGAACCAGGTTCGGTTGGGCCAGTAGGGCGCAACTAGCAAGACCTGCTCCTCGTCCTCCCTGACCTTGCACAGAGTCTGTGCGAGAAGGCTCACTGGGGGAAACGCATATTTGCGTAGGTCCCGGGGCCAGCTGTGCGCCAGTGCATCCGTGCTGAGGGTGCCCCCGGTCAGGGAATAGTACAACGGGCAATGGGTCGAGTCCGGAGAGGTGAACAGGTCTACCTGCGCGGCTCCGAAAAGGTCCCATATCAGCTGGACGGTCCGGGGGTGGAGTCGCCACTCTCCCGGAGGTGTCGACTGATGAGAGAGCTCGTTGGCTGCCTGGTTCAGCGCACCAGGGATGTGAATGGCCCGAAGCGACCTCAGATGCTTCTGACTCCACAGGAGGAGATGGCAGGTGAGTTGCATCATGCGACGGGAGTGTAGACCACCCTGGCGGTTGATGTACGCAACGGCCGCAGTGCTGTCCGTACGGACCAGTACGTGCTTGCTCTAAAGCGGCTTTTTGAGGCGGCTTAGGGCAAGACGTACTGCTAGCAACTCCAGGCAATTGATATGCCAATGCAGCTGGGGCCCCGTCCACAGACCCGAGACTGCATTCCCGTTGTACGTGGCCCCCCAGCCGGTGGATGAGGCATCCGTGAAGACCACAGCATGCCTTGACACATGTTCTAAGGGCACTCCCGTCCATAGAAATGAAGGGTCTGACCACGGGCTGAAGGTTTGGCGACAGTACGGAGTAACTGGGACCCGGTACTTGCCGCTCTGCCACGCCCATCTCGGACCCGGCCATGAAGCCAGTGCTGAAGCGGTCTCATATGAAGCAATCCGAGCGGCGTTACCGCGGCTGCAGATGCCATATGCCCCAGGAGCCTCTGAAAATATTTCAGTGGGACTGCCGTCCTGCCTTTGAACGTATTCAAGCAGTTCAACACTGACCGGACTCGCTCCTCTGTGAGGCGCGCAGTCTGGTTGACCGAGTCCAGCTCCATGCTGAGATAAGAGATCCTCTGTGTGGGACAGAGTTTGCTCTTCTCTCGGTTGACCCGAAGGCCCAACAGGCTGAGGTGACGGAGCACCAGGTCCCTGTGTTCGCACAACTGCTCCCGAGACTGGGCGAGTAGGAGCCAGTCGTCGAGATAGTTGAGGACGCGAACGCTGCGTTCTCTGAACGGAACAATGGCTGCCTCTACGACTTTCGTGAAGACGCGAGGCGACAGGGACAGCCCGAAGGGCAAGACTTTGTACTGATATTCCCTCCCTTCGAACACAAAGCATAGGAACGGTCTGTGTCGAGGAAGGATAGAGACATGAAAGTACGCGTCCTTCAGGTCGATCGCTGCAAACCAATCTCGGGGACGGATGCATTCGAAAATGCGTTTCTGCGTTAACATCCTGAATGGAAGCTTGTGCAGGGCCCGATTCAGGACACGCAGGTCCAAGATTGGTTGTAACCCTTTCTTGGGTACAATGAAGTAGGGGCTGTAGAACCCTGACCTCATATCGGCTGGAGGAACCGGCTCGACTGTGTCCTTCGCCAGTAGGACATCGATCTCTGACCGCAAGACGTGGGCATCGCTGCACCGCACGGAGGCAACACGGAGTGTTGTCTGACCGTTACAGGGTAGGGCAGTGTGTGGGAGAGAAGGCCTCTAGGGGGGCCTCCTCTAGCCTCACACCGCCCCCTGGCAAAAAGAGGGGGAGCCAGGAGTGGCAAGGCCCGGGGGCGTCGCACACAGCCAGCTTGGCCCTCTTGGGGCCCAGGGACAACGGAAACTGCTCTTTTATTGAAAATGTGGGTACCGCTGCACTCCGAAGAGCCAGCGGCAGAGTGATGTTGGCCCCCCCAGTCCTCCTCCGGGGGGGGAGGGGTGCGGACACCATCTCCCTCCGAGCAGACCCATCCGTCCCTGGGCTGCCCGTCTCAGGGCCGCTTACCCTTCCGTTTACCGGCCGACTTCGCGGGACCCTGAGCTGGTTGGGCGGCACCCTTGCGTCCGGCGCCCTGCTTCCCGGGTGGAGGCTGCTGCCTGGGCTTGGCAGGGGCGGAGGCAGACACAGGGGGACGCCCTCGGCAATGAGCAGGCAGAGGCGCTGCAGCCAGTGACGGGGTGGAGGCAGCAGCTGGTCACTGGGGCAGGATATTTTTGATCGCCTCTGTCTGCTTCTGGGCCACCAAGAACTGCTGGGCGAACCTCTCGATGGCATCGCCGAAGAGGCCAGCCAGGTTCAGCCACAGGTGGCGCTCCTGGACCAACAGAGTGGACATCGCCCGACCCAGGGAGCGCGCAGTAACTTTCGTCGCCCGGAGGGCGAGGTCCGTCGCTGTGCGCAGTTCCTGCAAAATGCCTGGGTCAGAACTACCCTCGTGCAGATCCTTTAGCGCTTTGGCCTGGTAGACCTGCAGGAGCGCCATGGCATGCAGCTATCGAGATCATATCCTCAGCCGGAGCCTCCGAAACTTCCGGAAACTCCACCGGCGCAGCGGAGGGGGGAGGGGCCTAAGGGGCTTGTTGGCCCGTCGGGGAAGCCTTCACAGTCACCCTCAGGTCTCCACCAAAGGCATCAGCCAAAGTAGCAGCCCTCTGCTTTGCAGCGGGAGGACCACTAGATCGGGGGATGCGCAATGGGACTCCACCCCTTCTGAGGTATTCGAGCCTAGACCGTAGAACTGCGATGGTCATGTTCCCGCAGAGGGAACATGAGTCATTCACGAACGCCGCCTCAGCGTGCTGAACGCCCAAACACGTGAGACAGCAATCATGACCGTCAACTGAGGACAGAAAACGACGGCATCCAGAAACACACGGTTTGAATGACATCTTGAAAAAGATGCAGGGTCAAACCGTGTTGCTCTTTTAGGAAGGGAAAATGCTCTTTTTAGGAGTGCTGAGGCACTCAGGGAGATGGCCGCGTCTCACAGCAGTCTGATAGTGCAAGCCCGCGTGTGCCGTCACACCGTCACGCCAGCACCGGTAAGAGAGCGATCTTCCTCAAAAGGCTTGTCTTCACAAAACACTCTTCGTAGAAACAGTAACAGGCTGACTGTAAACCGTTCGGCTCCGAAGTTGAAAGCGAGGATGCGGTATTCCACTTCCGTATTTATACCCGCGCTGCGGGGCAGTGCGTGGACCGCATGCCAACGTTATTGGCTCGTTTTTATACACTCGAAGTAGATTGGTCTCTGAAAATGATCCCCAATTCGTCGGTCAGTTCCGACGTACGTCGAACGTGACAAACTGAAAGGGAACCCTCTTTTTGGAGGAATGAGGATTTATTAAAGACAGTGAGAAATTAGCACTGAAAAGGTGTGGACATTTTTGCGGCTGACCTTATTGCATATGCATTTCTAGGAGCTTCCCTTTCAGATGCAACATTAATGGGTGGATTCATTTAAATGAATCATGCAATGGGATTTACTTTTGTGGGACTGCGGTCTCCCTGTTTAGTAGGCCTAAATCTGGCCCTTAGTGTTAAGGTCAAAACAAGCATGAGAACAAGTAATAAAGATAACATCTCATAAACGTTTAGAAGTCATCATCTCTGGGCTGAACTGTTTCTTAAGTTCATAACAGCTTTTATTTTAAAATAAATTCAAACTGTAGAGTTAATTTTAAATTTGTAAATCAACCAAAGTGAAGCGAAACCACAGTAAAGTTCCAGAGGTATGCCTCATTAAAGCTTTTGTTTATCAAATTGCATGCAAAGCATGACAAGACGATCTTGTGCTGCTTTGAACTGCCGAGGTCACTTCGTTCATTCTCTTGAATAACACTACACTTTTATTTAGGATTGTCAGATAGCAGCATTCAAGCATCTTAATATGTTTACTGTTTATATTTTGAGTGTTATATTTACTCTCAGTCTTCCATCCTTAAGAATTAATACATACACTGTGGAAAATTCTTGTAATTTTAACTGTAAAAGACAAAAATGCTACAGTAAAAACCTGTTAATATACTTAGCTTGTGGAAAAGTTACTGTGATTCATCATGTGATTTATCTTCCCTCTGTGTTATTATGCGTATGTTAAAGGTACAAAACAGATTTTAATACACTGTAAAAAATTATATGACCAATATATACACTCACCTAAAGGATTATTAGGAACACCTGTTCAATTTCTCATTAATGCAATTATCTAATCAACCAATCACATGGCAGTTGCTTCAATGCATTTAGGGGTGTGGTCCTGGTCAAGACAATCTCCTGAACTCCAAACTGAATGTCAGAATGGGAAAGAAAGGTGATTTAAGCAATTTTGAGCGTGGCATGGTTGTTGGTGCCAGACGGGCCGGTCTGAGTATTTCACAATCTGCTCAGTTACTGAGATTTTCACGCACAACCATTTCTAGAGTTTACAAAGAATGGTGTGAAAAGGGAAAAACATCCAGTATGCGGCAGTCCTGTGGCGAAAATGCCTTGTTGATGCTAGAGGTCAGAGGAGAATGGGCCGACTGATTCAAGCTGATAGAAGAGCAACTTTGACTGAAATAACCACTCGTTACAACCGAGGTATGCAGCAAAGCATTTGTGAAGCCACAACACGCACAACCTTGAGGCGGATGGGCTACAACAGCAGAAGACCCCACCGGGTACCACTCATCTCCACTACAAATAGGAAAAAGAGGCTACAATTTGCACGAGCTCACCAAAATTGGACAGTTGAAGACTGGAAAAATGTTGCCTGGTCTGATGAGTCTCGATTTCTGTTGAGACATTCAGATGGTAGAGTCAGAATTTGGCGTAAACAGAATGAGAACATGGATCCATCATGCCTTGTTACCACTGTGCAGGCTGGTGGTGGTGGTGTAATGGTGTGGGGGATGTTTTCTT
Organism: Coreius guichenoti; assembly: GCA_039654105.1. Classification (NCBI taxonomy): domain Eukaryota; kingdom Metazoa; phylum Chordata; class Actinopteri; order Cypriniformes; family Gobionidae; genus Coreius; species Coreius guichenoti. The sequence continues at coordinate 47,109,394 of CM077168.1, forward strand.
GGCACACTTTAGGCCCCTTAGTGCCAATTGGGCATTGTTTAAATGCCACGGCCTACCTGAGCATTGTTTCTGACCATGTCCATCCCTTTATGACCACCATGTACCCATCCTCTGATGGCTACTTCCAGCAGGATAATGCACCATGTCACAAAGCTCGAATCATTTCAAATTGGTTTCTTGAACATGACAATGAGTTCACTGTACTAAAATGGCCCCCACAGTCACCAGATCTCAACCCAATAGAGCATCTTTGGGATGTGGTGGAACGGGAGCTTCGTGCCCTGGATGTGCATCCCACAAATCTCCATCAACTGCAAGATGCTATCCTATCAATATGGGCCAACATTTCTAAAGAATGCTTTCAGCACCTTGTTGAATCAATGCCACGTAGAATTAAGGCAGTTCTGAAGGCGAAAGGGGGTCAAACACAGTATTAGTATGGTGTTCCTAATAATCATTTAGGTGAGTGTATTTTTACATTACTTTAACTCATCAAAATAAGTTGAGCAATTCAACTCATTTTTTTTTTTTAAGTCAGTTTAATGTAATTTTAGTTGAAATGACTTAAATAGCCAAGATTGTATTTAAAAATGTAAGGCAGTATTTTTTTTTACATTGTAGTAATGTATAGCCTTGCTAATTCAGTAACAAACAGCTGTTGGATTTACCAGTTATTTATTTATTTTTGTAAATTGCTGTTTAAAATTCAAAAAATTACAGGTTTACAGCTGTTACATTTTTACAATATCTTTTATTCTGGCAACCACAGAAGCTAGTTTTTTTTTTTTTTTTTTCTGTAAAAGCAACAGGATTTTTTAGCAGTGTACATAAAATAGGAAAAATTGGTAATCAAGCAGAAAGGAATTCCTGACAGTAATACTCCCCACTGAGTTTCTTGCTTTTGGTGAGGATGTTGACAGCAAGTGACAAGAAGTATCAATAGAGGGCAGTATGTGAATGTATTTTCCCTAAGTTCTTTTTTTTTTTTTTTTTTGACAAAGCCACAACACTTTGTGAATTAAACCATGAAACACAAGAATGACATATTAAAATACATATTAAACTCACAGACCTCATAGACAACCAAAACTAAGCTGTATTATACTCTTGGTCTGTAACATTTACAGAAATTCACAAAGCTTTTGCAGTTTTCTAATAGTGTAGATTACCACAGTAAACATTGCATTATTTGTGAATTTGTGATCTCAGACTTTTAAGTGACTATGTTTCAGACATTATTGATATGTATATTCTCACCCACACAAGCGTGACTGCAACGATGTGGCTACGGTCAGAGAGCGGCAATAGAGCGCATAATTTCCTGTAGAAACTGAGACAGGAAGAAGCCACAAGTGCAAAGTGAGAAGTGCTAAGGCGATGGCCTACTAATAGGGCTGTAATAGAGAGCGGCTTCTTTTCATGTGGCGAAGAGGTCGACATGTGAAAGTCTGCAGCAGTGGTCTGTAACAAAATAAATGATTTAATATATGATCATTTATTTGCATGTCACAGAATATCTGTTTACAACATACATTAAAATATTGATATGATAAGCAAGATCAGATGGCTCATTAAATGTACTCTCTTATTAGTCACATCTCAGTAACTCAGTAAAACAACACATGCATGATTTAACATGCAAATCAACAAACGAGTTTTAAAAAAATGTAGAGGCACGTTTTTCCAATGAGCCTTTGCTGAAACATGTTTATGTTATTTATTCGTTTACATTTAATAATAAAAAACATAATCAGCAGTACAAGTGGTAGGGCTTGTGTTTCTTTAATTAAACAGAAATGTTTGTTTGTTGAGAAGGATGTTTTTGTGGTTTTGATTCAGAGAGGGGCTTCAAAACAGAAGCAAGAGGTCAGTCCTGTGGGTGGAAAATGATCAAACCACAACATGAGCAAGCAATGCATTTACAAAAGTATGTTCCGAAGTGCAAACAAACATCTCATGATCTAATTTATCTTCATTTTTGTCAGTATATTTCTTTATTAAATGCAATATTATTTTTTCCATTTTTATTTTAATAATAATTGAATATATATACTTGAATATGCATTTGAATATTAAGTTTTTAATAAACATTTTCTTTTGGGAAAACAGCAACTCTGCTCTGACACATACATTTTTAAAAGTATTGGTTTATTTAAAGGTGTTGGTTAGATCAATCAAATATTTAACACATCGGTGAATGTCAATGCTGGTCCGCTGAAGTTCACATCAACACTTCTCTCTCTGTACTGAGCAGCTTCTCTCTGTCACTCCTCCACAGGAAGTGATGCTGCTAACAATCTCTGTCTTCTGGTTGGAGCCTCAGTCGCTGTCACATCCTATGCATTGCTTGTGCAAGAGCCTGTGATTTGGGCTAACACTGATGTTAAAATAAACCCAAATCAGAAGATCAGATAATCTGATGAACTGAGCTGATCAGTTGTTTTATGTGCAGGGAAGGTGTTCATTTGCACCTCGGTAAACATGCATGTGGCATTGGGACGCATAGGTATGACACACAAGATAAAAGTGTCAGTTTGACATCATGACCACATGCTTTCTGAAAATAAATGATCATCACAGTAACGGGCAAATTCCCCATGTGGTTCATAAAGTAAGTAAAACGTAAACGTCAGATGTTGTTATAGGAAACAAGCTTAAAGCCACTGCAGAAACAAGGTTGTGTTGTTGTAAAGTGCCGGACAAGCAGGAAATGACGATATAACATGTTTATATAGACATGTTTTGAAACAGGCGCAGACGACAGCACAGAATAAATGTTTGCTGGCTTCCATGGCAGCAATACGCTGTGATTTCCGCCAACTGGCAATCAGGGGCGTCAAAATACTATCGGGTAAATTGGGAGTGGGCAGGATCACACAGACCAAAACAAAAACATATTTTTAGACACAAACGCACATTTCAAAATAAAATAACTGGCTGTAGCATTGCTTTTCATAGAAACAAGTATGTTAACTTAGCATGTTTCCTAAATATCTGCAAAAATATTATGGTATTTGTATACTTTAGTACAGTCCAAAAAAATTACATACAGCACCTTTAAGCAGACAGTCTACTAATACTCTAATCAATGACTGGTAGTTCACATGTAGTTGCAATTACTTATAGTTAGTAGAATAGGTCAGAAAGTTCTCGGATTTAATTAAAAATATCTTAATTTGTGTTCTGAAGATGAACAAAGGTCTTACGGGTTTGGAACGACTTGAGGGCGAGTAATTAATGACAGAATTTCCATTTTTGGGTGAACTATCCCTTTAAGTGGACTATCAAAAATAAGTGTTACCATTAATGTTTGTATATGAGAGTTTATCTTGCTTTGTGGTAGATTGTGGTGTCTGTGGTCAAATCAGACAAACACATGACTAAATCCCTTACCATTATGAGACTCATCTTTGGTGATAAAGTTGTATAAGTAAAAATACAAAGAGTTAATAAAAATATCAAAGTAGCATATTTTTATACTGCCATTAATTTAAACTGGGCTGCTAAGGTGAAAACAATAAATAAAAAAATCATACTCATTCTGTCCTCATCCCCACTATCAGAAAAAACCTGGCATTGAGGACATCTAAAAACTGGACAACTGTTCTTCCCAGCCAAGTCATCCATCTTTCTTCTCAGACTCGCTCAACTTTAGCAGTCACGCAGTCAAGGCCTGCAGAAAAATGAATAAATCAATGAGCAGATTACTTGGCCTTGTCTTTGTTGCATAATAAAAACCAGACCTTATCTTATCTCTTTCCAGCACCTGGTTTAGGCCTTAGCTCATCTAACAACTAGATTAACTGCAAGTTGAATCAAATCATTAAACATCCATTAAAGTATATATACACACACCTTTTATTTGGTCACTTTGATTAAAAAGTAAGTATATAATGTGAAATTTATAACGCGTCTCTGTCCATGGTGCTGAAATCCTACTTATGAAGAGTGTGTTGCCACATGGGATTTGCATGGAAGTTTTGCATGGGATCCTAATATTTTGCATTAGATTAGATTAATTAATTATGTCCTGATCTGTGAACGATGTGAAAGTCATTTTAAATATAAATAGCATTTGTGATAGTGTAAAATTCTTACACTACATACTAGGCCTTTTATTTAACACAACCGGCCTAAAACATGAGGTCAAACATCACAGAGTTGCAGTTTAGTCAGTCGGTTCAATGGAAACTTTCAGCCGCTGAGGTGCGAGCACTTTCTTTCCACTCTCGATCTTACTTGGTGACTGTGAGTTTTTTTGTGGCCTGGGCTCACAGTCCAAAACCACAAGTGTATAAAGTGTCATGCTACTGCTTCAACCAACATCAGACAACAGAAAAATATTGTTTCATACTACACTACAACTATTTTAAACAGTATTTTGCTCATTCTTTTATAATTACACCTTTTGTACGATTTTCATATTAATTGAGAGGCTACTGGAGTTTTATTTTTACATGTATATATATTTATTTATTTGTCACACTTTAAAATGTAAAAAAATTAAAATAAAAATAGTGATCATTTTTTTAAATAAACTGTGACCAGTTACAGGATCTAAGATATACACTTTCCCTTACACATTCATATGCATTTTAAGCTAAAGTATTGATATTGGTAAAACATACTTAAATTCTAAAATAAGTGCAAGTCAGTGAATTCAGAACTGGTCATTTTTGTATATATATATATTTTTTTTTTATAAAAAGAAGTAGGTGGAATTGTACTGCTTGTAACACGGCACACAAATGTAGGAAAAAATATAATGAAAAAGCAGAATTTGTAAGGGATTTTGTGTCCAAATAAATAAACAAATAAATAAATAAATGTGTCAAAAAATGGTTTACATGTAATAAAGTCATACATCTCAGTATTATGGGTGGAAACAACACACACACACACACACACACACACACACACACAAAATACCTTAAGTAAACAACACCTTGTATTTCTGCTCATTAAAATAACAGTGTACTGTACACATGCAGGACACACTGAAGCTAAACAACCAATCATAATTTTAGTTAAGACCCAATCACATGTAACTGTTATTGCTAAGGTATTGGTAAATAATAAAATGTAACAGCTATTGCCAGCGTTAAACTGGAGTAAAGCTCATTCAGCGTGTGTTGGTCTGCTGAAGTTCACCTCACCAGGGCTCGCTCTACACTGAACTGCTACTTCCTGTCACTCCCTACAGGAAATGATTCTTTGTTTCCAACCCCTGCCACTTTATTTGATGAGAAGCTGCTTATGTTCAAACACGGTCATGTGGTCTGTGGTGTGGCTGGTCTACAATCGCTGTGCTCACATATTTCAACTAGAAAGAAATATTTAATTAAATTAAAAATAAGACGTATACATTCAACTTATTTAATGATGCTCTAAAAATGTTTTCACAGACTTTACTTATTATGCAAAATTTAGCTTGTAGACCACACATATATATATATATATATATATATATATATATATATATATTACCTACATGTATTGCATGTTTTATTATGTTGAATAAACATTATAAAACAAACAAAAAAAATCATCTTTTTGCCAATTTGCTGTTTATATAGGCCTGTAAGGCCAGCTCTGATGGCCTCCAGCATTTCAAATATGTTCACAATAATTAATACTACAACAGAAATGTCTCCACCTAATGGCTGAGCTTTATTTTAATTGTTTTGAGAATGTTGTGAGACTTTCATAAGATTTAGCAATGTCACAGAGGAAATCTGTCATTAAGCTTATATATATTCATATTTAGACACTGACACCATACATCATTTACTTCAGACCTTTAGCCTTCAGTTCATTGTGATGGTGTCAAATGTGAGATTTTAAAAATACATTAAAAAACAAATAACTAGTGTATTTTTTCATTATTATTATTATTTTACATGTAAATAAATTTAAGGTATAGCTAGGTCTTATGGATCTACTCAGAAGTGCTGTGATGCCGATTTTTTTTTCTCTTTCTGCAAAAAGAAATCAAAATCTAGAGAATTTATTTTAAAAACCTAGAGAATTCAAGATCTCTGAGAAATTAGTTTATTTTTATTATTTCATAAAAATGCAACACAGGTTTTAGAAAATCCTCAAGCCCTCTTTCAAAGTTGTTATAAACTGTGTAAATTAAAGTCAGCTTTGATACTGATGGCAGCATGTACAGGGTAAAAGCCACTCCCCTTTCAAATAAATAAAGCTGAATTTGATTCTTCTCAGTCGAGTCGATTTGACTGGAACGTAAACATGAATTTGTTTTCAATACTTCCTCTGATGCTCTTTTTAATAGGTAAATATACATTTATGATGTTTGCTACAGAATTTGGGACAATTAATGATTTTCATGAATTTAATAAATAATATATAACAATGTGTAGCTAGTATATTATACTGTACCAGGTGTAATATACAATATAGACATAAGTATATATGTTCTATAAAATCTGTTTATATCATATAATTTGCAATGCTTTGTCATTTAACTTTCATTAAATAACTGATTTTGAAAACACGTGGCAAAGCTATTTTCAAGACATATTGAGAAACAAGTTTACTTCAGGGTTTAGGTCTAGATTCTGAACAATCTCGTCATTAGATATTTACTTTCATATGTTTTCTTTGCAGTTTTAATGGGAGAGTTCATCCAATTAAAATATTTTCCTTTATTCATTTGAATTTTTTAAAAGGCCTCCAACAATGTTTTTGGTGGCACTTTATTTTGCAGTCCTGTTCCCCATACATGTACTTATTTACTTACAATTACAATAACTGGGTAATAACTAGGTAATAACCCTGAACCTAATCTTAAAATAAAGTGCTACCATGTTTTTGGACACTAACGATCTTCATAAGATCTTCTTTTGACCTTTGCAGAAGAAAGTCACATCATATCATTAAAAATACTTTGTAACATTAATTACTTCGTAATTTCAGACATGACGGAACACAATTTCTTTGATGCAATTTAAATGCAAAACACAGCTTAAATTTGAATCTGAATCAACATCTTTTACTCTTTTTCTTATGACATTATTGTTTGTTTTCAGGTCTCATCTTTGTAAAACGAACATCTTTAACTTTGGTGAAAACGGTGAACAGTGGAACTACTGTCTCTCTTCTGTGTTCAAACCTCTTGAGAGAGCCCAGTTACATAGCCTGGTTCAAGCAGATAAATGGATCTCTACCACTTTGCATTGTTACTCAATATGTGAGTGAAAAACAAGCGGACTCCACATATTTTAATGGCTTTAAGAAGGATCATACAGAGATGTCAGTGAACAAAACATTTTCTTCCCTGAAGATTGTCAATGTGGACGTCTCTGACTCGGGAATGTATTACTGTGGAAGTTTTTTGATGAACTACATGATGTTTCACGAAAAAACACAGTTAGTGGTAGTAAATGGTAATATTTGAGTCTTCATTTGATCTGTTGGTATCATTTATTTATTTCAAAATTATTCAGACTATTACTATTAATTATTTTGTATTCTTTTATATCTTCAAAGAGACTAATCCGTTTAAAGAAGATATTTCAAATGCAGATTGTGGTATGTGTCTTACAGTTTAAAAGAGAAACTAAATTTGGCACTCATTCATTGCAACTTTTCTTTATTTCTAGCTAACAATAATAATCTTGTTCTCTCTTTCCCCTTCTCTCTTTTTTTATTTATTTGAATGGTTTTAACAGGGGCGACTGAAGAAACATCAAGGTCCTGCCACGTCTATTATACCCTGACACTGATCTTGAGCGGTTTGGTTTTGCTTCCCACTGTTTTTGCGATTGTAGTCTTAATCAGGTTGAAGGAAAGAAACAAGCAGAGACAAGGCACGTAAACAACACACATGCCTAATAACAAATAACAAAAACCTTTAACCATTAGATTAATTGATACGTTTCTGTAGGGGAGACCGGGAATGGTTGTAACAATTTTGACATTTCTGTCTGCATCTTGGAGTTCTTTTAAGCCAGTGCGTTCAAAATGTGATTAAAACTCTTTACAAATGTCAGCTATTAAATAACATAGCTGTTATCTTTGCAGCACAAACAGACAATGTGTGGTTTCGCTTCAAACACAAGGAGTGAAATGTTACAATTCACCCCATAGTCCGGGTTAGTTGTAACAGACCCTGGGGTGAGATGTAACATTATTATATCCACCGGGGTGATATGTAACATTATGAAATAAGGATTATGACAAAAAAAAAAGTTTTGAAAGTTTTTTATTCAACACAGGCTTTTTAACATAATTGATGTGTGTGCATGTGTGTAACAAAAATGAATAAAATGAGCAAATGCTCATTTTACGTCCCTCAGTTTGTATTTCTCTTACAAGACCTAGGCCGGGGTGTCCTATCCTGCTCCTGGAGGGCCACCATCCTGCAGAGTTCAGCTACAACCCCGACTACACACCTGAACCAGCTAATCAAGGTCTACTAGGCATACTAGACACAGGAAGGTGTGTTGAGGCAAATTGGAGCTAAACTCTGCAGGACAGTGACCCTCCTCCAGGACCGAGTTTAGACACCCCTGACCTAGGCATACTGAAATTAAAAAAACTAAACAAAAAAAGGTATAAATACAACTAAAAATTTACTTGGGGTACACTGTAACATGCTTCATTTATGTTACAACTAACCCAGGGTCTTGTAGCCATGAACTAGCTCACCTTACAGCTAACAACAAACACATTAGCATTAACAACTTGCATGAAAAATATCTACAGACACACAATAAACATAATTTAACTTTGATGAGTTTAACTACAAAGCAGGAATTGCCATAACAAAAAGAAAGGAAGTAAAAAAAGCTACTTTCTTGCATCAAAATTCTTGCATCTAAAATTTGATCTGTCTGCCACAGGGCTCAACGTTTCTCACATGTGGAATAAGGACTAAACAGAGCATGTGTGAAGTGAATCAGGTGATTTGTAACTTGTTCCTGATTGGAGAAATCGGAAGTGTTACAATTAACCCGTGTTACAACCATCCCCGGTCTCCCCTACTGCTGGTATCAATAATGATAAGTGCTGTAAATAATCTTGTTTTTCTTAGATACTCAGCGCCATGGTAACAATGAAGAGATGAACAAACAGTTGCAGCAAAAGGTATTTCATTCTCTGTTATAGGGGAGGCTGGTTGTAACATAGGGTCTTTTTTTTTTTGCAAACCCGGCATCCCCCTCGAAACGGTTCATTCGCGTTTGAATATGTTTACACTATAAAATCTGCCGAAATACAATACTCTTTTTTTTTTTTACAATTATCTTATATCTTATCCGTTTTTAATAGGATGGACAGTTGAATAGGAACCCAACCTTGTTATACTTAATAAATATATTTGCTTCTTCTTAGCGTTCCCTGCATAGGAGTATTCTCTGTCTAGAGCGCACAACTGCATAAGCTTATATGGAAGAAGCGCATGCTTGAGCTTGCATTTTGGGTTAAGTTGTGTTGGTTTGACATTGTGGAAAATAGAATAATACAATCAAAATGTATTAGCCTTTTTACCCGTTAGGGATGTAACGGTGAGAAAATTTTCCCTCACCGTCACATTACAGTGCTTATCTGCTTGTGCACTGTGCAGCCGTGAATGAATGACAGTGCGGCCGTGCGCATTTTAGTTTCGTTTTAGAATTAGCGCCAATTCGGGGGCGGGTTGCTTGAATGGTGGGCTCATTAGCCTATTATTCTTAATGAGAAACGCTTGGGGTTACTTGACTGTAACCCTGTTCCCTGATAAAGCGGAACGAGATGCTGCACTGCTTAGTGCTAATGGGAAGTGCCTTATCATGACCAGCTGTGAATAGTGTGTTTAACACATCAATGAAATTGACCCAGAGGCATTATAGCCTCGGCTGGTGACGTCATCAGCGCACCTGCTGCATGAGGCTATAAATAGATGAGCCCCAGCTGCATGCCTTCAGGTCTTTTTTGTTTGAAGAGCAGTCCTGGGACATCATCAGCACGGCACAGTAGCGCAGCATCTCGTTCTGCTTTATCAGGGAACAGGGTTACAGTCAAGTAACCCCAAGCGTTCCCTTTCAAAAGCTACACTTAATGCTGCGCTGCTTAGCGCTAATGGGAACGAGAATATCCACGCCGCCGTGCTTGATGGTGTCTTGACCCCTTACGGTTGTGTAGGTGTGCACAAGAACGCAAGAAAGCCTCAGACATTAGCTTGTGATGTCGACTCAAGGACATGAGAGCCCAGAGTGGCATGAGCATCCAAACTATAAAACCTTATGAATGTGTGCGGAGAGGACCAACCTACCGCATCACAAATACTTTGCAAGGGGGCCCCCTTTGCTAACGCAGTAGAGGAGGCGACCCCCCTGGTGGAGTGAGCCCTTAAGCCTATTGGCGAAGCTTGACCGTGCGCCTCATAGGCAAGAGCAATAGCATCCCTGACCCAATGTGACATGGTCTGCTTCGTGGCGCCACTGGCTAATGCGGTGGACGTAAGCCTGAAGAGCACAAACTGGACACAGTCTATGAAGTCTCTCCTGATCCGGCGTTGTGAATGGCGGAGGGCAGAAGGTCTCCAGAGTGACAGGATGTACAGTCGAAAAGGGAACCTTAGGCAGGTAATCAGGATGAGGATGCAAAATCACTTTCACCATTCCTGGGGCAAAGTCTAAGCAGGATGGCGATATTGACAGAGCCTGCATATCCCCAATTCTTTTTAAGGAGGTTATGGCCATGAGAAAAAAACATTTTTAAAGTCAGAAGTTTGTCAGACGCTGACTCTAAAGGTTCAAAGGGGGTCTCAACCAGACCCTCGAGGACTATAGCTAACTCCCATGAAGGGATCTTGGTTCTTACAGGAGGCCTCAACCGCCTGGCTCCACGAATGAAGCGAGCGAGCAGAGGATGCCTCCCAAGTGGCACCCCGTCCACCAAGGCGTAGCAAGCCGAAAGAGCAGCCACATAAACCCTGAGAGTGGCGGGGCAAGTGCCTGTTGACAATTTTTCTTGCAGAAAATCCAGAACTGAAGCAATCTGGCAGTTAACTGGATCTGCATTGTGTGTCGTACACCATCTTTCCCTCTGCCTGAGACAGAAGGTCCCTTCTCGCCGGAATCGCCCACGGCGAGCCGTTGAGGAGAGACACTATCTCCGAGAACCACACTCTGTTCGGCCAACGCGGCGCTATCAGTAAGAGGCAAGACCCTTGTTGGCGAACCCTGGCTAGAACTCCCAGGAGCAGAGCAAATGGAGGGAAGGCATACAGGCGCATCTTGGGCCATGTGTGTGCCATCGCATCCAGACCCAGTGGGGCTGGGTGACTGAGAGAGAAGTAGAGGGGACATTGCGCTGTCTGATAAGAGGCAAAGAAGTTGGCTGATGTTGTAACAGACGAAAAAGAGAGAAATCTGCACACTGCCAGTTAAAAACTAACTCCTAACAAAGATCTCAAGTCGAGTTTTAAAAGGTAGAGAGAGATTTTTTAGAGAGATTGTTTTTGCACACCAACACAGAATGGTCTGAAAACAAAAAGACCTGAAGGCATGCAGCTGGGGCTCATCTATTTATAGCCTCTTGCAGCAGGTGCGCTGATGACGTCACCAGCCGAGGCTATAATGCCTCCGGGTCAATTTCACTGATGTGTTAAACACACTATTCACAGCTGGTCGTGATAAGACACTTCCCATTAGCGCTAAGCAACGCAGCATTAAGTGTAGCTTTTGAAAGGGAACACAACAACAAAACAGTACAATGACAAACTCCCTTAAATAGGCGCTTTTACATTTCGCGTTGTTGAAATCAAATCTTCCGCGATCATCTTGTCATTCAGCTCCTCACTCTGGTGATGAATGAAATCTGACTCCTGCTGCTGGTCTGTGCTGCCACTCTTGTTCGACTCACGCTGCACGTTCAGTTTTTAATTGTAGATAATTGGTTCTCTAACTGAACTAAGGGATTTTTACTACTATAATATATCAAAATGACGGTGGGGGCGGTCATGAATGCAAGTGATGTAACCGGTGTTACGCCTGAACACCAGTAACACCGATTCCCTTTCAGTCAGTACACTACGAGTTACGTCAGTTACTGACGAAATGGGGGTTTCGCTTAGAAGCCAATCGCCTTTGAGCTCTACAAAACGAGCCAATGGCATGAAGATGCCATGGGTCTGCGGAATTTGCATAACGCAACCCCGCCCCACCGCATGGGTATAAAGGGCGTTGCATGGCAATCTCGCATTATGTTTCTGCTTCAGAGCCGAGTGTTACTGCCTGAGCATTTTCTCTCTTCAAGACGAGTGTCTCTCCAGAGTGTTGGTGTTACGGCGTGTTCTAGCGAGTTCTGCATTCCTGTCTGATCTGTGCAGTGATCTAGCACAGCGTGTGTGTTCTCCCTAGGCGCGTCAGCATTTCTGCCAAGCAAAGACTCCTCTCTAAAAGAGCTGCACACGGCACGTCTTTTTCAAGATGTCTCGCCTGTACTCCGTTTCTGGGTGCGGTCGGCTGGTTCCTCCGTTTGATGGGCATGATCGCTGTTTGGCGTGCTTGGGCCTCGTGCACGCCGAGCGCGCGTTCATGGATGAGTCATGTTCCCACTGCGGGAACATGGCCATCGTAGTGTTGCGGTCAAGACTCCATGATCTCCGTACTGGAGGGAGGGTCCCCTCTACCACACCTCAATCTATTCCCTCCACGAGAGGGAATACTTTGGCTGGTGGTCAGGGTGACTTGAGGGAGATGGTGTGGGCCAACCCGAAGAATCCTCCTCGGACCACACCCCCTTCTAGCACACTGCAACCTGTGGTGTTGCCAGATGAGGGCGCAGGTGTTTCCCGTCCTGGGCCCTGCGTTTCATTTGGCGCACCGGCGGAGGATACTATGTCGATCGCCGCATCACAAGGTGGGCTGGATTCCTCCGGAGATGACGATTCGGCTGTGTTGCCTCCTTCGGGAGTTCCTGCATTGCCCGAGTCTGATCCAGAGCTCACAGCCATGCTTTCCCGGGTGGCCGAGGCTCTTGGGCTTGTGTGGAACCCTCCGCCATGTCCCGAGCGCTCTCGGCTAGATGATTGGTATCTGGGGGCGGCCCGGGACCGAAGGCACCCGTCAGCCCCCAGTGCCCTTCCTCCCGGAAGTGCATGAAGAGGTGTCGAAGTCGTGGAAGTCTCCCTTGACTTTTCGCGATCGTTCGGCAGCCACTTCCGCCTTCACTGCCCTCGATGGCGGCGCGGTGAAAGGGTACACTGGGGTTCCCCCTGTTGAGTGCTCTGTTGCGATGCAACTGTGTCCGCAGAGCGCTGCGACATGGCGTGGTGACCCAAAGCACCCGTCCAAGGCCTGTGGGTTTACGTCTACTTTGGTGGCGAAGACCTACAGAGCTGCGGGCCAGGCCGCGTCCGCCCTGCATGCGATGGCCACCCTTCAGGTCTACCAGGCCAAGGTGCTCAGAGACATGCACGAGGGCAATGCTGACCCCGCATTAATGCAGGAGCTGCGGGCGGCCACCGACCTCGCTCTACGAGCGACGAAGGAGACCGCTCGCTCTCTCGGTCAGGTGATGTCCACTTCTGTGGTCCAGGAGCGCCACTTACGGCTCAACCTGGTTGATGTGGGAGAATCTGAGCAAACCCGTTTCCTCAATTCTCCCATTTCCCAGGATGGGCTATTTGGCGGGGCGGTCCAGGACTTCGCCCAACAGTTCTCGACCGCTCAGAAACAGACTGAGGCGATCAAACATATTCTGCCCCGGCGGCCTGCTGCTGCCTCCACCCAGCCGCCGGCTCAGAGGCCTCAGTCTGCTCCCCACCGAGGCCGCCCTCCTGCGGCTCCCGCCCCTCCCGCTCAGCCCCAGCAGCAGCCTTCACCCGGGCCGAGGCGTGGAGGACGCCGCAGGAAGGCAGCTCGGAGGTGAACTCGGTTCTTTCCCAGGAGATGTTAGCAGGGCCACTCCTTCCCCCGCTGGAGGGCCGGGGGAGAATCCTTGTAAAGAAAGAACTGACATTTTCACCTCTGAGCCTCAAGAGGGCGCGGCTGGCAGTGTGCGACGGCAAGCAGCCTCGCCACTCTCGGCCCCCTCTGTCGCCAGCCCCCTGGCAGACGAGACCCCCGTGGAACGCTGGTCCTTCCCTGGTCTCCTCTGTCAGGGCGCGGAATTCGACCCCGCCCACACCTCGGGACGCTCTCATGTCTCCATTTCATGTCCGGTCATTCACAGACCGTTTCTACGGTTTGCCTTCGAGGGGCAGGCATATCAGTACACGGTTCTCCCATTCGGGCTAGCCCTGTCCCCTCGCGTCTTTAAGGTCGTCGAGGCAGCCCTTGTGCCGCTCAGGCAACACGGGGTTCGCATCCTGAACTATCTCGACGACTGGCTGATTCTAGGCCACTCTCGGGATCAGGTTTGCGAACACAGGGACCTGGTGCTTCAGCACCTTGCCCGTCTGGGCCTTCGGGTCAACTGGGAAAGAGCAAGCTCTCCCCAGTGCAGAGGATCTCTTTTCTCGGTATGGAAATCGACTCGGTCGCCATGTACGCGCAGCTTACGAGCGAGCACGCGCAGTCACTGCTGACTTGTCTTCGCCAGTTCGAGGGCAAGAGTGCGGTTCCACTGAAATATTTTCAGAGGCTCCTGGGGCATATGGCATCCGCAGCCGCGGTAACGCCGCTCGGTTTGCTTCATATGAGACCGCTTCAGCACTGGCTTCAGCCGATGAGCTGTCACGGTTTCAGCCGCTTCCGGGGGAATGGAGACTCCATCCCCAGACGGTTCAGCTGATTTGGGAACAGTTCGGCCCACAACTCTTCTCATTGCCGCTGGTATTACTCCCTGACTGAGGGGACCCTCGGCACGGATGCACTAGCGCACAGCTGGCCACAGGGCCCACGCAAGTATGCGTTTCCCCCAGTGAGCCTTCTCGCACAGGTTCTGTGCAAGATCAGGGAGGACAGGGAGCAGGTCCTTTTGGTCGCTCCATATTGGCCCGGCCGGACCTGGTTCTCAGAACTCATACTCCTTGCGACAGCCCCTCCCTGGTCGATCCCTCTGAGGAAGGACCTCCTTACTCAGAGACGGGGCACCGTATGGCACCCATGTCCCGACCTTTGGAACCTACACGTGTGGAACCTACACGTGTGGGACCTGGACGGGACACGGTAGGTTTGAGTACCCTGCCACCTCAGGTGGCGGCTACCATCACTTCCGCTAGGGCCTTGTCCACGAGACAGGCCTATGCGTTGAAGTGGAACCTCTTCGTCACCTGGTGCTCTTCTCGCCGAGAAGACCCCACGAAATGCTCAATAGGGTCCGTGCTTTCCTTCCTCCAAGAAGGGTTGGAGCGAAGGCTGTCTCCACGGACTGGATGCGTGCGCATTTTCTCTCAGGTGATCTTCCCAGTAAGTCCTGAGCTCCTCCAGCACTGCTGATGTCGACACCAGAGTGCATGCCCGCTTGGTCAGCCCTCGTGTTCAGCTAGGTGCCTCCGTGTGCATGGTTCCCCCATTGGGCAACCCCCACATGTGTATTTCAACGGTAAGTCTCTCTGAGCACGTGTCTTCCCTTGGCAAGACACCCTTGCCACACCTGGGGTTAAAAAATTTTCCACCTGCGGCTGGATACCCCAGAGTGCTCCATATGCAGTCCCTACGGGGGTCATATGTGTATTTTTAAGTCCTCCCTTCGGGCAGGCATTGTGTTGCATTTCTCCACGTGGGATATGCTTCCCAGTGTACCTTGGTATCGGCGTTGAGCCTAGCCCTTCGTTCGTGCTAAGACTCACGGCAGAGAGCCCTGGTCAGCGTAGGACGATGGAAGACAGCCGTCATGGCGAGATTTTATTGGGACCCCCATTTCGTCAGTAACTGACGTAACTTGAGTGTACTGACTGAAAGGGAATGTCTCGGTTACGTATGTAACCCTCGCTCCCTGAAGGAAGGGAACGGAGACGTTACGTCCCCATGCCACTTCCGCTGTACCACTGGAATGGCCGGACGCTCATGCCTCGGCTCTTCAGCAGGTAACATAATGCGAGATTGCCACGCAACGCCCTTTATACCCATGCGGTGGGGCGGGGTTGCGTTATGCAAATTCCGCAGACCCATGGCATCTTCATGCCATTGGCTCGTTTTGTAGAGCTCAAAGGCGATTGGCTTCTAAGCGAAACCCCCATTTCGTCAGTAAGTGACGTAATGTCTCCGTTCCCTTCCTTCAGGGAATGAGGGTTACATACATAACCGAGACGCTATCACAGCAAGCCTATTACCCGTTATTATCAATCTAAATGAATCTACTGCGAAATATATGGAGCTTGTTACTGGGACGTAACAGACCGGTGTGTTTTGTATCACTAGTGCAGTGTCCGTTCTTAGAGCATATAAGCCCTGCCCGCGTGAGGCGCGCCGCTTCTTGAGATTCCTGCCTTTATTAGAGAGAAGAATATGTTCAGCCCCCTTCCTCCGAAGCTTTGAATATTCGGTGTTGATTACTACCGAAGCTCAGGTAAATCCACAGGCAGACAGCAAAGAAACAGCATGTATAAAACAACAATACCGGACAAAGAAACTTAAAAGGGCTTAAATACACAAGATAAACTGAATAGTATGATGTAATTAATGAATGTCCACCATGGGGACTAACTAGTGGCGAGAAAACTGGGAAATGAAGGAAACGTAACTGAAGAGAAACAAACTAGTCCATGAAAATGAAACTAAATAACAACAGAATTTGATAGTTTGCTTGTAGTTTGTTGTAGTTTTTTTCGCCACAGATTTTTAATTTTTTTAAATAAATTGCTGAAAATGAAATGGGATGAAGTTGAGAGAGTGGATTGAAGGGGGGTTGGTATAAAAATAATTTTGTGTAAATTTGTTTAATGGATGTACAAAAGTTAAAATGATATCCATGTTTTTATGGTTAAAAAAGTGTTACAAACCTCCCCAGTTTCGCCTATTTGATTGTGTACATTTATAGCATGTTTGCATTTTGTGTGTGTGTTGCCAGGAGCAAGATGAAGACTTGAACTATGCAGCTCTAAATTTAGACAAGAAGAAGAGTAGAAGACCAGTAAGAAGCATGAGGGATGTGGAAACAAACGTTGTTTATGCTGCCACACGCTGATCCACAGATTATCAGACCGCTTGTCACAAAATACAAGTGAAATCTTGTTATTGTTATCTTGTAAAAATTCTGCTTATGTTAAATACTCTTGAGTTCAGGGCCGTCACTAGAGGGGTGAAAGGCGGTGATGACTCTAGGGGCCTCTGGCTTTCAGAGGGCCCCTGCAGCCCATCCTACACCCCCCACCCCCACCAGGGCCCCGGATACCCTAGCTACGGCCCTGGTTGAGTTATAAGAAACAAATACATTTTCAGTGCCTTTTCAAAGTATTGCTTTTTTATTTTCTTCTTTTTTTTTTTGCATTCTGTTACAACTTGCTTCTGTGTAAATGATATGTTAGTACAATCACTGCGGCCTTAACCTTTGTCATGACAGAAAATCTATTTTACATAATGTATAATTTTATTTTATTCACTAATTCATATTTCATAGTTTTAATTTCAGATTTAAAACATTAATTTTATAAAATTATTTCTGCAATTGTAATTCCTGTGTAAATGCATTTATGGCACCTCTGCAACATTAAACAACATTAAATTTGTTGTTGTGAGACCTGACAAAGTCAGTTATGTACAGTCAATCAACTGAACACAAGTGAATTTGAAACAAACTTGGGATGTACAGTTCTGCTCATAAGTTTACACACCTCTTGCAGAATATGCATTAAGAGCCGGTGGGTATACATGTTTTGACCGGGGTAAATTGTACTTATTTTGTCTTCTGGGAAACATGTAAATATCTCATGCAGATTCTAAAGGGCAGTGCTAAATAAAATAAATATATCTTTAAACAAAATAAGAAAAGTGTACACCCCCCAGCTCTTAATGCATTGTGTTGCCATCTTGAGGACAAGTGAATGTTTTCACTGTAAAGGGTTCAAATAAGCAAAAGATGCTAGAAAAACAATGAATGTGCAGGAGGGTTTTTCTGAAGAACAGTACTCAGGACAAACAAGGGACTCATGAATAACTACTATAAACATAAAAACAGTCATTGATCATCCAGGTAACAACTCACAATATTAAGATTCAAGGATATACACCAATCAGGATCATAACATTATGACCTAATATTGTGTTGGGCCCACTTTTGCTGCCAAAACAGCCCTGACCCATCGAGGCATGGACTATTCCTGTCATATCATGTAGATAAAAACTAGACCGGACAGAGTCGGGCCTATATTATTGCAAATGTGTTATACATTTGTTATATTGAATTTAGATAAAATCTAGACCGGACAGAGTCGGGCCTATAATACTGCAAATGTGTTATACATTTGTTATATTGAATTTAGATAGAAACAAGACCGGATGGAGTCGGGCCTATAGTTATTGCAAATGTGTTATACAGTTGTCTATTATGGGATTTAGATAAAACCAGACCGGACAGAGTCGGGCCTATAGTTATTGCAAATGTGTTATACATGTGTTTATATGGAAAGAACCCTAGCTTGCAAAGCAGGAACCTCCAAGTTATAAAATTTAACAAATGTGGACGGAGAGGCCCAGCCTGCCGCCGCACAGATATCTTCCAGTGGTATTCCACTGGACCAAGCCCACGACGAGGCCATGCTTCTAGTGGAATGAGCTCTGACGCCTATGGGGCAGCAGAGACCTCTTGACTCGTAAGCCAGCGAGATAGCATCTACTATCCATTGCGACAATCTTTGCTTTGTGATCGCCAAAGCATACAAAGAGCTGTTCCGACTGCCTGGATGCGGCGGAACGTCCTAAATAAACTCTAAGAGCCCTGACGGGACAGAGTAAATTCGCGTCTCTTTCATCCTCAGACGAGGGAAGAGCTGATAGCGAAATGATCTGTGCTCTGAACGGAGTGGAGAGCACTTTGGGTACGTGTCTTGGTTTGAGGACAACTCTGGAGTCGTTAGGCCCAAATTCAAGACAGGAAGCGCTCACCGAGAGCGCATGTAAATCGCCAACTCGCTTGACTGACGCTAGTGCAAGCAAGAGAGCAGTTTTGAGCGAAAGGTGCTTCAGGCTTACAGACTGAAGTGGCTCAAATGGGGCACTTTCATGGCCTCTAGGACTGTGGAAATGTCCCAAATAGGAACCGATGAGGTTCGAGGCGGGTTCAGCCTCCTAGCTCCTCTGAGGAAGCGCACGATTAGGTCGCTTCTCCCCAGTGACTGTCCAGCCACATGAGCGTGAAACGCTGCTATGGCCGCCACATATACTTTGAGTGTGGAAGGGGAGCGACCCGCGTCCAAAAGCTCTTGAAGAAAGGAGAGCACTTCTGCCACTCCACACGAGTGTGGGTCCAGGTTCCGCTCTGTACACCAGTTTGAGAACACTGACCATTTTAGAGCGTAAGCCAAGTCAACTCGAAGAACCATAATTGGTTCTTCCAGAGAGGGGTTATTAAAAGCACTGCACACTTGCTCTCCCTGATCCGTTTGATGACCTGAGGTAACATCACGACCGGAGGGAATGCATACAGCGGGCGACTGGGCCAGTCATGGGCCAGCGCATCCCTGCTTTTGGAGAAATATGTTGGGCAATGAACATTGTCTTCTGAGGCAGAGAGATCGACCTCTGCCTTGCCGAAGACGCTCCAATTAACTGAACCGTTTGTGGGTGAAGAGACCAGTCCCCTGGGGGAATTTTGTCTCTAGATAGCATATCCGGGCCCTAGTTCAGAATGCCTGGCACATGCGCTGCCCTTAGCGAGCACAGGTTGTGCTGAGTCCATAAAAGGAGGCTTTTGGCCATGGTGTGCAGGTTCCTTGACCTGAGTCCACTCTGGCAATTTATATAGGATACCACTGACATGTTGTCCGTTCGAACTAGATCGTGGTGACCTTATATGTATGGGAGGAAAGCTTTTAGCGACAGATCGACCGCTCTCATCTCTAGACAGTCTATGTGTAGCCGCCTCTCCGAGCTTGACCAAAGGCCGGAGATGGGCCTACCTTCGTGCATGGCACCCCAACCTAGGTTGGATGCATCTGTTGAGATCACTTTCCATTTTGAGACCGTGCCCATACTCACGCCAGACTGGTACCAGTCGGCTGCTTTCCAAGGAGCCAGGGCTTTGATACAGCCGTGATTCACTTTGATGCATAAGTGGCCTGACCGCAACGCACGAGCCGGTGCGCAGGGTTTTAACCAGCGCTGGATGGGGCGCATATACAGTAGGCCTAGTTTGATACTGCTGATGCTGAGGCCATGAGGCTTAACATCCTCTGAATGTTTGAGAGGAGTGTAAGTGCCAGCTTTAAATCGACGCCGCTAGGCACTGGATGGCGACATAAGCCACGCTCTCATCTGTATCGAGTTCATGACTGTTCCCAGAAAATAAATATTCTGGCTGGGAGACAGCGCGCTCTTGCAGTGTTGATCCTGAGACCCAGACATTCTACATGGCTGAGGAGCCAGGACCTGTGAGTTATAAACTGCGCCTCTGATTGGGCTATAACCAGACAATCAAAGAGGTAGTTCAGTACTCGCACTCCCCGTAGTCTCAGGGGGGAAAGGGCTGCATCCATGCACTTCGTAAATGTACGGGGTGCTAGGGATTTCTTTGGAACGAGGAAGTAGCGACTGTAAAAGCCTGACTCGTTTATTGCTAAGAGGACAGTTTCCATAACAGTTTTGACACTTCGGTGCAAAGCACGTGACTCACGTAGCTATTCACCGATGTCTCGACCACGGTGCGAAAGAACGGGGTTAAATTAAGTTTGGAGACGGGCCGCTCTGTAATAGGGACCCGGTCGCCCGGCTGGTTTGTGCTTGTGACACTGTGGGGACAGCACGTATGTGTAGTGGTGCGCACTTAGTGGGCGCGCGCTCTACATTCAGAGCGCTCTTGGCGCGAGCTGGAGAGCGAGTCAACAGGGGATAATCTGTGTGAACAATGCTTATGTGCAGGGGTGCATACTGTATAGTGGGCACACTGCCTGCAGTCAGAACAGAGGAAAAACTTTGTATTTTCTTAGGGTCATTGTTAAAACGGCGTTTGTGTGCAGGCATTAATGTTTGATAACAGGCTAGTTGACTGCAATATTTATATCTCCAGCCGCCTGAATAGAGGTGACTGGGAGAATGTAAAGGAAGTCTGTGGAGGTAATCCGGCCGCGGCGGGACTTTTGTGTGATTTTGTGGCGCTGAATTAACAGTGCTTATGTGCAGGGGTGCATACTGTATAGTGGGCACACTGCCTACAGTCAGAACAGAGGAAAAACTCTTTTTATGGTTTATTAGGGTCGCCGTTAATACGGCGCTTGTGTGCAGGCGTGCGTGCTTCATAACAGGCTCGTTTACTGCAATGTTGACCTCTCCAGCCGCCTGAATAGAGGGGACTGGGAGAAGTGTAAAGAGAGTGAAAATGGCGCATGGCCGCCATTTTACGACGCTGCTAGGCGCTGGACAGTGAGCGTGCGCTCTCATCCGCACCGAGTCTATGACTGTTCCCAGAAAGAACTATTCTGGCTGGGAGACAGCGCTGAAACCACTGGCGGCTTGTGTAGAGCCGAAGCAGCCTGGCCGGCGGAATGGGTGCGTCGCTTTTGACTGCCGTCCCCTAGCGGAGGGCGGGCAAAGATGTGCGGCGACCGCTTCCTCAAGAGGGGGAAGGACTCTCATAATCTTTTCTCTTCGCGCCGTCGAGTGGCGAGAGCGCTGAAGAAGCCGAGGATTTGAGACGAGCTGAAAATGGCGCTGGGCGGTGTTATTCGTTAGCTCATTGTGAACTTTCAGGGAAGAAGGGGGCGGGCCTCTGCAGAGGGGCCTGATGGCGGCCTTGCAGAAACCACTCGTCCAGCCTGCTTCGCGTGGGTTCCTCGGGATGAGACCAATTGAGTCCGAGGACTCGACGGCCCTGGTCAATGAATAAGACCGGCGAAGACGATTCTGAGAGCGAGACACGCGCGGAGAGCTCCGGCATGGGCTCGCTCGTCTGCTCTGGCATTCTCTGTCCGCGGCGCTTCTTTCTGCGCAGCCCGAGCAAGAGAAGAGGGAGAGTGGAGGAAACGGCGTCCTCACTGAAGCTGACGAGTCGAGCCCGCAGGGTCGACAGCGTCATTTCGTCACACTCCGGGCAGCCGCCCTTAGAGAGTGCAGCTTCGGCGTGGTCACGGCCTAAGCACGCGGTGCAAGGAATGTTTGAAACAACGCCGCAGCTCTTTTGTGAGTGTGTGTGTTGCAGTGGCGAACACACACACAGTTTGTAAGGATATAAAAGGATATCGAACACGCCGGATGGCGCAGCTGGAACAGCAAGGGTTGAAGGCGGAGTCCAGAAGAAGGAATCCGGTGTCCTCAGAGCTGCCGGGCAGGAGCTAGTTCCGCTGAAGGCTTGTCGACGGCGGTGACTTCACAATCCGGAGGTCAGCGAAGGGTGAGTCCGCTGAAGGAGATTAAATCTGAATCCTATGGCATAGTATGGGCTTTTATAGCTTAGCCATGCAAATTTAGGCGTAGTTGACGTGCTTTGGGGTGCAAAGCGACCCGATTGGTTCGCACGCCTCAGCCACCTCGCCATAGGTTCATGCAGTTGCCGCAGAACAGCCAATCAGCGCGCTAGTATGCTCTGCTTGGGTCTGCTGTGCAGCTGTACTGCGTTTTACATATATAAAATTATAAGGATAATTTTTGGCTTCATATTCTCGAGAAAAGAAGTTTTTCCCATAGTGTAAGCTAACTTATGCAATACTAGAGTACTCTCGAAAAGGGAACCCATATTAAGTTCATCACTTTTATAAGCCCTTCTTTGACCAAATGACACCGGTTTAAGCAGGGAGCTTAGCAGGGAGAATAAAAGCTTATTTACCTTTCTGTCCATTTTCCGGTTTTATCATTGCCTTCTTTATTCGCATAATCCACTGTGTCATCGCGTTCATGGTTCATACTGCTGTATCAATGCTATTTGCATAAATATATGGTCTTTTTATAAAAAAAAAAATTAAAAAAAAGGATTCGATTGGATTTGTTTGGACTGCTGGTTCATGTTTGGAGCACTTGTCAAGAAATACGCTTAACAATCGCTCTTGTCCAGATATGGAACGCGATATTAAATTTACCTGTGTTCCACGTAAGAATCGTAAAAAAGTTGTTGAATTCTTCGCAGTTTTGCGTTCTTGTGAATCAGCTGCAAATCAATCGGAGGGCGTTCCCAGTTCCCACTTATGTATAATGTGGAGAATCTAATGACGCAACAGTTTTTCCCCACATGATGGACAGAAAATGTTGCACCAGCAACCAGAGACAAAAAGGAATGTTCCGGACAGTTTTTTTATTGGTGATATTCCTGTTGATATTTAACAGGTAAAAATATATTTACAGTGAACAGAAATCAAAATTATATATATAAAAAAAAGTCAGATTATGTCCAGACTGGTAAAACGAACCATAAAAACTACGTAACAACAGCAATGACTTCTTAGCATTTGTAATGATCTTAACTAGTGATCTGTGATATGTGAATCAATTCTTTTTGGCTGGTTTTCACTGCAGATCTTTTAGAGGTGGCAGGCTTTTTGGAAAAACTCAGGGCTACATAATTTAAGGCCTCTGTTTCCTCAACCTACACAGGAAAAACACAAACATGATCAGCCTATATCACTGAAAATCATACATTTTATGAATTGCTATAAGTGTACACAACAGAAACCACACAGACAACAGGAAAATAAATGAATACCTACAAACAATTTATTAATCTTGCTCTACCCACATTGTTCCATGTTGCTTTGGATAAAAACAATATCTGCACTACAAGTTACCATTTTGATTATATCATCTATATAGATTTGCACTATATTTATCAGTACATACAGTACAGTTAATATGCATATTTCAACATGCAAGAAATTAATATGCACACTGTCATCAGCAAGGACATTAAACCGTTCAAATGACAGTAAAGACTTAACATTGTTACAAAAAAAATCTATTTCAAATAAATAGTTTTTTTTTTTTTTTTGAATAAGAGTGAAGGATCATGTGACACTGAAGACTGGAGTAATGGCTGCTGAAAATTCAGCTTTGCATCACAGAAATGAATTACATTATACAAATGTATTCAAATAGAAAACAGTTATTTTAAATTGTAAAAATATTTCAGAATATTACAGTATTATTTTTGATCAAACAAATGCCTTGGTGAGCATAAGAGACTAAATAAGAGATTTTTAAAAATTGTACTGACCCCAAACTTTTGAACGTATATATTAAAGAACAGACTGTTTGTTGATTTACTTGAAAAATATGTAGGAAATAGTTTAAAACAAAACTCTGGGACAACCAGTTTAATCTAGTTGCTAGAGATTGACATTGATTCACACCTGAAGTCAAATTTCATATGTCATCAGTGTGCCAATGTGTACATGCAAAGAGGCCGGGTTTATGTAATGTGTTATTATAAAACATTTGATCTTTTCATTCTCTATAACTTACAGGACAAATAAAAATTGATTACCTGATTCCTTTGATTTCTGGGTTGTTTTGAAGCTTCTTTGTATAATAATGAAATATACATTGTTAATTACACTGATCAGAATTTCAAAAATAGCAATTTTGTGATGAATATTTGTACTTTATTATTTCATTTTGCCATGAGATTATTTTAATATTTTTTACCTTTTTTGAGCTTTTGAATCAGTCTCACCAGAATTATGTTCACAGTCATGGATATCAAGCATATTGTGAACAGAGTAAAAACTACTGGATTCCAAATGGTCAAAGTCGAAGATGCTGAAATGGTAACAGATTCAGGAGTTCATGTACCAAACATAAATACAAAGACATATTAATAATTATTATTAATAATTGGCTGACTGAAGATAGTGTGGTACTATATGTTGCTTATATCGAAATCAAATATTGCTGTACCTTCAATAGTCACATAGTCAACTCCAAAGTGTAACTTCCCACATGTGGCCACAGCACAGCACAGCACAGCTGTTTGTCCTGCTGCCTGCTGTGCTCGCGTGTGCTTTGCTTGCTTTTGAATCTTTATTTGATATCATTCCCTGTTGTTTAAACTGCTAAATATAATTTACCCATCAACATATATTGTCTAATATTGCCTACCACATTAAATCTGACATCGCTAGCTTTTAATCTAAATCACTATCACGCGTTAGCATTTCGCTAGCCTGTTAGCTTGCCATCTCTGCACTCGGGTCTCTTGTTTTCTGAGTTCATTAAACAACTGTGGTGAGTTGGATTAGTAAATAGACTCTATCAAACAACTGTGGTAAGTTGGATTAATCAACAAATACGGTAAGCCATGTCTTCTTCTCCTGCCATTGTCACTTGCACTGCATGTTTCATGTTTAGTATATCTTTCTCCATTGGCAAACAGGGCTTCACATGTGATAAATGTAAGGAGATAGTCAGGCTGACGGAGAAGATTTCAGAATTAGAGACACGCATCCAGACTTTATTTGAGAGTAGTGAGAATGTAACAGCTTTAGACACTGCTTTGGATGCGAATAGCTTAGTGAGCTCTGTACATTGTTCGATTCCGGCTGTAGAGCCCGTGCAGCAGGGCAACTGGGTGACTGTGAGACGGCATAGTCGCGGATCAAAACTCTTCCGTTCCGATTAGAACATCAAACAGGTTCTCCCCACTCAGTGATGCACCCACTGAGAATCCTGTTGAAAGTGCCCTAGTTATTGGCGATTCTATTACACAGAACGTGAAAATAGAGACACCAGCCACCATAGTCACATGTTTACCGGGAGCCAGAGCGCCTGACATCAAAGCAAATTTAAAAGTGCTGGCTAATGCTAATCGTAAATTCTCTAAGATTATTATTCACATCGGCACAAATGATGTTCGACTTCGCCAGTCGGAGATCACCAAAATTAACATTAAAGAGGTGTGTAAACTTGCAAGTACGATGGCAGATGACGTTTTTTGCTCTGGTCCCCTCCCCGTTAAAAGGAGTGATGAGATACTTAGCAGACTATCATCACTCAATGGCTGGTTGTCTAAGTGGTGTCCGCAAAATAACATAGGGTTCATAGACAATTGGAAAAGCTTTTGGGGCAGACCTGACCTGTTGAAAAAAGATGGTATCCATCCTTCCTGGGATGGTGCCGCTCTTCTCTCTAGTAATTTGGCACATAGTCTTAGAGCTAAACCTTGACTAACTGGGGCCCAGGTCAGGAAGCAGACGGACTGGCTTACCCGACCGCCTGCTAGCTGTCTCACGTCACAGAAGTCAGATAAATCCCAGCACATAGAGACTCTTTCACCTAGATATTATCACATAGAGACTGTGTCTGTTCCACGAATTAGTAAATACAAAAAACTATCAAAAAATGTAATTGATGTCTAACAAATAAACAACAGATATAATACAGATGATCAAATGATAAAGCTCGGGCTGCTGAATATTCGATCCCTTTCCTCAAAAGCGCTTATTGTTAATGATATGATTACAGATCATAACCTAGATGTGCTGTGTTTGACAGAAACCTGGCTAAAACCTGACGATTACATTACTTTAAATGAGTCCACCCCCCAAGATTATTCTTATAAACACAAGCCATGTCTGAAAGGTAAAGGGGGAGGTGTTGCTGTAATTTATAATAATATCTTCGGTATTACTCAGAAGTCTAGTTTCAAATATAATTCCTTTGAAGTTTTGGTGCTTTATGTAACGTTATGTAGTGAAATTGATAAATCCCGTTTGACATTTGTGCTGGCTACTGTATACAGGCCACCATACAGACTTTACCAGAGAATTTGCTGATTTTCTAACAGAGTTAGTACTGGCTGCAGATAAAGTCCTAATTGTTGGTGATTTTAATATCCATGTAGACAATCAAAAAGACGCATTGGGATTGGCATTTAGAGACATTCTAAACTCTATTGGAGTAAGGCAACACGTGTCAGCACCCACTCATCGCCGTAATCATACTTTAGACCTAATACTGTCACATGGAATAAATGTTGATACCATTGAAATTCTACAGCAGAGCGATGACATCTCAGATCATTACCTAGTATCATGTACACTTAATTTAGCAAAGGCTGCAAAGCCGTCCCCTCGCTTCAAATATGGCAGGACTATCACTGCTGCGACTAAAGATTTCTTTGTAAATAATCTTCCTCATCAGTTTCATCTCCTCAGCATCCCAGATAGCCTAGAGGAACTCGATGTTGCAACAGAAACTATTGACTCTCTCTTTTCCAGCACTTTAGACACAGTTGCTCCCCGGCGCTTACAGAAGATTAAAGAAAATAGTCCAACGCCAGGGTACAACAAGCACACCAGGGCCCTTAAAACAGCAGCCAGAAAAATGGAGCGCAGCTGGAAGAAAACAAAACTAGAAGTTTTTTGCATTTCGTGGAAAGAGAGCATGATTGCATACAGAAAGGCCCTAAAAACTGCTAGATCTGCTTATTTCTCGACTCTCTTAGAAGAAAACAAACACAACCCTAGGTATTTATTCGATACAGTGGCTAAATTAAACAAAGATAAAGCTTCAACTTCTGATGTTTGTAAACAGCACAGCAGTAATGACTTTATGAACTTCTTTACTTGTAAGATTGATAATATTAGGAAAAAAATTATAACCATGCAGCCGTCTACTACAGTATCACATCAGACAGTGCATTGTAGTGTCACTGAGGAAAAATTACATTCATTCACTGCTATAGGAGAAGAAGAATTGGCTAAACTCGTTAAATCATCAAAATCAACAACATGTATGCTCGACCCTATACCGACTAAACTACTAAAAGAGATGCTTCCAGAGGTCATAGATCCTCTTCTTAAAATCATTAATTCATCCTTGACATTAGGATATATACCGAAAACTTTTAAGTTGGCTATTATTAAACCACTTATTAAAAAACCACAACTTGATCCTACAGAATTAGTCAATTACAGGCCAATCTCAAATCTACCCTTTCTGTCAAAAATACTAGAAAAGGCAGTGTCCTCACAATTATGCTCCTTTTTAGAAAGAACTGGTATCTGTGAGGATTTCCAGTCAGGATTTAGACCGTATCATAGTACTGAGACTGCTCTCATTAGAGTTACAAATGATTTACTCTTATCATCCGATCGTGGTTGTATCTCTCTGTTAGTGTTACTCGATCTTAGCGCTGCATTCGATACTATCGACCACAACATTCTTTTGAATAGACTCGAAAATTATGTTGGCATTAGTGGAATTTCATTGGCATGGTTTAAATCATACTTATCTGACCGTTATCAGTTTGTAGCAGTAAATGAAGAGATGTCACACTGATCACAAGTTCAGTATGGAGTACCACAGGGCTCAGTGCTAGGACCGTTGCTTTTCACCCTGTACATGCTACCACTAGGAGATATTATTAGGAAGCATGGCGTTAGTTTTCACTGTTATGCTGACGATACTCAGCTCTATATTTCTTCACGCCCTGACGAAATTTACCAATTCACAAGATTAACGGAATGCATAGCTGATATAAAAAATTGGATGACTAGTAATTTCCTGCAACTTAATTCAGAAAAAAATGAATTTTTAATCATTGGACAAAAAAACTCCACAAGTAGTAACCTAGAATACTGTCTAACACTCGATGGCTGCTCTGTCAAGTCCTTGTCGTCAGTTAGGAACCTGGGTGTGCTCTTTGATACCAATCTCTCATTTGAAAGCCACGTTTCTAGCATCTGTAAAGCTGCATTCTACCATCTTAAAAATATATCTAAATTATGGCACATGCTTTCAATGCAAAATGCTGAACAGTTAGTTCATGCGTTCATGACCTCAAGGCTAGATTATTGTAATGCTCTACTGGGTGGTTGCCCTGCTCGCTTAATAAATAAATTGCAGCTTGTCCAAAACGCAGCAGCTCGAGTTCTTACTAGAACCAGGAAGTATGACCACATTAGCCCGGTTCTGGCAACACTGCATTGGCTCCCTATTAAACATCGTATACATTTTAAAATCTTGCTGCACTTCCCATAACACCTGATGTACTCATTACATCATAAGAAGAATGGCATCTACGCTAATGTTAGTCTCTCTGTTTATCCCGAGGTTTACTGCAGTCGGCCGGATCCGGGCTGTATCCGGACCAGATGGTGGACCTTAGCCTGGACATGACGAACGCATCCCTGAAGTGTCTGTAGAGACCGTGTCAATTAAACTCCCCCCGTAAATGCCGCATCGACATGACATCCTCATTAAACCCGTCCCCGGCGTGACGACTCCAATCTTTCGAATAATCCTACGAATATCTATTGATCTAATATGGCTTCTGACCTGTAATGTTGCCAGAATCATAATCATACACTATTTGTTCGTCGGCCAGAGGAGAACTGGCACCCCGACTGAGCCTGGTTTCTCCCAAGGTTTTTTTCTCCATTCTGGCCCTGAAGGAGTTTTGGTTCCTTGCCACCGTCGCCTTTGGCTTTTGGCTTGCTCAGTTGGGGACACTTAAATTTCAACTATATTACTGATCTGCCCGCATTGACACTATATGATAATTGAAATTAGTTGGATGACATCATCGTTTTCACCAGAGCGGCTGTACAGCCGAATCAAATTCTGTTGCATTATTTTCACTGTGCATTATTACCACTGTGAAGCTGCTTTGAAACAATTGGCATTGTAAAAAGCACTATATAAATAAAGGTGATTTGATTTGATTTGATAAATCCCAGCATCAGACGGTCTGAGTTCAGTCTGAGAGAGACTGTAGACACAGCTCTGTGTAGAAGAGCCGTTCTCTGATCTCTCCATACATTGATCACTCCTGTTATCATGGGTGTAAATGATTCCTGGTTGAGAATATCCTGATGAATGTCTGAACCTTTAGACGCTGTATTCTCCTGCACAGATCTCACTGGTGACCGAACACTGCAGAGTCACTGAAACTCCTGGATGAAGTCTGTCAGACACAGGCTGCTGGAGAACGGTGGTGCTTCTTATTCTGTCCCTTTCTGAAAGAAATGCAACATTCTGTAAATACATCAAAACAATACGCATGTATGTGCAGCCAGATTGTGGATTGTGGGTGAAGCTCAGAACACAAATATTGTCATTAACTCACATTTTGGTAGCAGAATCGTCCCCTCTCCAAATGTAATAACGTTCAAGAAACTCACAGCACAATAGTAGGTTGCAAAATCATATTCCTCCAAGTGAGTGATGCTCAAATTAAAAGAGCCACTTCCAATTCTAATAGAGTATCGATTTGTCTTGTTGAAGCCATTTTGATATGTAACACTTCCTGAGTCATGTTCTGAATATGCCATAAGAAGTGGTTTCTTGCCAATAGAATGTTTATACCATGAAATAGAATTTATGAAGTCATCTGAGTGAGAGCAGGGTAAAATCACACTTCTTCCAAGTTCCGCAACTAGCAGAGGAATTTGGTGAATAAAATCCTCTCTTTCACACGTCCCATCTATAAAACAAACAGGCAATATAGTAACAAAGAGAAATGTGAAACAAAATGCTCACTTAAAATACAGTTTTAAACATACTTGCAAAAATGAGAAGGAGAGTAAACAAAATCCAGAACTTCATTTTATAGCACCTGTACTTGATCTAAAAGAGAAATAAACACACAGTTCAGATCAGATCACTAACTATTGTAACATGCTAACCAAACGAACATCTGAATATAAGTGCCGTAAGTAGATAAAAGACCTTTTAATAATGTTGTTAGTATAGTAAGAATAAGAAAAAAATGTTTTGCAATTATTAATTTGATAAAGTTCTTGAAAGTTTAAAGGCATTACTTACAACCTTACAAGATGTTAATTTGATATTATAGTCTTCTAATAATGATTGAGGCTCACGGAAGTAAAATAGATGCACTATATTCAACACAGATTAAATTGTACAACAGAATTCAAACACTGGATGTATTTAAGAGAACATCTCGGTTACGTATGTAACGTCTCGGTTACGTATGTAACCCTCGTTCCCTGAGGAGGGAACGGAGACGTAACGTCAGTGACTGACGAATGGGGGTTTCGCCTAGAAGCCTATCATCTTCAAGATCTAGAAAACGCCCAATGGCAGTGCCAATGCCATGGGCATGCGGAATTTGCATAGCGTAACTCCGCCCCACAGCGTGGGTATATAAGGAAGTACGCTGGCAACATCGCATTATGTTTACCTGCTGAGGAGCCAAGACTGAACTCCCGGCCGTTCCAGCGGTACAGCGGAAGTGGCAGAGGGATGTTACGTCTCCATTCCCTCCTTAGGGAACGAGGGTTACATACGTAACCGAGACGTTCCCTTTCGTTCAGTCACTCCGAGTAACGTCAGTGACTGACGAATGGGGGTCCCAATGTAATCACGCCACTCGGCTGTCATCCAGTGCCCTGCGTAAGCGTGAGCTCCCTGTCGTAAGCTAGTACGGACGAAGGACTCCCACTTAACACAGGAATACCAAGGTACACTGGGAGCATATTCCAGGTGGAAGTATGCGCCAAACGCCTACCCGTAGGGAGGACTTAAGGATACACATATGACCCGCTCAGGGCTACATATGGAGAACTCTGGGGTAACCAGCCGAAGGTGGAAGAAATTTTTACCCCCAGGGGTGGCAAGGGGCTTGCCAAGGGAAAGACACATGCTCAGGGAGGCTTACAGTGGAAATACACATGTGGGGGTCGCCCAACGGGGGAACCATGCACACGGTGGCACCTAGCCTAACACGAGGGCCTGACCGAGTGGGCAGACGTACTGGTGTCGGCATCAACAGTGCTGGAGGAACTCAGGGCTTCAGGGAAACTACCTGAGGAAAATATCGCACGTATCCAGTCCGTGGAGTGGAATGGCGAGCAAGCGAAGACACCTGAGCCTAGTCCATTACCGGCCACTAGTAAAGGCGAGTACATGAGAGGACACTGGCTCCACTCGGAGATTATAGAATCTGGCGAATGTGTTGGGTGTCGCCCAGCCTGCAGCTCTGCAAATGTCTGTTAGCGAGGCGCCATGCGCTAGAGCCCAAGAGGAGGCCACACTCCGGGTGGACGCCCCTGCGTCTGGTAAGCCAAAACAATGGCGTGAATGACTATCCAGTGAGACAACCTTTGCTTGGAGAGAGCCTTTCCCTTCAGCTTCCCACCATAACAGACAAAGAGCTGGTCTGAGGTCCTGAAACACTGCGTTCTGTCTACGTAAGCACGGAGGGCACGTACTGGACAGAGCAGTGCCAAGGCTGGGTCTGCCTCCTCCAAAGGCAGCGCTTGCAGGTTCACCACCTGGTCCCTGAACAGAGTGGTGGGAACCTTGGGCACATATCCAGGCCGGGGTCTCAGGATCACGTGAGAGTTGGCCGACCCGAATTCCAGGCATGCTTCGTCAACCGAAAATGCCTGCAGGTCCCCTACCCTCTTGATGGAGGCCAAGGCGATCAGGAGCGCTGTCTTCATAGACAGGAACTTAAGCTCGACTGACCGCAATGGCTCGAAGGGAGCCCTCTGCAGAGCACTTAAGACTACTGAGAGGTCCCAAGAGGGTACGAGGGGAGCGCGAGGAGGATTCAGTCTCCTCACTCCCCTCAGGAACCTGATGACCTTTTTCATCTCCACAAGGTCGTGGTAGGCTGATATAGCGGCCACATAAACCTTGAGGGTGGAAGGAGACAGCCTTCGTTCCAACCCTTCCTGGAGGAATGCGAGCACGGACCCGATCGGGCATTTCCAGGGGTCTTCTTGGCGAGAAGAACACCAGGTGACGAAGAGGTTCCACTTCAATGCATAGGCGTGTCGAGTAGACAAGGCCCTAGCGGAAGTGATGGTAGCCACCACCTGCGGTGGTAGGGTACTCAAACCTGCCGCGTCCAGGAGCCACACGTGGAGGATCCAAAGATCGGGACGCGGGTGCCAAAGGGTGCCCCGTCTCTGAGAAAGGAGGTCCTTCCTCAGAGGAATCGACCAGGGAGGGGCTGTCGCAAGGAGTACGAGGTCTGAGAACCAAGTCCGGCCGGGCCAATACGGGGCGACCAAAAGGACCTGCTCCTTGTCCTCCCTGATCTTGCACAGAACCTGTGTGAGAAGGCTCACTGGGGGAAACGCATACTTGCGGAAGCCCCGCGGCCAGCTGTGCACCAGAACATCCGTGCCGAGGGAGCCCTCGGTCAGGGAATAAAACAGGCGGCAATGGGAAGAGTCGAGGGAGGCAAACAGATCTACCTGTGCGTCGCCGAACTGTTCCCAAATCAGCTGGACCGTCTGGGGATGGAGTCTCCATTCTCCAGGAAGTAGCTGAAGCCGTGAGAGCTCGTCGGCTGCACGGTTCAGGACTCCCGGGACATGGATGGCACGAAGGGACCTCAGGTGCTTCTGACTCCATAAGACGAGATGGCGGGCGAGTTGAGACATGCGGCGGGAACGTAGACCACCCTGGTGGTTGATGTACGCTACTGTGGCCGTGTTGTCTGACCGGACTAGCACGTGTTGACCCTTGAGCAGCGCTCGGAAGCGGTGCAGGGTGAACCGTACTGCCAGCAACTCGAGGCAATTGACATGCAGGAGGCGCTGGGGTCCTGTCCAGGAGCCCGCGACAGCATGTCCATTGCACATGGCACCCCAACCCGTGGTGAAGGCATCTGTTGACACAACAATATGCCTGGAAACTCGTTCTAAGGGAACACCGGCCGTAGAAGCTGAGGTTCGACCACGGGGTGAGGGTCTGCAGGCAGGCCCGAGTCACTGGGACCCGGAGCATGCCCAACTGCCATGCCCATCTCGGGACTCGATCGCGAAGCCAGTGCTGAAGTGGTCTCATATGAAGCAATCTGAGCGGCGTTACCGCGGCTGCAGATGCCATATGCCCCAGGAGCCTCTGGCCGGGTGCATGTGCATCGCTTACCAGGGGAACACATGGCACCAGGATGCACTATGAGAAGAATGCAAGCCGGCGGAGGCAGTGTGAGGCTTTGGGCAATGTTCTGCTGGGAAACCTTGGGTTACTTTGACACGTACCACCTACCTAAGCATTGTTGCAGACCATGTACACCCTTTCATGGAAATGGTATTCCCTGGAGGCTGTGGCCTCTTTCAGCAGGATAATGCGCCCTGCCACAAAGCAATGGTTCATAAATGGTTTGAGGAGCACAACAATGAGTTTGAGGTGTTGACCTGGCCTCCAAACTCCCCAGATCTCAATCTAATCAAGCATTTGTGGAATGTGCTGAACAAACAAGTCCGATCCATGGAGGCCCCACCTCACAACTTACAGGACTTAAAGGATCTGCTGCTAACATCTTGGTGCCAGATACCACAGCACACATTCAGGGGTCTAATGGAGTCCACGCCTCAACGGGTCAGGGCTGTTTTGGCAGCAAAAGGGGGACCAACACAATTTTAGGAAGGTGGTCATAATGTTATGATCCTGATTGGTGTATATAACATTGATATAAGTGATCACCCTGATTTAGACCTACCTATATTGTTTTTATATAAAGCGTTCACAGGCAAATTTGCTTTATGTATTTCCCTGCGTCGAAATCAGGCACATATAAATGTCAGGAAACACGATTCCTGGCTGCATGTTGTAACACACAGTAAAGGCTCTAAGTGACCGTTACAATGTCAATATCCATGGATCACTGGATCTTTGGTAAGTTGTAAGGAGCACTATATCAAGTCCAACCTTTAATTTAAACTGATAATCATTTCTTTTACTTTTACTTAGTTTTCACAGTTTCCCCTATTAATTCCAGTCATGCAGCAGCTCTTTTGCCACCCAGTCCGGCTGAGGGGGCATGTTCCGCCGGGAAAGTGGCATCAATGCATACCCTCTATAACTATGGCAACCAAGAACTAAACCACAGTAACTCAAAACAGGCAATACAAGACAAACAAATATCAAAATAAGAGTTCATGAACAAAGACAGGGGAATCGTGACAATGTGGATAATCACAGGCAGAGCTGATGACTATAAACAATCTTTAAGTAACAACAAAAATAATTTCCTTTACAATATAATGTTTCAGACACATAAACATTGAATGAAAATGAATATATAATGAATGTATGAAAAAGTGTCCTCTTAATGAATGCATATATTAATGTTAATTAAAGGTACATTATGTAACTTTTGTCCCTCTAGTGGTTAAAAAACAAACTCCATGCATTTTGCTGAAGAACATTGTTTTTGTTGTGCTTCTGCTCTGCATGACTGTGCGGATGAATATGGTTATCCTACTGCTCATAAAACATTCACTACTAGACTTAAGAGATATAACCAGTTTAGATGGAAATGATCTCAAGCTGACTAGCTGAAGATGTTACTGTAGCTTTACCCATTAATAGACACGGTACTTCCTTGAAAATAAATTCCAGCACAGCGCTACAACAACCATAATGAAATGACCCTTCACAACAGATACTGCTTAACAATGAACTGTTAGAGAGCTACATATGGCATTTTACCTGTTAATTTATTAATAAAATAGCTTACCTGTTGAGTAATAAAAACGCATCTCCATGTGGCTTTTACAACATTTAAAATGCATCAGTTCTTGCCATCTCCGAAAAGCCAAGCCGATGTTGATTATAATTTTATTATGAGCTCTGTCACACTCTCTTTTTGCCAGCAGATTCTCCTTGTTTTTTTTAAAACGGGTGATTCCCCGGAGGTTCGAGATTTAGCATGCTCTGCTAGAGCTGCATGATCCTGGATAGGCTAAATTGAAAATCACATTTTTTTGTTTCAAACAGAGATCACAAACAGACAACTAAACAAAACAACATGTAATTTACTACTAGATTTTCTGACAAAATGTTAATTTCTGCTTTAATGTTTTTTTAATGTCTAAATTTAATGTCTATTTAAAATGTTTTATTTAATCTGAATGAATTATTAAAAAAAAAAAAACTTTGAATGAATGATTCAATGACTCATTACTGGATGAATCAGCGTTTTTGAACGAATCTCTTGAATGAATGATTCAATGACAAATACATTTGTTACCAGCCACTTGTCGCCTCCTGGTGGCGTAACAATGTAATCGATTCGATCGTTTTTTTGAACCACCAAGTTACTTTTAAAATAAAAAAATTTTGATCACTTCCCCTGTTTATATCTGAACTATAAACTTTTTATCCCAGTACTTCTGTGATAATATGAATATTTGTAACACTGAAATAATGATACTGCGTGGTACTGCGTGGAAATAACGATACCGCGTGGAAATTGTCATTTAGGAATGAGATGGGTGTCTGAATCGAGACCTTTTAACGATTAATTGTGCAGCTCTAGCGTGCTCCATGTCAACCTTTCTCGCTCATTGTCACTCCCACACCATTCACAGGTCAAAGTAGCCGGAGAAACTTTTCTCTATTTACAGATATGATGAGACACACATGTGCAAGTGATGTATCCCAGACAGCAACATAGTGTGTTGCACTTCGCACTTTGTGGAGGCAACTAGTTCTTTGCCGCCACGGCGCGCATTAAAATTTTTTAATGCACAGCTAGCCGTGGATTATCACTTACTTATCATGCACTTTGATCTTTGAAACTTTGCAGACCTTTTACATTCACAAACAGCTATAAAACACACTACATAAAAGGTAATATCCAATAAAGCATAATCAATACAAATGGCATCAAATACTCAAAGAATCTAGGGGTGAAAGATGACCATAGAGAGACAGACACCATTGAGTGAGTGTGCTGGCTACAGAACTGATTTTTTTTCTTCAGTTAAAGAATCCTAATAAATCTTATGTTTGCTATCTTCAACTTCATATCTTCAACTTCAGAAAATAAACCATTACATTTCACAGAATTAATCCTATGACCCGAGGACCACAACTTATTCAGACACACACAACTTAAAGGGATAGTTCACCCAAAAATGAAAATTATCCCATAATTTACTCACCCTCAAGCCGGTGTAAATGACATTCTTCTTTCAAACGAATGCAATTGGAATTATATAAAAAATGTCCTGGCTAATCAAAGCTTTATAATGGCAGTAAATGGCATTATAAACCCCCTGGAGCCGTGTGGAGTACTTTTATAATGGATGAATACACTTTTTTGAGCTTCAAATTTTGGGCTGCCATTCACTGCCATTATAATGCTTGGAAGAGCCAGGACATATTTTAATATAACTCTGATTGTATTCATCGGAAAAAAGAATGTCATATGCACCTAGGATGGCTTGAGGGTGAGTAAATCATGGGGTCATTTTCATTTTTGGGTGAACTATCCTTTTAAACAAAACCAGCAAATTACAGAACTGACATTACATTTATACAAATGTGATTTTGTAAGCAAATTACAAACATTGCAATCATTAGAAAAATCTTATTCACAAACATAATTATTAACAACCACACTATGCAATAGTGATGATTTCAGCCATCCTTATCAACTAGCGCATAATGAGTTGGGTGTAAATGACCCGTGTCTCCTCTTGGTTTAATGTATCCACGGACTGCAGAGGGAAAATTAAAAAAGGGACATAAAACATAAATTTGTGTTCTGCTAACTCCTGTATAATCTACTACACATGTCTCTACTACACATTTTCTGTTAATTTGCAATATTAATTATGGAAAAATATTATTGTATTAAACTTGATATCTAATCCCAGCCTAAACCCAAGCTTATTTGGGCACTCTGTTTAATACTAACCTTATTTACAATAGAGGCAATTTTATCATAATTGCATTTTAATTACATTTTTTATTTTAATAATTACCTGCTTCCATTGATTTCTGGGGTGCTTCAAGGTTTCTTGGAAAAATATGAATCAAATAAAAATATATTGAAAACACTGAATGCTGAATCTAAAGAGCTGAAGTTGATATAGATTAAGAGGCACACTCACACCTTTAATGCAGATCTGTTGAATCACTATCAGCAGAATTATAATCACAATCATGGCCATGATTGTCAGTGTTGCAAGGACTAAAGTAATTGGATTCCAGACCAACCGTGAATCTAGAATAGTCACATATGTGAGATTACATGTGCTACAATAAAAAATACATTCAATTTTATATGACCAAATGACAGAGTGGTACTAAATATCAGCTCTATAGTAAATCAAATATTGCTGTACCTTCAATAGTCAATTTAGTTCCATTTCCAAAGTGTATCTTCCCACATGTGGCCACAGCACAGTAATAAATCCCAGCATCAGACGGTCTGAGTTCAGTCTGAGGGAGACTGTACACACAGCTCTGGGTAGAAGAGCCGTTCTCTGATCTCTCCATACATTGATCACTCCTGTTCCCATTCAGTCGGTTACTTCCGACGCCACGTCGGAGACCGACGAATAGGAATCTCGCTCACGAGAGCCAATCTACTTCGAGTGTAACTAAACGAGCCAATGCACATTGGCATGCAATGATTGCACCAGGTGCTCATGCCACGCAGCGCGGGTATAAATGAGACACAGGTGCTTGCATCAAATTAGCTTTCTGCTTCGGAGCCGAGTGGTAAATGGTTCATCCAGATATCACTCTCTTCTACGCAGTGAAACTGACTGAAGCCTGCCTTTTTGAAGCGATCTCTTCAGCCGGTGTTGGTGTGACGGCACAGCAGCGGGTCGTGTGGTTCTTTGATCATCTCTCTTTTTGTTTTATAGAGCAAACACAAAGGCTGTTCTCACAGCTGGTTCGGTGCGCTAGGTGGAGAGCGCTGAAAAGCCGTTCTTACGGCTGGTAAGAGAGTGCCTTCGTGAGAGAGAGCGCGCACGTCAGACTGCACTATTCCCTGACTGTGTCGCCGCGACCCTTCCCCCTGCATGCTTCAGCACCAAGGAGAGCGTCCTTCTAAAAGAGCTTACACAGATAGAGCTTGCGTCTTTTTCAAGATGACATTCTATCTGTGTGTTTCTGGATGCGGTGGATACCTGTCACCGAGGGATGGTCACCAGCGCTGTATCTCGTGTTTGGGTGTTCAGCACGCTAAGGCAGCGCTGGTGGATGACTCATGTTCTCACTGCGGGAACATGACCATCTCAGAATTGCGGTCGAGACTCCATCTCGCAAGGGGTGGTGTCCCCATGCCTCTGCCTCGATCTAACCCTCCACAGAGGGTTACTTCAGGCAGTAGCGCGGGTGATTTGAGGGTTACGGTGAGCGCGCTTCCCCCAGGGACCCAACCCCCGGGGAACCCTCACTCCTCCCGCACTTCGCAGCCAGTAGAGCTGCCATCGGAACGCGGTGGGCCACCCACGAGGTGTGTACCATCCGTATCCTTCAGGGCTCCTCTCAATGCTCAGATGTCCATCGCTGCATCGGAGGGAGGGTCAGAATTTTCTGGAGATGACGTGTTGGCGCAGGGGGCTCCTTCGGAAAGATCCGCTGTACCCGACATGGATCCAGAAA
The DNA here is from genome assembly GCA_039654105.1 of Coreius guichenoti. NCBI lineage: Eukaryota > Metazoa > Chordata > Actinopteri > Cypriniformes > Gobionidae > Coreius > Coreius guichenoti. The sequence goes on from CM077168.1 coordinate 47,148,759, forward strand.
TGATGGCCATGCTTTCCTGGGCCGCTGAGAGAGTCGGGCTCGTGTGGAACCCTCCACCGTGTCCTGAACCCTCGAGGCTGGACGATTAGTTTCTCGGGGTGGCCCGTGCTGGTTCTCAGCGCCCCAACCCGGTTTCTTTCTTTCCAGAGGTGCACGAGGAGCTCACCAGGTCGTGGACGGCACCTTTTACTGCCCGAAACCGGCCTAGTGGATCCTCCTCCCTCACCACCCTCGATGGCAGACCTGCAAAGGGTTACACGCAGGTTCCTCCCGTGGAACGGGCCGTTGCTATGCAACTGTGCCCTAACTCCACATCCAGGGGGAACCCATGCCTCCCCTCCCCGGGCCTGTAGGTACTTGTCCGATCTGATCGGAAAGGTCTACCAGGCTTGTGGAGACGCTGGGTCTGCCTTACACACTATGGCGTTGTTATGGTCAGCAGCTGTCTCCACCCCACCGCCGGCAGCGCCTCACCCTGCTCGTCGCCGGGGGCGGCCGCCTGCGTCTGCCTCCACTACCGCGTCGCAGCAGCAGCCTCCACCCAAGCGACGTCGAGGAGCCGGGCGCAAGCAGGCCACCCCGCCCGTCCAGGCCTCCGCCAAGAGGAGTGGCAAGGCCAAGGGCAAGCGGCCCTGAGACGGGCGACCCAGAGATGGGGAGGACTGCTCTTCAGGAGACGGTGATCGTACCGCTCCATCCCCCGGAGGAGGGCCGGGCGGAGAATCTTTTGTTTCGTTTTCTTTGTGTTCCGCCGCTGTGCCCAGTACCAGCGGTACCCAAATTTTCAATAAAAGAGCAGTTTCCTCCATCTCCGGGTCTTCAGGGGGCTCGGAGAGCTGTGGCCGGTCAAACGCCGGACCACACTCATCCTCCCCCTTCGCCAGCGGGCAGCAGTGGACGGCTCGAGGACGCAATCAAGCCTCCTCACGTACCCCCTGCCCACTCGTGGAATCAGGTAAGTGTTACACAGCACACTCACACCTCGTTGTGGGCCGCCTCCACGAGACAGCCGCCCCAGCCCGGTACCTGCATTCCACCTCGCTGCCCCACGGTGGGTACGCCGGTGGTTCCTTTGGTCCCGCTTGTACGGTCTCTGGGAGCCAGGCTAGCGCGATTCAGTTCGCCCGGCGTCCCCCCAGGTTCATCGGCATCCGCTTCAATACGGTGAATGCCGCAGATGACCATGTCCTGCGTGCGGAGGTCGCAGACCTACTGGCAAAAGACGCGATAAAGCCGGTTCCTCCAGCCGATATGAAGACAGGCTTCTACAGCCCATACTTCATTGTACCCAAGAAAACCGGTGGGTTACGGCCAATCTTGGACCTGCGAGTTCTGAATCTGAGCCTTCACAAGCTACCGTTCAAGATGCTCACGCAGAAACGCATTTTCGAATGCATCCGTCCCCGAGATTGGTTTGCAGCGATCGACCTGAAGGACGCATACTTTCAGGTCTCGATTCTTTCTCGACACAGGCCGTTTCTGCACTTTGCGTTCGAGGGTCGAACATATCAGTACAAAGTCCTGTCCCTGTCCCCCCGTGTCTTTACGAAGGTCGTGGAGGGGGCCCTTGTGCCCATGAGAGAACAGGACGTTCGCATCCTCAACTATCTCGTCGACTGGCTCATTCTAGCACAGTACAGGAATCAGTTGTGTGAACACAGGGACCTGGTGCTCAGACACCTCAGCCAGTTGGGTCTTCGGGTCAACTGGGAAAAGAGCAAACTCACCCCCGTGCAGAGGATCCCTTTTCTCGGTATGGAGTTGGATTCGGTTGAACAGACGGCACGCCACACAGAGGAGTGCGTCCAGTTGATGCTGAACTGCTTGAACACGTTTCAAGGCAGGATGGCGGTCCCACTGAAACAATTTCAGAGGCTCCTGGGGCATATGGCGGCCGCGGTGGCAGTAACACCGCTCGGCCTGCTTCATATGAGACCACTTCAGCATTGGCTTCACGGCCGGGTCCCGAGATGGGCGTGGCAACGCGGCACTCACCGGGTGAGTATCACACCGGCCTGCCGCCAAACCTTCAGCCCGTGGTCAGACCCCTTGTTCCTTCGGGCCGGGGTGCCCTTGGAACAGGTGTCCAGGCATGCTGTGGTTTTCACGGATGCCTCTGCCATGGGCTTTGGGGCCACATACAACGGGCATGCAGTGTCAGGGGTTTGGAGGGCCCGCACCTGCATTGGCACATCAACTGCCTCGAGTTGCTAGCAGTACATCATGCACTGAGCCGCCTCAAAAGGCTGTTATGGGGCAAAGATGTATTGGTCCATACGGACAACACCATCTCCTCCTCTGGAATCAGTAGTGTCTGAGGTCGCTTTGGGCCATTCATGTCCCTGGTGTGCGCAACCGTGTGGCCAACGAGCTGTCACGAGCTGCGCTCCCGGGAGAATGGCGACTCCACCCCCAGGTGGTCCAGCTGATCTGGAGACAGTTCAGGGTGGCACTGGTCGACCTGTTGGCTTCCCCAGAAACGTCCCACTGCCAGTGGTTTTATTCGCTGACTGAGGGCACACTCGGCACGGATGCACTCGCACACAGCTGGCCCCAGGCTCACTGTTTCCCCCAGTGAGCCTCTGGAAACTTCATGTCTGGTCCCTGGACGGGACGCGGAGGTTCTAGGTGACTTACCCCAAGAGGTAGTTAACACCATCACTTCGGCACGAGCACAGGCTTATGCCTCGAAGTGGAACCTGTTCGTCAAGTGGTGTTCTTTTCGCCGAGAAGACCCCCGAAGATGTTCGATCGCGTCTGTGCTTTCCTTCCTGCAACAGGGGTTGGAGCATAGGCTGTCGCCCTCCACCATCAAAGTCTATGTGGCTGCAATATCCGCCTATCACGATCACGTAGAAGGTAAATCTGTTGGGAAGCACGACCTGGTAGTCAGGTTCCTCAGGGGGTCGAGACAGTTAAATCCTCCTCGGCCTCTCTCCATACCCTCTTGGGATCTTGCTCTGGTGCTCCGAGCACTTCAGAATGCCCCATTTGAGCCTTTGCAGTTGGCAGAGCTAAAGATTCTGTCTATGAAGACTTTGCTGTTGGCTGCACTGGCCTCCATCAAGAGGGTAGGGGACCTGCAGGCATTTTCGGTCGACAAATCGTGCCTAGAGTTCGGGCCAGGTGACACCCACGTGGTACTAAGATCCCGGCCTGGCTATGTGCCCAAGGTTCCCACCACTTCCTTCAGGGACCAGGTGGTGAACCTGCAAGCGCTGCCCTTGGAGGAGGCAGACCCAGCCCTAGTTTTGCTCTGTCCCGTCCACGCTCTGCGGATCTACATGGATAGAACGCAAAGCTTCAGGGCCTCAGATCAGCTCTTTGTCTGTCACGGAGGCCAGCAGAAGGGAAAGGCTGTCTCCAAGCAGAGGATGGCCCACTGGATAGTGGATGCCATCACCTTGGCTTACCAAGCACAAGGTGTGCCCTGTCCGCTCAGGGTGCGAGCACACGCTACTAGAAGTGTCCTGGGCGCTGGCACGTGGCGCCTCGCTGTCAGACATCTGTAGAGCTGTGGGCTGGGCGACACCCAACACGTTCGCTAGATTCTATAGCCTACGTGTAGAGCCGGTTTCCTCCTGTGTTCTCACCTCAAACGGGTAGAAGCACTAGAAGCACTGAGAGGCCCTGGCTCTTGTTGGCTTGCTGCGCTACGGCGCTTATATTCTCCAGAAGCAAACTCTGTCGAGTCCTCCATCACCCTTGGTGCCGGACGTGGCGGAGCGTCTGGAAACTTCATGTCTGGTCCCAGTGTTACAACATGCCCCACCTGCGCAACTGGGATTTAAACCCGGCTTGTGTCTTATGCTGGTTAGATCAGCATTAAACAACTATCTCAACTGTTAAATAACAGATATAAGATTAAAATAATATCAGATTTGTTTTATTTTAAATAAACACAAAAAACAGAGATGAAAAATAAACTTGAGACAGTTACTTTTGCTATGGTTAAATAAATGCTCAGTGATATCTTCCAAAGATTTTTTAATTTTTAAAATTTTTAAATAAATTCTGCAGGACCCAATGAGAAACATTTGGCAGTAGCTTCCACGCTGCCAAAAATTCTACTAGTGGTACCAGCCTCTCGAGACTGGCTTCTGGTTTTTGTTGTGCAATCAGCCCAATGCCCTGTAACGGCGAACCGGCAGGGAACGACCGAACTGACTGCTTTTGGACCCTCCTCGGAGGGAGGCGGCCATCCCAAGGCCACTACGTTTCTGGGTGGACCTTGAGATATGTGCTCGCCGGAGACCACTGCGCCCTGTAACACCAGAGGTGGCAGGGTTGGCAGAACGGTCCCCTGAGGGCACCGAAGAGAGGCGGGCACCGTATAATGAGGTGTTGACCGCTCCACTTCGGGGGGGGGGACTTCCCTCATTGGCCTGACCCCTCGGGCGTCAGGACCTTTTTTCCGCAGCCTTCTTGGAAATAATGACGGTCCTCAGATCCGTCTTACCCCTCGAAGGCTGCGGTTGAGAGGGCTCGGGAGCAGACGCTCTGCTTCTGTTGAGATATGTTTGGCAGAAGTTCCCACGCTGCCAAAAAAAAATCTACTAAGAGAACCAGTCTCTCAAGACTGGTCTAGGTGTTACGCGAGCAGCCAATTCGGTGCCCTGAAGCGGTGAACCAGCAGGGAACAGCCGAACTGATTGCTCTGAGACCCTCCTCAGAGGGGGCGAGAATCCCAGCGCCGCTACGTTTCCAGGCGGACACTGAGATATGGGCTCGCCAGAGACCACTGCGCCCTGAAGCACACGAGGTGGCGGGGTTGGCAGAACGGCCCCTCTGAGGGCACCGAAGGGAAATGGGCACCGTATAATGATGAGGTGTTAACCATTTCCCCCCAGGAATTTCACCATTTATTTCCTCAGAATTAAATGCAGCCAAAGATCAACGAGACAAGTAAACACAGTCTGGACAAAAGGCTGAATAGCATATTAATACAGACATCTAACTCCTCAAAGATCAGATGAGTACATATTTCATTTTCTCAAAAATTAAATGCAGCCAAATATCAACCAGACAAGTAAAAACGGTCTGGATGAGAGGCTGAATATAGTGTATTAATACAGAAAAAAATTCTGTAAAGTGTTTACCATTTAATTCTTCAAAATTAAATGCAGCCAAATCTCAACCAGACAAGTAGAAACGATCTGGATGAGAGGCTGAATATAGTGTATTAATACAGATAAAACCTCTGGAAAGTGTTTACCATTTAATTCCTCAAAATTAAATGCAGCCAAATATCAACCAGACAAGTAGAAACGGTCTGGATGAGAGGCTGAATGTAGTGTATTAATACAGACATTATAATCTCAACACAAAAATAACCATAAATAATAGTCTGCAAACACACATAATTAGTTTGCACACAATCATAAGAGAAAGAGAGAAAGGGAAAATGTATTGCGGACCCAAAATCTACACATTGCCTCAGCAAACGCGCGATCTGAACCGTTAGATTCTTATTGCAGAGATGCAGACCCATAATCTACGCGCTACCTCGGCAAACGCGCGATCTGAACCATTAGGTTCTTATTGCAGAGATGCAGACCCATAATCTACGCGCTGCCTCGGCAAACGCGCGATCTGAGCTATTAGATTTGTATTGCAGAGATGCAGACCCATAATCCGAGTCAAATAATCTTTGTTGACTTTCTTCCCTCGAGAAGACAGCCAACAGAAGCAGAGCTAAAACTCTCGATAGTGCATATGTTACACGTCGGGAATTTATGAATGAACACTGTCAGCCACCTTTTACTAGAGCTGACCGTGCATGCTCCACTCCCAAACAAACAACACATGAATCGCGTATCCCCACTCGTAATAAAGCGAGGGCAGGGAGGAACACACGATCCAAAATGCTATTTGCTCGCCATTATACTCCTGTCTAGATATATAATATGCTTGTGGACAAACAACAATAAATAGACAGAGACAGTTTCACACAGAGCGCTTGCTGAAGACACAGAAGCTGACTATGTTTGGTCTTGGTGCGCTTTATAGCTTCCTGCCATGACGTCACCCGCCTATATGCCATCGGACTGATTTCACAAGTGCTTCACGACGTAATCACGCAGTGCGTTCCCACAGCGTCAATCTCGACGCAACGCGAGTTCCCTTGAAAGGGAACTGCTCAATTAAAATACAATTTTAAACATACTTGCAAAGTTGAGGAGAAAGAGGGTAAGCAAAACCCAGAACTTCATTTTGTAGCACCTGTACTTGAGCTAAAAGAGAAATAAACACGTCAACAGAAGTTTGAACATGCAAATGTACAAATGTGCAAATATGTTTAAATAGAAAGAAAAAAAAAACTACTTTTAGATCACTAACAATTGAAACACTGACCCTACTAACATACGAATCTAAGTACTTTTATAAGATAAAATAGCTCAGTAATGGGTTTAATAAATTAGTAAAGGGTTTACTTACAACCTTACAAGAAAGATGTTAGAATTAATATTATAATCCACTAACAGTGATTGCGGATCACAGAATAAAAAGAGACAGTAAATTCAGCTCAGATTATACCATACAATATACAGTAATTCAAATATTGTACTTAAGAGAACTAAATGGTCCTGGTTATATGGTGGACAGTGTCCATTTGATGGTAAATCTTCAGACTGCTTCCTCTTTTATGCACAGCAGTGTTCAAAGATCAAAGACTGACACCTTGATGTTTGACTGGTTGTTTTTAAAGAATGGGCAGAACCAATTTCCTTTAATAGAGTCTCTTTACATACACTTGTACCTGTATGGTGATGACACAAGAAACACAGCCCTAAATAATGTTAGATAAACTGCCAATTAAACCCATTTAGAGTGTTCTACAATTTCTAAATGCCAAATAATCTCAAAATAGGCAAGAATCGGCTAACTAAAAGGCCTAGCCGATAAATTGGTATATCACTACATGCACAAGCTCTAGTTCTGAATGATGCTATCTATGCTGAATTGCATGTACAAAGATACACTCAAACGCCTCTGTAATTCTTGTTGGTCCAGCACATCCCACAAATCCCATGGGACTCTTAGCTCAAGGGCACTCTGTTTTACAGTTAGATTATTTCAAGCCAATCCCAGCTCCCAATCAAAATAGCATGCAAGTAGCTGCATCCGAATTCGCATGCTTTCAGGTGTTGCTTAATGCACCTGCTTAATGTTACTGAATGAAATGTTGAACCCAAGAAGAGAAAACGACTGTCAAGCTTTGGGGGTGTTGATAGACTAAGTCTTTAACTAAAATGCAATTTTCTCAGCCTTTTTTTTTGTTGTTGTTTAAAATGTTGCTTTTTTTATTGAAACACCCATATTCAAGTGTTGATAAAAAAAAAAGGATGCATGAAGCTACAATAAAATGTTTTTAAAATGGAAACAGTTAAATGTGTATTTCATGTATAAAAAATTAATACCTAGGAACATAGCAGTATACTTAAAGTGCAAAAATAATGTAAACTATAAGTATGTTATGTTCACTTAAAGAAAACTTATAAGTATACTTGCAGTATAAAACGTCTCGGTTACGTATGTAACCCTCGTTCCCTGAAGGAGGGAACGGAGACGTACGTCAGAATGTGAACCGACGAATTGGGATATCGCATGAGAGCCCTATCACCTTCGAGTGTGTACTAACCGGCCAATGAACATTGGCGTGCAGAATTTGCATGCAGCACTCCGCCCCCGCAGCGTGGGTATAAATAGGAAGTGCCAGCAAATGCACATTTGTTTTTCGCTGAGGAGACAAGCAAGTGGACCGCGCTCAGCGGCGGCACAGAAACTATAGGCACACTTTGTCGACCGAAAATGCGTGCAGGCCCCCTACCCTCTTGATAGAGGCCAATGCAACTAGGAGAACTGTTTTCATCGACAGAGTTTTTAACTCAGCTGATTGCAAGGGCTCAAAGGGTGGCCTCTGCAGTGCAGTAAGCACCAGAGGTAAGTCCCAAGAGGGTATAGAGAGGGGACGAGGCGGATTTAGTCTTCTCGCCCCCCTCAGGAACCTGACGATTAGATCTTGCTTCCCCAAGGACTTACCATCAACTACGTCGTGATGTGCGGCTATAGCGGCAACATACACCTTAAGGGTGGAAGGAGACAGCCTTCGCTCCAACCCTTCTTGCAGGAAGGAAAGCACTGCCAGAGGGCGCCCCGTCTCTGAGTCAGAAGGTCTTTCCTCAGAGGAATGGGCCAAGGAGGGGCTGTCGAGAGGTGCATCAGTTCCGGTAACCAGGTCCGGTTGGGCCAATAGGGTGCAACCAGCAAGACCTGCTCCTCGTCCTCCCTGACCTTGCACAGTGTCTGTGCGAGAAGGTTCACTGGGGGAAACGCATACTTGTGTAGACCCCGGGGCCAGCTGTGGGCCAGTGCATCAATGCCGAGGGTGCCCTCAGTCAGGGAATAAAACCACTGGCAATGGGTCGAGTCCGGAGCGGCAAACAGGTCTACCTGTGCGGCTCCGAAGAGGTCCCATATCAGCTGGGCCACCTGGGGATGGAGTCTCCATTCTCCCGGAAGCGGAGGCTGCCGTGAGAGCTCGTCGGCTGCACGGTTGAGCACGCCTGAGATATGAATGGCACGAAGCGACCTCAGATGCTTCTGACTCCATAGGAGGAGATGGCGGGCGAGTTGCGACATGCGACGGGAGCGTAGACCACCCTGATGGTTGATGTACGCAATGGTCGCAGTGCTGTCCGTACGGACCAGTATGTGCTTGCCTCGTAACAGCCCTTTGAGGTGGCCCAGCGCAAGACGTACTGCTAGCAACTCGAGGCAGTTGATGTGCCACTGCAGTTGAGGCCCCGTCCACAGACCCGAAACTGCATGCCTGTTGTACGTGGCCCCCCATCCGGTGGTGGAAGCATCCGTGGAGACCACAGCATGCCTGGACACTTGTTCCAAGGGAACACCCGCCCTCAGGAACGAAGGGTCCAACCACCGAGTGAGGGTACGACGGCAGCTCGGTGTGACAGCCACACAGAACGTGCCACGTTGCCACGCCCATCTCGGGACCTGGCCGTGAAGCCAGTGCTGAAGCAGCCTCATATGAAGCAATCTGAGCGGTGTTACTGCGGCTGCAGGTGCCATATTCCCCAGGAGCCTCTGAAATAACTTCAGTGGGGCCACTGCCCTGCTGCTGAGCGTACTCAGGCAGTTCAACACTGACTGGACACGCTCCTCCGTGAGGTGCGCTGTCCGGTTGACCAAGTCCAATAGCATACCGAGATAAGAGATCCTCTGCACAGGGGAGAGTTTGCTCTTGTCCCAGTTGACCCGAAGACCCAATTTGCTGAAGTGACTGAGCACCAAGTCCCTGTGCTCGCACAACTGCTCTCTCGACTGGGCAAGGATGAGCCAGTTGTCGAGGTAGTTGAGAATGCGAACACCACGCTCTCTCATGGAAGCAATGGCCGCCTCCGCGACTTTCGTGAAGACGCGGGGCGACAGGGCCAGCCCGAAGGGTAGGACTTTGTACTGATATGCCCGCCCCTCGAACGCAAACCAAAGAAAGGGTCTGTGTCGAGGGAGAATCGAGACATGAAAGTACGCGTCCTTCAGGTCGATCGCTGCAAACCAATCTTGGGGACGGATGCATTCGAAAATGCATTTCTGCATCAACATCTTGAACGGCAGCCTGTGAAGGGACCGATTCAAGACTCGCAGGAAAGCTATGCTTTCCCGGGCCGCCGAGCGGGTCGGGCTCGAGTGGAAACCTCCACTGTGTCCTGAGCCGTCTCGGTTGGATGATTGGTTTCTCGGGGCGGCCCGCGCTGGTTCTCAGCGTCCCGCCCCGGTTCCTTTCTTCCCGGAGGTGCATGATGAGGTGACATGGTGACACGGAACCGTGGCTCCTCAGCCGCCTTCACCACCCTGGATGGCGGGGAGGCCAAGGGGTACACGGGCATCTCGCCAGTTGAGCGTGCCGTCGCGATGCAACTGTGTCCGGCGGCCGCCAATTGGAGGGGTAGTCAGTGTCACCCATCCTGGGCCTGTAAGTTCTCATCCAACCTAACGGACAAGGCTTACAGAGCCTGTGGACAGGCCGCCTCTGCTCTCCATGCCATGATCAAAGCACTCATGGACATGGCCCAGGGTGGTCCTGACCAATCTATGATGGACAAGCTGCGTACCGCCACTGACTTCGCCCTCCGGGCGACAAAGGTGACGGCGTGCTCGATTGGTCAGGCGATGGCCACACTTGTGGTCCAGGAGCGCCACTTATGGCTCAACCTGGCCGACATGAGGGAAACCGACAAGTATCGGTTCCTGGATTCCCCCGTGTCGCCGGTGGGCCTATTCGGCGATGCGGTCGAAAACTTTGCCCAACAGTTTTCGGCCGCACAGAAACAGATGGAGGCGATCTGGCACATCCTGCCCCAGCGGCCTGCTGCTGCCTCCACCCAGCCGCCGGTTGCAGCTCCTCAGCCTGCTTGTTGCCGAGGGCGCCCGTCGCGGATGCGGCGCCCAGCCCGCTCAGGCCGCAGCCAAGCCAAGCCCCGGAGTCCAGCGGTACCCCAATTCTCCCACAACACCTGCCTCTCTGCGGAACCAGGGTGCTCCCAGCACACAGACCCCACTTCGGGCCGCTCCGCCATCCGAGTCGGGTCCCTGTGTTCCAGCTCGCTGCCCCACTGTGGGTGCGTCTGTTGTGCCATTGGTCCCGCTGGTTCGAAGTCTGGGAGCCTGGCTAGCGCTTCCCAGCCCGTCCCGCTGGCTCATCCGCACTATCAGACTCGGTTATGCGATTCAGTTCGCCCGGCGTCCCCCGGTCTTCAGGGGTATTCTGTTCACCCGCGTGCTGGCGGAGAACACTCCTGTGCTTCGACTCTAGAGGGACCGCCACGCTCTTCCAGCAACACCACGGGGTTCAGTGTGGAGGGAATAGGGTCCCGCGGAGGTTGCCTCGGTAACACTCGCCCGGTTTGCACCAGAGGGAGCGTTAGATCGGGGCATAGGGGTGGGTGCTTGGCCTCGAGAACCGAGGTAAACAAGACTGTAACACTGAGATAGTCATGTTCCCACAGTGAGAACATGAACTATCCACGAGCGCTGCTTCAGCGTGCTGAACACCCAAACACGTGACGCAGCGATCGTGACGTCAGCCGGCGATAGGGAACGACCGCATCCAGAAACGCACAGTTTGTAATTTGCTCTTTTAGGATGGAAAAAAAGCTCTTTTAGAAGTGCTGAAGCACACAGGGGAACAGCCACGGCGCTTCTACAGGGGATAGTGCAGCCTGACAGCGTGCTCTCACACTCTCGCCCGGCAACGCACCAGCTGATGAATCAGCGCTTTGAAGTAGCGTGAGTTCGCGGCCGCCGCTGAAGTGCCTTCTCGCCAACACAGGAACTCTTTTTCTCTCTCACTGGCTGTAGTCACACTCTCAGGCTTCACAGTAACACACTGCTCGGCTCTGAAACGAAAGACAAATGTGCATTTGCTGGCACTTCCTATTTATACCCACTGTCACGGGGTGAAGAATCACCTGACAAGGATAGCTCAAACAAGATGCCTGGAGGGTGGATTTATTTACAAGGTGACAAAAAAAAAAACCAGTGAAAGATGAGGGTGAGTGCTCCGGTGAAGTGCGAGCTCTCTTCTTTGTGGGGCAGCGAATCTGGGCTCTGCTTCTGGGAGGCTGATCGGTCACCCGCTGCTGTCTGGAGAAAGATAGAGAACAGGCGTTAGAGTTCTGTCTCATGGAGAGGTATCTCACCCTCTGGCAAACCCCATGCGGTTTATGTAGCCGTTGCTTGATGGATCGCAGCTGGGGCCGATCAACCTGTGACGAGAGCGGGCAGGTGCTCCTCGTCTGTTTCCAGGGCGGCGCTGATGAGTCCTCGGGGTGCTCATCACACCGCGCTGCGGGGGCGGAGTGCTGCATGCAAATACTGCACGCCAATGTTCACTGGCCGGTTAGTACACACTCGAAGGTGATAGGGCTCTCATACGATATCCCAATTCGTCGGTTCACATTCTGATGTACGTCGAACGTGACCGACTGAAAGGGAACTAGTAGTTTACTAAGAGTATACTTCAAAGTGTACTTTCATAAACTAAATAAATGTACTAAAAGTATTAAAATAGTAAACTACTAGTATACTTATAAGTTCACTTGTAGTATAGATGCAGTACAAAAAAAAAAAAATGTAGTTGTGAACTAGTTGTGCACTCCCAAGCAGTATTGAAATTACACTTACAAGTATACTACTAGTTCATTGATATTAGTATACTTACTAAATAAAGTATACTTTAAAATATACTTGAACATTACTTAAGCATACTTAATAAAGTGAACTTGAAGTATACTTCTTTTTCGTGAGGGTACCTCTCCCTTTTATCATTACACTGAGCCTGATAAGTATGGTTTCAATATTTACGCAAATGATTAATCTTCACCTATGGGTTTACATCTATGACCACGATTCAAAGAACCCTTTCAGTTTCACACAGGTCACTGTTGTGGGTTCATTTAAAAGATTTTGCTTTCTGTTACTGCTAGACTTAAAACTAAGGAATAAGTTGTGACAATCCACATGGAAGGGTTATTTTTGACTCCGCAAGTACATTTTTTTCATTCTGAGAATGGTGTATGTGTGGTTTCAGAGTGAGGTGTGAAGACACACCAGTGGGGTCCTGCGTTTGGAAAATGATCAAACTGTGATGTGTGCAAATCATGCTTGCAAAAGTATGCACAGGTGCAAACGAATGCACTTATGTAATTGTATATAGCCTGTATATATTGTACATATATATATAAGTACATGTTCCTGGATCAACATCTTTGTTGATCCTCAAGCATTCCAATCAACTAGTCAGATATTAGGGGCAAGTTTAGGCTTACAACCAGGGTTAGGTGCATCTACATCAGTGTTATTCACCTATCATTTCCCTCTGATTTTAGGGATAGTTATGGGTAGGGTTAGGTTTAGGGGTAGGGGTAGGACTACATTTTCGGACAGGAATGTTGTTCCAGGATCAACAAAATATGTTACTTGGCACAATGACCGTACTGAGTGTGTATATACACCGATCAAGCATAACATTATAAACACCTTCCTAATATTGTGTTGGTCCCCATTTTGCTGCCAAAACAGCCCTGACCCGTCGAGGCATGGACTCCACTAGACCCCTGAAGGTGTGCTGTGGTATCTGGCACCAAGATGTTAGCAGCAGATCCTTTAAGTCTTGTAAGTTGTGAGGTGGGGCCTCCATGGATCGGACTTGTTTGTTCAGCACACCCCACAGATGCTTGATTGGATTGAGATCTGGGGAATTTGGAGGCCAAATCAACACCTCAAACTCGTTGTTGTGCTCCTCAAACCATTCCTGAATCATTTTTGCTTTGTGGCAGGGCGCATTATCCTGCTGAAAGAGGCCACAGCCACCAGGGAATACCGTTTCCATGAAAGGGTGTACATGCTTAGGTAGGTGGTACATGTCAAAGTAACTTTCACATGGATGGCAGGACCCAAGGTTTCCCAGCAGAACATTGCTCAAAGCATCACACTGCCTCCGCCGGCTTGCCTTCTTCCCGTAGTGCATCCTGAAGCCATGTGTTCCCCAGGTAAGCGATGCACATGCACCCGGCCATCCATGTGATGTAAAAGAAAATGTGATTCATTACACCAGACCACCTTCTTCCATTGCTCCGTGGTCGAGTTCTGATGCTCACGTGCCTACCATTTTCGCCGGTGGACAGAGGTCAGCATGGGCACCCTGACTGGTCTGCGGCTATGCAGCCCCAACAAACTGCGATGCACTGTATATTCTGACACCTTTCTATCAGAACCAGCATTAACTTCTTGAGCAATTTGAGCTACAGTAGCTCGTCTGTTTGATCGGACCACACGGGCCAGCCTTCGCTCCCCACGTGCATCAATGAGCCTTGGCTGCCCATGACCCTGTCGCCGGTTAACCACTGTTCCTTCCTTGGACCACTTTTGATAGATACTGACCACTGCAGACCGGGAACACCCCACAAGAGCTGCAGTTTTGGAGATGCTCTGACTCAGTCGTCTAGCCATCTAAATTTGGCCCCAGTCAAACTCGCTCAAATCCTTACGCTTGCCCATTTTTCCTGCTTCTAACACTTCAACTTTGAGGACAAAATGTTCATGTTGCATGTATGCTCTGTCTGGTGTTTTCATTGTGATTCACAGTTCAGTCCCTGTGACCTAGTTTTCCCTAGTCTGTCTGATTAGTTATGTCATTCACCTGTGTCTTGTTAATTACCTCATTTACTCTGTGTACTGAAGTCTTCAGTTCTCCCTCAGTGTTTGTCCGTCTTCGTCAATGTTAACTTGTGTTTTCTATGAGAGTTTCCTGAGTTTTTGTTATTAAAGTTCCTGTTTCCAGCTCTTCTTCGTCTTTGTGAATTTGATCAACACGTTGCGTGACAGATCACTTGCTGCCTAATATATCCCACCCACTAACAGGTGCCATGATGAAGAGATAATCAGTGTTATCCATCTCACCTGTCAGTTGTCATAATGCTACGCCTGATCGATATATATATATATATATATATATATATAGTTTATTTATTTATTTATTTATTTACATCATCACAATCTTTGAAAAGGAATATGTAAAAACATGGATGGAAAACATATATGGCATAAATAAGTTTGTAGTTGATTGTTTATAATACCAGTATATCCAAATACACTAGAACAATACAGTACAAAATAGAATTCAAATGAAAATGCCTGTTTGAAGGTTTGTTTTAAACATTAAGATTTGTTTATCTTTATTCATTCACATAGTATGTTCACACATGTGGCAACAGGGTTATGTAATGAGGTCTGTTAGGAGTGTTGATAATCATTGTACCAATATGGTGACACAATAAAACAACCACATAGTAGGTGACTGTTGCCATTGAGAAGGACTGCAGGACATTAGATTATACTGCATACTTTGTGCGTGCTTTAGATGAAAGGCTTGCTTGTGTGTCACATGTGGTGTGTTTTTTCTTTCTTTCTGTTTTTCACACTTGAGAGGCACTCGTATTGGGGCGTCAGTCTTTTGAGCAGGTCATTTTCGTAATACAGAGATTGTCTTTCCTGTACTTCATGCCTCAGCCAATCTGCAACTTTACATTAAGTACAGGGTGTGTGTAACATAATGACACGGTCCTTTTTTAACATCTGAATACAGTCTTTTCATTTTCTGTAATCAAGTAAATCCATAAACAGCTGTGTTAATATACATAAGAAAAGAAATTCATTCAGTCAACCAGTAGAAAGAAGAAAAGATTTATTGCAGCGACTATCTTTGTTTCTACAGGACACAACGAGATATTTTATTCAAGAAAGCCTGTAAGTAAAGTCTGTTTCTTTACCTTGCACATGCACTGTTAAATTTAGGATTATTTATCTTTTCTGTTGGATTTTGTGAATCAGCTTTCGAGGACAAAATGTTTTGATTATGTCTTAAAAGTGGATAACATATCTACATAAACACATAATGTATGCTATTAAAATGCTGCAAAATAATGTAAATTAGTGATTTTTGTTTACCTAAGTATTATGTGATTTATTAAATGATTATATTATGTGAATTATTGTATAATTTTATTTGAAATTCAATGCATATAATAGGCCTAATTCATTATATTAATATTTTTGTCTTTCTAGATGATTTAACCTGTTTGGAGTCACTGTGCCAAAATGTATGAGCATTTGTTTGTACTACTGCTTTACCTTTCAAAGTGTAAGTTACTATTTGGTATTCTGTTAACTTAGACTAAATGAATAGCTAGACTAACTGTCCTCTTACTCATTATTTTTCCAGGCAGCTCAGATAATGCAGACGTCGTGGCTCAGAATCATCTGAAGATTGTTCAAGCTGGAGACAGTGTTAACTTCACATGTGTTTTTTCAAGAGAGTCAAGAACCAGTGTTGTTTGGATCAAACAAAAAGTCGGAGAGAAACCCCTTTCAATTGTTTCAACATATCAAGCTTTAGATGTCGACTTTCAAAATGGCTTTGACAAAAATAGACGCTTTATTGTAGCAAAAGACGAGTGCAGTTTTAATCTAAGCATCACAAATGCATTAGAATCAGACACTGCAACATACTATTGTATTATATATGTTTATAATTTCCATTTGGCGGAGAGCACTGATCTCATTGTTAAAGGTAAGCAGAATATTCACTTAAATGTTACTGTGCTACACATTGTGTCTGGTCAAATAAGCATTATGTTTTTGTTATTGTCTTTTCAGATGGACAGCTGAGCATCGACTCTGAGCGTCAGAGAGCTGCGACAGATCCAGAGCATCCAGAAGAGTCTGCAGCGGCCCTGCAGTGTGCCGTCGTCACTCAGAGCTGTGCAGGAGAACACAACGTCTACTGGTTCAGACATGAGTCTGGAGAATCTCCTCCAGGAATCATTTACACTCAGCAAGGCAGGAATGGTCAGTGTGAGAGGAGCTCTGATGATGGGAACTCTACCACACACAAATGTCTCTACAACCTGCCCAAGAGGAACTCTGATGCTGGGATTTATTACTGCGCTGTGGCCGCATGTGGAGAGATACTGTTTGGAGACAGAAGAAAAATTGATTCTCTGGGTATCCACTGAATTTGCTACAAAAAATAACCTAAATTTCATGTGGGCTCATGGTGTTGTTGCATCACTAATTTCTTTTAAAAAATTAAGTTGTCTTTTTCATATCTGCAGATACACCATGGAGAACAATTGCTCTGGTTTTAGCAGCTTCAAACTGTTTATCAGTGATTGTGATCATAATTCTGGGCTCACAGCTGTTCAAGAACCAACAGAAAGGTAAGATTTGCATGCAAGTAGTACTATTTAAAGCAATATCTATCCGTTTCAGTGCATTTGTAACATATACGTTTTTATTGTTTATTCAAGATTGTATCCCATATATTGTGCTTGATCAATCAATGGTAAGACTTTCCCTTTTGCTTTATCTTTCTTTTATTTGCTTGCTTTCAGACTTGCCAAAGTTAAATGTGCTTTATGCCAATATACCTTTACAGATAAAATGTGAAACTGCATAATGTCTTCACAACGTTTTAATCAGTTCCAATTTCCAATGAAATTTTTTTTTGTTGTTTTGTATGTTCATAATCAAAATATTTTAATCATGGTATCGTTATATAACTGTGGTTCTGTTTCAGGCAGATGACACCAGTACTACAGTCAATTATACAACGTACCACAAACGTCTTTAACCTTTAGAAGGCTCAAGGAATAAAACTGGCAGGACAAGTGAGACACAAGTTTGACTTTCACCTCATCTATTGAGCATTTTTAGCAGTTGGTTGAAAGAAGTCAATTTCTATTATTTCTATTTATTTTTTTTAAATGCCAAAATATACCACATCAAATGATTACTACACATGCCTTAGTTTGTATAAAAAATAGGACATTCATTTACAATAATATGTACAATGAATGGACATCAAAATCAACATCAAACTGCTGTTGACAGAGCCTTTGTACTGTACGAAACCTGATTTCTTTAAAATCTTTTAATGTAGAAGATGTGTTATAACCCCATCTTCCATTGATCATGATTATACCATATATAAGATGTAAATGTAAATGATTGAAATATTCAAGTTTTATGCTTAGAAATACAATTTGCCTGCTTTTTTTTTGTTTTATACTGAATGTGTTTTTTTTTTTATAATAAAAA
Organism: Coreius guichenoti; assembly: GCA_039654105.1. Classification (NCBI taxonomy): domain Eukaryota; kingdom Metazoa; phylum Chordata; class Actinopteri; order Cypriniformes; family Gobionidae; genus Coreius; species Coreius guichenoti. The sequence continues at coordinate 47,166,441 of CM077168.1, forward strand.
AATAATTCAATACTTTGTCAGTGGTCAGATGTCAGTAACCATGTGGAAACAAAAATACAATAAGTTAATGCCTTAATCATAGCATATTAAAGGTTAAATCAACTTTCTTAACTAAAATGAATGTTCAGTGCAGTTCGCTTAGACATTTTTTTAAAGAATATCCCTTAGGTAAACTGAAATTTTATTAAATGTATACACAATGATAGACAATAAGACCTTGACCTTAAAACCCCATTCCATCTTATACCCATCTTCTACTGAACTTAAATCCACAAAACAAATAACACTTATATTACAAATAACCTCATATTGTCATAACTAAAGCTACTGTGTAACTTTTTCTTAGGCCTCAACTTTTCTAAGATGTTTTTTTTCCTCTACCAATGGAAAGCAAATGGAAATTTTTCACTACCAATGAAAAGCAAATTTCATTGGTTGACTGTTTGAATGTTGTTTCTGTGGTTTCTATTCAAAGTGTGCAGCAAAAAACAGACAGAGGTCCGTCTTGTGGGTAGGAAACTGCTTTAGCCATGAAGTGCATGTGCCACGCTAACATGTGCATGCAAACAGATCTCATTTTACACTTCAAAAAGTTAAAAGCCTAATATATATATATATATATATATATATATATTGCACTTCAAAAAGCTAAAAGCCTTACATACGTAAAATAATTAAAATTATGAGACACTGAAAATGTATCCGCTGACATTCACCCCAGCAACTCTCGCTCTACAATGATCAGTTTCTTCCTGCCTCTCATGCAACAGGAAATGATGTCAGCTGGTCTCTGACATCCTCTCCTTATATGGACAGAGTCTGAGTCTGTGGTTCAAGGTTTGATAGTGTGATAGTGGTGTAAACAAGGCCCAAAATGATCATTATGAATGAAATCCAAATAGTGAATCTATTAGTGGGCAAGAAATACATTATTTCTGTGAACACAATATAGCTGAAGTGCTTATCTATTTGATCTGGTGTCTGGGTTGTGCGTGCAGTATTTTATGACGGCTTGGATACATTAACTTTGCAACTTAGCAATATCTGCACATGAAATTTATTTTCAGTTGAGATATTGTGCAGTGGAAGTATATCTTTTTTAAAAGTTTGTGAAACTTTGTGTCTGCCTGTTTTCTGCATCAATATAAAAATGAAAAGATTAATGTTAGGTCATGTTGTATTGCTGTGCAAAATTAGTTGTGTCTCTGTCCTTGGTGCTGAAATTACAAATCCATATCCCATACACTTCTGACTTTAAAAATTTTAAGGCCTAAACAAGTGCACACAGCACTGGTTGTCATGGTTAAGATTTAAATCTCTGAAAATTATGGTGAAAACAGAAAACATGCATTTCCAATGATAATTTTAAAGTGAATAAAAATCTGTCATGTCTAGTGCTACCTCACCCACAAAAATGATCCAATGCATTAGGCCATTTTTTTGTTACATATAACTGTGAAGAGACTCATTTCCTGTTTTTGTTCTTACGATACTAACAAAATATTCAGACATTAACCACTTATGTACATACAGATGCCAACCATTGTTATGTATACCTTTAGTTATAATATGCAGTCGGCAGTTTATCAAAGGCCATGCAAAACTTCTGTTCTGTTAATCGTTGTCTGTCTACAGTACATAAATAAGGCGCTTTTTTGTAATGGAAGTTGGGTTTTGTTGCAGGTTGCAAGAGGTGTGAGAACAGAAAGATGTGTGAAAACAGAAACAGAGGACAGGGGTCCGTCTCATTGGAAACCACACAGTGACATATGATTATCAGCACTCAGATCTGACCCATCTGCCAACTTTAAAATATAACTTACAACAGCAATCATATTAAATAAATCATAATTCAGTTTTTTTCTTAGCATTTATGAGATTCAGTTACAGTGTAGGAAATTTGTCTTGCTGCCTTGGTCTGTGATTTTCAGTAAAGCTGTTTTAAAACACTTTATTATGTATCAGGAAAAGGTACTTAATTTGTGAAAATAACTAAATAAATATATGTTAATATTTTAATTATATAGTTTTCCTTATTATTTCCACATTTTAAATGTAATTATAAACTTTAAAAAAAAAAGCAGTTCACTCCACCACTGCATCAGTTGATTGGCTGTCACATGTGACTGTGAAGTGGTTTTCGCTCAATTCAAAACCCTTCTCAAGTGACCGATCAGCTTTTACAGCCGTAAATAAATAAGACAGAAGTGCATTTGTTTGAAGCAGAGATTGGAGGACACATGGTACGGACAGTCTACTGATCTACCTCTATCACTTACCTGGTGTGAAGGGTTTGTTTTGGGCTTATTCGTGTGTTTTTTCCCCAAGGGGAATTTAAAATAAAGACCAGTGATCATGAGTTATTATTTAATAATTTTGTTCTTCTCAACAGGTATATACTTCTTTAAATCCTTACTTCTTAATCCTACTTCCTTAAATCTTTCCTATTCAACAGAACAGTCTATTAAATGTACCTGCTTCATTTGGCAATCTGCTCCCCTGATGTGTCCTCTAATAATGTCTACTGGTTCAGACATGAGTCTGGAGAATCTCCTCCAGGAATCATTTACACTCAGCAGCGCAGGAATGGTCAGTGTGAGAGGAGCTCTGATGATGGGAACTCTACCACACACAAATGTCTCTACAACCTGCCCAAGAGGAACTCTGATGCTGGGATTTATTACTGCGCTGTGGCCGCATGTGGAGAGATACTGTTTGGAGACAGAAGAAAAATTGATTCTCTGGGTATCCACTGAATTTGCTACAAAAAATAACCTAAATTTCATGTGGGCTCATGGTGTTGTTGCATCACTAATTTCTTTTAAAAAATGAAGTTGTCTTTTTCATATCTGCAGATACACCATGGAGAACAATTGCCCTGGTTTTAGCAGCTTCAAACTGTTTATCAGTGATTGTGATCATAATTCTGGGCTCACAGCTGTTCAAGAACCAACAGAAAGGTAAGATTTGCATGCAAGTAGTAGTATTTAAAGCAATATCTATCCGTTTCAGTGCATTTGTAACATATACGTTTTTATTGTTTATTCAAGATTGGATCCCATATATTGTGCTTGATCAATCAATGGTAAGACTTTCCCTTTTGCTTTATCTTTCTTTTATTTGCTTGCTTTCAGACTTGCCAAAGTTAAATGTGCTTTATGCCAATATACCTTTACAGATAAAATGTGAAACTGCATAATGTCTTCACAACGTTTTAATCAGTTCCAGTTTCCAATGAAATTTTTTTTTGTTGTTTTGTATGTTCATAATCAAAATATTTGAATCACGGTATCGTTATATAACTGTGGTTCTGTTTCAGGCAGATGACACCAGTACTACAGTCAATTATACAACGTACCACAAACGTCTTTAACCTTTAGAAGGCTCAAGGAATAAAACTGGCAGGACAAGTGAGACACAAGTTTGACTTTCACCTCATCTATTGAGCATTTTTAGCAGTTGGTTGAAAGAAGTCAATTTCTATTATTTCTATTTATTTTTTTTAAATGCCAAAATATACCACATCAAATGATTACTACACATGCCTTAGTTTGTATAAAAAATAGGACATTCATTTACAATAATATGTACAATGAATGGACATCAAAATCAACATCAAACTGCTGTTGACAGAGCCTTTGTACTGTACGAAACCTGATTTCTTTAAAATCTTTTAATGTAGAAGATGTGTTATATCCCCATCTTCCATTGATCATGATTATACCATATATAAGATGTAAATGTAAATGATTGAAATATTCAAGTTTTATGCTTAGAAATACAATTTGCCTGCTTTTTTTGTTTTATACTGAATATGTGTTTTTTTTTTTATAATAAAAAAATAATTCAATACTTTGTCAGTGGTCAGATGTCAGTAACCATGTGGAAACATAAAAATACAATAAGTTAATGCCTTAATCATAGCATATTAAAGGTTAAATCAATTTTCTTAACTAAAATGAATGTTCAGTGCAGTTCGTTTAGACATTTTTTTAAAGAATATCCCTTAGGTAAACTGAAATTTTATTAAATGTATACACAATGACAGACAATAAGACCTTGACCTTAAAACCCCATTCCATCTTATACCCATCTTCTACTGAACTTAAATCCACAAAACAAATAACACTTATATTACAAATAACCTCATATTGTCATAACTAAAGCTACTGTGTAACTTTTTCTTAGGCCTCAACTTTTCTAAGATGTTTTTTTTCCTCTACCAATGGAAAGCAAATGGAAATTTTTCACTACCAATGAAAAGCAAATTTCATTGGTTGACTGTTTGAATGTTGTTTCTGTGGTTTCTATTCAAAGTGTGCAGCAAAAAACAGACAGAGGTCCGTCTTGTGGGTAGGAAACTGCTTTAGCCATGAAGTGCATGTGTCACGCTAACATGTGCATGCAAACAGATCTCATTTTACACTTCAAAAAGTTAAAAGCCTAATATATATATATATATATATATATATATATATTGCACTTCAAAAAGCTAAAAGCCTTACATACGTAAAATAATTAAAATTATGAGACACTGAAAATGTATCCGCTGACATTCACCCCAGCAACTCTCGCTCTACAATGATCAGTTTCTTCCTGCCTCTCATGCAACAGGAAATGATGTCAGCTGGTCTCTGACATCCTCTCCTTATATGGACAGAGTCTGAGTCTGTGGTTCAAGGTTTGATAGTGTGATAGTGGTGTAAACAAGGCCCAAAATGATCATTATGAATGAAATCCAAATAGTGAATCTATTAGTGGGCAAGAAATACATTATTTCTGTGAACACAATATAGCTGAAGTGCTTATCTATTTGATCTGGTGTCTGGGTTGTGCGTGCAGTATTTTATGATGGCTTGGATACATTAACTTTGCAACTTAGCAATATCTGCACATGAAATTTATTTTCAGTTGAGATATTGTGCAGTGGAAGTATATCTTTTTTAAAAGTTTGTGAAACTTTGTGTCTGCCTGTTTTCTGCATCAATATAAAAATGAAAAGATTTATGTTAGGTCATGTTGTATTGCTGTGCAAAATTAGTTGTGTCTCTGTCCTTGTTGCTGAAATTACAAATCCATATCCCATACACTTCTGACTTTAAAAATTTTAAGGCCTAAACAAGTGCACACAGCACTGGTTGTCATGGTTAAGATTTAAATCTCTGAAAATTATGGTGAAAACAGAAAACATGCATTTCCAATGATAATTTTAAAGTGAATAAAAATCTGTCATGTCTAGTGCTACCTCACCCACAAAAATGATCCAATGCATTAGGCCATTTTTTTGTTACATATAACTGTGAAGAGACTCATTTCCTGTTTTTGTTCTTACGATACTAACAAAATATTCAGACATTAACCACTTATGTACATACAGATGCCAACCATTGTTATGTATACCTTTAGTTATAATATGCAGTCGGCAGTTTATCAAAGGCCATGCAAAACTTCTGTTCTGTTAATCGTTGTCTGTCTACAGTACATAAATAAGGCGCTTTTTTGTAATGGAAGTTGGGTTTTGTTGCAGGTTGCAAGAGGTGTGAGAACAGAAAGATGTGTGAAAACAGAAACAGAGGACAGGGGTCCGTCTCATTGGAAACCACACAGTGACATATGCTTATCAGCACTCAGATCTGACCCATCTGCCAACTTTAAAATATAACTTACAACAGCAATCATATTAAATAAATCATAATTCAGTTTTTTTCTTAGCATTTATGAGATTCAGTTACAGTGTAGGAAATTTGTCTTGCTGCCTTGGTCTGTGATTTTTAGTAAAGCTGTTTTAAAACACTTTATTATGTATCAGGAAAAGGTACTTAATTTGTGAAAATAACTAAATAAATATATGTTAATATTTTAATTATATAGTTTTCCTTATTATTTCCACATTTTAAATTTAATTATAAACTTAAAAAAAAAAGCAGTTCACTCCACCACTGCATCAGTTGATTGGCTGTCACATGTGACTGTGAAGTGGTTTTCGCTCAATTCAAAACCCTTCTCAAGTGACCGATCAGCTTTTACAGCCGTAAATAAATAAGACAGAAGTGCATTTGTTTGAAGCAGAGATTGGAGGACACATGGTACGGACAGTCTACTGATCTACCTCTATCACTTACCTGGTGTGAAGGGTTTGTTTTGGGCTTATTCGTGTGTTTTTTCCCCAAGGGGAATTTAAAATAAAGACCAGTGATCATGAGTTATTATTTAATAATTTTGTTCTTCTCAACAGGTATATACTTCTTTAAATCCTTACTTCTTAATCCTACTTCCTTAAATCTTTCCTATTCAACAGAACAGTCTATTAAATGTACCTGCTTCATTTGGCAATCTGCTCCCCTGATGTGTCCTCTAATAATGTGGATATTGTTCAGGAAGATGTAAAAGTAGTTCAGGCTGGAGAGGATGTGAATCTTACTTGCACCTTTTCAAAGCTTCTGCAATCAACAAACAGCATGGTTTAAACAGACGGATGATGGAAAATCCTTACAAATTGTGTCTTTATATTTAAATCAACAACCCAGTTGGAATAAGGACTTTGAGAAAATTAATCGTTTTAATCTTATCAAAGGAGATTATCATTTTAATCTGACAATTTTACAGACAAAGCCTTCAGACTCAGCCACATATTACTGTGTAGTCGCATCATATTACACCATTGGAATGGGTGCAGGCACTACATTAATTTTTAAAGGTAAGTTTCACTGCTTGTTATTTTAAGCTTTGTTTGATTTGTGCGATGTGTTTTTTCCCCCTTCCTATTTCTGTTCCTTTTATGTCACTTTTCAAGCTGGTCACACAACTCTTCAGCAGTCTCTGATAGACGCGCTTCATCCAGGGGATTCTGTGAATTTGCAATGCAGCATCTTCAGTGAGAGTTGTGCTGGAGAACACAGTGTCTACTGGTGGCCAGTAGCGCTAATTGCCCGTTCTAGTGTCGGCTTGCAACGCCATTCCCGCCCCCTGGGCCGGATACGTACGTCTATTGTCTCCAGTTGTGTTCCCCAGAATTGGCTAACCCTGTCGAGCTCCTCTGTCACCCCTCGGTGTCAGACTTTGCGGCCGTCTGACACCAGGCTTACACCCGTATGCACGCGGAACGTGTGTGTAAGCTTGGTATCCATATGTAGCGGTTCCTATGGCAACCCCATATGTGTATTCCTCCACGGTACCAGCTACCCTACTCGGCTAGCCCCGTGTCTTTCCCTTGACAGAGCCCGCTCTGTCGTCTCTAGTGGTGTTCTTTCCCCCCTGGGACCAGGCTGGAACCACCCCAGAGACTGCCATATGTTGCACTACCCTGCTAGGTTAGTCCTTATGTGTATTCTGCCACCCCTCCTTCCATTGAAGGACGTGGCTCCACAACGTTCCATCTCCCCGAGACGGGCACGCTTTCCCAGTGTTATCCAATAGTCACACTGAGTGGGTCTTGCAGGAACAGCAGTGACTGACCTTCCCTGCTTGGAGTCCTGACTCCCGCTCCAACATAGGATTGGTCCAGCGAGCTCAGGCAGGGCGCTGGAAGGGCCAGCATCTTTGGCGTGTTGGTAGGATCCCCAATTAGTCGGTCAGTTCCAACATACGTCGAACGTGACCGACTGAAAGGGAACGTCTCGGTTACGTATGTAACCCTCGTTCACTGAAGGAGGGAACGGAGACGTATGTCCCGTCGCCAGGTGCTGTGCTTCCGCTAAAGGACCGAGTCACTAGTTCGGCTCCTCAGCAGAAAAGCAAAGATGCGGTGCTTCCACTTCCTTATTTATACCCGCGCTGCGGGGCGGAGCGTGGAATGCGTGAACCGCATGCCAATGTTCATTGGCTCGTTTTTAAACACTCAAAGTAGATTGGTCTCTGAAAATGATCCCCAATTCGTCGGTCAGTTCCGACGTACGTCTTCCGTTCCCTCCTTCAGGGAACGAGGGTTACATACGTAACCGAGACGTTTTGCATGCATATATGGCCATTTATATAGAACAGAAACCAGACCACAGATTTTTTTCTGTATATGTTCAACTGTTTACTTAAATTATATTATGTTTTTGATACTTGAAAGTATCTAAAATAAGATGATAATTTCTCAAATCACATTCTACAAATTCCTTGTTTGAAGTGTAAGGCATGTAAGGCATGATTTTTAACTTACAAAGTAATTTTGCTTAAATGGTGTTATATGTAAAACGACACATGTTCTTTCATATACATAAACGTCTTTAATGTTCCTGCCAAAAATGTAACAATATAATTTAGTGGCTGAGTGGCTTCACATTTCTGTTGTGCAAGTAAATAACTAAAACAAAATCTGCTTTATCCATTGTTGTTTCTGTGTCTTGCTGTATGCACGTTCAGTGTCAATGTAACACAGTTATCCAAACAGACTCTTCATTTAGCAAATATGCTATTTCATTTTTAAAAATATTTCCACTAACACATTTAACAAAAACATATTTGGTACATTTTTTATTGACTTCATGCTAGAGTAGGTTACTTACATATTTTTTAAACTGAATTTTTTTTCCAAAAACACTACCGTAGAAAACTGACATGAAGTCATATTCTCTGATATAAATCATACTAAATTATGCTTTTTGAAAATGTAAAAATGCTGAAAGATTACAGTTAGGGGCTAGAAAATGTCATTAGCTAGGAATGTGTGTGTGTGTGTGTGTGTGTGTGTGTGTGTGTGTGTGTGTGTGTGTGTGTGTGTGTGTGTGTTAATACACATAGCAAAAAAATACAATTTAGTCACACAATTATCATAATTTTGATGAGATTTTTAATGAGTCACCTGTAAAAATAACAAATAATCAGGACACTGGAGAAAACAAGAAGTTACTTTTACCATATTCTCCATGTCTGAATCCGGTGTGGAGCTCTTTTCGCCCTGGATGTGAAAAATAACTGCAACCTCTATGACAAACTCATCTTCAATAAATAGTAGAGGCCTGCAGAGATATTGAAGCACATGCAAGGCAGGTATAAATTCGAAATACACATTGTTTTTATAGTGGGTAATTCTCACGACCAGCAAAGCCACATGCTGGCATAACAGGTGCCTAAATAAATAAATAACTGTTACCTTTTCAATCAGTCACATTCAATGTTACGTCTGACGAATTGCGATTACATTTTTAAATTAAATTCATTCAAAATATTTTGGATGCTCATCATTGGTAGGCCTACTAAACACATGAACTTTGATGTGGGGCCCTTAAAAGGGTTGTTTTTCGGTTACATACTTCTTTGAAACATCTTATTTCCTGTCAAACCACATAATGCATTTTTAGTAGCAATAAAACAACATATTAACCAGATAGTTTTCAGAGTCCAACTTTAGTTACTAAAAAAAACTGGGTAACTAAGCAGTATTTATAATTAATTTCTTAATAAATGAGAGGGGTTTTTTGGAGCAACGGAAAGATGGTTGGGTTCAATTTTTTCTAGCCATTTTGATGTGGCAAAGGTGTGTGAGAAAACGATGAAAGTTGACTGAAGCAGAGACCGATGGACACATGGTAAAGACACACTCTAGTGATCTACCCTTATTCTTTAGCGTGTGTGATAGTGTGCTCATTTGTTCACTTTTTCAGGAGAATTCAAAGCCTGAGGATAATTTTGGAAGACGACTGATCATGAGATATTACTTCATTATTTTGCTTTCCTCAACAATATGTAAATATACCTAAATGTTTATGCTTTTTAAACATTAAACAACTCACCTATTTAACACTATATATAACACATTCAACTTTAAAGTTATCTAATGTGTGCTTCATTTTGCAGTCTGCTCCTCTGATGTGGATGTTGTTCAGGAAGATTTAATAATAGTTCAAGCTGGAGAGGATGTGAATCTTACTTGCAACTTTTCACAGTTTCTGGAGTCAACAGCATGGTTTAAACAGACGGATGAAGGAAAATCTCTACAAATTGTGTCTTTACATTTTAAACAACCCAATTGGAATAAGGACTTTGAGAAACCAGATCATTTTAATGTTTTCAAAGGAGATTATCATTTTAATCTGACCATTTTAAAGACAAAGCCTTCAGACTCAGCCACATATTACTGTGTAGTCGCATCAAATTGGAAAATTGGAATGGGTGCGGGCACTAGATTACTTGTCAGAGGTATGTTTTCTTGCTTGTTATTTTTGCTTTGTGGGGAATGTGTTGGATGACTTGCGTTTTCTATCAAGTGTCCCTTTTATGTCCCTTTGTCAAGATGCAGCCGTAGCACACACAACTCTTCAGCAGTCTCTGATAGACGCGCTTCATCCAGGGGATTCTGTGAATTTGCAGTGCAGCATCTTCAGTGAGAGTTGTGCTGGAGAACACAGCGTCTACTGGTTCAGACAGAGCTTGGGAGACTCTCAAGGAGTCCTTTACACCAAAGGAGAGAGAAACGGTCAGTGTAAGAACAGCAGTGAGTCTCAAACGCAGAGCTGCGTCTACAGTCTCCTCAAGAGCAACATCAGTCACTCTGATGCTGGGATTTACTACTGCGCTGTGGCCACATGTGGAGAGATACTGTTTGGAAAAGGAACTGAACTCAATTTTAAAGGTAAGGTTTTAGAGATACAATTAGATACAATTACATACAATTTTAGAGATATTTAATTTTGCCACTGAGGAGGAGCATTTAAATCATATATTGTGGAAAATAATACCAATGCAGACTAATCTACGATGAGTAATATGAATTATGTCTTGAATGTTTGGTCATTTCAGAGAGCAATGTGAATACAACCCTGCTTGTTCTTGGGATTTCAAACATCATTTTTTTGACTTTAGCTGTTTTTCTGACCATAAAACTATACCAGAATCCGAATAAAGGTAAGGTTTCTTTTTAGCACACATTGATAACACATATACAGTATTTATATAAACATGTTTATGAAAATGCAACAGTTGCCACTACAGAAATATTATATTTGATTGCCTTTTTAATAAAAAAATTTTCTTATTCACCCACAATCCACAAACCTCAAGAGAGTCAAGTAAGTTTCTATTTTTTTTTTAAATTCAAATCATATAATTATTAATTAGAAGCATACAGTAAGTCTTATCATGAACAAATGATTATGCTAGTGGGTCTCCTTAAAACACTTTATCCTCATTTTATGTGACATTGTCTTTGTTTCTTTTTCTGCATTATTATAGGGTGAAGACATTCTGAGTTATGCTGCTCACAATTCTTTCACTGCAAATGGACTCAAAGTAAAGATTTCTCAAGAACATTCTCTTGTGACATACAGCATCTATAGTGAAATAATGCCTATAATCGCAAAACAGAAGTAACAGTTTCCCGTTTGAGCCTAAATGCGGCATAAGTTTATGAGATAAAACTTGCTTCACTGTATATTTTCAGTACTGCTTTATAACACACATATACACATGTATACAGATTTGCAACAATTCCAAGTCTTTTTCATATTATTCTGTAATTTCATTACCTTTTTAACATGTTATTTTAACATGTTATTTGAGTTTTACATATAGTTGCTTGCATGTACATATGGCCATTTATATATAACAGAAACCAGACCACAGATTTTTGTCTGTAGTTGTCCAACTGTTTAAATGGTGTTATATGTAAAATGATGAATACTATGTGATATCTACATACATGTCTTTAATCTTTCCCCCAAAAATGTAACAATATAATAGGAGTAGCCTCGCATTTCTGTTGTGCAAGTAAATAACAAAAACATTAAACAAAATCTGCTTTATCCATCGTTTCTGTATCCGTGTCTTTTTTATACTTAATACACGTTCAGTGTCATTGACAATGTATTACAGTTCCCTTTCAGTCGGTCACGTTCGACGTACGTGACCGACTGGGATCTGTTTTCAGATACCAATCTACTTTGAGTGATTAAAAACGAGCCAATGGACATTAGCATGCGGTTCACGCATTCCACGCACCGCCCCGCAGCGCGGGTATAAATACGGAAGTGGAATACCTCATCATTGCTTTTTAACTTCGGAGCCGAACGGTTTGCTGTCTCGAGGAGGATCGCTCTCTTACCTGGGTGCTGGTGTGACGGCGTGTGACATACACTTGTTCCTGTGTTGGTTGGCAGGGCGTTTCCGTTCTTGAGTGCTCACACGCAGGCTTGCAATCGGACTGCTGTGAGCCGCGGCCATCTCCCTGAGTGCTTCAGCACTTCTAAAAGAGCATTTCCTTCTAAAAGAGCAACACGGTTTGACCCTGCGTCTTTTTCAAGATGTCATTCAAATCGTGTGTTTCTGGATGCGGTTGTTTCCTGTCCTCATTTGACGGCCACGATCTCTCTCGCATATAAACATGTGAGATTGCGTTCATGTTCTCTCAGGAGAATGTGATCACGTCGGCTCATTGTTCGTCTCAACTTTCTTGTAAGGCCTTGAGCGTTCAGCGCGCCGTGTGCCGTCGAGCGCCTGCTGACAGCGGGGGTTGTCACGGCAACCCAGCGCGTCACTCGGCGCTCTAGATGCGCGGTCAAGACTATGAAACCTCAAACAGGGTTGAGTCCCTTCGCCGAGTCGTCGAGTCTGACGGCCACGCTCACTGTCTCACATGCCTGCTGGTAGCTTACAGATGGGATTGCTGGTCCTAAAAAAAAAGAACAAAAAAAAAAAGAAAGGGGGCCAGCATTTCATTTGGGGCTTTGGCAGAGGACAGATGTCAATTGCTGCATCGGAGAGAGAGCTGTTATGCGCTGGAAATGATAATGCTGAGTTTCACACTATAATAGTGTGTGCTCATGCTGAATCAGATTCAGAGTTGACAGCCATGCTTTCCTGGGTGGCTGAGGCGTAGTGCAACACGTAAATCGCCTTGCCTGCCCCTGTGCCTTTTTTTCCCCCGATGTGCATCGGAAAAATTCAGCAGTGTGGAACTATTTGGTGTCTGTATAAGTTTTCCCTCTCTCACTACCCTCTGTCCTGCATGCACGAGGGTAGTCCCGACCCAGGGGTAATGCAGGAACTGCGTGCGGTGATGGAAGTCACTGCACGCTCCCTGGGTCAGGCGATGTCCACACTAGTGGTCCAGGAATGTCACCTGGGGCTAAACCTGGCAGATATGCGTGAGCCCGACAAAGTGCGGTTCCTCAACACCCCTGTCTGTCAGGCTGGCCTCTTCGACGACGCCATCGAGAACTTCGCCCAGCAGTTCTTGGTGGCCCAGAAGCAGACGGAGGCGGTTTAAAAAACATCCAACCGAGAGAAGAGCAAACTCTGTCCCACACAAAGGATCTCTTATCTCGGTATGGAGCTGGATTTCGGTCAACCGACTGCACGCCTCACAGAGGAGCGAGTCCGGTCAGTGTTGTACTGCTTGAATACATTCAAAGGCAGGACAGTGGTCCCACTGAAATTTTTTCAGAGGCTCCTGGGGCATATGGCATATGGCATCTGCAGCTGCAGCTGCGGTAACGCCGCTCGGATTGCTTCATATGAGACCGCTTCCACGCTGGCTTCACGGCCGAGATGGGCGTGGCAGAGCGGCAAGTACCGGGTCTCAGTTACTCCTTACTGTCGCCAAACCTTCAACCCGTGGGCGGACCCTTCATTTCTACGGGCGGGAGTGTCCTTAGAACAGGTGTCCAGGCATGCTGTGGTCTTCACGGATGCCTCATCCACGGGCTGGGGGGCCACGTACAATGGGCACGCAGTTTCGGGTCTGTGGACGGGGCCCCAGCTGCGTTGGCATATCAATTGCCTAGAGTTATTGGCAGTACGTCTCGCCCTGGGTCGCCTCAAAAAGCCGCTACAGGGCAAGCACATGCTGGTCCGTACGGACAGCACTGCGGCCGTTGCGTACATCAACCGTCAGGGTGGTCTACGCTCCCATTGCATGCTCCAACTTGCCCGCCATCTCCTCCTGTGGAGTCAGAAGCGTCTGAGGTCACTTCGGGCCGTTCACATCCCAGGTGTGCTGAACCAGACAGCCGACGAGCTCTCAGTCTCAGTCGACACCTCCGGGGACTCCACCCCCGGAGCATCCAGCTGATAGGGGACCTCTTCGGAGCCGCGCAGGTAGAACTATTCGCCACTCCGGACTCGACCCATTGCCAGTTGTACTATTCCCTGACCGGGGGCACCCTCGGCATGGATGCACTGGCGCACAGCTGGCCCCGGGACCTACGCAAATATGCGTTTCCCCCAGTGTGCCTTCTCGCACAGACACTGTGCAAGGTCAGGGAGGACGAGGAGCAGGTCTTGTTAGTTGCGCCCTACTGGCCCAACCGGACCTGGTTCTCCGAACTCACATTCCTCGCGACAGCCCTCCCTGGCCGATCCCCCTGAGGAAGGACCTGCTTTCTCAGGGGTGGGGCACTCTATGGCACCCGCGTCCAGACCTCTGGAAACTCCATGTCTGGTCCCTGGACGGGACACGGAGGTTCTAGGTGACCTGCCACAAGCAGTGGTAGACACCATCACTTCTGCTAGAGCCCCCTCTACGAGGCGCCTGAAGTGGAACCTGTTCATTGAGTGGTGTTCTTCCCGCCGGGAAGACCCCCGCAGTTGTTTGATTAATGTCGTGCTTTCTTTCCTGCAAGATGGGCTGGAGCGAAGGCTGTCTCCCTCCACCCTCAAAGTGTACGTCGCCGTATAGCGGCGTATCACGATGCAGTGGAAGGTAAGTCCTTAGGAAAGCACGACTTAATCGTCAGGTTCCTCAGAGGTGCGAGGAGACTGAATCCTCCTCGTTCAACCTCGGTACCCTCTTGGGACCTAGCCCTGGTGCTGAGAGCACTTCAGGGTCCTCCCTTTGAGCCTTTACAGTCTGCAGAGTTAAACATCCTGTCCATGAAGACAGTGCTCCTGACTGCATTGGCCTCAATCAAGAGGGTAGGGGACCTGCATGCACTTTCGGTCAACGAATCGTGCCTAGAATTCGGGCCGGCCAACTCTCACGTTGTCCTGAGACCTGCCTGGATACGTGCCCAAGGTTCCCACCACTCCCTTCCGGGACCAGGTGGTGAACCTGCAAGCGCTGCCTTCGGAGGAGGCAGACCCAGCCCTAGCTTTGTTGTGCCCGTCCGCGCTCTTCGCGCTTATGTTGACCGGACCCAAAGCTTTAGAACCTCAGAGCAGCTCTTTGTCTGTTACGGAGGCCAGCAGAAGGGAAAGGCTGTCTCCAAGCAGAGGTTAGCCCACTGGATAGTGGATGCTATCGTCTTGGCTTACCAGTCCCAAGACGTGCCTTGCCCGTTTGGGGTGCGAGCGCACTCCACAAGGAGTGTAGCTTCCTCCTGGGCGCTGGCTCAAGGCGCCTCGGTGACAGATATATGTAGAGCTGCGGGCTGGGCAACACCTAACACGTTCGCTAGATTATATAGCCTCCGTGTAGAGCCGGTATCTTCCCACATCCTCGCCCCCAGTGGCCAGTAGCGCTGAGTGCCCGTTCTAGTGTCGGCTTGCAACGCCACTCCCGCCCCCTGGGCCGGATACGTGCGTCTATTATCTCCAGTTGTGTTCCCTGGAAACGGCTAACCCTGTCGAGCTCCTCCGTTACCCCTTCGGTGTCAGACGTTGCGGCCGTCTGACGCCAGGCCTGCACCCGTATGCTTGTGGAACGTGTGTGTAGGCTGGGGTCCATATGTAGCGGTTCCCTAACGGCAAACCCATATGTGTATTCTCCACGGTACCAGCTACCCTACTCGGCTAGCCCCGTGTCTTTCCCTTGACAGAGCCCACTCTGTCGTCTGTGGTGGTGTTCTTTCCCCCCGGGATCAGGTTGGATCCACCCCAGAGACTGCCATATGTAGTACTACCCTGATAGGTTAGTCCTTATGTGTATTCCGCCACCTCTCCTTCCATTGAAGGATGTGGCTCCGCAGCGTACCATCTCCACGAGACGGGCACGCTTTCCCAGTGTTATCCAGTAGTCATACTGAGTGACCTTCCCTGCCAGGAGCCCTGACTCCCACTCCAACGTAGGATTGGTCCAGCGAGCTCAGGCAGGGCGCTGGAAGGGCCAGCATCCCTGGCGTGTTGGTAGGGATCCCAATTCGTCGGTCAGTTCCGATGTACGTCGAACGTGACCGACTGAAAGGGAACGTCTCGGTTACGTATGTAACCCTCGTTCCCTGAAGGAGGGAACGGAGACGTACGTCCCGTCGCCAGGTGCTGTGCTTCAGCTGAAGGCCCGAGTCACTTGTCTCGGCTCCTCAGTTGAAAAGCAATGATGCGGTATTCCACTTCCGTATTTATGCTCGCGCTGCGGGGCGGTGCGTGGAATGCATGAACCGCATGGCTCGTTTTTAATCACTCAAAGTAGATTGGTCTCTGAAAACAGATCCCAATTCGTCGGTCAGTTCTGACGTACGTCTCCGTTCCCTCCTTCAGGGAACGAGGGTTACATACGTAACCGAGACGTTATTCAAACAGACTCTTCATTTAGCAAATTTGCTATTTCATTTAAAAATATTTCCACTAACACATTTAACAAAAACATTAACTGAAATTAAAACTACTTACGTGTTCTCTATTGATTGCATAACATATTTCATACATTTTTTGACTAATGTTAAAAATGCTAAACTAACCTGAAGTCATATTAATACCTAAATTATGTTTTTTGAAAATGTAAAAATGCATAAAGTTTTCTGTTATGGGTTGGTTTAGGGGCTAGAAAATGCCACTAGCTCAGTATAAAAATCATTATGCATATGGAATGTCCTCATAATGATAGGAATAGTGTGTGTGTGTGTTAATACACATAGCAAACATATTCAATTTACTCACACAATTATCATTATTTTACTATGAATAAAATGAGTCACCTGTAAAAACTCAGAGCTAACAAATAATCAGGACACTGACAAAACAAGAAGTTACTTTTACCATATTCTCCATTTCTGAATCGTGTCTTTTTACCCTGGATGTTGAAAATAACTGACAAAATCATCTCCAAGAAATAGTAGAGGCCTGCAGAGATATTGAAGCACATGCATGGCATGTGGAATTGAAATACATGCCTTTTTTATAGTGGAAAATTATTACGGCCAGCAAAGCCACATGCTGGTGTTACAGGTGGCTAAATAAATAAATAACTGCTTTATTTTTATTTTTCATTCTCATTTATTTCTATGTATTTACTCATTTACTCCTGATACTGTACAGACTTGGTTAGTGTATAAACAAAGGCTACGTTCACACTGTCGGTCCAAATCCTATTATTTGTGTATCCGATTGGAATCTGATCTAAAATTATTGACTGTCCACACTGTGTTTCGCAACTGTTCAGATCCAATTTGTGTGTCCATGCAGCTCTTTCGTTTTCGGGAATATCTGCATTGGTTTCTATTGGCAATGACGTTGCGTTGGTAGGCATAAGCCAAAAACAACAATAACCGCAACATAGAGGGGTTTGCATTACAGATGTTGTCTTATTTACAACATGACAATAGCTGCGTTTCCATTACAGATTTGCGCAAAACTTTTGCGATATTTTCAAAATGTTGATAAAAACCTATCGCGAAATGACGGCGTTTCCATTAACCAATGTTATGCGACTAAAACTTATTTTTCTCCTCTCGTGATGTCATTCCAAAAATTATGCCACGTATGTTAGTAGGTTTATGTATATCCCAGCCACCACACTAGCCATTATTTTTAATCGGAGACGCAGGCGTGTTATCCAAGCATTAATGGCAAGGAAAGCACCTTATACTTGGGAGCAGCCACGTACTGTATGTGGGTATTTCTCCCTCATATCTGCTTCATGGTCTTGATGATAATTTGTGGCATTTCTTTGTTGTTTAGAATCCAGTATTCCTGTAATTCTATAGTCTTTTATGAGTTTAATAAAGAACTCTGTCTCGTCTTCTGTCCTTCTGTCCACGTCATCTGTAAAAAATGAAATGAAATGAAAAAATGTTTCCGAAAATTTCGCAAAATTTCGCAAAACACACAATAGATATGTGTCCACAAGACTTTTGACTAATGGGTGTTGTTGCCTAGAGTTTTTGCTTCAAACTGATTTGAGAATCATTGTGCCTACTCACTCACATAAAACAATATATTGATTTAAATTTTGTAAGACACTTTTTCTTTACAAAGGCCGTATGTGAAGGGGTGTGAATGATCATGAATAATGCTGTGATTCACACCTGAGAGAACAAAAGAACGCATAATGAGCCGCATAATGAATGAGCCTTTGAGTCAGGTATGTGACTGAGAGGGAGCTAAGGAACAGGACAAAGGAAATATATTTTTTTGTAGTTTATTTAGAATATAGTCAACAAAATAAAGTTAGAGACAAAGGCACAATGTCCTGTGTGGGCCAGTATCAGGTCACTATGATTCTCAAATCTGTGAGATAAAAGAAAAAAAAAACCTGATAATCTGTGAGGATACTGATAACAGGATCAACTATTGTATTGACCTTAATATAATGTCCACTCATAACAGAAAACATGATTGCTGATATTGCACAGCATGTGAACAAAATTTTGTATAGGCCTATTATATTTAAATTATATACAGTACCGGTCAAAAGATTGGACACATTACTATTTTTTATGTTTTTGAAAGAAGTCTCATGGTCATCAAGCCTGCATTTATTTGATCAAAAATACAGAAAAAAACATTAATATTGTGAAATATTATTACAATTTAAAATAATGGTTTTCTATTTTAATATACTTTAAAATCTAATTTATTTTGGTGATGTAAAACTGAATTTTCATCAGCCATTACTCCAGTCTTCAGTGTCACATGATCCTTCAGAAATCATTCTTATATGCTGATTTATTATCAATGTTGGAGACTGCTGTGCTTCTTAATATTTTTTATAACCTGTGATACTTTTTTCAGGATTCTTGGATGATTAAATGAAGTAATGGCTGATGAAAATTCAGCTTTACATCACAGAAATAAATGATATTTTACAGTATATTAAAATAGAAAACCGTTATTTTAAATGGATTTTTTTCTGACAAAATACGTTTTAATGGCTACAACAAGTAGGATGGATCTCCCAACAAGTATGGATCTGCCTGAAGCTTCCTCGGTCAAAATCGAGGGGTTGAGGGTCTGTCCAAATAAACTTTAATCACCCACTTGGCGAAGTTGAACACTCTTCAAAATGGCGGGGTTTCCCCGAGGGGAAATGCGTAGGGAAATTTGCCAGTGTCTAAAAGTGGAGTTAAACCGAGCGGCAACCTTACGACTTGAAGCGGCAACCGGTCTCTTGAAGCCAACACGGAAGTGACTTAAACTGCAATTCATTGACTGGCCGCTAGAGACAGGCTCCAAAAGGGAGTCAATTCCATATCTCCCCCATGTTAAAATCCATGTTAAAATACTTTAAAAACTTTACAGCATAAAAAAAATATGTTTACAGCCTGGTACAAAAATTGGTTTTGGTCTAATAGCTAATTTTGCCCTTCATGACAATTGTGAGGGGGGTGAATTTTTTTATAACTCACCAATTTAAATTATATTAAGCCTTAAAGTTCTGCATAATTAAGAGCCTGGCCATTTGAGTAACAGGTGGATTGCCGCTGCTGTCACTACTAGCCAGGAGTGACGCGTTGTGACACGCTGCCAAGATGGCGACGGCCGGCTCCGCCAACTTTTGGGATTCAAAAATGCTCTTCAGAAACCTACAGGTGACATCACGGACACTATGTCCATATTTTACAGTCTATAAGTTAAACACAGTTGTTTTGTTTGGCCTCTTGTCCGTTATTTAATCTGGTTTTTAATTAATTATATATATATATATATATATATATATATTCACGATCGATTCATTCTGAAACGAAACAAGGTTTTAAACAAGGAAATTATTTGAATTTGGCACACCACCGTGAGCGAGGCTCATCCAACAAGCGTAAGGATTTGAGCTTTAACAAGGGCCAAATTGTGATGGCTAGACGACTGGGTCAGAGCATCTCCAAAACTGCAGCTCTTGTGGGGTGTTCCCGGTCTGCAGTGGTCAGTATCTATCAAAAGTGGTCCAAGGAACAGCAGTGAACCGGCGACAGGGTCATGGGCGGCCAAGGCTCATTGATGCACGTGGGTAGTGAAGGCTTGCCCGTGTGGTCCGATCAAACAGACGAGCTACTGTAGCTCAAACTGCTCAAGAAGTTCATGCTGGTTCTGATAGAAAGGTGTCAGAATATACATTGCATCGCAGTTTGTTGCGTATGGGGCTGCATAGCCGCAGACCAGTCAGGGTGCCAATGCTGACCCCTGTCCACCACCAAAAGTGCCAACAGTGAGCACGTGGTCTGATGAATCACGTTTTCTTTTACATCACGTGGATGGCCGGGTGCGTGTACGTCGCTTACCTGGGGAACACATGGCACCAGGATGCACTATGGGAAGAAGGCAAGCCAGCGGAGGCAGTGTTCTGCTGGGAAACCTTGGGTCCTGTCATCCATGTGGATGTTACTTTGACACGTACCACCTACCTAAGCATTGTTGCAGACTATGTACAACCTTTGATGGAAATGGTATTCCCTGGTGGCTGCAGCCTCTTTCGCCAGGATAATGCACCCTGCCACAAAGCAAAAATAGTTCAGGAATGGTTTGAGGAGCACAACAACGCGTTTGAGCAATTTAATTAACACTTTCAAGGTCCAGAAAGGTAGTAAAAACATTGATAAAATGTTTAAATGTTTTAAAATGTTTAAAACTCTCACTCCTGTATGTATATTTTAGGTTACAATAAAACGAAATATATGTCATAAAACACCACTCTGCCTCTTTTCATTTTCATTAAAAAAAAATATTAAACATATTTATAGCCATACAAATGTGGTTCAGGCAACGCATACCTAAATTATCTTCACTGTATTAACCGAAAGAGCGATACTCATCAGCACACTGCAATGTCGAACAACTGTACATACATGCTGAAAAAAATGAAAAACATATTCAACACTGCATAGACCTACACAGAGATATTTGTTTCACAATTCTTACCCTTTCTGAATGACCCTGATCTCCTTGATCCATGTTACAAATCTAAAACCACTCTCATTTTATGAATTTTAATGCGTTCTTCAATAGCTGAACATTTCTTACCTCTGTATTAACCGAAAGAGTGTATTCACTTTAAGTGTACATTGGTTGTACTCACGTTATAATGTATAATATGACTGAAAACACTGTGGTTGTCTCTTCAAGTCGTGCATAACATACGTGTAATAGGTCGATTTCGAACATAACCTTGTAGGCGTAGGCGCGTACGAGGCCTCGATCGCCACAGGCCACACGCACGCGGTGTACACACACTCAAATGTTCAGAAACAAGAACATTTCGATTACTTTGTTCTAAACTTTAAATTATTAGCTGATATTAACAGCAAACCTTCTGACAACAAGTATTTGGCTAACTGGCTAGAATGTTACCTGTTATGTTAAAGCTACCTTTATATCAAACTCACCACCGATTATTTAATAGTAAAATTTATATCTTCACATTTGGGGGGTGGGGGGGGGGGGGTTATATTTAGAAATACACATCTTTAAGATATTTAATAACATTTTACTTCTCACCTGGCTGGTTCTTGCAGGTAGTGCCCCCTACTTGGTTGCCGGGTGTATATCCCCTGCCATTCCGCTCTTTATGTAATTAAGTGTGTAAATAGAAAGCAAAATAATAATAATAAAAAATCTCATGGGAATTGATTTGATCTATTTTACCTATCCTATATTATTGATCATTGGATGGATCTCCCACCCACAAAATTGTAGGCTATAACCTTATGAGATTAGTTGGGTTTGTGACAAAATCTGGCAACCATTAAGACACGCAATTAAAAAACACGCACATAAAATATTTCACTTTTTTTGACTATATGCTAAATGCCTTAATATACGGGTTACCTTATGAAACGATGTATTATAAAATTCCTAAAATGAAATTACCTCAAATAAACCAAAAAACGTCCTCTGTCGGGCTTGTCTGTTGGAATTTTACTGTCATCAATTTAACAGTAATATAAGGATTACTATAATTATTTTCCCACTCTTTTGTTTTTTTTTTTAAATAGCATAAATTGACAGCAACTTTCCTGTAAATAGTTTCTACAGTAAACTTTCACTGATAATACAGCAATAATAATGCGAAAACAACAGAAATCATTTACAGTGTATTTATAACAAACGAAATATAAAACAACTCTGCCTCTTTTCGTTTACATTTAAAAATATATATATTAAACATATTAATATGGTTCAGACAATAAGTGTGCATATATATGATTATCACTCTGTAATAAAATTAAATATGACATAAAACACAACCCAGTCTCTTTTTGTTAAATGTCAGTTTATATGTGATCAATAATAGCCATTATAAAAATATAAGTAAAAGGTATAAGAAGCTATACAATAAATAACGCAAACAATTCAGTCAAGCAAAGGCAGCGCTAGTAGGCTACAACGGTAAAGTTAAACAGCCTAAAAATATAAAGTTATGAAACTTCACTTTGCCCTCAGCCAAAACGATTTGGCAGGGAACAAATTATAGATTCATGAGACCAAAGATCGCCCATTAGATCTACACAAGACGAATTATATCTCATGTTTAACCACTACAGAAACATTAGAGCCAGCGGCAAACATGAGAAGGACTAGCCGAGGAAAGGCTGCTCTCGGCGGGGTTAACAAGCGCTGAGCGCCCGGTGATCGACTGGATTTCACAACTCCGAAAACGCCAGATAAAAATTTTTAAATAGGCGCTCTCTTTATAAATAAACCACAGATTTGAGCTTTAAACAACTACATTCTCGCCTGAAAAAGTCTTAAAACTACATTTTGTGAAACATTAACAGTAGTATTTTTAAATTACGCGGGTTTCGCGACTGATGACGTTTCACAAGTTCACGAGAACACAAGTACAGACAAGAACGCATATTGAGAAACGGCCATTGTTTCATGTCTGTACAATCATAGCGTGACGGCTGCTGCACTTCGAGGGACTTGAGTCGTTGAATGACACTCTGTGCCTCATCAAACTCAATCCAAATCCCTCCATTTATTGTACAACCACAATTATCCGCTGTGTTTGCAACGTCTTCCCTCAACTGTAAAACTTTTCTATATATAAAATGATAATCGAGAGGAGAATTTCTTTCGCAGAAATCAGCTAAAGCTAACAAATCATACACAATCCCTCTCCAAACACGTTCAGATCCCCCTGACGTTTTGCGTCGCTCTAACTAGTCTTCAAACTCCCGCTGTAATGATGTATAGTTTTTCTGTCCAATGACAGTGCGTGTTACTTTTATAAGTCAGAGAGGGTTTGGCTCTTCAAACTGAGGCGAAAGTTGATTGGTTGCTCCCAATACTGTCCAATGGCATTTTTTAACTCTATTGACAAATGGATAAAGAAAAGCATTTGGCAAAACGACAAAAAAAAAAAGCAATTGGCAAATAGAGAGAGAAAAGCGTTTGCCAAATGCTTTTTTAAAAGGCGATTTAAAATGATTTATTAATGTACTTTTTATTGTTTTATTAATATACGTTTTAAAACATTAATTAAATAAACAGTTTTAAATGTGTCTATTTATTTATACATTTAAAATATTTTTATTTAATTTATTGTTTTATTGTTTTATTAAACTACATTTAAAAACACAAATTAAATAAACAACTTTAAATATGTCTATTAATTTGTCAATTTAAAAGTGATTTATTTATATAGATTTTTATGTTTGAATTATTAAATTGATAAATTGATTCTTCATTTTATTTTTAAGTGGCACTCCTGGTCCTCCATACTGCCATCCCCTTGATTCAAAACATTATTTAAATGTTTCATATTTGGATGCTCGTCATCTGTAAAAACATGCACTTTCATGTGAGGCCCTTTAAAGGTTTGTCTTCTGGTTACATGCTTCTTTGAAACATCTTATTTCTTGTTTTTTTTTTTTTTTTCTTCCCTGTGTCAAATCACATCATGCATTAGCAATAAAACAACACATTAACCACATCTTTTTGAGAGAGGCCAATTTACTAAGCAGTAGTATTTTTAATAGTGTCTAAATAAATGAGAGAGGTTTTTTTGAGCAATGGAAAAATGGTTAGGTTAGACTTCTTTTTTTTTTTTAGACATTTTGATGTGGCCAGGGGTGTGAAAGCAGAAAAGTTAAGGTGAAAGTGCACATGTGCCTCAGTTGACTGAAGCAGATACTGATGCTGGATGGTAAATACACAGTCTAATGATCAACCTTTATTCTTTACCGTGTGTGATAGTGTGCTCATTCGTTCACTTTTTCAGAGGAATTCAAAGCCGGAGGATAATTTTGTAAGACGACTGATCATGAGATATTACATTCTTTTGCTTTCCTCGACAATATGTAAATATACCTAAGTTTCTTTTTAAACATTAAAAAAGTCACCTATTTATTAACACTTTCAACTTTAAAGGTTACTATTGTGTGCTTCGTTTTACAGTCTGCTCCTCTGATGTGTCCTCTAATAATGTGGATATTGTTCAGGAAGATGTAAAAGTAGTTCAGGCTGGAGAGGATGTGAATCTTACTTGCACCTTTTCAAAGCTTCTGCAATCAACAAAAGCATGGTTTAAACAGACGGATGAAGGAAAATCCTTAGAAATTGTGTCTTTATATTTAAATCAACAACCCAATTGGAATAAGGACTTTGAGAAAATTAATCGTTTTAATCTTATCAAAGGAGATGATCATTTTAATCTGACAATTTTACAGACAAAGCCTTCAGACTCAGCCACATATTACTGTGTAGTCGCATCATATTACACCATTGGAATGGGTGCAGGCACTAGATTAATTTTTAAAGGTAAGTTTCACTGCTTGTTATTTTAGCTTTGTTTGATTTGTGGCATCTGATTTTTTATCCTTCCTATTTCTGTTCCTTTTATGTCACTTTTCAAGCTGGTCACACAACTCTTCAGCAGTCTCTGATAGACGCGCTTCATCCAGGGGATTCTGTGAATTTGCAGTGCAGCATCTTCAGTGAGAGTTGTGCTCGAGAACACAGCGTCTACTGGTTCAGACAAAGCTTGGGAGACTCTCAAGGAGTCCTTTACACCAAAGGAGAGAGAAACGGTCAGTGTAAGAACAGCAGTGAGTCTCAAACGCAGAGCTGCGTCTACAATCTCCTCAAGAGCAACATCAGTCACTCTGATGCTGGGATTTACTACTGCGCTGTGGCCACATGTGGAGAGATACTGTTTGGAAAAGGAACTGAACTCAATATAAGAGGTAAGGTGAAATGCAAATGTCTGGCTTGAAATGTTAAAATAGTTGGCTTTATCTCTCCTATCTGGGAAAGCATGTGATTCATATACAGGAGTACATGATACCAAACTTATCTAAAATGTTTTCTAAGAAAATAAAATTAATTTTGTTTCAGTGAGTGGTGATGTGAATCCAACTCTTCTTGCTCTTGGAATTTCAAACATTATATTTTTGTCTCTTCTTGTTTTTCTGGGAATAAAACTATGCAGGGGACAGAATAAAGGTAAGACTTTCTGAATAAAATTAATTTATTATGGTAATGGGAAAATTTACTAAAATTTAAAAACATAACCGCCATTTATAATAACAACAATTTTTTAATTTATTAAAGTGCCCGCACCTCAAGAGAATCAAGTAAGTACACAATTATCTTCCATTTGAGATCTTTTTCAAATCTTTAACAATGTATCTGTTTTATCAATTTAATATTAGATAATCAATTTTTTTGTCAGGGTTTAAAATGTTCTGTGTATATTATGCCACATCATGTGTCATGTTTCCTCTCATAATTGGAGTTTCTTTGTTCTCTTGATATTAGAATGAAGACAGCATGAATTATGCATCCATTAGTTTTGGTCAGAAACCTCTGAACACTAGAAGGACCAAATCAAAGGTCATTCAGGATCAGTCTCTGTACGCTCAGGTCAGATCACAGCAGTAACATCCAGAGGTTTAGACAAATGTTTAACTGGTTTAATGTTTTTATCATGATCTTATAACAGCATATTTGACTCCATCCATTTCTTCCTCAGATTGTCTCTGCTGATACCACTTTGAATATATATATATATATATATATTGTACTGGGCAATTATTTTCTCAAAAAATGTATATTATTATTATATATATTATAGTTTAGTATAATATATAATGCCTGTAAAGATCATGTCCTTTATTTCAAACATATACGTGTTGAAATTGTTAAAATGAAGTGCTCTAAAAGTGTTGTTTTTTTTACTTAAAATAACAGTAGCTAACAATGTCATCACAATACGGATTGCAAGATGAAAGCTGTCAGTGGCCATATTTGAATGTTTTTGTTAAACACTTAAAATGTTATTTTGGCTTTGCACCATGTGTCCTGTTAGATATATGCATTTCTTCAACAAAGTACTGATAATTGTATGTAAAGAAAGGTTTTTTTCTGGATTAATGCATGTATGTTGTGTTGTTCCTTTCTGAGCAACTTTGGAACTTTGTGTTATGATATGTTCCGTTTTACAGTCTCCTTATGCATCACTTGTGTGTAGTATGCTTCCTTTGCATCTACTAAATGAAAAAATGTATGTGCACGTAATGTGCATTTGTTTAAATGTGTTTGTTATGTTGTCTTTATTCTGTTAAATCAAAAGTTAAATTCTTGTGCTTGTATAAGATACAGTTTCCTGAAAAAGTACTATAGAGCACATTTAGTTGGTCTTTAACAAGAATTCTTAAAGGGATAGTTCACCCCAAAATGAAAATTGTATCATCACTTATCCGCCCTCAAGTTGTTCTAAACCTGTATAAGTTTCTTTCTTCTGTTGAACACAAAAGAAGATGGAAGTCAATGGGTGCCGTCAACTGTCTGGTTACCAACATTCTTTAACATACACTCACCTAAAGGATTATTAGGAACACCATACTAATACTGTGTTTGACCTCCTTTCGCCTTCAGAACTGCCTTAATTCTACGTGGCATTGATTCAACAAGGTGCTGAAAGCATTCTTTAGAAATGTTGGCCCATATTGATAGGATAGCATCTTGCAGTTGATGGAGATTTGTGGGATGCACATCCAGGGCACGAAGCCCCCGTTCCACCACATCCCAAAGATGCTCTATTGGGTTGAGATCTGGTGATTGTGGGGGCCATTTTAGTGCAGTGAACTCATTGTCATGTTCAAGAAACCAATTTGA
The DNA here is from genome assembly GCA_039654105.1 of Coreius guichenoti. NCBI lineage: Eukaryota > Metazoa > Chordata > Actinopteri > Cypriniformes > Gobionidae > Coreius > Coreius guichenoti. The sequence goes on from CM077168.1 coordinate 47,193,567, forward strand.
AATGATTCGAGCTTTGTGACATGGTGCATTATCCTGCTGGAAGTAGCCATCAGAGGATGGGTACATGGTGGTCATAAAGGGATGGACATGGTCAGAAACAATGCTCAGGTAGGCCGTGGCATTTAAACGATGCCCAATTGGCACTAAGGGGCCTAAAGTGTGCCAAGAAAACATCCCCCACACCATTACACCACCACCACCACCACCAGCCTGCACAGTGGTAACAAGGCATGATGGATCCATGTTCTCATTCTGTTTACGCCAAATTCTGACTCTACCATCTGAATGTCTCAACAGAAATCGAGACTCATCAGACCAGGCAACATTTTTCCAGTCTTCAACTGTCCAATTTTGGTGAGCTCGTGCAAATTGTAGCCTCTTTTTCCTATTTGTAGTGGAGATGAGTGGTACCCGGTGGGGTCTTCTGCTGTTGTAGCCCATCCGCCTCAAGGTTGTGCGTGTTGTGGCTTCACAAATGCTTTGCTGCATACCTCGGTTGTAACGAGTGGTTATTTCAGTCAAAGTTGCTCTTCTATCAGCTTGAATCAGTCGGCCCATTCTCCTCTGACCTCTAGCATCAACAAGGCATTTTCGCCCACAGGACTGCCGCATACTGGATGTTTTTCCCTTTTCACACCATTCTTTGTAAACTCTAGAAATGGTTGTGCGTGAAAATCCCAGTAACTGAGCAGATTGTGAAATACTCAGACCGGCCCGTCTGGCACCAACAACCATGCCACGCTCAAAATTGCTTAAATCACCTTTCTTTCCCATTCTGACATTCAGTTTGGAGTTCAGGAGATTGTCTTGACCAGGACCACACCCCTAAATGCATTGAAGCAACTGCCATGTGATTGGTTGATTAGATAATTGCATTAATGAGAAATTGAACAGGTGTTCCTAATAATCCTTTAGGTGAGTGTATCTTCTTTTGTGTTCAACAGAAGAAAGAAACTCATACAGGTTTGAAACAACATTAGGGTGAGTAACTGATGACAAAATCTTCATTTTGGGGTAAACTATCCCTTTAAAAGAGGAACTTGCTGAATGCTGAATTCAACATATGGTCTCTACTGCCACCTAGTGGCTTAGATCATTGGTATGAGATCCGTTGGTTTGGCCTCTTGTATATTGTATTCACATTCTAGTTCACAACACAGCAAAAACACACAAGAAAAAAACAAAACAAAGAACACAGCACAACAATACACATGGAAAGTACTTTATTTATGCCATTATATATCTTAAATATATAAAAACAAAAAGTAATATAAGAACAACGGTAATTGTACAGTGGTACATAAGTAGAATGCCTAGAATGTTTTACATTATTGTAGCGGTTAATGTTTATTACATGAACAAAGCAAATAAAAATCATTATACAGCATAATTATTGCAATAAGATATTGGGGAAGATATTCACTGTGACTGGTCTTTTAGTCATTACAGTATCAGCCCATTAATAACTACTCTGTAAAAAATAAATCGGAAAATGTACTGGTAATTTTCTGCCAGGACATTATCCAGTAACTTTACGAAAATTTCCGTTAACCCTTAAAACACAAACTAATGCAATGTGTAATTCAAAATACAGGTAAAACACCAAAAAAAAACAATATGCTAAATTCCTTCTTATTTATACAGTACATTGTGCCCTGTTTTTAAGGACTTTTTTTACAGTGTATACTAACACCATTTACTGTTCAAAAATCATTTTCAGATGTGTTCAAATAAAATGATGGTTATTAATGAATAATACCAACTAATATATACAGCCGGTTTGGGTTTTTGTTTTGCCGTGGTTTTGACTATCGTATGCCTGGTGTTTCTCTTCACTCTTCAAAGTGTTTGGTGGTGATGGATGAAGGCCAAAAGTTCACTTCCTCATACTACACAAAAAAAGAACATTCCAGACAATACAATCTTAACTTCCACAAAATTATCGTGATAAATCATGTGTTATAAGTGGCTTTACATCTGGAGAGTTTCATTTGACAAACCTGAATGATTGACACATCATCATCAGTAGTCTGGATTTGCTGATATTTGCTGTCTATTGAATTGATAGACTCTATAATAAAACAGACAATGGTTAGCCCTCACATATGTTATATAATTCTAACATAGGACATCTGACAAATAAAATATTAGGTCCCACTTTATAGCAGAAAAGGTGTTTTGCAATATAATATGAACACAATAAGTACATTGTACTTATTTTTTGATGTAAGTACATAGTAATTAAGGACACTTAATATAAAGTGGGACCAAATATTACATTAAAATAGTATGCGGTATATTTTACACTTCTCATGGAATTACTACTATGCTGTAACAAACTGTTGATTGTAGAAGCGAGACTATATGAATTCAAACCAAAACTTACCTTTTCTCCTCATGCAGCACAGCAACATATTGATCGTAATGTTTGATGTCAGCAGCACCGTAAGGCCAATTACAAAGATTAAGTGTGTGTTATGGCTCTTGAAGTTGTCTAAATCATGAGGAACAATATTTCATATTTATTATACATAGTATATACAATTATTCATAATAAACAATTTGGAAAGTTGTTGATTAGGATGCCTTCATATTAAAGAGTGTTGTCATGCAAACAGTTCATCATTTAGGACTGTATGACTGTATGATATTTTCTATGCAACAAATTGAAAGAGTTAAAATGGTGTTCGATATGTTGAAATGCTCACTCTTACCAGGATTCAGTTTAGAAACATTTCCAAATAAAGCCTCCCCACATGTGGCCAGTGCACAGTAGTAAATCCCAACATCTGAGGAACTGAACGTTTTCTTTGGGAGGTTGTACACGCAGGTCGGTGAAAGACAGCCAGCTTCAGAGCTCCCCACACACTGATCACTTGTATTTCCATTAATATAAATGGATCCTGAAGGAGATTCTCCTGATCCATGTCTGAACCAGTAGAGACGATGTTCACCTCCACCACTGACTAACTGATTTTGGATTGAACACTGTAGAGGCACATTTACCTCCGACTCAAATAGTTCAAACTTTGGCGATAGATGAGTGGGTTTGCTGGTTTCTGCTCCTAGAATGGATGATGTTTTGCATAAATATCTGTTTTTTTCCCCTCATATCATTACAAATGTTTTAACATGAAGGCGACTCACCTCTAATAACCAGACGAGTACCATTTCCAAAGTTAATGGTATTAGAGAAAGATGTTGCACAGTAGTATGTGGCTGAATCTGATTGTACGGTGTTCATGATCTTCAGATTAAAACGTTCAGTTTTTCTTGACACTTCAAAATGATTGCTATCAAATTCGTTGTGAAATTGGATTTCTGGTAAATAGAGAAGAGAAGAAGCGATGAGATGTGGTTCTTCTCCAGTGACTTGCTTGTACCATATAGCCAGACTTTGTTTTGTTGAAATGAAGCAGGACAATACTGCAGTCTCTCCTTCATGAACTGATAAAACTGAATCCAGCTGTATGGTGTTTCCATATAGTCCCACCACTGTAAAAGAATTAACATTGTACAATTAACACTAAAAAGAAACGTTGATATCAGACTAATTATATATTTTTTGAAATATAGACCTACACATTTCTGTTAAGAGTAAAACAATCACACAAAGTTTTTTATCCATTTTCTTCTTCAGGCTGAGAAGAGAAGCTCAACCAAAGTTATATCATGTTGTATAACATATACTGTGACGCACTGTCACATGATTCTGTTCTGTTAGCGCTATTACCCATTTCCTGGACCTGACACAGTTCTACAGACACCACAACCACAGATTAGATTCATGCATACGCTAAAATACAATCAAACATTTGGAATATGTATTATTTTCCATGGTATTCTTTTTTAGTAACATTTAGTAACATATTTTCATACATGTTCAGTGGTTGTGCGAGTACTTTATTCCCATCAGTGAACCTTCATAAAAAGCTTTCTTAGCCCTGGCCTCATTAGCTTATCAGTTGTCTTTTCTCTATATGTGTCTTTTACACTGACTGGTTTTATTTACTTGTAATTTAATAGATGTGATAATTACAGATGTAATTAATGATTCAGTGACAGATAGTTTCTGTGTATGCAAACATTGTCAAAATGATAGGATTACAGTTTCATGTCAGCGTGTTTTTTGTTGTTTTTTTTTGAGAGAGAGAGAGAGAGAGAGAGAGAGAGAGAGAGAGAGAGAGAGAGAGAGAGAGAGAGAGAGAGAGAGAGAGAGAGATAGTTTAGAAGTTGTCTTTTATCTTGTGTTAGATGTTATCTGTCTTGATGGCCTCATTTGTTCCACCACAGCCACTGTATTCACCCGTTTTCTCATATCTGTCTTAGATTTGTGAAGAATAGTATTCAAATTCTTAGATTTAGCTTGTTCCAAAATCAGAGTGTTATTGTTTTGATCTTTGAATAGATACAAATCTGTCATTGATAAAAGATGTAAGTCATCTGTAGGCCCTTTGCTCTGAATATATGGTCTCTGCTGCCACTTTGTTGTTTTTGGATGTTGGTGCAAGATCTGTTAGTTTAGATATTGATTCTTAAAGCCATTTACTTTTATTGATTTGAATGGTTTCTTTCGATGAATGGATTCGAATATGAACGAAGGTCTTACGGGTTTGGAATGACATGAGGGTGAGTAATTAATGACAGTATTTTCATTTTTGGGTGAACTAAACCTTTAATAGTTTCTTCCACAACAGCTACATCGCCTTGTCTTATCGTTAAAGTAGTGCATATTTATAAGCGTATTGTTCAGCAAAAACAGCCTGTATTTGACCAAAATTCCAGAATCGGCAGCAAGCTGACTATCTATAGACAGCCTAGTGCAGTGGAAGTAGGTTGTCAATAAATGGGACACTAAATATCATTTTAGCTTTAATAAGATTTTCCCAATAAATAGGCAAGAATAAACCTGGCAACTTCCATGATTCCAGTTCTTTCCGAATGCAACAAGCTCATAATCACAAGTTGGAAGTTGGAAATTTCCAAGCATAAAGGCCACCCTAAAGGAAATTGCTTTTTTTTTTTTTTTGTTCCTAAATATATATGATGATCACTAATATATTTTCCTTTTTATTAAATATTGATTGTCTAATACAATTTGTGTGAGAAGAAATTATAAAATAAGCTTGATTTTAAAATCATATAAATATAAAAACATATGAATGTAATAGCAAATAAAATAGAATATAATAGCAAAATATCATAGCCTACCATACTATCAAAATGTTGTACCATGGCATCATTTCAATCACTTTTAATATTCATATTTGCATTGTTTTTGTTATTGCATGTGTGAGAATAATTGTGACGTGAATGACTATTACTATTATCTTGCTACAGCTGCTTTACAGCAGAATTTGCATTTGTCTCATATTTGATGGCGTTTGCATAAATAATTCTGTACAATACTGTGTATTATTGTGAATCTGCTTAGAAACAATTTCTATTATATAAAGTGCTATAAAAATAATGGTGACTTGACTTGAATGAGAAGAAAAATGTTGAAAACTGTTGTTTAGGATGGTGTCTTTGTGGTGTTTGTTGCTATAGTATACTTTGTGAAATTAAAACAAAAAATGAGCCTTTAGCACTGTTTTACCATACCTTTATTTTCCAGAACATGCATTTCTCTCCTTTGCACATGTTTGGCCTCACCATACAAACATATGTACAAAAAAAAAAAAAAAAAAAGTTAAAAGAGGTTTCTGGACAATAGCAGGTCACTGGAAAATCCGATCAGATGACAAACAAATATTCATGATGATATTGTCTGTACTTCTTATACTGTGTTTTTGCAATTTTTGTTTCTATAGTGCCAGAAAATCCAACTAAATCTGATATGTTTTTTTTGTTATTGTGGAAAGGGAAGTAAATATCTGTGCACACAGAGCAATAGAACTAAATGCTGGAAAATATGGTAATATAAATTAGTTGGTCCCACTTTATATTAGGTGGCCTTGACTACTATGTACTTACATAAAAAAATAAGTACAATGTACTTATTGTGTTCATATTGTGTTGCAAAACACTTTTGCTGATATTGAGGTGGGATACGGGTAAAGTTAGGGACAGGTGTGGTGGTATGAGTAAGTTTAAGGGTAGGGTTAGGTGTAAGGGAAGTGTCAACAGTGTAATTATAAATGTAACTACAGAAATTAATTACAGATGTAATTACATGCAGGTAATTTTTTAGATATAAGTACAATGTAAAAACATGTATGTACACAGTAAGTGCATTGTATCAAATGATTAATTTAAATGTTAGTACATACTTAGTAGTTAAGGCCACCTAATATAAAGTGGGTCCAAGTAGTTTTCAGCTTTGCTGTTGACATGCTAAACCAGAATACAGTGTGTCCTCAGGGCTGCTCATCCTCTTCTCTCTTGAGTGTTTGGTGGCGTACAGTACAGTAGCGTAAGTCAGTTCCCTGTTCTAAAAGAAAAAGCAAATTTCCATGTTGTTTATCATATCGCTCATTATAGATTCATTAACAGTGACTTCAATCTGTTTTTAATCACCTGGTTTATTGACACATCATCATCATCATTATCCTCATCAGTAGTCTGCATTTGTTGAGATTTTCTCCCTGTTTTTAAATAGAGATATATAACAGTTTGAGATTTCATGTTTAAAAGAGAGACTTCTCATCGCTGACACAAGGCCTAAAAAGAAATGTCCAAATATTACAGCATTTTCGATTAAGTAAATAATAATAAAACAAAATTTCACTTCTGTTACACTACTGAACAGGCAATTCGTACAATATTCTGTAACAATATTAATATAAATTAAGCTCTTTACAGATAAATTAATCAAAATGCTTACCATTTTTCCACAAGCAACAAAGCAGAATATTGATGGTAACACTTATTGCCAGTATTGCTGCAAGTCCGATTTGAATGAATTGTCTTTTCTGGCTCTCATCTGAGTCTAAAGCATGAGAAGAAAAATTATTTTATTTGGTTTTATATTTTTGTACGCTTAAAATTATTTAGGCCTGTTTTCTCAAAAGTACAAACTCTTACAAAACTCTTGACTATAAAAACCTGACATTTCCAAATATAAATACCGTAATCAAATGTTCAAACTTACCATAATTCAGTTTAGAAACATTTCCGAATAAAGCCTCCCCACATGTGGCCAGTGCACAGTAATAAGTTTCCTTTTCTGGTGAATTTAACGTTTTCTTTGGGAGGTTGTACACGCAGGTCGGTGAAAGACAGCCAGCTTCAGAGTTCCCCACACACTGATCACTTGTGTTTCCATTAATATAAATGGATCCTGAAGGAGATTCTCCTGATCCATGTCTGAACCAGTAGAGACGATGTTCACCTCCACCACTGACTAACTGATTTTGGATTGAACACTGTAGAGGCACATTTACCTCCGACTCAAATAGTTCAAACTTTGACGATAGATGAGTGGGTTTGCTGGTTTCTGCTCCTAGAATGGATGATGTTTTGCATAAATATCTGTTTTTTTCCCCCTCATATAATTACAAATGCTTTAACATGAAGGCGACTCACCTCTAATAACCAGACGAGTACCATTTCCAAAGTTAAGGATATTAGAGAAAGATGTTGCACAGTAGTATGTGGCTGAATCTGATTGTACGGTGTTCATGATCTTCAGATTAAAACTTTCAGATTTTCTTGACACTTCAAAATGATTGCTATCAAATTCATTGTGAAATTGGATTTCTGATGAATGGAGAAGAGAGGAAGCGATGAGATGTGGTTCTTCTCCAGTGACTTGCTTGTACCATGAAGCCAGACTTATTTGTTTTGTTGAAATGAAGCAGGACAATACTGCAGTCTCTCCTTCATGAACTGATAAAACTGAATCCAGTTGTATGGTGTTTCCATATATTGTCTCAACTGTTAAAAGATAACAAACTTTAGATCTTTAGAAAAGTATTAACATTATTTGTTAAATTTATTTGGATATTATTGAAATGGCACTTACAGACTTCATACAAGAGGAAGATCATCAAACAAAGTTGTTTGTCCATTTTATCTTCATCCAGATCATTCTGTGCTCAAGCTAAGAAAAGTACAGTAGCTCACACAGAGTTAACTGTTATATGCACTTATACCTGATAGGATCACATGATTTTCTAAGTCAGCAAATCATGCTCATTTCCTGGACTTGACACAGTTTTAAGTGCACAGTGCTTCCAACCACAGACATAAAAGTTTGATCCATGTAAAATGTAACTGGATGATATATACTTCTCATTTTTCCAATAAAAGTGAACATTGAACATTTTACTTGTTCTCAGCTTAAAATTATAAGGGCATAAATGAAAATGTTATCAATGAATACTTTTTATTCGACACAGAACATATCTGTATTTGACTATTAACTGAAATGGGTGAGATTTGATCTTCCTCTAACATTTAATATTATTTTTTAAATATATATTTTCAGTAGTTTAGTTCAGTTTCCTGTGTTTTCAGTTAGTTTCCTTGGTTATTCACTGTCTGATTATTGTTTGCACCGATGTTCAATTGGTTAATTGTTATTTAAGCTGTGTGTTTCTTTCAGTTCATTGTCAGTTCTCGTTGCATTAGGTTTGGTTGTTCTGTTTGTGAGTTCTGTATAAATAAAAACTTAAACTGCTTGCATTTATATCCTGCTGAGGTCTTTATTGCAACCAATTGTGACAGAAAAACTGGCCAAGCAATGGATCTAGCAGCAGTTAAAATTCTCCTCCTCTCGCATGGGAACCAGTCCCTCGAGAGACACGTGGGCTTTCTTGGAATTATACCATCTCGTGCATTATGATGACAACTCCCTGTGTGTTTTTCAATAAAGGTTTCAATGAAGGTCTCAATTAAGAGACAAGAGCGCGCCTGCAAGGAGAGGGACCTCGAGGGACGTTTAAGGAGTACGTAGACTGGGTACTCCTCCACAACGGTTCCACCTTTACCATCTGTGAGAGTGAGGAGAAAAACAGTGCACCGTCCACCGCCACCAGCCCAATGAGAGACCAGACTGAGCCCACCACTGCAGACACGGAGCCCGAGCCCGCCACGATACCAGAGCTGAAGCCTGAGGCCAATGTAGTCCCGGAGCCCAAGCCCGAGCCTGAAGAATCGTCTGACCATCTGAGCCGGTTCCTGAGGGAATACTGGTGGAGTTTGGGGGGATAAAGTGGAGCCCTAGTCCCTCTACTGTGGTGGAGGATGATTTGCTGATTGATTGGGAGAGTGATTGTATTCTGCCTATTTCTTCACCCAGCACCGAATTGTTAGAGTGTGTGTTGCCACCCTGCCTCCCATACCTCCTCTGCCTGTTTCTAGTCAGCCAAGTGACTGCTTGTTCTGCATCAACAAAGAGGATGAGCAGCCCAGAAGACACACTGTATTCTGGTTTAGCATGTTAACAGCAAAGCTGAAAACTACTTTATATTACCATATTTGCCAGCATTTAGTTATATTGCTCTGTGTGCTCTGACAAAGAGGGTCGTTCCTGTAATTTAAGTCTGTCCTGTATCATCCAAGAAAAAATTTGTGAACCCCTGCCTGCACTGCCCAGTTCTTCAGCCCTGCATGCACTGTCTCCTCACAGCCCTTCAGCTCCTCCTACATTGGCTCCGCCCATCTGCTTGGATTCACCTTGGGCTTCGTGTTAGCCAGGCCTGGAGTGTCGACCCACTAGCTCTGCCTAGAACCTCCAGGCCTGAAACTCCACCTCAGCCTGTCAAGCAGTCAGCTCCGCCTTGGCTCCTCACCCTCTCAGCTCCACCAGGCTTCCCCGTCTTTCCGGATTCGATTGGTCAATTGCCGCTCTACCTGTGCCATGGACTTCCAGGGCTTCAGCTGCGCTTCGTCCCTCCACCCCTTTGGCTCAGATGGGCTCCTCCTTACTTCCAGCTTCACCTTGGTGCCCAGTCTCTCCACCTTTGTATTAGTCCTCCGGTTGCTCATTGCTGTGGCTCTGCCCTACCCTGCCCTCCAGGACCTTCTGTGTCCCCCAGTCCCTTCTCTTCATCTGCTTTTCCTGGGTCTCCACAGCTAGCAGCTCCATCTTGGTCAGTCGTCCCTCCAGCTGTCAAGCCTTCACCATTGCTCCTCCCTCCCTCGACTCCTCCAGTCTTTTGTCTCCGCTCTTGTCTCCAGTGGTCCTGCTCGCGCCCCCCACCTAAGCCCCTCCCCCGCTCTCCTCTCTTGGAGACGCACCTTCTTGATGGGGGGGGGGGGGGTTGTTGTAATGTAAGGAATTATCTGTGTTCTTTGTTTAAATGGATTTTCACTAGTTTAGTTCCGTTTCCTGTGTTTTCAGTTAGTTTCCTTGGTTATTTATTGTCTGATTATTGTTTGCACCTGATGTTTATTTGGTTAATTAGTTTTGACTGTGTATTTAAACCCTGTTCTTTCTAGTCTCATCATGTGTACAGTGGTCGTTCTGTTTCTAGTGTTCTGAGTATTTTGAGTTCTGTTAAATACACACTGCTAATCGAATAGATCCGTTCCCTCACCTTTATTGCAACTGTCCGTGACAGCAGGGCTAATAGATTGATTTGGGTCACATGTATATTAAATAGCACTGCAACCTTTGACACAGAATATCCCTGTCCGTGGTCCTGAAACTACACAACTCATATAATATTTTGATGCACCATAATTAGTTTTCTACAGCAAATAAATTAAATATGATATAATCATATCATACAGCAGATCACATATTATCATCTTTGATTAGCTGCCATGAATGGAATGAAAAGTTGATATTGTCTTTATCACCTTTTCTTCATTCTGCAGTATAACTAATCAATAAAATACATGATAAACATAAATAATTTGTGTAATTTTTAAATATATTATATTTTATATATTTAGTCTATCATTTTAATCTATTTTATTACTTAACTATTGGTGAACAAGGCCTACTCTTGTAAGTATGTAATATTTTTCAATGTTAATGTACTTTTTAAAATACCTGTAACATGATAAACATGTTAAAATGTCCTATCACAGTTCATGCAGAGACAACTTTAAGTTAAATATTACAAAGTTAATTTGAAACTGTGGCTCTGTCAAAACATTACTGGTTTTTTTTGAGAATTATGACACAGCAACTCTGGCTTAACCGATTGTGTGAGTTTGAGGCGGGACTACCTGTTTATCTCAACAATAGAACCTGTCTGACAGTTATTTTTGCAGTCCCATTTGGGAGTTACATACTGTACTTCATCTTTTTAAAACAACCCTTTACGCACATGCATTTTTCATACATGCACACTTTCTAATTCATGCCTATTTTTGGTCTGCCATATGTTTGCTCTTAACTGTTATTAACACAAACAATGAGCTGATACGCATCAGAAAGGTGAGATTTTAACATGTGTTCATATTAGTAGGTTAAACTGTACTACTGGAAGCTGCAAAGCTTTGTCATGCAGTGCCCCATGAGAACAAATGTAACACCTAAAATCAAAAGTTTTTGTAGTTCACTCTTTCACATGTGGTAGCGATAAACCGACTAAGCAACAAAGCAAATGCACGTGACTGTTTTTTACACCTTTTTTTAGCAACATCAGGTACTGCGGAAACTTTTGACCTCTAAGATTGAGCTCTAGTGAAGCCTGCCTGCTTGATCTTTCCATTGTGTTTTTACTTTCATGCACTGACCACAAACGCAACACTAAGGCAGACAGTCTGCACTGTGAATAATTGAGGTTGCTGATCTGTCTGCTCTGTTTTCCACTGTAATGTTAAATAACATAGAATAACATAAAATAAAACAGTAAATAAAATACAGCACATCCTTATTGCATTTGTCAGATATGTATATAGTCTCTTTAAAGAAACAAAAACAAAAAAAGATGTAACTTTTAGTGGTGTGATAAAACAAAATATTAAAATGTATATTTTATTTTTTATTACTACATAAAGCAGAACCTAGAACTTATTGAAATTAGCAAAAACATATCAAGCCCTTACAATTAATTATATATCTGTTGTGTAATATTCTAACTTGCAGTGTTGTTTTGTTCTTCTTAATCGGTTCTTCCTGTTTTCAGCAGCAGGGGGAGCCGAATAAGGTAAGGTAAGAAAGCAGTAGCCTACTGAAACATGGTAAATGTTTAAAGGTACAATATGGGTGCTTCTCAAATGGAAGGCTGCATCCTAGTGAGGTTGTGTTCCTCCTAGTCCAGTCCTTCTGAGGCTTCTAGGCAAGAGTCCTCCTCCGCATTAAACGCTAGAATGAAACGGTCTAGTAAGAGCACATGGCTAAGTCACACATGTTCCTACCCCCACGGTCACTGCATGAAAATACTATTAAAACTTAATTTTGGAAAAATCCTTTGTATTAAAAATCTTAATATTAACTGGCTTTCTATTAATGCAATGCAGTGAATGACAACCGTATGTGCTCTCCCAGTGGTTTACATTATTGGCAGTTTAATGTTAAAGGGATAGTTCACCCAAAAATGAAAATTCTGTCATCATTTAGTCACCCTCAAGTTGTTCCAAACCTGTATTTTTAACTTTAATTTCTTTGTTCTACCGAACACAAAGGGAGATACTTGGAAAAATGTTTGTAACCAAGCAGATCTCGGCAGCCATTGACTATCATAGTGGGGGGAAAAATACTATTCATACAGGTTTGGAACAACTTGAGGGTGAGTAAATGATGACAAAATTTTCATTTTTGGGTGAACTATCCCTTTAAGTGACTAATTTACACCAAAACAAAAGATAACATGTATGCCTTGCCCTTAATCTCAGAAAACATTATTTTTGTCTTATATTTCATTATGAACTCAGGCAAGCTCAGTGCCGACTCGTTTTCCGTCAGTTTTTTTTTTTTTTGTGAATTAATTGTAATTGTAATACACATTAAAATGAACTCTGTTAGAGAGTTACATATGGCAGTTTATATGTTCAATAAAATACCTTACTTACCTGTTAAGTAATAAAAACTTTTACAACATTTCAAAGCTGATGTAACGTTTCTTCAGGTGGCAATTTTTGAATGTGTGCATGGTCTTCGGTGGATGGCCTTTGAACACTTGGAATATTTTTACTTTTTGAATAAATTGTGCCTGCAGTCGTATCTGCGCCTGTTATATCCTGTGTTTTATCTATCATATAATACACAAATGGGTAGGTTTAGGGATGGGGTTGGGTTACGTGTTCAAACGTGTCTAAATAGCGTAAATAAAAAAATAAAATAAATGTAAATAAAATTATGCTGGCTGATTAAATTGAGAATCACACTCCAACATGTCATAATGGCAAAATCATAACCCAATATATAATTTCATCATGACGATAACATTCCCATGCCCAGTGCGCCTGTGTATGACGCCAAAGGTTTCACATTCAATGGAGTAGGCCTGTGCGTCAACAAATGACGCTAAAGGGGTACCCTGTGCGTTAAAAAGTGACGCCGAGGGGTCCTGACCAAGCGTCAATATGTGACGAGTTGGGTGTAAGAACGTGTTGGATTCTAATTTGATCTAATATTTGATGTTTTTTTTTTTTAAATGTTGTAGATTTAAGTTGCAAATAGGAATTGCTAAAATCATTGAATATATTTTGAGACAATTTGTCTTCTTAATGATTTTCAGTTTTGTTCAAGGTAATTAGAGCAACAGTCTTTCAATAATGGAAGAATATGTAAAAGTATGGTATTTGGGGTAAAGGCACAATAATTAACATGATAATAAACAGCCGGCTGACTTTTCCATTTGTTGACATGACATGGTAAGATTCAGATGGTAAATATCATATATTAAGATGGGTGTCCACCTTAGAGGTAATTACCATATTCATAATCAAACCATCATATTTAAAAAAATATGATATTAATCATATCATATAATAAAATATCATTTATTGTTGCTACTGTAAATCTATAATAAATTATTTTGGGATCTCTTTCAATGCTTTCAGAATCTTTACTTTTTTTTAATAATTCTGTTTCTGTATTTTTAAAATATATTTTTATATTAACATATTTTAATGACAGTAGCCTATATGTATTGAACAAAAATGAATTATTTTATTTATCAAAATAAACAGAAATAGTACAAACTTTGCTAAAGTGATTGTTTTGAACAAGTATTAACTTAGACATTATTAAAAACATTTAAGTATTTGTATAAATAATGTGTGCCTTTTGTCCCGTGTGTGGGATAAAAGGCCCACCTTGCCACCTTATACATTTAAAAGATTTTTAAACAAAATAAACCACTTTTATGATTTATTTTCACACAAAATCTGTTGCTCCATCAATGTTTAATACCAACATATATATTTTTTTCTGCAATCATACACTATGGGTGCATTGAAAAGCACTTTTTTTAAGGTTTGCCTTTAGCCCCGTTGTACCCTACTATGTAAAGACTGTCCAGTGCGATCTCAGAGGCTTCTTGTAATAAACGTTCCTTCTGAGCAGGGTGAGCTATTTCTGTTTTTGGTAATGGAAAGGGACGTGAAGACAAAAGTTGCCGTAAGTATTTTTGTTGTGGTTTTAAATCACCAAGTGTTGTGAAAGAAAAATAAATGGGTCTTGTGGGTGGAAACTACTTAAACCATGATGCACGCTCATTTACAGTGCAGAGCAAAGGTCCTGATCCACTTTTACCTTTTTGTGACATTTATTTCTTTAGTGTTTTATTTTTATCACTTTTTTAATATTTATACGTATATGTATGTAGCCTATATATGTATAACTTGTGCCTGGTTATGCTTTTTTTAGTTCAGATCTAAGAAATATAAAGACCTAAAATTCAACCTTTCAAGTATAAAAGTGGGGAAAATTACAAAAAGCCATTTACGTAAACTCTAAATAAAATAATTAATGATTATACGATTAATTCCATTTAAGCTAAAATGATTCAAATGTACTTTGATCACAGTTATAAGTATACAAGACACAATAAAGCTGATCCGCTGATGTTCACTGTAGCAGTTTTTGCTCTACACTAATCAGTTTCTTCCTGACTCTCACTCAGCAGGATATGATGTAATTCACTCGTTCCGCCCCGTTTCAGTTTGACTCACATGTTTAGCCTGACCACTTTCCATTATATCTCTTGCTCTCTTACTTTTCTGCTGGACTTGGATGAAATGAAGAGATTTTCCTGATGGAAATCATGTTTTCTTCATTAATCATTTATGGGTAATGGGACTAAGAGCTTGTGCCAGTGCCATACAGTGAGGAAGCAGAGCGTTGAGCATGGGCGTAGAATACATCTGCATTTTTAATAAAACTTAAATTCGTTGAGAGGTTTTCATGGGCTAATGTGAATAAATCTAGATTTAAATTTAAAGAGACAAGATCTATGCATGACCTGACGTTTTATTCTTATCCAAAACGAGGCGATGTGAACGTTATGGAGCACTAAACACTCATGTAATTTAATGTATGTTTCATTCATACTGGAAGCTGGAGGGCGCCGTCTTGCAGAAAGTCCGAAAGGACTCGTAGAAGAAGTAACTTAGGACGCTCGAGGAAACCCCTTATATGGACAAAGACATCCGAAATCCGAAATCGCATACTTCCCTACTATATAGTAGGCGAAAAACAGTATGTGACAAAAGAAGTATGTCCGAATTCACAGTACTCATAAAAGAGTAGGCAAGTATCCAGATGACCTACTACTACTGGCGAGATTCTGGAGTGTGCATACGATGAACACTTTACTATCCCATGAGGCCACTGGAGAGGATTTGTGAATGGCAGTGAAGCGACATAACTGATATGTCACATGATAATGACAACATGGCGAATGTAGTACGTCCAGATTACATTCATACTGCACACATTCATACTATATAGAACTAACTTTTTAGTGGTCGTGAAGTAATTACTTATTCAAAATAAGTACCTCAAGAGAGTATGCGATTTTGGATGCAGCCACGCAGCAACTATCGCTGTAGCTGAACAAAAAGCAGAAAAGTTTTGACTGATGAAACATGAAGACAATAAACACATGATTGCGACAATATATGGTTTATGTGTGTTTTTCAAGCCATCTCGGGGTATTTTCATAACAATAAAGTATATGAATTATGTAGTGCTAATAATTGAAATAACCTTTATTGCAGTAGAAACTATAAAATAGTATATTTTCTGCCTTATATTCTGTGATAAAAAATAAATAAATAAATCATGTATAAAATCCATGTATAAAATCCATGATGACCCACTTTATATTAGGTGGCCTTAACTACCATGTACTAACATTTATTAATTATACAAATTAATCATTTGATACAATGCACTAATTGTGTACATACATGTTTTTATATTGTACTTGCATTTAAAATATGGCAGCGTCTATTTACACTAAGTGCAAATAACATATTTTCTTAGCGATAGATGATATTTACACTAAGTGCAAATAGCTGTAGATGCTATTTACTAAGTGAAATAGCATACTAAGTGAAAATAGTGATATATTCTATTTACACCATGTAAAAGTAGCAGTTGTTTGCAATATGTGTAAATAGTAATTACATGCAATTTATACTTTATTTTGACAGATACATAGCCTACTATTTGCACCTCAGTATTGTTGTACATTAACAGGATGCAATAATAACATAGTGTAAATGATTATATTTATTAAAATTGTTAAATGGATGCTGCCTTAATGGGATAATAAAAGCCCTCCCTACACCTACCCCTAACCCTACCCAGTAAATGCTTTTATTATTATTAAACATTTCGTTAGGCACTTTATTTCCACTTTTAGAACATTTTCTTAATTTTTATTGAAAGTAAATGCCTTTCCGATGCGAAATGTAATGGGAAAAGGGAGAAAAGCATACTCGGCAAAAGGCGGATTCGACCCGGATCGATCGCGTCAAAACCTAGAGCCTCAAGCCTTACGCTTTACCCTTTACTGACTGCGCCACTGAAGACGTTGAAATAGCTGTGTTTTTTTTTTTATCTTGTTTGGCCCAACCAGGCATTGTTAGGTGGAGCTAGTGCGAATAGCACTTGCCAACAAGACACGCTATTTGCACTTGGTGTAAATAGACACTCCGTTAAAATCAGTATTACCTGCATGTAATTACATCTGTAATTAATTTCTGTAGTTACATTTATAATTACACTGCTGACACTTCCCTTACACCTAACCTTACCCTTAAACTTACTCATACCACCACACCTGTCCCTAACTTTACACGTATCCCACCTTAATATCAGCTGATGTAAGTACATAGTAGTTAAGGCCACCTAATATAAAGTGGGACCTGTGTTTGTAGTCATAAAATTGTCATAAGCAGTGTATTTGATTCCTTAACCAAATGAAAGCAAGAGATAAGAAAAAATAAACCAGTCAATTAGACAAAGGTCAGAAAAAAACTGGCATTCTACTTGACATTTCTATCCCCCTCATTTCTGAAATGATGGCTACACCCCTAGAGTTGAGTAGGTGTTAAATAGGCCAGAGTTACTGCAGACAGTCTCATGTATGTCGAATGAAAGAGGACTAAAGCTCTACTCTGTAGTTTGGTCTATTGATTAGATCTTACCAGTGTACAGGGGTGTAAACTGGACTAACTGTCAGAGATGTGACCTTGTGGTTTGTGGTGTTTCTTATCTAACTTTAATCAAAACAAAAGAAAAGCAAGTCTGTTTCTGTTTTATTCTTGTTTTTCTGGAAAAATAAGACTTTGTTCACATACAGTACAATACTAATTAACACTAATACATATTAAGAAAGAGATCAAAAGCTGTGGTTATTTCAACAGAATAAAGAGACATTTACATTTCATAATTATTTCAGAACATAAAATATGACAGTCAGAGTGGCTCTGGTTCGCAAACAATATTAGCAACTACAAATACAGTATTACAGTACAGAATCGTTTAAATTCAGTCCAGAATATTCTGTCTGCCTTTGCCTCTCCAAATATTTCATCAAGACATCAGACATCAAGATGAAATATTACACAAGTTTTAGTATACTTCAAAAAGGCATTGTTAAGGAGAATTATGTTTATTGCATAAATCTTACAGGAAGTTTTTCTGAATAATTCAAAATAATGCATGTTTTCTCATGTACTTTTATATGGTGTACTGTATTATATATGAAGTCAGTGGTTACCTTTCATCTTTGTCACACAAAGTAGAACATTAGTGATGAAGCTTATGATCAGCAATGCTGTAAGGCCAATGAGAATGTAGAACTGCATGTGCTGGTCTTTATGTGCATCTGAAACAATAACATAAATGAATGCATCACATGTTATGCCTAGAACTAGTGGCCAAAAGTGATGTCCGGCCTAGGAACACATACATCTTCGCCCTTTATTCAAATATTATTGAACATTTGCTAAAGATTTTGTAAGCATATTGCAGTTGTGTTTGGAGTCAATTGTTTTTGTGATAACGCAACGAAACATGGCAAATTGTGCGGACAACATTTTTGGCCAGGCTGTCATACAAAGAAATTATGAACACACGCAAAAACAAGAGAGAACCAACAAAATATTAATAACTGATTATGTTGTAGTCAATGTGTGCTTTTTCCTGTGAGCTTTTTTATGCATTTATTTTAATATTTGCATATTAAAATAAAGCTGTAGTTTGCCCTTTTTGCCACATAAACATAAATACCTTAACCAAGGTCAGTGTTTTGTGTTTCCCTCATATTTTGAATATTTAAAAAATGTAAAATATTTTTCTCATATTTAATTGAACTTGTAGGGTCATGATAAACAAATATCCCATCCAGACATCACTTTTGGGCACTATTGTATATACTGTACAGCAATATGAAGCATGCAATTCAGTATCCCATATCAACAATAATCCCTATTTAAAATGCTATATGCAAACTAAAGTACTCTGTGTTATACTATACAGTGTTATACAGTAGGTCAAAAATAGACCGGTTTTGTCTTAGCATTATAAAATACACTAGAAGCTCACTGAAATTACGTCATACTGCATCATCAATAAAACGACTTCTTGTATTTAGCACACTTACCGTCAATATCCAGATTAATTCCATGTCCAAATAAAATCTCCCCACATGTGACCACAGCACAGTAGTAAGTCCCAGGGTTGATGTTTCTCATAGTCAGATTGTAGACACAGCTCCTGGTAGGAGAAGCAGTCACTGAGCTGTTTTTGCAACTTTCTTGAGTGTAAATGATTCCTGGACTAGATTTTCCTGCATCATGTCTGAACCAGAAGACATTGTGTTCGCCTCCACAACTCTGTTGTTCATTTTGGATTGTACATTGTAGAGTCACTTTTCCATCTGATGATGATGATGTTCCAGGTTGCGGCTTCTGCAGAATATGAATCCGGTTGGATTTCGAACCTGTTGAAGGAATATAATGAACTTAAGACTGTAACATTTCAGAAAGGGTTAGTCTAAATGTTGACCGCTCACCTCTAAACACCAGATTAGTTCCAACTCCAAAGTAGACCATGTTAGAAAAGGAACCTGCACAGTAATATGTGGCTGAATCGGATTGTACAGTTCTTTCAATAGTCAGATTAAAGCTATCAAGCCCTGGATTTACTTTAAAGCGCTTTGTCTTTTCAAACTCATCATGAAGTATACTGTCTTGAGACCAGTGATATGAAGAGGCTACAAGAGCAGGTTTTTCTCCCAGAGACTGTTTGAACCACATAACTCTATTCATTTGGTCTTTTGGGTGAAAGCAGTGAAATGTCACATCATCGCCCACTTGAACTGTTGCATCCTCCATCTGCAAAATACTTCCAGAATATTGCATTGCTGTAAAAGATTTAATTGCAGTTATTACATAAATGCGTAGACATGCGTTGATACATAGATGGCACAATGAGAAGTAAAGAAAGCACTTTAAGTTTTGTACTTACATGGTTTATAAAAGAGAACACATACAATGATGAGAAAGACATACATTTTCACATATGATCTCTTAGAAGGTTAATTCTCTGTAACCTTCGCTCTGCTTTAGGTAGAAGCACTATGACACGATTCCATTGGCTCTCTGAGCTAAAAAGTCATTTCCTTGTTCAGCTTACTTTTAACACAGATGTGCTACATCACTGTAAATATCTTTAATGTACATTATCTATTCTGATATTCACATCAATTTATGTAACATAAATAAAACTGACTAGAAATGAAGTTATACACATTTGAAATACCTAACATTGTTCAATACACTTAATACACAGATATATCAGACAAAGGAAACATTCTCTTTATAATACATGTCAGAGTAGAGCCAATAGCTGACACATGTGTACTCACACAAAGAAACATGAAATCAGTTTAATCTTGAAATATTGTAATACGTTCCATTTTACAGTCACTATACAAGTGATAATGGTAAAGTTCCAGTGGTGGTTTACAACAAACAACAAAACAGGTCCATATGGAATTTCTTGTTGGAACCTGTGTAGCTTTTGATGTTCAAAAACTGGACTATTAACCCACAATTTTAAACTATGAAAGAGATCCATTATAAACAGATAATGAGTTATGAACATAAAAAAAAGAGATTATTGGGAGATTATATGTACTGTAAATCTTTATATAATGATGAATGAATATTGTACAAGTACATTTACATAGACATAAAATGTTGTAAATCAAGATAAATCGGTAACATTTTACAATAAGGTTTCATTAGTTAACATTAGTTAATGTATTAACTAACATGAACTAACCGTGAGCAATACATTTGTTACTGTATTTGTTCATCTTTGTTAACATTAGTTAATAAAAATACAGCTGTTCATGGTTTGTTCATGTTAGTTCACAGTGCATTAACTAATGTTAACAAGATTTTAATAAAGTATTAGTAAATGCTGAAAATAACATTAACAAAGATTAATAAATGCTTTAAAAGTGCAGTTCATGCATGTTAACTAATGAACCTTATTGTAAAGTGTTACCGATAAATCTGTTTTTCTATTTTTGTGATCCCTCACTGCCATCACCTGGTAGCTTATAATAGCAGTATTCTACACTGTTGTCACATGACCTCATCATTTTGCATGTTTAAAATCACTATGACATATTGATCATTCTTATTTTTTTATGGAATTTTGCAGTATTTATTATAAATGATTTATCCGTGCACATAATTTTTTACAATACATGTCCCCTTGTAATCTTTAATTAAAATATCATCCCTCCCTCTTGCAGTGACTTCTCTTTTCTAATGACGTGTTCTACAGTGTGAGGGCATGGCAACCTGTCACTCACATGAGATCCACCAATAGCAAACCACAACCATCCAATCCAATTCAATTTCGAAACCGTTTCATCTGGATATACATCACAATAGGGAAGAAAAGTGACTTTTCATGTGACTTTAATTCAGCAGTTGCATCCTGTTCTCATATTGTAAATAAAAATGGTTGGTCAGCATTCATTTAAATTTACTTAAAGGGATAGTTCACCCAAAAATGAAAATTCTGTCATCATTTACTCACCATCATGTTGTTACAAACCTGCATGAGTTTCTTTCTTCTGTTGAACACAAAAGAAGATATTATGAATAATGTTGGTAACCAGACAGTTGACAGTAGCCATTGACTAAAAATACTATGGTAGTCAATGGCTACCATCAACAGTCTGGTTACCAACATTCTTCAGAATATTTCCTTTTTGTTCATTTTTGGGTAGACTATCCCTTTAAATGCATGGTTCATCAGTGCATGTTATTCCAAACAGACTTGAAACCACATTCCTTTTTTCACCATCACTAATCCCACTTATTTTTCAAGCCTTTCAACGCAACTAAGGAAACCAGTTCCATGATTTGCATGGAAATTAAAGCTGCAGTCCGTAAGTTTTGCCTCTTTGTCGACATCTCTGTTTGAAACCTGCAGTTGCAGTTATTTGCTGAATTATCATCTTTCCGTGAGTTGTGCATCGGCACGGCTCCTCAGCGCGGATAAATCTAATGTTTTGAGGAGTTTGTGTGGCTGTCATTCATTCACCGCATTGGTGTGGATACTGTACTTCAGAATCACAGATTCTATGTCTTGGAAGTATGACCAAAATAAGAATTTTCACCGCAAAATGTCATCTGAACAAGTAAGTAACATGTCTGCCACTTTTGTTCTGACCAACTGAGAAAAAAAGCATTACAATAAATCACGCTACCAACGGTCAAACGTGCAAATTATTATTATTGTTATACTTTCTTCTCAAATTGTTAATGTTAAGAACATCAGCATTGCATGACTACGTGTATTTAGTGTGTATTAGCGTTACCTGTAGATTTCAATTTCTGTACAGTCTAATCTTTTGCTTTTGACTACGGGTGAATCTCTAGTTGTCACTGATGATTGTCGTTTTGACCTTTCTGGATTACAATCCGCCATCAAAATGATACATTTAATTACATTTAATTTAAAATTAATTTAAAACGCGAAGAGCGCGGACGGGACATAACAAAGCCAGGGCTGGGTCTGCCTCCTCCGAGGGCAGCGCTTGCAGGTTCACCACCTGGTCCCGGAAGGGAGAGGTGGGAACCTTGGGCACTTCTCAGGATGACGTGAGAGTTGGCCGGCCCGAACTCTAGGCACGACTCATTGACCGAAAGTGCGTGCAGGTCCCCTACCCTCTTGATGGAGGCCAATACAGTCAGGAGTACTGTCTTTATGAACAGAATTTTTAACTCTACGGACTGCAAAAGTTCAAAGGGAGGGCTCTGAAGTGCCCTGAGCACCAGAGTTAAATCCCAAGAGGGTATCGAGTGTGGACGAGGAGGATTTAGCCTCCTCGCACCTCTGAGGAACCTGACGATTAGGTTGTGCTTTCCCAAGGACTTACCTTCAACTGCATTGTGGTACGCCGCTATTGCCGCGACGTACACTTTGAGGGTGGAGGGAGACAGCCTTCGCTCCAGCCCATCTTGCAGGAAAGAAAGCACGACACTAATCGAACACTTTCGGGGGTCTTCCCGGCGGGAAGAACACCACTCAACGAACAGGTTCCACTTCAGAGCACAGAGGCACCTCGTAGAGGGGGCTCTAGCATAAGCAATGGTGTCTGCAACCGCTTGTGGCAGGCCACCTAGAACCTCCGCGTCCCGTCCAGGGACTAGACATGGAGTTTCCAGAGGTCTGGACGCGGGTGCCATAGAGTGCCCCGTCCCTGAGAAAGCAGGTCCTTCCTCAGGGGAATCGGCCATGGAGGGGCTGTCGAGAGGAGTGTGAGTTTGGGGAACCAGGTCCGGTTGGGCCAGTAGGGCGCAACTAGCAAGACCTTGCACAGAGTCTGTGCGAGGAGGCTCACTGGGGGAAATGCATATTTGCGTAGGTCCCGGGGCCAGCTGTGCGCCAGTGCATCCGTGCCGAGGGTGCCCCCGGTCAGGGAATAGTACAACTGGCAATGGGTCGAATCCGGAGAGGCGAACAGGTCTACCTGTGCGGCTCCGAAAAGGTCCCATATCAGCTGGACGGTCCGGGGGTGGAGTCGCCACTCTCCTGGAGGTGTCGACTGACGAGAGAGCTCGTTGGGTGTCTGGTGCAGCGCACCAGGGATGTGAATGGCCCGAAGCGACCTCAGATGCTTCTGACTCCACAGGAGGAGATGGCGGGCGAGTTGCATCATGCGACGGGAGCGCAGACCACCCTGGCGGTTGATGTACGCAACGGCCGCAGTGCTGTCCGTACGGACCAGTACGTGCTTGCTCTGAAGCGGCTTTTTGAGGCGGCTTAGGGCAAGACGTACTGCTAGCAACTTCAGGCAATTGAATGCCAATGCAGCTGGGGCCCCGTCCACAGACCCGAGACTGCATGTCCGTTGTACGTGGCCCCCCAGCCGGTGGATGAGGCATCCATGAAGACCACAGCATGCCTGGACACTTGTTCTAAGGGCACTCCCTCCCGTAGAAACGAAGGGTCTGACCACGGGCTGAAGGTTAGGCGACAGTACGGAGTAACTGGGACCCGGTACTTGCCGCTCTGCCACGCCCATCTCGGGACCCGGCCATGAAGCCAGTGCTGAAGCGGTCTCATATGAAGCAATCCGAGTGGCGTTACCGCGGCTGCAGATGCCATATGCCCCAGGAGCCTCTGAAAATATTTCAGTGGGACCGCCGTCCTGCCTTTGAACGTATTCAAGCAGTTCAACACTGACCGGACTCGCTCCTCTGTGAGGCGCAGTTCCTGCATAACGCCTGGGTCAGAACTACCCTCGTGCAGATCCTTTAGCACTTTGGCCTGGTAGACCTGCAGGAGCGCCATGGCATGCAGAGATGACGCGGCTTCCCCGCAGGCTGTGTAAGCCTTGCCCGTTAGGTTGGACGAGAACTTACACGCCCGGGAGGGGAGACATGGATTAGCCCGCCAGTCCGCAGCGGCCCTGGGACACAGTTGCATCAGCACGGACCGCTTGACTGGGGGAATCCCCACGTATCCCTTAGCCGCGCCACCATCGAGGGTAGTGAGGACGGAGGAGTCACTAGATCGGTTTCTGTCGCTATAGGGCGCCGTCCACGACTTCGTGAGCCCGAAAGAGACGGCCGGCCCACCATGGGAAGAACCGGGCAGCTCTTCCGGAAACTCCACTGGCACAGCGGACGGGGGAGGGGCCGTTGGCCCGTCGGGGAAGCCCTCACAGTCGCCCTCAGGTCTCCACCAAAGGCATCAGCCAAAGTAGCAGCCCTCTGCTTTGCAGCGGGAGGACCACTAGATCGGGGGATGCGCAATGGGACTCCACCCCTTCTGAGGTATTCGAGCCTAGACCGTAGAACTGCGATGGTCATGTTCCCGCAGTGGGAACATGAGTCATTCACGGACGCTGCCTCAGCGTGCTGAACGCCCAAACACGTGAGACAGCGATCATGACTGTCAACTGGGGACAGAAAACGACGGCATCCAGAAACACACGGTTTGAATGACATCTTGAAAAAGACACAGGGTCAAACCGTGTTGCTCTTTTAGGAAGGGAAATGCTCTTTTAGAAGTGCTAAGGTACTCAGGGAGATGGCCGCGGCTCACAGCAGTCCGATAGTGCAAGCCCGCGTGTGAGCACTCAACAAACGGAAACGCCCAGCCAACCAACACAGAAGCAGTGCACGTTGCAGCGGCCACTCGCTGAATCGCACCGTCACGCCAGCACCAGGTAAGAGAGCAATCCTCCTCAAGGCTCGTATCGTGAAACACTCTTCGTAGAAACAGCTTGAACTGCAAACCGTTCGGCTCCAAAGTTGAAAGCGAGGATGCGATATTCTACTTCCGTGTTTATACCCGCGCTGCGGGGCGGTGCGTGGACCGCATGCCAACGTTATTGGCTCGTTTTTATACACTCGAAGTAGATTGGTCTCTGAAAATGATCCCCAGTTCGTCAGTCAGTTCCGACGTACGTCGAACATGACCGACTGAAAGGGAACTGACTTCAGCTGAACAATGAGACCTATTCATTTTCCTATTACCACTGTAAAGCTGCTTTGAAACAATCTGTATTGTATAAAGCGCTATATAAATAAAGGTAACTTGACTTGAATGAACTGTTAAATATCATAGTGATTTAAATATTTTAAATATCATAGATATTTCCTGTACTACATTCACTGAAAAACAGAAGGTCAAATCGAGTGCATTGTATTGTGTGATGAACTATGCAACACACATGCTCTATTGAGAGGAAGTAACCATATAGTGTTGTGGATGAATAACCGAATTAGAGAAGGTTGACCTAAATCTAATTAGCCAACGCTGAGAGGTTAATTCAAGTTGATGAACACACTTGTTACACCCTTACAGGATGTGGTTATGCTTTTATATAATTTTGCACATCGTTTTCCTTACACACATGATTGTTCATGTTAACACTCACAGCACGTTTCTTGAAAAAACATGTTTAATACGTAGCAGAATAAGCAGAGACGCACCAAGTGCATAGGATGTTTTATCATTAGAGATACAAATGTGAAATATTTTTAATGCATTTCTGGAGCACTATTATCTCGCAGCATCAGTCTAGAGTATGTTGTCTCTTCTGAGGTCTTCTTTCTTTGACCTCTTTTTGTGGAAAGGTTCAGGGCAGCATAGTTAATGTCATCAGTGTTGCGGTACTAGAAGAAAGAATTAGGAGACTTTTTTCAGCACTCTTTTCAATTACATGAGTTAACTGTTACTCACACATCTGATTCTCCTAACCTGAACTCTGGTTGTATCGTCATTGGTAGTCTGGATTTGTTGAAGCGTTTCTCCTGTTAGATGTCAAATAAAGCAGTATGAGAAGAGTTATACCCTCATTTTCTATTATATAAACCCATACTTTCTAAGATTAGGATTAATAATAATAATACTTAAACTGAAATTATATAACTTAAATTAAGAAATAACTTACCTTTTCTTCTCATTGGTAAACAGAGGAATATATTGATGGTAAGGCTGACTGTACACAGCACTGCAAGGCCAATTAAAATAAAATACTGCATACTCTCATTATTAAATTCATCTGAAACACAATAAACATTGTGCAACTTTATAAATCTACTGTGTTCAAAACATATTTAGTCAAATTAAGCTTAATCCCCACAATTAAATAGTACATTACCACAAGTATATAAAAGCCTGAGTGAATATGATTATGAAGAGCACAACATTTAGTATTATTTTCATACTTTGACCTCAATCTTCTTTAAAAAAATTACTTTATGGATAAAATGCAAAGATTTCCTACAATTAAAAGAAATACTTTGTTATTATAACTTAAGCCATATATCTATCTATCTATCTATCTATCTACACTGTAAAATATAATTAGTTAGACTTACCTTAAAAAAGCATGTAAACTGATTGCATTAAAAAAAAACTAAGTAAAGTGAAATAGGAATAGTCACCAAATAACTGCGATTTCAATAGGAAGAGAATTACAATAATATAAATGTGACCCTGGACCACAAAACCAGTCATAAGTCGTATGGGTACATTTGTGGCAATAGCCAACAATACATTGTATGAGTAAAAATTATAGATTTTTCTTTTATGCCAAAAATCATTAGGATATTAAGTAAAGATCATGTTCCATGAAGATATTTTGTAAATTTCCTACTATAAATATATTAAAAAAATATATTTTTAGTAGTAATATGCATTGCTAAGGACTTCATTTGGACAACTTTAAAGGCGCCAAACTTTTTTTGCACCCTCAGATTCCAGATTTTCAAATAGTTGTATCTCTGCCAAATATTGTCATATCCTAACAAACCATACATCAATGGAAAGCTTATTTATTCAGCTTCGGATGATGTATACATCTCAATTTCAAAAAATTGACCCTTATGACTGGTTTTGTGGTCCAGGGTCACATGAAGTTCCAAGTGCCCAACCAAAGGGAACACTGATCACCATAATGGTGAGTTCAAACAAAAACATCTATCTATCTATCTATCTATCTATCTATCTATCTATCTATCTATCTATCTATCTATCTATCTATCTATAACTCATATCTATCTATAACTTATCTATCTATAAATATTTTTTTTTTAAAAAAGCATGTGTACTTATCTATCTTACCTAATCTATCTTTGAAACTTGGCATTATGTATTGCAAATATTGCTCTTATGATAAATGGCTTGCGATGTTCCTACTTGCAAGTCGCTTTGGATAAAAGTGCACTTCTCAAAATAATGCAATTACCTTCAATGACCAACGTTGTGCCGTTTCCAAATAAAACTTCATCGCAAGTTACCACAGCGCAGTAGTATATTCCAGCATCAGAGAGACCCACATTCATCTTGGGGAGGTTGTAGAGACAGCTCTGCGCTTTAGAAGAGGAGGCTGCAAAGTTCTTTCCACACTCATTGTTCATGTCTTCATGAGTGTAAACCATTCCTGGATGGATTGTGTCTGAACTCTGTCTGAACCAGTAGACTAATTGTACTCCTTTATCACACATTTTCACTTGCACTGAGCACTGCAGAGTCACATTGCTTCCTGGCTTGATAACACCAAGCACGGGCTGTTGTATAACTGCAGGTTTGAGGTCTGCACCTATAAGAGAAAAAAATAGACATTGACAATAAATGGAATCAACCATCTTTTTTAAAAAAAAAAAAAGAGTATTACAATCCTCACCTTTAACCAACAGAATAGTTCCAGTCCCGAAGGAAACAACATTGGCAAAGGCAGCGGCACAGAAATACGTGCCTGAATCAGATTTCAAAGTCCCCAGGATGGTTAAGTTAAAACTATCAGCTGTTCGCACTGCATGAAATCGTTGATTTTCTTCAGAGTCTGTAGGAAATTCATTCAGTTGAGAGTGATGATATGAAGACACTACCAGGACAGGTTTCTCTCCAAGAACCTGTTTATACCATAATGCTCGGTGTAACTGATCATCTAAAATAAGACAAGACACCAACACACTGTCCCCCTCTTGATCGGTTAAAACCTGATCCACATGAGCAACACTGCAATTATATTCACCTGTTGGAAAAATAACATAACATAGTTTCCTAAGATGTCATGTAAATGTTTAGTAAAAGCATTATTAATGTTTATGATAATGATAAAACGACTTGTTATTTTGTACTTACAGACTTCATGAAGGAAAAGAAAGAGTATCATGAAGATGCTGTTATCCATTTTATGATCTTCCTGGGTCTTTTGCACTTCTGTCTAAATGTGGTGCTCAGTCTATGAATCAATATGCTTTCTGAGGGTTTCATCATGTGACTCTACTGGCTCTCTGCATGCACAAATTACTGCCCGTTTCCTGAAGTACAGTATGTAAGCAAATGCAACTAGCAGACGTCTTGTCAGCAGGCCAGATGAATGCATTTTAGAGAGATTCTTAGGGTGGCGGCATGCAAAAATTTTTAATAAATATTTGTTACAATATCAACTATAAAATAAAATGACTGGAATATTGTGGGACAGGTCCATGGTATGTGATACAAAAACATCAGGGAAGTCTAGAGGAGGAAGAAAACACTTCATTTGAAGAAGATTTAAGTTGTATAAGGAGTATAAGAAGTTCACCAATGGAAGCCATTGCATGCTATTTCTAACACATGTTTATACTGTATAAAGAGTATATGTGTGTATCTGTGTTTGTGTGTACTAGTGATATCTGACTGCCATCACCTGGATGTGACTAGTAGTACATTTCTGTATGTTTGCATAATGCTGCGGCAATGATTAAAAGAAGTACATACCATCAACTATATTTTCCATGTTTGGGTCATTTTTGGGTTAATTTGTAATAACACAGATATTTACAGTCTATTGATGCCAAGTAATTTGCACTGAAGTTTTTTTCCCCTCATTTGCAAAATGTTGCCCCTCTCCATGGTGCTGAATTTAATGGTAAATTATTGTAAACACACAATTTATGAATTTTTTTCGTTTTAATGTGTAAATTTAAACATATTAATGACACTTGCCGACACTTCAATGCCACATAAGTGCTATTATAAGATGAATGTTCTATAAGACAACATTTTAAGACAATAAAAAAGACATAAAAACATAAAAAATCTATAAAAGACAGTAACAGAAGTCTCTCCCTCATCACTTTGTGAACTGTAAACTGACATCCAAATACAAGACTTCATCTCGCAGCTGAATGCTGTGATGCTCGTATTATTTGTGACATGATGGTGACATTCATTTAAACAATTTACAGACAAAAAAAAAGTTTAAAAAAAATCTATCTTATTCACAGTTACATAATGACAAGCATTAAGAATGAGGAAATTCTTGTTTTAGATTTCTTGTTTGACGGACAGATGCATAGACCACAGAATTGACCTCTTTGTGGCTTTTTATTTTACGTGTAGGCTGGTCTGAAGAAAACTTCAGCGATGCATAATTTTCTATGTCAGCAGTCTGATGAGAGAATATAATTTTGACAATACTCAGTCAGTACTTATATGGTATCAGTGGTGTAAAGTATTTGAGTAAATATGATTAGTAACTGTACTTAAGTATCTTTTTGGCTACTTTCTAGTTTTACTGAGTATGAAAGATATTTGCACTGCATATTTGAATAAGTATATGTACTCTTTACTCCAATATTGTGATGAATAATGCAATTACTGGTTACATTTTGCATGGCACCCAACTTTTTCTGCAGCAGTTTATTTCTACTGCAAAAGAAGCGATATCGCCTTCTACAGGGCACTGAAGGTACTATATCTTGTGAGTTTTGACCTTGCTCACCCAAACTTGTCAACAAGGCTACTTTATGTGAATGCGAGCGCATTAGCAGGAGGTAGTTGCTGAATCGCAGGTGTTTCATAGAGTATAAATAGACATACAGTGCTAGTAGACTTTGACTATTTAATTTTACCTAACATGATTCTATTTATTCATTATATTGAAGAGACCCTTTAAGGAAATTGGTTTACGTATGCCTTTTTAAGCACCTAACTTAACTGATACTTGAGTGTTTGTAGATGTTTAAGAGGCTGTTGTGTCTACCTTGATTTATTGTAATATTAAGGTGTTCCGTTTTATTTTGATTTTAGAAAATAAATGTGAATGCTCTCCTCACAAA
This sequence comes from Coreius guichenoti, assembly GCA_039654105.1. NCBI lineage: Eukaryota > Metazoa > Chordata > Actinopteri > Cypriniformes > Gobionidae > Coreius > Coreius guichenoti. The sequence continues at coordinate 47,224,026 of CM077168.1, forward strand.
TCAGCTGTTTCTTGTTTTTCTCTGGCATGTCTCTTAGGAGTTGAGGACTAATGCATCTTTGAGCCTATATTCAGTACGAGTAAACACTTAAATACTGTTAAAATCAGATACTTTAAGACTTTTACTCAAGTCGTATTGGAATTGGTGATTGGAACTGGTAATGCAGTCTTTTTCACTGTAAGGTATCTGTACTTTTACTCAAGTATGGTTTTCAGGTACGCTTTACACCTTTGTATGGTATATGTAAGTGTTATATTCTGGATGGTTTATGAATATATTAATAATGCAAACAATGTGCAGCAAAATTAGACTTTGGGGTGGTAAAGTACATTATTAACCATTCATTAATGTTCATGTCTATTTTTATTTGAGTGGCACAGCTTACCCACTCTCCCCCATAGCTGTGTATAATGTAAAAGTATAAAGCTTTCAACTCACCTGGGTTGTAGATTTGACCTTGTCGACACCTTAAAATGTATCATAATTACAAATTAGAACAGTTACTGTATCAAATCATTTTGGCAGATTTATATACACTATACAGTTCAAAGGTTTGGGACCAGTAAGATGTTTTTTTTTAAAGAAATGAATACTTTTATTCAGGCAAAAGTGATAGTACAGAAATTTATCATGTTAATCAAGAATCCTGAAAAAAATGTAACACTGTTTCCATAAACAATATTAAGCAGAAATATTAAGCTGTTTTCAACATTCATAATGTTAAGAAATGTTTCTGGAGCAGCAAATCATCATATTAGAATGATTTCTGAAGGATCATGTGACACTGAAGACTGGAGTAATGATGCTGAAAATTCAGCTTTGACATCACAGGAATATTAAAATAATATTTCACATTATTACTGTTTTTACTACTTGTGTGCGCACAAGAGACTACTTTCAAAAACATTAACAACATTAAAAAACATCAATATTTGTCTGAAAAGTGTATTTGTTAGCCTTTTTTAGAAATTTTGAAATATGAGTTAAAAAAAAGGGTCTTACCTTTGCGTGCAGCTCTTCTCCATGACAGCAACATTATTACATTCACTATTACTGATATCACTAATACAGCGGAGAGCAGAGCGATGATATAGAACATTGTTTTCTGAGAAACAACTGGAAAAAAAGGTTTAAGAAATAAGATGTAATTTTATCATCAAAATCTGAACAATCCAAATTGAATAAAATAACTCTTTTTCTATTATTGAATTCTCTGAAAACTTAGTACTGAATATAAGAAACCTATTAACAATATATGAAAAAGATACATATTAGTATGTGAGCAATAAAGAAATGTTACCATCATCTGTCATCTTAGTTCCATTTCCAATGATTAGCTTTCCACATGTGACCACACTGCAAAAGTAAGTTTCGTCACTGGTGAGGCTTTTGGGGACTTTGTGCACGCAGTTTTGCACAGTCGATCCAGACACTGAGATTTTCTCACACTGATCTTTTCTGTCTCCATCGGTGTAAATGAATCCTGAATGAGACTCCCTTGGTTCGTATTTAAGCCAGTAGACGCTTTGCCCTCCTGAACACGTCTCACCAAAGATTGAGCAATGAAGATTCACAGAGTCTCCTACATGATGCGAGTCCAAAACGGGATGCTGGATAACTTTAATTGGCTTTGCATCTATAATAAAAAACAATATTCTTAGAATTTCAAAATTAGGCTACTAGAACTTTTCACATTCCAGGTTTCCACTCACCATTAACTGTTAGATAAGATCCCCCTCCAAAATACAACGTTTCATACAACTGCACACCACAATGGTAATAGGCGGCATCTCTGGATATAATCTTGGTGAAAATTAATGTAGATTTCTTGTCATCAATTTTGACTTCAAGCCGTGATTCATTAACAAATTCTTCTTGAAGTTTTATCTTCTTGTAATATGTGGAAACTATAGGGTTTAACTTTTGTCCTGGGATTTGTTTGAGCCAAACCCAGGCCACAACCGGATCAGCAGTGGTGTAGCATTCCAGGATGACCGAACCACCGGCTGGTGCTGTGACTGCAACGTTTGGCTGGAAAACATTGGGTGTCATAGATATACCTGAAATAAACAAAGAGATGATGATGGATGGATGGATGGATGGATGGATGGATGGATGGATGGATGGATGGATGGATGGGTGGATGATGGGTGGATGGATGGATGGATGGATGGATAGTCCAAAAGTTTATGGCCATAATTCAAGCATTTCTTGCTGGATGAAGGACCAGCACCTTCAACTCAACCTTGCAAAGACAGAACTACTTGTGGTCTCTGTAACACAATAATTTTTGCCCCTTAACTATAAGTAACTTTGCAACTACATGTCAACTAACTCTCGTTAGAGTATTAGTAGACTGATTAATATCTGCTAACTCTTTATAGTGATGGTCCCACAACAGACATTCTACTGACTATAAGTAACTTTGCAAGTACAGGTTAACTTATTCTAACCCTAACCCTACCAGTCTACGAATACTCTACTAACACTCTAATGAGAGTTAGTAGACATGTAGGTGCAACGTTACTTTTAGTCAATAGAATTTGTTAAAGGGACCATCAAAATAAAGTGAAACTATGGTCTCAGCCAACCTAACAGTTCGTCAACCATAACTCCATCCAGGACAGCCAGAAACCTTGGAGATGTGATTGATGATCAGTTAAACTTCACAGTCCTATCGGAGCAACTCCTTGTCCAAGCTCTTGTTCTATCCAGACTGGACTACAGTAATGGTCTCATGGCTGGCCTTCCAGCATGCACTGTCAAACCTCTTCAAATGATCCAGAATGCTGCAGCAAGAGTAGTCTTTAATGAGCCGAAAAGAGCGCACATCACACCTCTCCTCATAAACTTGCACTGGTTGCCAATTGCTTTTCGCATTAAACTCAAGACACTGATGTTTGCCTACAGAACAACCACTGGCTCTGCACCCTATACCTAAACTCAATACTTCAGACCTATGTGCCCTCTAGAAGCTTGCGTTCTGCAAGTAAACGGCATCCCAAAGAGGTACAAAATCACTTTCACAGACCTTTACCTGGACTGTTCCAAGCTGGGGGAATGACCTGCCTAACTCAACCCGAGCTGCTGAGTCTTTAGCCATCTTCAAGAAACACTTGACCCATTAATATTAACACTTACTATTCTAACTTGCTACGTGTGCTGTGCTAGACTAACTGGGACTAGTCACAGCACTTGCATATTGTTGCCCTATTGTTGGTTTAATTGCTTCTATTGTTCTCCTCATTTGTAAGTCACTTTGGATAAAAGCGTCTGCTAAATTATTAAATGTAAATGTAAATTAAACCTGTTAACAAATTAACCTGTTGAATTCAACTTTTAAATTAAAGTTTATGATGCTAAATGAAGAATTTTTCAAGGTTTTCACTAATAATCAAAACAGCACATTTGTGACACTAATCATGTGTCAATCTTTTGTAAAGACTCTCAGATGTTCTTCTACCGAAGCACAAAATGCTCTTTGGATCATTTTCAAATCATGCTTAAAAAAAACTAATCAGCTTGAGTCCAACTATCAATAAAGCAAAAGACGGATTAAATACTGAGAAAGTCTGACATTCATATGTAATTCATAACGTAGTTAACTCAAAGGTTATTCTGATGATACTGTATAATGTAAAATAAAAAACTACAAAAATCCTAAATAAATAAATGATAGATTACTTACATGATATGCAAGACATAAGAACGTATGTTCGCAGAGCAAACCTCTTGATAGCTGGCATGTGAGCTGTCTCCATCCTGAGAACAAAATGAGAATATGGCATAGAAACTGATAAACTTCAGTATATCATGTATGCAAACTGTCCAAACTTCGAAACAAGTTCTCATTGGCTGACTGAAGTTATAATTATTTATATCTTCTCTGTCTTGCAGTTGACACCCCTTGTCCTCTTTAACGTTTCCATGACAATAAAAAAGACTTTGACCTAGTGGACTTCCTGCAGTCAATATAGTATAAATGCCAGGCCCCAAAAGACAGTAATCCATGTTAATCCATTTAAAGGAAAGAAGATTTCCTTTTCAGACCAGTTTACGAAATGTAATCTGACTATGAAACATTTAATTTTCCATTCTTTCCATCAGTGTATTGAGCTTTTCCTTCCTAAACAAATAGCTCTATGAGGCTCTATGACACCACAATGTTATTTGAAAAAAGTATCTAAAGTTGAATGCTGTGAATATGCAACATGTTAAAATGTGTGTGTGTGTGTGTACGTTTTGCATTTTAGCAGATGTGCAGTATAAACTAAGTGTGCATGATTCCTGTCATTTAGAGAGTGTGTAGGTCAATTTACTTTATACAGTCAGTTGTGTTGGGGGTCTGTGGAAGCTTTTTAGGTTGTTTGAATGAGCCACAGGCTGGTAACGGTTTGAAAACCTCTGTTCTAGACATTTTTAACAAACACATTTTGGAAAAGTAACACTTTAGCATGCTGTAATGCATCTATGAATAAGGTCAATTAATTATTTTTCATTTATCATTAAATATTTTACACAAACACTTTTTTTTCTTGATATACATTACCATGCAATTCCAACTGCATAGATTTCAACAGAAATACAAACTGCTGTGTTTAAGTTTTCTTTTTAAAACAACCTATAAAACTTGCTTAGTAGTTAAAGGGAAATTCCAGGCAGTCCACCCCAAAATGAATTCTGTCATCATTTACTCACACTCATGTCATTCCAAACCTGAATGACTTTCTACTGTGGAAAAGAAAGTAGCACAGTTTTCGTTTTTGGGTGAACCATCCCTTTAATAAAACAGAATATGGTGAATAATTTGCATTGTTTGTGTTTATTGATATATTATTTGAGGTCTTTAAAGGGATAGTTCACACCAAAAAAATAGTTTCAGCCTGACACAGTTATCATTTTCACGTCCAGCGCAACGTTGTTTAAATAGCAAATGCACTCGCGCCCATCTGTTCGGCGTGCTGGTCTGAAAACGCAGTGTGTTCAGGCGCATTGTTGGCGCAAAGCTATTTTGAGGCAACTGAAAACGACTGTGCCATTGACCAACAAAAACCTGGTCTAAAGTCAATAGCGCAGTATTTTTTGTGCTATTTAATGAGCGCGTTAGTAATATGCGCCTATAGGCGGGTGTACAGCGCGTGTACACTCTGCTTATTACACACACACAGGAATGCGCAACAGCACACAAAAATTTTTAAATATTAAAAATAAAAGTATTCCTCTCTGGAGAAGCGTTCAGTCTTTCTGCTCGCAAATTCTGCAATGTAAATAGCGAATCCGCCATGGTGCAAGCTCAACTGGCTTTTAAAGGGAATGGGAGATGATTGGTTTATTGCATCTTTGTTGACCAACGAATCAGATTTAAAGTTTACAGTTTATGTCAAATTTACACTTACAACCAGGGTTAGATACTTCTACTTTGGTGTTATTCACCTATCATTTCCCTTTGATTTTAGGGATAAGTTATGGGTAGCATTAAGTTTATGGGTAGGGATAACGTCTCGGTTACGTATGGTAACCCTCGTTCCCTGAAGGGATAAAATTGTAGACCTGCACAAGGCTGGGATGGGCTACAGGACAATAGGCAAGCAGCTTGGTGAGAAGGCAACAACTGTTGGCGCAATTATTAGAAAATAGAAGAAGTTCAAGATGATGGTCAATCTCCCTCGGTCTGGGGCACCATGCAGGATCTCACCTTGTGGGGCATCAATGATCATGAGGAAGGTGAGGGATCAGCCCAGAACTACACGGCAGGACCTGGTCAATGACCTGAAGAGAGCTGGGACCACAGTCTCAAAGAAAACCATTAGTAACACACTACGCCATCATGGAATAAAATCCTGCAGCGGTCCCCCTGCTCAAGCCAGCGCATGTCCAGGCCCGTCTGAAGTTTGCCAATGACCATCTGGATGATCCAGAGGAGGAATGGGAGAAGGTCATGTGGTCTGATGAGACAAAAATAGAGCTTTTTGGTCTAAACTCCACTCGCCGTGTTTGGAGGAAGAAGAAGGATGAGTACAACCCCAAGAACACCATCCCAACCGTGAAGCATGGAGGTGGAAACATCATTCTTTGGGGATGCTTTTCTGCAAAGGGGACAGGACGACTGCACCGTACTGAGGGGAGGATGGATGGGGCCATGTATCGCGAGATCTTGGCCAACAACCTCCTTCCCTCAGTAAGAGCATTGAAGATGGGTCGTGGATGGGACTTCCAGCATGACGACGACCTGAAACACACACCAGGGCAACTAAGGAGTGGCTCCGTAAGAAGCATCTCAAGGTCCTGGAGTGGCCTAGCCAGTCTCCAGACCTGAACCCAATAGAAAATCTTTGGAGGGAGCTGAAAGTCCGTATTGCCCAGCGACAGCCCTGAAACCTGAAGGATCTGGAGAAGGTCTGTATGGAGGAATGGGCCAAAATCCCTGCTGCAGTGTGTGCAAACCTGGTCAAGAACTACAGGAAACGTATAATCTCTGTAATTGCAAACAAAGGTTTCTGTACCAAATATTAAGTTCTGCTTTTCTGATGTATCAAATACTTATGTCATGCAATAAAATGCAAAATAATTACTTAAAAATCATACAATGTGATTTTCTGGATTTTTATTTTAGATTCCATCACTCACAGTTGAAGAGTACCTATGATAAAAATGACAGATTTCTACATGCTTTGTAAGTGGGCAAACCTGCAAAATCGGCAGTGTATCAAATACTTGTTCTCCCCACTGTATAGAGAACGGGCCAATGGCCATTGGTGTGCGAGATTTGCATCTTGCGCTCCGTCCCGCACCGCGGGTATAAAGCGGAAGGAGATGCAGCGCACCTTTGTTTTTCACTGAGAAGCGGAACTAGTGACTCGGCCATGCAGTGATGGTACAGCAACTGTGGCGACAGGACGTACGTCTCCGTTCCCTCCTTCAGGGAACGAGGGTTACTATACGTAACAGAGACGTTCCCTTTCAGTCGGTCACGTTCGACATACGTCGGACGTCACTGACGAATTGGGATCCCTATGGAAAACACCACAGTTAATATCACTTCCAGCGCCCAGCGAAAGCCCCTTAGACCCCCGTCTGTTCGGGGCGGGGAACTCACGCAGGGAGAGTCACTGCTGCTGTTCCGCAAGACCCACTCAGCAGAGTATTGGATAACGCTGGGAAAGCGTGCCCAGGGGGGCCGCTGCAGAAGCCACATCCTACCCGTAGGGAGGTATCATGTGGAATATACACGTATGGACTGGCCGTGGGCAGTACAACATACGGAAGTCCCAGGGGTGGCCCCAGCCAATGCAGGCGGGGGACTACACCGCACAGGGACAGCAGAGCGAGCTCTGCCAAGGGAAAGACACGGACTCGCCGTAGGGAGCCATACCGTGGAAGAATACACATATGGGACCGCCGTAGGGGTCACAACATATGGATACCCAGCCTAACACAAGTTCCACCAATGCATACGAGTGTTAGACCTGGCATCTGACGCTCCACCACGTCTGACTGCCACGGGTTGCGGAGGACTCAACAGGGTTCGCTGTTCTGGGGAACTCGACTGGAGCATATCAGCTCACGTATCCGGTCCATGAGGAGGGGAATGGCGCAGCAAGCCGACACAAGAACGGGTCCTTCAGTGTTACTGGCTATTTGAAGCAAGCACACAGGAAGATACCGGCTCTACACGAAGGCTATAAAATCTAGCGAACGTGTTAGGTGTCGCCCAGCCCGCAGCTCTACATATATCTGTCAGCGAGGCGCCACGAGCCAAAGCCCAGGAAAAAGCCACACCCCTAGTGGAGTGGGCCCTTAACCCGAGTGGGCAGGGCACGCCTTGGGACTCATACGCCAAGGCGATGGCATCCACTATCCAGTGGGCCAACCTCTGCTTGGAGACAGCCTTTCCCTTCTGCTGGCCTCCGTAACAGATGAAGAGCTGCTCTGAGGTCCTGAATCTTTGCGTTATGTCCACATAAGTCCGCAGGGCGCGAACGGGACAGAGAAAAGCTAGGGCTGGGTCTGCCTCCTCCGAAGGCAGCGCTTGCAGGCTCACCACCTGGTCCCGAAAGGGAGTGGTGGGAACCTTGGGCACATATCCGGGCCGGGGTCTCAGGATTACATAAGAGTTACCCGCCCCAAATTCCAGACACGATTCGTCGACCGAAAATGCCTGCAGGTCCCCTACCCTCTTGATGGAGGCCAATGCAATTTTTAACTCTGCTGACTGCAAATTCTCAAAGGGCGCTCTCTGTAGTGCAGTTAGCACCAGAGTTAAGTCCCAAGAGGGTAAAGAGTGAGGGCGAGGCGGATTTAGTCTCCTCGCCCCCCTCAGGAACCTGACGATCAGATTGTGCTTCCCTAAGGACTTACCATTAACCATGTCATGATTTGCGGCGATAGCGGCAACATAAACTTTGAGGGTGGAGGGAGACAGCCTTCGCTCCAACCCATCTTGTAGGAAGGAAAGCACAGAACTGATTGAGCATCTTCGGGGGTCTTCTCGCCGAGAAGAACACCATTCAACGAACAGGTTCCACTTCAACGCATAGAGGCACTTCGTAGAGGGAGCTCTAATGGAAGTGATGGTGTCTACCACAGCCTGTGGTAGGCCACCTAGAACCTCCACGTCCTGTCCAGGGACCAGACATGGAGTTTCCAGAGGTCCGGACGCGGGTGCCCCATAAGGTGCCCCGTCTCTGAGTCAGGAGGTCCTTCCTCAGAGGAATGGGCCAAGGAGGTGCTGTCGCGAGGAGCACTAGTTCCGGGAACCAAGTCCGGTTGGGCCGATACGGGGCAACCAACAGGACTTGCTCCTCGTCCTCCCTGACTTTGCACAGTGTCTGTGCGAGAAGGCTCACTGGGGGAAACGCATATTTGCGTAGGCCCCGGGGCCAGCTGTGCGCCAGAGCATCCGAGCCGATGGTCCCCTCGGTCAGGGAGTAAAACAACTGGCAGTGAGACGTGTCCGGGGCGGCAAACAGGTCTACCTGTGCGGTCCTGAAGCGACTCCAGATCAGCTGGACCACCTGGGGATGGAGTCTCCACTCTCCCGGGAGCACTGGCTGTCGTGAGAGCTCGTCGGCTGCACGATTGAACAGGCCCGGAATGTGAATGGCACGAAGTGACCTCAGATGCTTCTGACTCCATAAGAGGAGATGGCGGGCGAGTTGTGACATGCAATGGGAACGTAGACCACCCTGTTCGTTGATGTACGCAACAGCCGCAGTGTTGTCCGAACGGACCAGAACGTGCTTGCCTCGTAGCGGCCCTTTGAGGCGGCCCAGCGCAAGACGAACTGCTAACAACTCCTGGCAATTGATATGCCATTGCAGTTGAGGCCCCGTCCACAGACCCGAAACTGCAAGCCCGTTGTACGTGACCCCCCAGCCGGTGGATGAGGCATCCGTGGAGACAACAGCATGCCTGGACACTTGTTCTAGGGGAACTCCTGCCCGTAGAAATGAAGGGTCCGACCACGGGCTTGGCGGCACCTCGGTGTAACTGAGACACAGAGTGAGCCGCTCTGCTACGCCCATCTCGGGACTCGGTCGTGTAGCCAGTGATGAAGCGGTCTCATATGAAGCAATCCGAGCGGCGTTACTGTGGCTGCGGATGCCATATGCCCCAGGAGCCTCTGAAAATGTTTCAGTGGTACCGCTGTCCTGCATTTGAACGAATTCAAGCAGTTCAACACCGACTGGACACGCTCCTCGGTGAGTCACGCTGTCAGACCGACTGAGTCCAGCTCCATACCGAGAAAAGAGATCCTCTGCATGAGGCAGAGTTTGCTCTTCTCCCAGTTCTCCCAAGTCCCAACTGGCTGAGATGACTGAGCACCATGTCCCTGTGTTCGCACAACTGCTCCCGCGACTGCGCAATAATTAGCCAGTCGTCGAGATAGTTGAGGATGCGAACCCCACGCTCTCTCATGGGAGCAATGGCCGCCTCCGCGACTTTCGTGAAGACACGGGGCGACAGGGACAGCCCGAAGGGTAAGACCCTGTACTGATATGCCTGTCCCTCGAACGCAAAACAAAGGAACGGTCTGTGTCGAGGGAGAATGGAGACATGAAAGTACACGTCCTTCAGGTCGATCGCTGCAAACCAATCTTGGGGACGGATGCGCCTGAAGATGCGTTTCTGCATTAGCATTCTGAACGGCAGCCTGTGAAGGGACCGATTCAAGAACCGCAGGTCCAAGATTGGCTGTAACCCGCCGCCTTTCTTGGGTACAATGAAGTACGGGCTGTAGAAGCCCGTCTTCATATCGGCTGGAGGGACCGGCTCTATCGCGTCCTTCGCCAGCAAAGCGGACGCAGCCTGCCCACAGGCCTTGTAAGCCTTTCCAGTCAGACTGGAAGAGAACTTACAGGCCTTGGAGGGTTGGCGCGGGTCACCTCGGCAGTTGGGATTCCCACGTACCCCTTGGCTGGCCCACCGTCGAGGGTAGTGAGGAGGGAGGAGCCACTCGGCCAGTTTCTGGCAGAAAAAGGTGCCGTCCACGACCTCGTGAGCTCCTCACGCATCTCCGGGAAGAAAGGCACTGGGGCGGGACGCTGAGAACGTGACCCGCCCCGAGAAACCAATCATTCAACCTAGAAGGCTCGGGACACGGTGGAGGGTTCCACACGAGCCCGACCTTTTCGGCGGCCCGGGAAAGCATAGCCGTCAACTCAGGGTCCGACTCGGCCGCTGCGACTCTTCCAGAGAGAGGCAGCGCAGCCGAGTCTTCATCCTTCGAGGACTGGAACTCCCCCTCCAATGCAGCGATCGACATCTGTTCGTCTGCTGGAGCCCCGAAGTCACCACTGGATGCCCATGGGAGGGGCCAGCGGGTTTCCTCCGGAAGCTCTACCGGCTGCGGCGCTTCAGAGGGAATAGGGGCCCGCGGAGGCTGGCTCGGCGGGTTTGCCCTAACCGTGATCCTCAGGTCACCCTGGCTATTCGTCGAAGTAGGTCTATTCTGCTGAGCAGGAATAGCACTAGATCGAGGCATAGGTAAGGAGACTCCACCCTCCCGAAGGTAGGCGAGTCTCGACCTAAGCGCCGAGATAGTCATGTTCCCGCAGTGGGAACATGAACTATCCACAAAAGCTGCCCTCAGCGTGCTGAATGCCCAGGCACGTGAGACAACAATTGTGACCGTCAGCTGGCAACAGGGAACGACCGCATCCAGAAACGCGCGGGTGGAATGACATCTTGAAAAAGACGCAGTGTCACACCCGTGTTGCTCTTTTAGAGGAAACCGCTCTTTTGGTAGTGCTGAAGCACCCAGGGACAACCGCGGCAGAATCACAGGGAATAGTGCAGCCTGTGTCTGCTCTCACTGTGTGGAATGCCCTCACCAAACCAACAGGAAATGCTATGAAAACAGCAGTTTTTTCCCAACGGGGAAGTGAGCATGCGGTCGCGCTGCAGTGTGCCTTTTCCACAGCACAAGGCGATCTCTCTCGACTCGTCTCGAGCAGGAACAGTCTGTCTTCATCAATACCGTTCGGCTCCGAAGTGAATGACAAAGGTGCACTGCATCTCTTTCCACTTTATACCCGCGGTGCGGGGCGGAGCGCGAGATGCAAATCTCGCACGCCAATGGCAATTGGCCCGTTCTCTATATCTTGAAGCTGATAGGGGCTCCCAGAAGTGATCCCAATTCGTACGTCGAATGTGACCAACTGAAAGGGAACCTAGAGTTAGGATTAAACTTTCCAGATAAGAATGTTGTTCCAGGATCAACAAAAAATGTTGACCCAGGAACATGTCTTACTTGGCAAAATTACTGTGACTATCCCTTTAAGTATACCTATAACCAGTGTTAGGGGTAATGCATTACAAGTATTGCGAGTACGTAATCAGATTACTTATTCAGTAAAGTAACACTACTTTTAAATTTACAACAAATATCTGAGTTACTTTATTTTCCCCATTTATTGACTGACAGCTCTCCTGTCCTCATGTTGAGAGAAGTCGTGAGTAAGTACAGAGGTGTTGTGTTCGGTGTGTGAACATGATGGTTATTGTAGTTCTAGACTAAATGTGAACGTCTCGGTTACGTATGTAACCCTCGTTCCCTGAGGAGGGAACGGAGACGTAACGTCAGTGACTGACGAATGGGGGTTTCGCTTAGAAGCCTATCATCTTCGAGATCTAGAAAACGCCCAATGGCAGCGCCAATGCCATGGGCATGCGGAATTTGCATAGCGTAACTCCGCCCCACAGCGTGGGTATATAAGGAAGTACGCTGGCAACATCGCATTATGTTTACCTGCTGAGGAGCCAAGACTGAACTCCCGGCTGTTCCAGCGGTACAGCGGAAGTGGCAGAGGGACGTTACGTCTCCGTTCCCTCCTCAGGGAATGAGGGTTACATACGTAACCGAGACGTTCCCTTTCGTTCAGTCACTCCGAGTAACGTCAGTGACTGACGAATGGGGGTCCCAATATAATCACGCCACTCGGCTGTCATCCAGTGCCCTGCGTAAGCGTGAGCTCCCTGTCGTAAGCTAGTACGGACGAAGGACTCCCACTTAACACAGGAATACCAAGGTACACTGGGAAGCATATTCCAGGTGGAAGTATGCGCCAAATGCCTACCCGTAGGGAGGACTTAAGAACACATATGACCCGCTCAGGGCTACATATGGGAAACTCTGGGGTAACCAGCTGAAGGTGGAAGTACTGGTGTCGGCATCAACAGTGCTGGAGGAACTCAGGGCTTCAGGGAAACTACCTGAGGAAAATATCGCACGTATCCAGTCCGTGGAGTGGAATGGCGAGCAAGCGAAGACACCTGAGCCTAGTCCATTACCGGCCACTAGTAGAGGCGAGTACAAGAGAGGACACTGGCTCCACTCGGAGATTATAGAATCTGGCGAATGTGTTGGGTGTCGCCCAGCCTGCAGCTCTGCAAATGTCTGTCAGCGAGGCGCCATGCGCTAGAGCCCAAGAGGAGGCCACACTCCGGGTGGAGTGAGCCCTGACCCCAAGGGGGCATGGGCGCCCCTGCGTTTGGTAAGCCAAAACAATGGCGTCCACTATCCAGTGAGACAACCTTTGCTTGGAGAGAGCCTTTCCCTTCAGCTTCCCACCATAACAGACAAAGAGCTGGTCTGAGGTCCTGAAACACTGCGTTCTGTCTACGTAAGCACGGAGGGCGCATACTGGACAGAGCAGTGCCAAGGCTGGGTCTGCCTCCTCCAAAGGCAGCGCTTGCAGGTTCACCACCTGGTCCCTGAAGGGAGTGGTGGGAACCTTGGGCACATATCCAGGCCGGGGTCTCAGGATCACGTGAGAGTTGGCCGGCCCGAATTCCAGGCACGCTTCGTCAACCGAAAATGCCTGCAGGTCCCCTACCCTCTTGATGGAGGCCGAGGCGGTCAGGAGCGCTGTCTTCATAGACAGGAACTTAAGCTCGACTGACCGCAATGGCTCAAAGGGAGCCCTCTGCAGAGCGCTTAGGACTACTGCGAGGTCCCAAGAGGGTACGAGGGGAGAGCGAGGAGGATTCAGTCTCCTCGCTCCCCTCAGGAACCTGATGACCAGGTCGTGCTGACTTACCTTTTTCGTCTCCACAAGGTCGTGGTAGGCAGAAATAGCGGCCACATAAACCTTGAGGGTGGAAGGAGACAGCCTTCGTTCCAACCCTTCCTGGAGGAATGAGAGCACGGACCCGATCGGGCATTTCCAGGGGTCTTCTTGGCGAGAAGAACACCAGGTGACGAAGAGGTTCCACTTCAACGCATAGGCGTGTCGAGTAGACAAGGCCCTAGCGGAAGTGATGGTAGCCACCACCTGAGGTGGTAGGGTACTCAAACCTGCCGCGTCCCATCCAGGAGCCACACGTGGAGGTTCCAAAGATCGGGACGCGGGTGCCAAAGGGTGCCCCGTCTCTGAGAAAGGAGGTCCTTCCTCAGAGGAATCGACCAGGGAGGGGCTGTCGCAAGGAGTACGAGTTCTGAGAACCAGGTCCGGCCGGGCCAATACGGGGCGACCAAAAGGATCTGCTCCTTGTCCTCCCTGATCTTGCACAGAAGCTGTGCAAGAAGGCTCACTGGGGGAAACGCATACTTGCGGAGGCCCCGCGGCCAGCTGTGCGCCAGAGCGTCCGTGCCGAGGGGGCCCTCGGACAGGGAATAAAACAGGCGGCAATGGGAAGAGTCGTGGGAGGCAAACAGATCTACCTGTGCGTCGCCGAACTGTTCCCAAATCAGCTGAACCGTCTGGGGATGGAGTCTCCATTCTCCAGGAAGTGGCTGAAGCCGTGAGAGCTTCCTGGTGGTTGATGTACGCTACTGTGGCCGTGTTGTCTGACCGGACTAGCACGTGTTGACCCTTGAGCAGCGCTCGGAAGCGGTGCAGGGCGAACCGTACTGCCAGCAACTCGAGGCAATTGACATGCAGGAGGCGCTGGGGTCCTGTCCAGGAGCCCGCGGCAGCATGTCCATTGCACATGGCACCCCAGCCCGTGGTGGAGGCATCTGTTGACACAACAATATGCCTGGAAACTCGTTCTAAGGACACACCGGCCCGTAGAAAACTGAGGTTCGACCACGGGGTGAGGGTCTGCAGGCAGGCCCGAGTCACTGGGACCCAGAGCGTGCCCGACTGCCATGCCCATCTCGGGACTCGATCGCGAAGCCAGTGCTGAAGCGGTCTCATATGAAGCAAACCGAGCGGCGTTACCGCGGCTGCAGATGCCATATGCCCCAGGAGCCTCTGAAATAACTTCAGTGGAACCGCACTCTTGCTCTCGATTTGACGAAGGCAAGTCAGCAGTGACTGCGCGCGCTCGCTCGTAAGCTGCGCACACATGGCGACCGAGTCGATTTCCATACCGAGAAAAGAGATCCTCTGCACTGGGCAGAGTTTGCTCTTCTCCCAGTTGACCCGAAGGCCCAGACGGGTGAGGTGCTGAAGCACCAGGTCTCTGTGTTCGCACACCTGCTCTCGAGAGTGGCTGAGGATCAGCCAGTCGTCGAGGTAGTTCAGGATGCGAACCCCGTGTTGCCTGAGTGGCACAAGGGCTGCCTCGACAATCTTCGTGAAGACGCGAGGGGACAGAGCTAGCCCGAATGGGAGGACCGCGTACTGGTATGCCCGCCCCTCGAAAGCAAACCGTAGGAACGGTCTGTGTCGAGGAAGAATGGAGACATGGAAGTAGGCGTCCTTCAGGTCGATCGCTGCAAACCAATCTGCTGGACGAACGCATTCGAAAAGGCGTTTCGCTGTCAACATCCTGAACGGAAGCCTGTGAAGGGATCGGTTCAGGACGCGCAGGTCCAGGATCGGTCGTAACCCACCGGTTTTCTTGGGTACAATGAAGTAAGGGCTGTAGAAGCCGGACTCCATTTCGGCTGGAGGGACAGGCTCGATCGCACCCTTCGCCAGCAAGGTAGCAACCTCCGCACGCATGAGGGGGGCATTGGGCCCCACTATGGTGAAATCGGACTCCCCGGAAACGAGGAGGAGCCTGAGCGAACTGAATCGCATAGCCGAGCCTGATGGTCTTCGCGACCCAGCGGGACAGTCCAGGGAGCTGAAGCCAGGCTCCCAGAAACTGCACCAGCAGGGTCATGCGAACCGTAGACGTACCCCGGGTGGGGCAGCGAGGCGTCGTGACCGGCCCAGACGTGGGAGGCGTAGCGTCCCGGTGTGGGGGCACGGTCATCAGCCGCGTCCTGACAGAGGAGACCAGGGAAGGACGCGCGTTCCACTGGGGTCTGCTCTGAGAGGAGACTGGCGTCAGAGAGGGACGAGAGTGGCGTGGCCCGGGGGCGGCGCACACTGCCATCGGTCTCTGGTCGCTCAGGGATGGGTATGTCAGTTCTTTCTTTAACCATAAAAGGGTGCTGCTGACCCGGGGGCCAGCAGCGGAACAAAGGATTCTCCCCCGGCCCTCCACCGGGGGAAGGAGTGGTCCTGCTACCATCTCCTGGAAAGAACTGCCCATCCCTGAGCTGTCCGCGTCAGGAGCGCCGCTTAGCCTGGCGCTTGGCGGGCTGCGGGGCTGGAGCGGACTGGGGCGCCTTCCTACGGCGTCCTCCACGGCGCGGCCCAGGTGGAGGCTGCTGCTTGGGTGGCGCGGGAGGGGCGGGAGCCGCGGGAGGGCGCCCTCGGCGGCGAGCAGACTGAGGCAACTGTGCCGGCGGCTGGGTGGAAGCAGCAGCTGGCCGCCGGGGCAGTACGTGCTTGATGGCCTCAGTCTGCTTTTGGGCGGCTGAGAACTGTTGGGCGAAGTTCTCAACCGCGCCGCCGAATAGCCCATCCTGGGATATGGGAGCGTCGAGGAGACGAGTCCGCTCGGCGTCCCGCATATCAGCCAGGTTGAGCCATAGGTGTCTCTCCTGGACCACTGCTGTGGACATCACCTGGCCCAGGGAGCGTGCGGTCACCTTCGTCGCCCGGAGGGCGAGGTCGGTGGCGGCACGCAGCTCATTTCTGAGCCCTGGGTCAGCTCTACCCTCGTGCATGTCCTTGAGCATCCGGGCCTGGTAGGCCTGAAGGATGGCCATGGCATGCAAAGAGGCGGCAGCCTGCCCCGCAGCTCTGTAGGATTTCGCCACCAAGGTTGATGTGAAACTACAGGCTTTGGAGGGGTGCTTAGGGTCGCCACGCCACGTTGAAGCACTCTGCGGACACAGTTGCATCACAACAGAGCGTTCAACCGGGGGAACCCCAGTGTACCCTTTGGCCGCGGCCCCATCGAGGGCAGAGAAGGCGGAGGAGGCCGCCGATCGGTCACGGGAAGACAACGGGGACTTCCAGGACCGCGTGACCTCCTCATGCACCTCCGGGAAAAAAGGTATTGGGGGCGTGGTCTGACGGGTGTCAGAACGCGGCGCCCCCAAAAACCAATCGTCCAACCGCGAGCATTCAGGACGGGGTGGAGGGTTCCACTCCAACCCGAGACTCGCGGCTGCCCGGGAAAGCATGGCTGTCAACTCCGGGTCCGACTCGGACAATGCTGGCACACCGGAAGGCGGCAGCACAGCCGAATCATCATCCTCGGAGGACTCCAGCCCACCTTGTGATGCGGCGATCGACATACGCTCGTCCTCTGCGGCGCCAAACGACACACTCGGAACAGCAGGAGCCGGCTCCGGTGTCTCAGTCTGAGCGCACGGCGGGAACGGTGCGCTAGAGGGGGGTGTGGTCCGAGGCATGAGCGTCGGGGCTTTGTTCCACACCGTCACCCTCAGGTCACCCTGGCCACCAGCCAAAGTGCTGCCTCGCGTAGAGACCGCAGATTGGGGTGTGGCAGAGGGGACTCTCACTCTATTACGGAGCTCATTGAGTCTCGACCGCAGCACCGAGATGGGCATGTCCCCGCAGTGGGAACATGTCTCATCCACAAACGCTGCCTGAGCATGCTGAAAGCCCAAGCACATCAGGCAGTGATTGTGCCCATCAGAGGGCGGCAGATATCGACCGCACCCAGAAGCACACTGGCGAGACATCTTGAAAAAGACGTGCCAAGTGTGAGCTCTTTTAAGAGAGGAAGCTTCGCAGTGATGCCGAAGCGCCCAGGGACCGAATACCGGCTGAATGCAGACCACTGCACAGATCAGCAGGCAGGCAGTAAACGATCGCTGGAACACGCCGTCACACCAACACCAACTGGAAAGCTGTTCGTCTCGAAGAAGCTGACGATACTCAGAAGGCTTGAGGAGTGAAGAGATACTCTTGGCTCCGAAGCAGAAACATAATGCGATGTTGCCAGCGTACTTCCTTATATACCCACGCTGTGGGGCGGAGTTACGCTATGCAAATTCCGCATGCCCATGGCATTGGCGCTGCCATTGGGCGTTTTCTAGATCTCGAAGATGATAGGCTTCTAAGCGAAACCCCCATTCGTCAGTCACTGACGTTACTCGGAGTGACTGAACGAAAGGGAACAGGCATTTACTCATCTCACTTGCACAAAAACAGATTCAGTGTTTTTCAAAATAGATAAAAACAGTGAAAGTACTTTTAAAGGTAACTTTACCCAACATTGCCTATAACTCTGTCATGCTCCCAAAGAAGAAGAAGATGATGATAGTAAAACTCACAAGGTTTATTAAATTAATATAAACAGAGCCAATGTGCGAAAACAGAGTGTAAATGTGACACGAACAATACCGGACAAACACTGAGTGAACAGGACTAACTAAAATATACAATGGTGATGAACTAAAAGATGCACAGCTGTGATGATTAGTGTTAGTGTCCATGGTAACGGATGAGTGGCAGGAACTTCAAACATGAGACAGGAATGACAACAAACTAAAAGTTTGGTTTATTACAAATGTGGTTGTAATAAACTGATGTAACTCGATTTAGAAAAGACAAGAGTTCCACACTGAATCATTTGCAATCAATGCATCAGTCCAGTTTGACTTTCCTGTCAACAGACAAGCATTCATTTTTAATATCATAAAAACAAACAATCTCCCAACAAGCATTTTAGAACCATAATGAAATGTAAGCAATAAGTCAGGCATTCAATAAGTCAGGCATTTACTGAGAGTGGCACTTCTATTAAAAGCTTTTGCAGCTTGTTTTGACCAAAGTGCATGTCTCAGCAGTTTTCTCCTACACCAGTGTGGGTGTGTTTATCTTAAAAGGTCACTGGTGGCACAAGCACAAACACACATAAAAGAAATCAGGTCAGCACAACACATCCTGAAACAGAAACAAGTGAGGGTCTGCTATTGCTTTTGTGCAAAGACCACAACATTAGACCAGTGCAAGCTAAGTAACACTTTGCAGCTGACCACAATGGCCATTTTGAATAGGAGAAAGTAAAGTGGGTTAGTTATCGCCAACATCAAAACACCTATAAACAGATAAACTCTGTGTGTGTGATCCGGGTATTCTCTTCATTGTGGGGACCTAGTAATTTTTGACCTTGTGAAGACATTCATGAAGAAAAAAAAAGTTTTGTGAAAATGTTCAAATGCAGAAAGTTTTCTGTGAGGGTTGTGTTTAGGGTTAGAAGATATAATAAACAGTTTGAACAGCATAAAAATCATAACGTCTATGAAAAGTCATGAAAAGTGTGTAAATAAACTTTTTCAAATAGACTACATATGAAAGTACTACATTTTTTGAGAAAAAAAAAAAAACATAAGTAACCTATAAGAACCCCGATATTGCTTTTAAACTACATAGCAAATGGTTTGTAACATTTAAAAATATCTGAGCTTTACTTTTTATTTATTTTTTTTTATTTTTTTGTAACAGCCTTTCTGTGTAACTTGTTGTATAAGTGTTCATTTATTATTATGAAAATCAAATTAAGACAACAAACCCTTACAGGCCTGAGGCTTAAAACAGATGGTAGGGGAGAGCGGGGCACAACCTAACGCGGGGTTAGTTGTAACACACATGGTTTAACACTTTCCACACATGCCAGGATGACAAAACTTAGTGTATTTATTAGTTGCCATATCAACATTATTTAGAGAAAAAATTGCGTCAAAATTAAAAAATCTTTGGAAGATATCACTGAACATTTATTTAACCATAGCAAAAGTAAATGTCTTACTTAAGTTAATTTTTCATCTCTGTTTTTTGTGTTTATTTAAAATAAGACTAATCTGATATTATTTGAATCTTATATCTGTTATTTAACAGTTGATATTGTTCTTTAATTCTGATCTAACCAGCAGAAGACACGAGCTGGGTTTAAATCCCAGTTGCGCAGGTGGGGCATGTTGTAACACTGCGTTAAAATGTGCCCCTATTAGAACTACGCTATTATATTCTATACTTTTATGAATTCTATTGAGAAACCATGAGAAAAAGCTGAATAAAAACTGAGAGTCAATGTTCAGAAATGAACTATGCTGTATAACTGTGTTTTGAGGTGTGTTTGTTGCCAAACTCAAAAAATTTTAATTATTAAAAAATGCCATTATTTTATTTGAAAAAGTTAATAATTGTATTTTATTGACAAAATATTTTAGTTTGTCTTGGATATATCAGATAACATTTTAAGCTGTCATTTGGTCATGTTACAATGTGCCCCTCACGTGTTACAATGTACCCCACCTATGGGGCATGTTGTCACATCTCACTTCCATTCTCCACTTCCATATGGCTGCTAGAGGAAAGCAAGTCAGTTAAAATCATTTTACTTTAAAAAGCACATGCACATTCTCTGGACCAGCGTTGTTATTTTCATTTAGACTGAGTTTTGACATTTGTTTTTGTACATTATCTACTTCCCATTCAAGTAGAGGCAGTAGGAGCTGCACGGCTAAAAAATGGTTGACCAGGGGTGTTACTAAAATGACTCTGGTCCAGTAGGTGGCAGTAATGCACACTTAAACTGGTTTAAGAGCTGGTTTGAGAAAGAAAGAAGAGAAATCAGCAGTGGTATAGGGAGACTTAAATGGAAACATTTATATACAGGTACCATTCAAAATAAAGTTGGTGCTGTGAAGAATAGAAAAGAAGAAATAGTTATGGCCAGATTAAGAATAGGTCACAGTAATTTGAATAGTACACTATACATTATAGGGAAGCACCCAACTGGTTTTTGTGATTATTGTCAGGTTTTAGAAAACTATAGGACATGTGCTTATGATTTGCAGACAATATGAAGAACAGAGGAAACACATTAAGAAAGGATTAATAGGATTAAAGGCATAGTTCACCCAAAAATGAAAATTATCCTATAATTTACTCACCCTCAAGCCATCCTAGGTGTATATGACATTCTTCTTTCAGATGAATACAATCAGAGTTATATTAAAAAATGTCCTGGCTCTTCCAAGCTTTATGGCTAGCTTCAGCCAGACTGCCTTCCGTGACAGTGTGGCCCCCAAAAAACACAAATTAAGATATTTTTGATGAAATCCGAGAGCTCTCTGACCCCTCCATAGACAGCAATTTAATGAACACTTTCAAGGTCCAGAAAGGTAAAAAAAAAGGTTGTTAAAATAGTCCATGTGACTCCAGTAGTTCAACCTTAATTGTATGAAGCCACGAGAATACTTTTTGTGCTCAGAAATAAACAAAAATAACGACTTTATTCAACAATTTCATTCTAGCCTGTGTCAGTCTCCTATGCAGTTTACGTTGTAAACAGGATTTCATCAAAAATATCTTAATTTCTGTTCCGAAGATGAACGAATGTCTTACGGGTGTGGAACGACATGAGGGTGAATAATTAATGACAGAAATTTCATTTTTGGGTGAACAATCTGTTTAACTAATGTTTGAAAAATATTATTTTTTTTATTTTATTAAGATACCTAATTTAGAATGTAGCATTGCGTCAACTAAGTAGCATCACCATTTTTGATATTTACTTTAGTCACTTTATCACAATGGTTACAGGTGATATTCATGTCTAGTGCAAATAGGGGACTGACATTGGTTACTCGTTCAGAGAATACAAAAGATAATTTACGTAAACTGTTAGGCTATGTGCACAGGACAGTTTGATGGTCACACCTGTAAAAAAAAAATTGTCAGTGCAATTTAGTTACATGACTGGCATAGGGACCTTGAGGGCAAAACATCCATAGAACTGCAGCACAGTCAAAATCTGTTTCAAATCTGTTTTAATCAAACCCCTCAAAAAAAAAAAAAAAAGTGAACAAATGTACTCGGTTACTAACATGACTTCGGTTCCCTTAGATACGGAACGAGTACTGCGTCATTCGTCTTATTAGGAAAAATAAGACAAGACTCTACGGGGAAAACTCCTTTTTCTCAGATTCTGAAGCCTTTATACAATCACGCAGTGAAAACTGCAAGTCGATTGGTTCGTAAAGCTAAAGAAAACGAACCAATGATGGCGCGGTACGCGCGAGCCAATGGTGAGCGAGCCCGCTCGAGCCCGCCGAAAGGGGCGTGGTCTCGGGCTATAAAAGCGTCCGTTTCACCATGGCAAATCGATTGGTTTTGACTGAGGCGTCTTCGCGCGTAGCACGGCAAATTACACAGTACTCGTTCCGTATCTAAGGGAACCGAGGTTACGTTAGTAACCGAGTACATTCCCTTGCGATACTACACGAGTACTGTGTCGTTCATCTTATTAAGATAAATAAGACAAGGCGGTACGGGGATAATACAATCATGCCGTGCTATGTAAGGGGACGACTAAATAAAAGTGTGAAGCGCTTTAAAAAAAGGCTCCAAGACACTCAAGAGATATAAGTCATCCACCAGAACCACATTACTAGGGCCTCCAGGGGCTTAGTTTATGTATATATGGGGCAAACAGTAGTTACTCCCAGACTAAGTCGGGGATATAAAAAAAAAGCACGTGAGTGCAGTAGGTTTATGCAGAAAGGACCTGCGATTGAAGCGCAGGGACCTCTAGATTATAAAATCTAACAAATGTGGATGGTGAGGGCTAGCCGGCCGCCGCACAGATGTCATCAATGGAAACACCAGAGGACCATGCCCACGAGAGGTGTGCTCTCACTCCCAAGGGACATTGAAGCCCCAAGGAAGAAATGACAATATCTGAGATATGTCACAAGTTAGAGGGTCGCCGGCCCGGGTTTTACACCAGGAGGCGAAGACAACCCACTCTGGCCTGAGAGATAGTGTTTAGGATATTCTCAGGGAGGTTAAAGGGCTCCCGTTGAGAAACCACACATGAAGGTCTCACAGCTCGGGTCTGGGGTGCCAAATTGTCCTTCTCGCTTGGGAGAGGAGGTCCCGTCTCAGAGGGATCGGCCATGGCCTCAGGGGCGATAACCGAGACAGCTCCGAGAACCATGGTTGGGTCCTCCAAAGAGGAGCCACCAGGAGAACTTTGTGACTGCCCTCCCTGGTTTGTTTGATTACCTGAGGAATCAGAGCGATCGGGGGTAAAGCATAAAGGAGGAGGCTGGGCCAATCGTGGGCCAGTGCATCCCTGGCTTTTGAGAAAAATATTAGGCAGTGATGATTGTCTTCTAAGGTAAAGAGGTCGACCTCTGCCTTCCCGAAAACTTCCCAAATTCTCTGAACCGAGCGGGGGTGGAGCGACCATTCCTCTGAGGGAAGGTTGCTCCGGGACAGCATGTCCGCCCCTACGTTCAGTACGCCCTGTATGTGCGCTGCTCTCAGAGAGAGTAGATTGCACTGAGTCTACTCTAGGATGGTTTTCGCTAGGGTGAAGAGGGGTTTCGATGAGAGGCCGCCCTGGTGATTTATGAAGGACACCACCATCATGTCTGATCTGACCAAGACGTGGTGTCCCACCAGAAGAGGAAGGAAGACCTGGAGAGCTTGATATATCGCCATCATTTCTAGGCAGTTGATATGTAGCTCACTTTCCAGGTTGCTCCAAGCCCCGAAGGCTGGGCGGTTGTCGCACAGAGCTCCCCAACCTGTCTTGGAGACGTCTGTGAAGACAACTTTCCTCTTGTCCATAGCTCCTATCGCCACGCCTTGCTTGAACCAGCAAGGGTTCGTCCAAGGGGCCAGGGCTGTGACACATGCCTGGTTCACCTTGAGCGAGCAACGGCCATGATGCCAGGCTGAGGGCGAGACCCGTGGTTTCAGCCAGAACTGCAGAGGGCGCATATGAAGCAACCCCATCTGCAGAGCTGGAGACGCTGAGCTCATTAGGCCTAGCATTTTCTGAAACATTCTGAGCAGCAGAAAAACCCCGGGCGTAAATGTCTGCACGAGCTGCTGAATGGCCAGAGCACGCTCTGGAGTGACTGTGGCCTTCAAGAGGGTTGAGTCTAAAATTATCCCCAGGAACAATACACGTTGGCTGGGAGATAATGAGCTCTTTGCAAAATTGACCCTGAGACCCAAGCACTCTAAGTGGTTGAGGATAACGGATCTGTGGAATATTAGTTCCACCTCCGACT
Organism: Coreius guichenoti; assembly: GCA_039654105.1. Taxonomy (NCBI): domain Eukaryota; kingdom Metazoa; phylum Chordata; class Actinopteri; order Cypriniformes; family Gobionidae; genus Coreius; species Coreius guichenoti. The sequence goes on from CM077168.1 coordinate 47,247,820, forward strand.
GGGCCAGAACGAGGCAGTCGTCGAGGTAATTCAGAATGCGCACACCTATCTGTCTCAGAGGGGAGAGAGCCGTATCCATGCACTTTGTGAAAGTGCGGGGGGGCAGGGACAGGCCGAACGGCAGAACCGCATATTGATATGCCACTCCCTCGAAGGCGAATCTCAAAAACTGCCTGTGATGGGGGGCTATCTGGATGTGAAAGTATCTTTCAGATCCAGGGTAAAGAACCAGTCTCCCGGGCGTATTTGCGGGAAGATCTGTTTCAGAGTGATCATTCTGAACGAGCGCTTTATTAGGGCCTTGTTCAGATGTCTGAGATCGAGGATGGGTCTGAGACCACCATCCTTCTTGGGGACGAGGACGTACCTGCTGTAAAAGCCTGACTCGCTCAGTGCTGGAGGAACCACTTCTATGGCTCTTTTCGCCAGCATGATGTTTACCTCGGAACGCAGGACATGTGCATCCTTGCTTTCTACAGAGGTTTCGACCACGCCGTTTAAAAACGGGGGTCTTTGAGCGAATTGGAGTACATAACCTCGTTTTATTATGTTCAGAACCCAGGCTGACAGTCCGGGGATGGCCTGCCAGGCCTCGGCCCGTGAGGCGAGGGGCTGAATTGGTACTGGCACTAAGTCGCTGTGAGGGACTGAGGTGCATGTGTGTGGTGTAAGAGGAATTTTGCTCTCTTTTTGAGTATGTTTGATTTTTATTTCTGCTATAACAGCGGCTCCCAACCAGGGCAAGACAAAAGAATAGGCTCTGTGTGGGCAACAAACACTCTTTCTCGAGCACCCGGAACTGAACGGGGTGGCAGGAAAACTGGGCGAGGCATTTTGGAGGGTGGTCCGGCCGCAGAGGGACTTAGCCTCCTCCTCTTCCTTTCTCGGCCATCAGGCCGGCTTCTTGGCTGCAGGGTCCAAAACTATCTTGGGTCGGGGGCCCTGTCGCACCAGAGGGGGGTTGCTTGGTGGCTGGCGACTTGTCCCTTGGCATCTGCTGCTGAGCTGGCGCTGATTTAGAGCGGCTCGGGGCAGAGGAGGTGGAGCGTTTGGGCAAAAAGTGTCGCATAGCCTGGGACGACTTTTGTGCTGCCGTAAAGCGCTCTGCAAAGCCATCGACGGCGGGTCCGAAGAGACCGGTGGAGGAAACTGGTGAGTCGAGGAAAACGGCTTTATCCGCGTCCTTGATCTCAGTCAAGTTAAGCCACAAGTGGCGCTCCAACACCACCAAACTGGCCATCGAGTGTCCAATGGCTTGAGCCGTGGTCTTCGTGGCGCGCAGGGCCAGATCCGTGGCACTGCGCAGCTCTCTGAAGGTAGCAGAGTCGTGACCGGCCTCATCCAGATCCTTAAGGAGCTTCGTTTGATACACCTGGAGAACTGCCATGGAGTGTAAAGTGGAAGCTGCCTGACCAGCCAAGGTGTACGCACGTCCAGCAATGGCCGAGGTGGTACGACAGGGCTTAGATGGATGAGCGGCCTTGGTTTTCCATCCAATGGCGGCGGGCGGACACAAATGTGCGGCCACAGCTTCGTCCAGGAGAGGTAACTTCTCATAGCCCTTCTGCCAGGCGCGGAAGTGAGAGTGTGAGAGGCAGAAGAATGAAGGCGGGCTGAGTAGGGTTCCTCAGGTGCAGACCACTCTAAACCGAGCTGTTCAACCGCTTTTGACAGCACGCAATAGAGCTCTGAGTCACTAGAAGCTCTGGTGTCAATCGGCTCCAAAGACGGTAAGGGGGCAGGGCCATGCTGCGAGCCCAACCACTCCTCGGCCTCCGACGCCGCTAAGGACATGCTGTCGTCCTGCGGCTCGTCATCAGATCCTCCGAACGAGACCAAGTCACTTGCGGCCGCCAAGGGACGTTGGTCTGGATGGGAGAAATGGACGGGGGGAACCTCTTCCTGTGGGGAGAGCGAGTCACGCGGGGGCTGAGCCGACGTGAGATCGCTCTTGTCCGAGTGCTGAGATCCTCTGCCTCGCTGTTTTTTCCTCGCGGGTTCCCGGGAGGAAGAAAACTGGAAGGCGCAAGGGGCGGGGTCGCGTTCTGAGAAGTGAGAGCAGGTGGAGTCGGCTTCTGCGTGGGACTCGCCCAGACATTGCACGCACACGCTGTGCCCGTCATCAACGTGCAGAGGGCCTCTGCACGTGCCACACTCGTGGCCCGACATCTACAACACGACACACTAAAATTTGCTCTTATAAATGCTCTGAAAGGATACACCAAAGTGCACTCGCACGGCTGCAGGCGGCTCGTGGGCGAAGCGCTGACCAGGCTGCAGCACAGCAGCGGGCGATCAGCGCTGTATGTGAGCGGTGGTCTGAGCGGCGAGCTGAAGAGCAGAGTGCTGCGGCTGCTCGAAGCGGTGGCTGCGCGGGCGGCGAGCTGTTTGAGAGCAGCGAGTGGGATAGAGAGCGGCGAGCAGGGAGGCGGGCCGATCAACTGCACGAAGGCGAGAAGATCAGCGGCGAATCCAGCTGCTTGCAGGTGAAGGCGGCTTCAATCCGAGTTCCAACGAAGAGATGTTATCTGCGTCGCTGAAAAAGAATTAAACGATTTGCCATGGTGAAACGGCCGCTTTTATAGCCCATGACCCCGCCCCTTTCGGCAGGCTCGAGCGGGCTCGCTCACCATTGGCTCGCGCGTACCGCGCCATCATTGGTTCGTTTTCTTTAGCTTTACGAACCAATCGACGTGCAGTTTTCACTGCGTGATTGTATAAAGGCGTCAGAATCGGAGAAAAAGGAGTTCCCCATAGAGTCTTGTCTTATTTATCTTAATAAGACAAACGACACAGTACTTGTGTAGTATCGCAAGGGAACTGAAAGTTTTAGGCACTTGCAATGCACATACAGCACCTGACGCAGTATTTCAATCAATAAAAGCTGAACATTCTAAAACACTTAACATGAAAAACGAACAAGTTATGCCTCCACTGCCCACAAGTTATGGTTTGAACCAAGAACTAATGTACTAAGTGAAGTGATATTACAAGTCAAACTCAGTATTGTCAGGGAACACAGACATACAGAAGTAGTGCGTAACAATAAACAAGTTTTATCCAGTATCCAGTTTCCCATAGAAAACCAAGAAAACGCTTAACGTACACTTTATCTAAATGGTTTTCTATGGAAAAATGCTTAACACGTATGTTGAGTTCATATTGTGGGCTGCCTGTATATAGTATATCTACCTGCCTGTATATAGTATGAAACATCAATAAGGTCTGTACTGAGTTTGGTCTTATAATATGTCTTAGTACATTAGCACTACCTGGTAAAAAAAATTACTGGCAGGCAGCGGAAAAAAGCCATGTTTTGTCCTCCAGTTGGATGATCCTAAGGATGTGACATGATGTAAAAACTTCGGAACATCAAATAGTTGTTGTACCAGTGGATAATAAGTGACAGACATTGTTGGTATACTAGAAACAAGACAATGAACTAGTTTAAATGTGGATCACTCTCTGCCGTGGCAGCTGAACCAGCTCCACTGGTTGTGCAAGATGACATAGCCTACACAAAAGAGAAAAAGATGAGGGCTGACAAACGTCTGATGGGAATGATTAGGCACTACAGTACAATTTTCAATAAGAACTTTTGTAGACATTTGAAATAAATAAAGTCAAACTGGTTTGTAATAAGTAAAGATGGTAGGGTTTTTTGGGGGGGGAGGGGTTGTTTAATCATCCTCTGCTGAGATCTTGAGGCATTTAACTCTTTCCCTGCCAGCGTTTTTTAACAAAGTTGCTAGCCACCACCAGCATTTTTGATAATATTCACAAAACTTTCATGACCCCCAGAATATTTTGTATGAATATCTGAATATGCAATATATCAAAAAAGAAAGAACAGAGCCTCTGCTTAAAAAAAAAAAGATGTTTTATTCTAGCTTCGTGCATTGTATTTTATCAACACTCGAATGTGGGTGTTTTATGTTTTATTTTATTATTCTTTTTAAAAGCTACATTTTGAACAAAAAGCTGAGAAAAGGATTTTATCAAAGACTACAGCTGCATAAGCAATGCTTTTATCACTTGTTTCTGGGCAACTATCAGTATACTTACATTTTGGAGGCTTGAGGAAAAAAAGGGTTTGTATTTTACCCATTACCAGTTTGTCCAGTTCCCTACTTGAAACATGTTGATCAAAACAGTGATAGTCCAATCATGCATCAGTTTAGTTTCTCCCTCACAGTAGTTAAAACTTTCACAATGAAATGCAACCATTTTCATGAACACGTTTTTTGAATCTGCAGTAAATACATAAAAGAGGACTGAGGAGAATTGATCACTGAGAAGGAAATTATTATTTCAAGCAAGATATTTTATTTGGCTTTTACAATGGCAGACGGTAAGAGACATCAAATGAAGCATTTTTCAATAAGAATTGTAGGATGTGGTGATTCGTCTTTCTCTTCTTATTATTACTACTATTATTATGTTTAGTGTTATTATTTGTGAAAATATGCTTTTAATTACATATGTGATCAAACACTTTAAAATAATTTTCATAAAAAAACATTTGTTTTACAGAACTGCGATTAGTGTTATTAGGAGGATATCGGAGTGGTAAGAGTAATGTGGCACACTCCTTTTTAAATGTTAAATATGAATCTGACCAAATAACCACACAGTGTGTAAAGATGGAAGGAAACGTACATGGCAGGAAAATCCTTCTTGTGGACACCCCAGGCTGGTGGAAGTGTTATCAGTTATGTGACACCCCAGAGCGTCTGAAAGCGGAGCTTGTTAGGAGCACCAATATTTGTCCACCAGGACCTCATGTTTTCCTCCTGGTGATAGAGGTTGATTTTGCTTTCTCAGAGAAGCACAGGAAAGTAGCCGAGGGTCACATGCAGTTCATTGGTGATGACATCTGGAATCAAACCATAATAGTCTTCACAAAACTCAGACATTTGGGTGACAAAACTATAGAGCAATATGTAGAACATGAAGGGGAAAACTTGAACAAGCTTACCCAAAAATGTGGAAACAGATATGTTGGCTTTGACACTGACCTGGATACAGACGGTTCCCAGGCAAAATAACTATTTAGGCAGATAGAGAAACTTGTTGATGAAAACAATGGCCACTTTTTTAAAGTTGATGCAACAAGGCTGATGGATTTGGAGATTACAATGAAAAATGTGGAAGAGAAAGCAGCTGCCAGAGAACACCAAGTTTTGGAAAAGAGAAGAAAACTGGAAGAAATTAAAAGTGCAGGTCAGTCTCCAATTTTAGTTTGGTCAAGTTGTTATTTTACTCAATATAACCATACATTGTATTGTATAAAAGTTATTAGTTGTTGTTAACATTGCAATCAGCTCTATGTAACATGTAAACAACTACAGTTAAAATATGTCACAGTGCGTGTGTAGTTTAATCCAAAGATGAGATGCGTGATGCAGAATGAACAATAGATACTTTTAATAAACACATTACAAAACACTACACATTAAGGACAGTGAACAATGAACAAGGATGATAATCAACTGAACAGGAAAAAGGTGCGAAACTAATTAGAAACCATGGTAACAAATGAGAACTTGGGCAAAGACAGTGACAAACTAAACAGAACGTGATAATTAAACTAAACAAGACATGACCCTGACATTACATCCCTCCCGAGAAAGGCACATGCTTGCGCCGTAAAGTGTAGCTGAAGAGGGAGGGAGGGGGTTCTGGATAAAGACGTGGAGCCAGAGGCTGTATCCGAAATCGCATACTTCCCTGCTATATAGTAGGTGAAAAACAGTATGTGACAAAAGTAGTATGTCCTAATTCACAGTACTCATAAAAGAGTAGGCAAAAAGTGCCCAGATGACCTACTTCTTCCGGCAAGATTCTGAAGTGTGCATACGATAGACACTTTACTATCCCACGAGGCCACGGGAGAGGATTTGTGAATGGCAGTGAAGCAACGTAACTGACGCTGGTATGTCACATGATAATGACAACATGGCGAATGTAGTACGTCCAGATTACATTCATAACATATAGAGTGTACTTTTTTAGCTGTTGTGAAGTAATTACTTATTCAAAATAAGTACCTACTCAAGTACCTAACAAGAGAGTATGCAACTTTGGAAGCAGCCAGAGAGAGATGTGACTGAGGAGGGGCTGGCCAAAGGGAACAAAGTGGAGACAATGGTGGGAGGAGCCAGGGGAAAGACAGGATGAGCTAGAGGATGACCCCGAGCAAAGCAAGGACAAAAGGCCCAGAGTGGAACTGATGGAGGAAGGAGCCAAGATGGAACCAGGATCCCAACCAGGTAAAGACCCAGGTGGAGCCGAGGTGATGAAGACTCAGCGGAGTCAGATGGGTGGAGGGTTAAGGCATGGCTGGAGACTTAGAAGCCTGAGGTGGAGCTAAAGAGGCGATAGACCAAGGTGGAGCTAGAGGAACAAGGGAGCCTGACAGAGCCTGAGGGATGACAGACCATGGTGCAGCCGAGGGAGCGTTGAGCCAAGGTGGAGCTAATGGGAGACGAAGGCTGTGGGGGACCACCCGCGACAAAGGAGACTTGGAGTTGGACAGAGACGATGACGACAAAAGCGACTTGGAGCTGGGCAGAGCCAATGATGACGAAGACAACTTGGAGGTGGGCAACGAAGACTTAGGGCTGATAGGTAGGGCTGAACCAGTGGTGATGAAGACGACTTTGGACTGGGCTTAACCAGAGACTGAGATGACTTGAAACTGGGCTGAACCAGCAGAGACATTGACAACTTGGGACTGGACTGAACCAGTGGCGAGGAAGATGATTTAGGACTAGACGGGACCAGTGGAGATTGGAGATCTTGAAACATTTCATAATCCAGCTCATCAAATAATAATTCATCAAAAACCCAGCTCATAGCACCAACCTCAGCGACAAGAGTGTGGATGCAAACCATGCTGACGAACTTCACTAATATGCCCTAGATAACGGATGCTGTTGTCGGCTCATGCACCTGGTCAGACTCTGCGATGTGCCTGGGCTTCGGGACGACACTGGCCTCTGTAAAACACACTGGGCCCCTGCTTTGTTGCAGACTCGGGCTCCGACTTCTGATCCGCTGTGGACATGGCTGAAGTCTGGCTGAGCTCTGCAAGGTGGAGACCCAGGTGGAGCAGAGGAGATGAAGACCCAGGGTGACACTGAAGACCTGGAGGGCCAAGGTGGAGCCTCAGGTACATGTGACCGAGGTGGAGACGTGGGCTTGGCAGACCGGGGCAGAGTTGGTGCGACTGAGGACAATGGTGTAATTGGAGGGAAGGAGGATTCCGGTGGAGCCAGAGAGGTGGAGGGTCAAGGTGCAGCTGGAAATTCAGAAGTCCGAGGCAGAGCTAGAGAGACGATAGACCAAGTTGGAGCCAGAGGGATGAGGGAGCCCAGCGGAGCCTAAGAGATGATGGTGAGAGATGATGGAATCCATGGTGGATTCGGGGCCAAGGTGGAGCCGATGGGAGATGGAGGCTGTGCGGGAACATTCGCAATGATGGAGCTGGGCAGAGACAATGATGTCGAAGGCCATATGGAGCTGGGCAGAGCCAATGGCAAAAAAAGTAGAGAAGCAGATGGACAGTAGGTATATCCATGATTATCCCCCTTTTGCTGTTTTAATCAATTCTTTTGGTTCAGTGTTCTGTCACAGTGGCTGTAAATTTAATCCAAAGATGAGATGTGTGAAGTAGAATGAACAATAGATACTTTTAATAAACACCAAAAATTACAAAAAACACACTACACATTAACACTGACAACACCTAAAAAAGAACTAAGGGGAACTAAGGGCTTAAATACACAGAGGATGGTAATCAACAGAACAGGGAACAGGTGTGAAACTAATTAGAAACCATGGTAACAAATGAGAACTCGGGTAAAGACAGTGATGATGAATTTAAACAGAACGAGATAATTAAACTAATCAAGACATGACCGTGACAAGTCTCTAAATGAGGCAAGTGAAGTTACTGAATGTATCATCAGTTTGTTATAAAAAAAATATTTTAATATTTTATTTATAATATATTTATAAAATATTTTATTACAATATTATAAAATGTTATTTTATTTATAATTATAAATATTTAACAATTCTATATATTTTATATATATTATAACTTTTGTTTTCAATAGATGCAGGGCATGATGCTACACCTCTGAGTATTGTGCTGCTGGGCTAGGTCCTTTCAGGCAAGACATTAGCTAGCAGTGTCATCTTGGGTACTGACGTTTCATTTGACAAGACTGTGAAGTGTGTCAGAACATGTGGAGAAGTGAATGGAAGACAGATCACTGTGGTGGACACACCAAGCTGGTGGAAATTCCTTCCGCACCAACTGAACGCAGATTCAGTGAAAACTGAGATCTTGAAGGCAATGGATTCTTCCCCCCATGCAATCCTCTTGGTAATACCGGCTGACACATCATTTTTAGAAGAGCAGATGGAAGTCATATTAGAAAACATGAGACCACTTGGTGAAAAGGTCTGGAGGCAAACCATGGTGCTCTTCACATGGGGAGGATCATTGGGAAACAAACCAATTGAGTACCATATTGAAAGTGAAGGGGATGCCCTTGTGAGACTCGCTGAGATGTGTGGGAACAGATATCATGTGTTTGAGAGCATGAGAGATGATCGGACCCAAATAAATCAGTTACTGGAGAAGATTGAGGAAATGATAAAGGAAAGTGCTCTGCTGGAAAGCAGTGATGAACACCAGGGAAAGAAAAAGAAGTCTCAAGAAAGAGAAACCCTATCTGAGTGGCTTCTAGTTGAGGATGTAAAAAAATTACTTCATGAAGAATGGGAGAGGAGTGACGCTGTGATGAAAGAGATGTTTAAAACAATGGACCTACACAAAGCTGTCAAAAGAGGAAGGAGCATAGAGTTACCTCTGGACTGTATGTGTGTTATTATTTTTTTTTTCAATAAATTTATTTTGGTCTTGTTTAATCTCACTTTTAATTGCCACATTATGCTTTTGATTGCAGTAAGTGGAAAAGTAATAAATACAGAATTACTTATCAACAAACACCAGCTAAAAGATGTACTTGAGAGGGAATGGAATCGTAGGGAAGCAGTAGACAGCTCTAGGATCCAGTATAAACAAAAACGCCTGGAGGCCTATGGTAAGTTACAGGAAAAATTATATGGTTCACTAATTTTGAAATTTTAAAAGGTTGAATTTCATAGGCGTTATTGAGTGGCTGGTATAGCTACTAAAGTTCTGTGTTGCCAACAAACATTGCAAATTCAACTGCCAAGTCACGTACATAAGTTTCTTTTGAAAAACTGTCAAGAATGTCAGATAACCAGAGCTTTGTTTTATTTCCTTGTAGCAGACATGTCCTCATGTGCTGATGAAGAGGACATACAGATGTCTTTGGCTAAAGTGCACGACTGGTATCAGAGGCGTAATTTATCAGATTATGGAAGTGTTTCCAGCTATGAGGAACATGACAAGACTGAACAGGATGTAGATTAATCATTAAGCTGCTAAAACAGTCTGATGCATGTTTAAATTTTATTATTTTTGTCATGCAGTTATTACTATATATGCATGTCATTTTCATACAAACAGATTTTTATTTAATGTCATTAATCCATAACAGTGTTTTTTGTGAACAGAAGATGAACTCTGTTTATATATTTACAGTAACTGATGCTTTTGAAATATCAATATCGATACAATAATAAATGTTTACACTAAGGCAAATCATTTTGTGAAGATATTTAAATCATGTGATCTTTCGGCCTGTATTCACTTCACTGTATTCAGACAGATGTTGTTGTCTGTTGTTTGATCTTCTGGCTGGAGGGACGGAGGCAAAACTCACAGCTGCATAATTCACATCTGAATCACCAATCTGTTTTGAAAAAATAAATGCATAGCTTATTTTTTTTTTATTTTCTGCTTGAGAACCTAATCACATTTATTATGCAAACATATGTAATATTTAATGGATTAGAAGTATATATAGTATAAATTACCTCACATGACGGAGATGCTAGATTCGTAGATCCTTTAAAATGTGCAGAATAGTTCAACTTTGACATACACATTTGCGATTGAATATTTAAAGAGTTTGCACAACATATTTGTATATAAGACTGTACTTTTTCTGCTTAAATAGCTGATCCTATTAAACTCTGCTTAAGTGATGGAAAGTGTGGGTGGAATTTTACCTCTATGCCTTTTCTCCCAGCGTTTGCAGTGATCAACTAGGAGTGTGATAATTACTATCACAAAAACAACATTGGAGGATATCAAGCAAAGTAACACCGGATCCCATACTTTTTGATTATTGCTGTCTGAAATAGAGAGAAAGATCCAAAAATAATCTGCTCATAGTTATTAAAATACTGTGAATACTGTGCTATAGCTATGTGCTGTGCAGATACTTTTCCATGACTTGAAAATATTTAAACACAAAAATATTTAAAAATGTATCAATGTCTTTGCATTAGATAAAGTGTCAAACCAAGTGGGATCCTTTTTAAAGAAAGCACACTTTTCAAGCAAAACATTTTCACAAAAACATTTTATGATTAATAAAACATGTGAACTTGAAGAGAACTTACTTCATACATTTACTAAAGGCCACCTTGTGAATCGTTGGATATTTTGTTGTGTAATGCAATGCAATTTTAAGTGCAGCTTAAGGAATATATACATTTTGGGGCCACTGTTGTGACAGTTACCAAAGCAGATTAATAGGTCATAGTAATTAAATGAAGAATTACCAGTATTTTTAAAAGTGGTTCCATTCACAGTTGGTGTCTCCCCAAATGCCATATTAAAGTCTTCAGACTCCGTTCCTTTGAAATAGCAAATCAAAATGTCAAGACTCTTTTGGTTTTAAATGACTTACAAAGAAAGGAATGTTAAAGAGTTAAATAGTTTTCTCCCAAACGAAATATATAAAACAATAGCATGTTGAATCTGTTTTACCTTTTAGCATCAGATATGCTCCAGAGATAAATTCTATTTTATTCAAGAACACCGTCCCGCAGTAGTATATTCCGATGTCCTCCTTGGTCATAGCTGTGATGTTGAGGTGAAAAGATCCTTCACTTGATAAAATATTGAATCTCCCATTTTTAAATTCATCCATAAATTCAATATTCCAATAATTGTATGATAGTGCAATAGGCCGAGGGATCTGTCCAATGTTCTGTTTATACCAAACCATTGTGTTACCAAAACTTTTTATCAAGAAGCATTTGATTGTAACATCATCTCCCAGCTGGAATGTTTGTAACAAGACATTTTCACCACTGTGATTAGATCGGACTCCAGCTAAAACAGAACAGATTTCATTTAAACACTAAATATATGCATACATGGAATTGACCAATAAACACATATACATTTAGACAGTAGAAAGAGGAAAAAAAGCTACTTACAAGCCAAAAAGATCAATATGGCCCAAAAGATCATGTTTGAAGCAATGGATGTGTGAAAATGCTCTTTAGAAGACTTGCATGTGATGTGATTGGTCACTTTCAAACTGAATAAGAGGGTGATTGGTTGAAATCAATCTGGTGTCTCTCACTCCACTCCTATATTGGAGCAAAAGTGTTACGGAAGATATGAGGTGATGATCAATGTCTTTGTCAGTATATTCTCTGCAAAAGACAGTAAAGCCATGCTAAATATTTTGGTTTTGTTGAGCTAAATTGCTTTGCGTCTGGCTGTAGTCAAATGTAAAGGAGCAAGATCAGTTTGTGAATGTGTTACTGTTAGACATCAAATCTTAGACATGTCAGTCTCCAAATTAGACTAATGTGAAGGTATGTTACATATTTTAAGTCAGTGGTAAATCTCACAGTGAGAGAAAAGTACCCCAAAGAGCTTTTTTAAGTCCCAACAAATGACATCAAAGGGCCAAAAAAAGAGAGAGAAAAGACAAGTATATGAACTGGAATCAAGTGAGTCTAAAAATTTTTGGTATCATTTTTTTACTCCAAAAATGAAAACTGACAGTGAAAACCCGTCCGTCCATCCTTCCATCAAGGTTATATATTCTTGATTTCAAATGTCTATACCTTTAAGATAAATCAAAGACTCCACACAATGCATACAAAAAACCACATAGGCTATGTGAACAGCAAATCAGTTTGTTTTGTTTTGATGAAGTGCTGCATTGTGTGAAAACAGTTTGTGATTTTCTTGTTTTTCTAAAGATGGCCATCAGAAACGACCACCAACCACACCAGCACCATATATAGTAATCGTAGAGAACCAGGTCACAGCAGGAGGGACGGGCATCCTGTGTGCACATGTGCGTGAAAGTGCAAGCGCAATTCTCAAATCATAGGTATGACGCCTCAGAAGTGTTTCACGACCACAGTGTTAATTCATCGGAAAAGTGAGAATGCAGAAGATCATTGCATATTCAGACCTCTTCTGCACTGCAAGTGTGAACGAGTGGGTGTTTGAGGTCACCACATATTACACTATGTGGAGCAAAACTATAACCGTTTATAAAAGTAAGTCACTAGATGAGACTATAGAAATTTAAGGTTGAATATACAGCTATAGTTTCTTCACAACTTGACAATGTGTCATTATACACAAGAGCACACATATTTTTTTTATTGATTTCACGTAATATTCAAATTTTCTGAGATTTTGAATTTGGGGTTTTCATAAGCTGTAAGCCATAATAATCAAAATTATAACTTTTGCACGATATTCTAATTTTTCGAGTTTCACCTGTATAATAATATTAACATAATATCATAAAATATTATCTGATATAATTATATATATATATATACAGGATCTACATCTACAGGATGATCAATTAATTACTTAATAATAATACATAATATATTTACCATATACAACATTGCCAAAAGTTTTGGGACGCCTGCCTTTACATGCACATGAACTTTAATGACATCCCATTCTTAATCCGTAGGGTTTAATATGGAGTTGGCCCACCCTTTGCAGCTATAACAGCTTCAACTCTTCTGGCAAGGCTTTCCACAAGGTTTACGAGTGTGTTTATGGGAATTTTTGACCATTCTTCTAGAAGCGCATTTGTGAGCTCAGGCACTGATGTTGGATGAGAAGGCCTGGCTCGCAGTCTCCGCTCTAATTCATCCCAAAGGTGTTCTATCGGGTTGAGGTCAGGACTCTGTGCAGGCCAGTCAAGTTCCTCCACACCAAACTCACTTTGAAACAGGAAGGGGCCATCCCCAAATTGTTCCCACAAAGTTGGGAGCATGAAATTGTCCAAAATGTCTTGGTATGCTGAAGCATTAAAAGTTCCTTTCACTGGAACTAAGGGGCCAAGCCCAACCCCTTAAAAACAACCCCACACCATAATCCCCCCTCCACCAAACTTTACACTTGGCACAATGCAGTCAGGCAAGTACCGTTCTCCTGGCAACCGCCAAACCCAGACTCGTCCATCGGATTGCCAGACAAGAGAAGCGTGATTCGTCACTCCAGAGAACACGTCTCCACTGCTCCAGAGTCCAGTGGCGGCGTGCTTTACACCACTGCATCCGAAGCTTTGCATTGCACTTGGTGTTGTAAGGCTTGGGTGCAGTTGCTTGGCCATGGAAACCCATTCCATGAAGCTCTCTATGCACTGTTCTTGATCTAATCTGAAGGCCACATGAAGTTTGGAGATCTGTAGCTACTGCAGAAAGTTGGCGACTTCGGCGCACTGTGCGCCTCAGCATGCGCTGACCCCGTTCTGGGATTTTACGTGGCCTACCACTTTGTGGCTGAGTTGCTGTTGTTCCCAATTGCCTCCACTTTGTTATAATACCACTAACAGTTGACCGTGGAATATTTAGTAGTGAGGAAATTTCACGAATGGACTTATTGCACAACCTATCACGGTACCACGTTTGAATCCACTGAGCTCCTGAGAGCGACCCATTCTTTCACAAATGTTTGTAGAAGCGTCTGTATGCCTAGGTGCTTGATTTTATACACCTGTGGCCATGGAAGTGATTGGAACACCTGAATTCAATGATTTGGAGGGGTGTCCCAATACTTTTGGCAATATAGTGCATGTTAAATATATTATATATTATGTTAAAAGTAGTATTGATCATCCTGTAGATATGTCCTGTAAAATTAATAAAATCTCAAATAAAAAAAATTCAACCAAAAGAGTACATTTAAAAAAACTATATAATAAAGTTTAATAAAATAACAAATGTAAAAAAAATATTAAAATGTTTTCAGACCCTCCTTTTAATTATTATACTGTATTTGTCTTTATGCTTTAAAACAATGCTTTTAATTTTTTAAGCTTTAGCTCCCTCTTGAGGATGGACCCAGCTAATGATTAATAAAATAACCAACAATACAGAACATTTAAAGGGATAGTTCACCCAAAAATGAAAATTCTGTCATTAATTACTCACCCTCATGTTGTTACAAACCCGTAAGACTTTCGTTCTTCGAAACACAAATGAAGATATATTAATGAAATCTGAGCGATTCTGTTCCTTCATTGACAGCTATGCAACTACCACACTTTGAAAAGTTCACAAAGAGATCATAAAACTAATCCATATGAATTGAGCGGTTTAGTCCAAATTTTCTGAAGAGACTTGATCACTTTATATGATGAACAGATTGAATTTAGGCTTTTATTTACATACTTTAATTCATCTTTCCCAATTAAAGGGTTAGTTCACCCAAAAATGAAAAATGAAAAATGAAAAAAAAAAAAAACATTCTCCCTGAAAGATGTTAAAAAGTAACAAGGATTGAAACAATTGAATTAAAACGCCAAACCAGCATTAAATGGTACAAACCAAACAATACTCAGATGAATAAAACTCAGGATGTGATTATTAAGGCTTGGTTTCACTTTATCAGTTTATTAGTAGTTATCACAGTCCTTCCATCACACAATTATCACATGATTTTTTTAATTTAAATACAGTTGTTTAATCCAGGTAATTTCAGAGTTCATGGACAACAATGTCAAAAACACCTTTAGAGGGACAAACAAAAGAACCAAGGCATTCCTTTCTGTATCCTCAGAATCTGTACCAGTGAGATCGACTGAAGGACCGCATTTTAGCACACATAAGGCAGGTGCACAGTTCTTAAAGTCTCTGTATTACCATCCATTTTGACATCTCTTTGCCATGCATTTTATTTACAGGTTCTGTCCACTTGCTTTCTTCAGTAGCTGCTCTCGTGACCGGTCAAAATGTATAAATTGCTAGTGGCTGAAGGGTTTTCAGTTGGGGTGCTTTGTAAAACGATGTCTCTGTAAACCAAGATTTGAGAAAAATATTTAAGCAAAGGCATTCACAAGAATGAAATCAGATGTTTATTCAAGTTAAGGAAAAACTATGAGAGGAAGTGGAAGAGAGTCAATACCTGTGCGTGCCTAAAACTTTGAACACTCGGGTTTCGTCTGTGATTTCCTGTGTTATCTATGACGACACATGAGGATGACTTTAGATTCTAGTCA
The DNA here is from genome assembly GCA_039654105.1 of Coreius guichenoti. NCBI lineage: Eukaryota > Metazoa > Chordata > Actinopteri > Cypriniformes > Gobionidae > Coreius > Coreius guichenoti. The sequence continues at coordinate 47,263,272 of CM077168.1, forward strand.
ATATCAACTACTGAAATTCGCAAATAGTGACAATTTGTATTGGTACACAACAGATCATAACATTTTACCTCACAGTTGTGCAGACTCCGTCCTTTAAGCCCATGTTTCCAGAAAGCTAAAACACTTTCTTCTAAACAAACTGTTGAAAAATAACACATTAAAATGTATGCTACTTATTTATATTATTGCATAATTTCAATGTAAACAAATAGTATATTTTCATATGTCAGGTTTGTACCTAAAGTCTCGATAGGGAAATCAAAATCCAGTTCGGATATTAACTCCTTGCTAGGAACACCCTGCATATTGACAATCTTCACTGTTTCTAGAAGATGACAACAAGGATTCATTTACAATACAAGTGTCAGTGTATACTATGCTTTAATAGTTCATTCATATATGAAACATACATACTTTCCAGTGCAATTAAAACTGTGTCTCTGTCCAACTGTGTCACTTGTACAGCTTTTATTGTCTCACTGTCTAAGGAAAGACACAAAGATCAAACTTCACACACTTGTCAACACAAAAAAAACATAGTAGGCCTATACAAAATATGCATGTTTTTCATATTTTCTTTGCTGAATGTGAGGGGAAAATCTGTGGAATTCATAGGAATTTGTTTTAAGGGGTCCTATTATGCTTTGTACATTTTCAGCTTTCTTTAGTGTGTAATGTTGATGTTTGAGCGTGAAAAAGGTCAAAAGCTTAAAATCACTCAAAAGCTCAAAGTTACAAAGCACAAAATCACTCCAAAGGGAGTTCCCTTTCATTCAGTCACTCCGAGTTACGTCAGTGACTGACGAATGGGGGTTGCGCTTAGAAGCCTATCATCTTCGAGTTCTAGAAAACGAGCCAATGGCAATGAAATGCCATGGGTCTGCGGAATTTGCATAGCGTAACTCCGCCCCACCTCGTGGGTATATAAGGAAGGACGCTGGCAATCTCGCATTATGTTTCTGCTTCGGAGCCAAGAGCATCTCTTCACTCCTCAACCCTGATACTGAGTAAAGTCAATTCTTCGAGATGAGCGACTCTCCAGTCTGTGTTTGTGTGACAGCGCTTTCCAGCGATCGCACATTGCCTGCCTGCTGATCTGTGCAGTGATCTGCAACAGCTGGTGTGTGTTTCCCTGGGCGCTTCAGCACTGCTGCAGAGCTTGCGCGTGGCACGTCTTTTTCAAGATGTCTCGCCCGTGCACTTTTGGGTGCGGTCGGTCTTTGTCGCCTTCTGATGGGCACAATCACTGCCTGACGTGTTTGGGCTTACAGCACGCTCAGGCAGCGTTTGTGGATGAGTCATGTTCCCACTGCAGGAACATGACCATCGCAATGTTGCGGTCGAGACTCAGTGACCTCCGTAAAGGAGAGAGAGTCCCCTCTGCCACACCCCAATCTACCGCCTCCACGAGAGGTGGTACTTTGGCTGGTGGCCAGGGTGACCTGAGGGTTACGGTGTGGAATAAAGTCCCGACACTTGTTCCTCGGGCCACACCCCCCCTTGCAAACCGCTACCCGCAGGTTGTCAGACTGAAGCAGCGGGACCGTCTGTTGACGCCCCGCGTGTTTCGTTCGGCGCTCCAGAGGATTACGAGATGTCAAACACCGCATCTCAAGGTGGGCTAGAGTCCTCTGGGGGTAAAGATTCGGCTGTGTTGCCGCCTTCGGGTGTGCCAGCATTGTCCGAGTCCGACCCAGAGCTGACAGCCATGTTATCTCGGGCAGCAACGAACCTCGGGCTGGAGTGGAACCCTCCGCCCTGACCCGAGTGCTCGCGGCTGGATGATTGGTTTTTGGGGGCGGTGCACCCTGACAGCTGTCAGGCCCCGGCCCCAATACCTTTCTTTCCCGAGGTGCATGAGGAGGTCACGCGGTCCTGAAAGTCCCCGCTGTCTTCTTGTGACCGTTCGGCGGCCTCCTCCGCCTTCTCTGCCCTCGATGGGGCCGTGGCCAAAGGGTACACTGGGGTCCCCCCTGTTGAACGCTATGTTGCGATGCAACTGTGTCCGCAGAGTGCTTCAGCGTGGCGTTGTGATCCTAAGCACCCCTCCAAGGCCTGTAGGTTCTCGTCTACTTTGGTGGCGAAGTCCTACAGAGCTGCGGGGTAGGCCGCCGCCTCTTTGCATGCCATGGCCATCTTGCAGGTCTACCAGGCCCGGATGCTCAGGGACATGCACGAGGGTAGAGCTGACCCAGGGCTCATGGATGAGCTGCGTGCCGCCACTGACCTCGCTCTCCGGGCGACGAAGGTGACCGCACGCTCCCTGGGGCAGGTGATGTCCACAGCCGTGGTCCAGGAAAGACACCTGTGGTTGAGAACCCGGTTCCTCAACGCTCCCATATCCCAGGCTGGCCTCTTCGACGGCGCGTTCGAGGACTTCGCCCAACAGAAGCAGACTGAGGCCATCAAACACATACTGCCCCGGCGGCCAGCTGCTGCCTCCACCCAGCCGCCGACTCAGTTGCCTCAGCCTGCTAACCCTAACCCTAACGCCCCTGTCATGCGTGCGGAGGTCACTACCTTGCTGGCGAAGGGTGAGATCGAGACTGTCCCTCCAGCCGAAATGAAGTCTGGCTTCTACAGCCCTTACTTTATTGTACCCAAGAAAACCGGTGGGTTACGACCAATCCTGGACCTGCGCGTCTTGAACCGAATCCTTCACAGGCTTCCATTCAAGATGTTGACAGCCAAACGCATTTTCGAATGTGTTCGTCCGTTGGATTGGTTTGCAGCGATCGACCTGAAGGACGCGTACTTTCATGTCTTCATTCTTCCTCAACACAGACCGTTTCTACGGTTTGCTTTCGAGGGGCAGGCATACCAGTACACGGTTCTCCCATTCGGGTTAGCCCTGTCTCCCCGCGTCTTCACGAAAGTCGTCGAGGCAGCCCTTGTGCCGCTCAGGCAACACGGGGTTCGCATCCTGAACTATCTTAACGACTGGCTGATTCTAAGTCACTCTCGAGATCAGGTGTGTGAACACAGGGACCTGCTCCAGCACCTCACCCGTCTGGGCCTTCAGGTCAACTGGGAAAAGAGCAAACTCTCCCCCGTGCAGAGGATCTCTTTTCTCGTTATAGAAATCGACTCGGTCGCCAAGCGCGCGCAGTCACTGCTGACTTACCTGAGACAAATCGAGGGCAAGAGTGCGGTTCCACTGAAACTATTTCAGAGGCTCCTGGGGCATATGGCATCCGCAGCTGCGGTCACGCCGTTCGGACTGCTTCATATGAGACCGTTTCAGCACTGGCTTCGCGATCGAGTCCCGAGATGGGCATGGCAACCAGGCACGCTCTGGGTACCAGTGACTCGGGCCTGCCGTCAGACCTTCACCCCGTGGTCGAACCTCTCCTTTCTACGGGCCGGAGTGCCCTTAGAACGAGTTTCCAGGCATGTTGTTGTATCAACAGATGCATCTGCCACGGGCTGGGGTGCCATGTGCAATGGGCATGCTGCCGCGGGCTCCTGGACAGGACCCCAGCACCTCCTGCATGTCAATTGCCTCGAGTTGCTGGCAGTACGGTTCGCTCTGCACCGCTTCCAGGAGTTGCTCAAGGGCCAACACGTACTAGTCTGGACAGACAACACGGCCACAGTAGCGTACATCAACCGACAAGGTGGTCTACGCTCCCGCCGTATGTCGCAACTCTCCTCATATGGAGTCAGAAGCATCTGAGGTCGCTTCGTGCCATTCGCATCCCGGGAGACCTGAACCGTGCAGCCGACGAGCTCTCACCGGTTCAGCCACTTCCTTGAGAATGGAGACTCCATCCCCAGACGGTTCAGCTGGTTTGGGAACAGTTCGGCGATGCACAGGTAGATCTGTTTGCCTCCCACGACTCTACCCATTGCCGCTTGTTTTACTCCCTGACCGAGTGGACCCTCGGCACGGATGCACTAGCGCACAGCTGGCCGTGGGGCCTCCGTAAGTATGCGTTTCCCCCAGTGAGCCTTCTTGCACAGACACTGTGCAAGATCAGGGAGGACAAGGAGCAGGTCCTTTTGGTCGCCCCGTATTGGCCCGGCCGGACCTGGTTCTCCGAACTCATACTCCTTGTGACAGCCCCTCCCTGGTCGATTCCTCTGAGGAAGGACCTCCTTTCTCAGAGACGGGGCACCCTCTGGCACCCGTGTCCCGATCTTTGGAACCTACACGTGTGGGTCCTGGACGGGACACGGCAGGTTTGAGTACCCTACGACCACAGGTGGTGGCTACCATCACTTCCGCTAGGGCTTTGTCCACGAGACAAGCCTATGCGTTAAAGTGGAACCTTTTCGTCACATGGTGTTCTTCTCGCCGAGTGCCCGTGCTCTCCTTCCTCCAAGAAGGGTTGGAACGAAGGCTGTCTCCTTCCACCCTGAAGGTTTACGTGGCCGCTATCTCTGCGTACCACGACCTTGTGGAGTCGAAAACAGTAGGTCAGCACGACCTGGTCATCAGGTTCCTGAGGGGGGCTAGGAGACTAAATCCTCCTCGCTCTCCCCTCATACCCTCTTGGGACCTCGCAGTGGTCTTATCTGCCCTGCAGAGAGCTCCCTTTGAGCCTTTGCGATCAGTGGAGCTTAAGTTCCTGTCTATGAAGACAACGCTTCTGGTCGCTTTGGCCTCCATCAAGAGGGTAGGGGACCTGCAGGCATTTTCGGTTGACGAAGCGTGCCTGGAATTTGGGCCGGCTAATTCTCACGTGATCCTGAGACCCCAGCCTGGATACGTGCCCAAGGTTCCCACCACTCCTTTCAGGGATCAGGTGGTGAACCTGCAAGCGCTGCCTTTGGAGGAGGCAGACCCAGCCTTGGCACTGCTCTGTCCATCCGCCCTCTGTGCTTACGTAGACAACGCAGTGTTTCAGGACCTCAGACCAGCTCTTTGTCTGTTATGGTGGGAAGCTGAAGGGAAAGGCTCTCTCCAAGCAAAGGTTGTCGCACTGGATAGTGGACGCCATTGTCTTGGCTTACCAGACGCAAGGTCGTCCATGCCCCCTAGGGGTGAGAGCACACTCCACCAGGAGTGTGGCCTCCTCCTGGGCTCTAGTGCATGGCGCCTCGCTAACAGACATCTGCAGAGCTGCAGGCTGGGCGACACCCAACACATTCGCGAGATTCTATAATCTCCGAGTGGAGCCAGTGTCCTCCCGTGTACTCGCTTCCAGTAGCCAGTAACTAGGACCTGCTCGGTGTCATCGCTTGCTCGCCATTCCACTCCATGGACTGGATACATGCGATATTTCCTCAGGTGAGTTTCCTCCTTGAAGCCCTGAGTTCCTCCAGCACTGTTGATGCCGACACTAGAGTGCATGCCCACTCTTCCACCCTTCAGGCTGGATACCCCAGAGTGGTCCATATGCATCCCGTTCGCGGGTCATATGTGTATTCTGTAAGTCCTCCCTTCGGGCAGGCATTGTGTTGCATATTTCCATGTGGGATATACACTCACCTAAAGGATTATTAGGAACACCATACTAATACTGTGTTTGACCCCCTTTCGCCTTCAGAACTGCCTTAATTCTACGTGGCATTGATTCAACAAGGTGCTGAAAGCATTCTTTAGAAATGTTGGCCCATATTGATAGGATAGCATCTTGCAGTTGATGGAGATTTGTGGGATGCACATCCAGGGCATGAAGCTCCCGTTCCACCACATCCCAAAGATGCTCTATTGGGTTGAGATCTGGTGACTGTGGGGGCCATTTTAGTACAGTGAACTCATTGTCATGTTCAAGAAACCAATTTGAAATGATTCGAGCTTTGTGACATGGTGCATTATCCTGCTGGAAGTAGCCATCAGAGGATGGGTACATGGTGGTCATAAAGGGATGGACATGGTCAGAAACAATGCTCAGGTAGGCCGTGGCATTTAAACGATGCCCAATTGGCACTAAGGGGCCTAAAGTGTGCCAAGAAAACATCCCCCACACCATTACACCACCACCACCAGCCTGCACAGTGGTAACAAGGCATGATGGATCCATGTTCTCATTCTGTTTACGCCAAATTCTGACTCTACCATCTGAATGTCTCAACAGAAATCGAGACTCATTAGACCAGGCAACATTTTTCCAGTCTTCAACTGTCCAATTTTGGTGAGCTCGTGCAAATTGTAGCCTCTTTTTCCTATTTGTAGTGGAGATGAGTGGTACCCGGTGGGGTCTTCTGCTGTTGTAGCCCATCCGCCTCAAGGTTGTGCGTGTTGTGGCTTCACAAATGCTTTGCTGCATACCTCGGTTGTAACGAGTGGTTATTTCAGTCAAAGTTGCTCTTCTATCAGCTTGAATCAGTCGGCCCATTCTCCTCTGACCTCTAGCATCAACAAGGCATTTTCGCCCAGAGGACTGCCGCATACTGGATGTTTTTCCCTTTTCACACCATTCTTTGTAAACTCTAGAAATGGTTGTGCGTGAAAATCCCAGTAACTGAGCAGATTGTGAAATACTCAGACCGGCCCGTCTGGCACCAACAACCATGCCACGCTCAAAATTGCTTAAATCACCTTTCTTTCCCATTCTGACATTCAGTTTGGAGTTCAGGAGATTGTCTTGACCAGGACCACACCCCTAAATGCATTGAAGCAACTGCCATGTGATTGGTTGATTAGATAATTGCATTAATGACAAATTGAACAGGTGTTCCTAATAATCCTTTAGGTGAGTGTACTTCCCAGTGTACCTTGGTATTCCTGTGTTAAGTGGAGTCCTTCGTCCGTGCTAGTCTCACGACAAGGAGCTTAGACTTGTGCAGGGCACTGGAAGACAGCCGAGGTGGCGTGATTAGATTGGACCCCCATTCGTCAGTCACTGACGTAACTCGAGTGACTGAACGAAAGGGAACGTCTCGGTTACGTATGTAACCCTCGTTCCCTAAGGAGGGAACGGAGACGTTACGTCCCTCTGCCACTTCCGCTGTACCGCTGGAACGGCTGGGAGTTCAGTCTCGGCTCCTCAGCAGGTAACATAATGCGAGATTGCCAGCGTCCTTCCTTATATACCCACGAGGTGGGGCGGAGTTATGCTATGCAAATTCCGCAGACCCATGGCATTTCATTTCCATTGGCTCGTTTTCTAGAACTCGAAGATGATAGGCTTCTAAGCGAAACCCCCATTCGTCAGTCACTGACGTAACGTCTCCGTTCCCTCCTCAGGGAACGAGGGTAACATAACTAACCGAGACGTTATTCACTCTACTATTTCTGAACTCCCTGAAGTTTTCTTCCGGGAATGAACACATCACAGTATTCCTCATTTAAATAATTCCCGCCCAAGGGGAGTGACATTTCTGAAACACGCTTGAAGTGGTTGACCAATCATAACACACTGGTCCAGCCAACCAATCAGAGCACATTGCACTCTTTGGAAGGGGGGGCTTCATAGAGACAGGAACTAAACAGAGTGTTACTGACAGACTGGGAAGAGAGGTGCTGCAACAATGTCAAATATGTGAAAAATAAAACATTTTGAACATTCAATCATGAAAACTTGTTCTAGCAGACCCCAAAAACAAAATCAAGACTTTGAAAATGTGCTTTCTATGAAATTCTTCAGCTCTGAATTCATGCAAGACCAGTAGTCACTCACTTACCTGGCTGAGGGTTTGGCATGCCGTTCAGATGGATGATGTCAAACTTTAGCTGGCACTCATTTTGCTGTTCGGGGCTTTCCTGGACGCCCACACAGAGCTGAGGAAGCTCATCTGTCATTAACACCAGCAGCTCAAAGATGGGCAATGGGTCTGGCAGGGGAACAGCAATGTGCTTCAATGAGAAAGAAAAAATGAGAAGAAAGGAGAATGTAATGAGAGAATGACCATCAGATGTTACACAAATAAACAAGATATTACATGTTTATTTTGTTTGGTAGCAATTAATAATTTACTTGTAAATAAAATGGCTTTATACTATATCATAACTGTAAATTCAACTTTATTGAACATTTAAACAATCTAAAAATAAAGATTTGCATCATTTATCAGGCTTTTATGGCTCATGTGATATAGTGAGAATATGGAATTCATACTCAAGGAGGAAAAAAAAAAGCGCGGTTTAATTTAGAGGCCCAAACTGACCAAAAATATGCAATTTGGTGCAGATGCAAATTAGAGTAAGATTAAAGCTGCAGTCCGTAAGTTTTGCCTCTTTGTCGCCATCTCTGTTGGAAAACTGCAATTGCAGTTATTTGCTGAATTATCATCTTTCCATGAGTTGTGCATCGGCACGGCTCCTCAGCATGGATGAATCTAATGTTTTGAGGAGTTTGTGTGGCTGTCATTCATATACCGCACTGGTGTGGATACTGTACTTCAGAATCACAGATTCTATTCTTCAGAATTTCCCCCGCAAAATGTAATCTGAACAAGTAAGTAACATGTCTGCCACTTTTGTTCTTACCAACTGAGAAAAAAGGCATTACAATAAATCGCGCTACCAACGGTGATTAAATCTAAAGATTCGCTTAGCTCATATCACATCAAACCGTGCAAATTATTATTATTGTTATACTTTGTTTTCAAATTCGTAATGTTAACAACATCAGCATTGCGTGACTATGTGTATTTAGTGTGTATTACCTGTAGATTTCAATTTCTGTACAGTCTTGCTTTTGGCTACGGGTGAATCTCCAGTTGTCACTGATGATTGTCGTTTGGACCTTTCTGGATTACAATCCGCCATCAAAATGATATGTTTAATTATTCCAGCTGCTGTGAGAAAAGGCTATAAATGATCGGCCACCTGCAGCATCCTCACATGCGATAGCCTACAAGCCGGACTCCTTCTTTATGTATACAGACGTGACGTAATGACGCAAAGACATGCTCGAATTTCCCGCGGAAATCCACCAGTACCACTCAAATTATAACACATTATTACAATCGAGCTAAGTTAAGGAGATCGTTTTGAACACTGGCTGGTTATGTACTTGCTCAAAAATTGATTTTGGATAATTTTTAACCAAAAAAGTTACGGACTACAGCTTTAAATTCTGATAGCTTGTAATGTAAAACCTTTATAACAATATAGAAGACAACTTGCATAAAAGTCATTATATCTCCAAATAATGTCTTAGTAAGATGATGTTTAAATGCTTAGTTTTAGCTGTAGTTTTAAATGGAATTTAATTGGAGCAATACAATGATGATTGAGATATGTACAAATAAAAGTTCCTCAAAAGTATGTATCATGATGTATCATATTTGATACATTTGACCATGTTTTTTTCTAAAAAATGAAATTTAAAAAAAGTTGAATCAGTTCAGTGTTCATCTTGAACTATTACTAACAATTTAAAATGTATTCTTACATTTTCTTTATAAAAAATCAGTAAAGATTCCACAGCAAAAAGATGCATGTACCAGGACCTGAAGATGGACAGTTTTATAGTTTTATAATTATAGAATTAGAATTTTAGAATTAAGTGCTTTTACTTACTAAAATATACTAATAATTAATTATCAGATGATAGAATGCATGTGGAAGTTTGTGTACAACTGGTTTTGCAAAGATTTGATGATGTTGATAATTTACAGGGCTTAGAAATTAGTGTATCAAATATGATACAGCTTTGTAGGGTTAAGATTATTACCTTCAGGTGCATGAACTTCTGCAGCGGTTCATACCACAACAGCAGAACAAGTCCAGAGGGAACAGCAGCGCATAAGAACGTGCTGTCTGTGTATGGGTTACGAGCTAATGAAGAAAAATCAAGAAAAGCGTAAGTGCATTTGAGATTCATGATCTGTCCTCATTATCATTCAGGGATTTTTCACCATCTTAGCCAATTAGAGGAGGTCAGCAAAGACAGGCATCAGGATATAATGAACAAATATTGATCCAGTGAGAGGCAAGAAATGGCTCTCACCCACACTGCACTTTCGACAGCCCTTAGTGTCTGGGATCTTCACTGACACAGCAAACTTCCTGTGAAAAGATTATTTTGAGTTCCAAGTGAACAACACGTAAGCGGAATCATTAAACTAAAGATGTCAGTCTTCGGTTTATGTGACCTGTGGATGATCCGTTCTGTGAAGCGGTTGGTGCCGAGGGACAAGTGACCCTGTTTCCTCTGCAAATGCCCTCGCTGCTCAAACAGAGCCGTCAGTCTATGAGAGTAGAGTTGAGAGGACTTGCCTAAGAGTAGAATAGAATAGAATAGAATAGAAAAGAGTTTAAAGACTACTGAGGTGTACATTACCATTTACAGTTTTTCTTAATTTCATGTAACTATACATATATACGATCACGTGACGTTGCTGTGCTGCACGGTCACAAAAACTTATAGTTTGCATGTGATTTTAAGAACTCCGGTTTAAAAAAGGGTGATTTTAAACCGTTGAAGCACAATTAGCAACGCTGCCTGAGAGACGCACAACATGAAGTCGCTGCTCATAGAGCACGTGCGAGTGATTTTTGCTGCCTAATTGGGCTTGAACGGTTAACTACACATGCCTATGTGTCAAAGTAATATGTATTTGCAAGTAAACAGAGTCATTTATGTCTTAAGTGAACGTAAAGAGTCAAGAAAGAACTGAGAAATTGAGAATTCTAGAGACTGCATTGTTTTTTATACATTTGATTACTTTATACATTTTATGTAGTATTTCTAGTGCTTGAAGTTTTCCAGTTTGTTTTCTTTACTCTTTCTTTATCACTGTTTACTTGTCTTCAGTAAGCTTGAGAGCTTTTTAGGCTAGTATTAGTTTTTTAAATGATATTGAAATGATGATAAGAATTATGTGAAATTTCAGTGATATCAAACATTTTGATATCATAAAAACCTTATTTAGAGCAAAAATAACTATATCGTGATGTAGATAGATAGATAGATAGATAGATAGATAGATAGATAGATAGATAGATAGATCATTATCGTGAAATAAAATTACTCATCGTGATACACTTATGGTGTGTGAAAGGACCTATACATTTGCTAAAAATAGAACTTTTCCAGGCAATCCAGGCAAGGCAAGAGAAAGTTTCGAGAGAGTGTAACAGTTACTTTCCATAAAAAGTAACACAATTAGTTACTTTTTCAGGGAGTAAGGCAATATTATAACGCATTAATTTTAAAAGTAACTCTCTCCAACACTGATTGATTTCTATTTGAGCACATTAGTTTAGAGGTTTAAAAAAAGATAACAGATTTGTATTTAAAATTTTGAAAAATTAGTATTAATTTTAGATGATGGCAATATTGTTTTAAGATATTTGGCTAAAAGATTTTGTTGTCTAAACAAGTGAGAATTCTTTCATTTATCTTAAATTTTAGAAATGCAATATGAATACAGTTAGTAATTTCTGAGCTTGTAATTTCTAAAACTGGATGGCTGTTACTGGTATCACAACATCAGAAACCTCAACCATATAATTATAAAAAAGATACATACCAGAGATGGACATTAAGACATTGTTCATGACATAAAGCCAAGTACATCTCTGTGGAAGCAACTGCAATGGAAATCAGGAGGTAAAAACATATTAACCATTACAAATAAGATGTTTCTCTCTCATTTGTGTTGTATTTTATGACAGAAACAGTTATTGGGTCAAACACTAAATCATGATGATGTCATACACAGCGGTACCTTTTCTAAGGTGTCTTCATGCAGCTCATTCAAGTTAAGGATGTAGACACCCTCCTCTGCCCCCAGAATTAAATACTGATCTATGGGAAAATGATTGAGAAATCAATCCAACAGAACACAATAATATTCTGATTCTATATTACTGATACTGAAAAGCTTTTCAACCTATTATTTAAATGTTATTGTATTTACATTAAAGTAGTAGGATAGACAGAAATATGTACCTCTGGTTTTAGGCAAAACCCATGTCACTGCACAGTGAATTTTCAGTGGACATCCATTAAAGACTTTGCTAAAACAGGCCCCCATCTATGCAACATGAAGTATTACAATTTTTAAATACAATACATAAGATGTTAAATATGTAACTACTGCTTTAAGATAAATTCCGTTACACTTTATTTTAAGGTGTCCTTGTTACAGTGTAATTACACAAATAAGTACTGTGGAATATTAATTAACAACATGTACTTACTATATAATTAGGTTTAGGGTTAGTTGCTTGTATGCATAATTTACTGTTATTACTATAGCAAGTACATGTAAGATGTGTAACAAGGACACTGTAAAATAAATTGTTATCATAAATTCTTTCAGACATATAGATACCAGGGGGCATATTACAGAAACTTTCTATCTTAGGTCTTAACTTAAGATATGATAAATTAATTTAGGATTTTCTCACAATTTCGTATTACAGAAGCAAATCTTAACTTGATTTAGGATTCTTATCCTATCTTACAAAATCTCATCTTGTAGTTAGAAAATCTTAAACCGCTCCATTGAGTTCGGTAATCAACTGTCATGTCATGTCTGTTACCAAGCAACCAACAACAATCAACAAAAATTAAAATGGAGAAACAACGGCGTGCTTTTAACTTCAGTGTGGCAGAGATTGAAATTTTGATAAGCTCCGCTGAAAAGTTAAAGCCTGTTTTATAAATTGCCTTTTGCAAAAAAACAAACAAACAAAAAAAAAAACGTAAGGCGTTAGTCACTTGAAGAATGACCGGTAGTGCTCCGTGACGGCTCGTTGGCCTCTGTAATGTTGGTCGCAGTTCGTCTTTTATCATAAAAGCGCAGCACATCCTCTGGGTCCTCCAAAAGTCTCTCCACCATCAAACGTCGCTGCTCTTCGTCTTGTATAATCAATAAATGTAACGCCAATCTCGAAAAAGGCTTTTTGTACTGTGATTTTTACCATTGGATTTCAAAAAGGTTTGAAGTTAGGACATCAGTGGGGTTGTCCTAAAGTTAAGACAGCTTTTATGATTTTTTGTCGAGTTAGGATGCTTCTGTAATACCCGTTTCCTATCCATAGTTAAGATAAGATTATGCATTTTAGAGATGTCATTCTGTAATAGCTTTTGTCCTAAATGAGGTCCTAACTGAAATTGCCATGGTTACCAAACAGATAAGATTCTAAAGGATTCTAAAGTTAAGATGTTTCTGTAATACGCCCCCAGTGCTAGAAGAGCATTAATGACATTAATTATGCATTATTATGTGTTTTGTCACACCCTAATTTAGCAACAGCCAGGTTTAACACATTTAAAAGGTGTAATTAGGTGGTTAAACTTACATAGACTTGGGGAGTGGGAGGAAGTCCGTGAGAATCAGCTCTCTATGAATTAAAGGTTAAAATAACAAGGAAAGGCTTCTGTATGATCTCTTTTAGTCTGTCAGTAATACTTTTAGTGACTCAAGAAAATTTTTACAAAAGCACGTATACACAATGTGAGCTCTGTCCGTGGTGCTGAAACCATTAACATGCAAATATTTAATCTATTAATGTTTCAACCAATTAAATTAATCAAGTTTTTACATGATAGTGGTTGACCAATGTAGGTTTTTCAATGGCTAATTTAATGTTGATTTATTTAGAGCTATTAAATATATAATACTAAAATATAACACAAAGGGCCAGATTTACTAAAGTGCGTGCAGCCACAATCTAATAAAAGTGCCGATGTGAGTGGAAATTTCTGCAGGTGATCTACTTAGAATGTGCAAATTCAATGTCATGCCAGGCGCAAAATCGGATAATCGGTTTTGGGCGGTAAATATTGGCGTAAATACCACTGAACTGGCAACCACAAACCTCAGTAAATCATGTTACATTTAAATACTCTCTCCCTATAAATTAGCGGTCTGACAGGGAAACTCCTACAAATGCATATGATATACATACATGATATACAGTCATTGCCAGTTCTTGACACCCCTGGTAAATATTATCAAAGATGACTGTAAAAATTAAATCTGCATTGTTTATCCTTTTGATCTTTAATTAAAAAAATTCACAAAAATCTAACTTTTCATTGAAAGTGGGGGGGAAATCACATTATGAAATAAATGCTTTTCTCCAAAACACATTGGCAATAATTATTGGCACACTTTTATTAAATAAGCAACCTCCTTTTGCCAAGATAACAGCTCTGAGTCTTGTTCTATAATGCCTGATGAATTTGGAGAACACCTGACAAGAGATCAGAGACCATTCCTTCATACAGTATCTCTCCAGATCTCCAAAATGAATAATAATTCTGGCCATAACTGTACATGTGCATTGATATACATATAAGGTCAGCCGCAAAATATCTGTGTCTGCGACCTTTTTATTTTCCCTCTAATTTCTCACTGCGTGTCTTTAGTAAAACCTGACAGCAGTTTTTTAACACCAAAAGAGGATTTGCACTGGGCTGGCGCAAGCTGTTAGTAAATATGGCCTTAATTGAGATAAAAGACACAAAAATGGGGGAAAAAATTGCATGTGAAATCAGTTCTTCATGTCTGACATTGTGATTGATAATCATTTAATCAGGAATTGAATGTAGCTGAGACATATTAAAATATATAGTATAGGATATATAGGATATAATTCTGTAAGTTTATTATTTGTAACATTCAAAATTTTGTAACTCACAGAGTCCTCCGTTTTCTTCCTCATGGTGCTCCACTCCGGAGAGAGAGCCGTGTCTCTGCTGAGAGTCCTTGTAAGAGTCCTCTGTTGTTCCTGTGCATCTTCACCGTCAGGAACACAAGGGTCACTGCACCACTGCCGCACATCTTGACTAGCTGAACATCTCAACAGCACTGACAAAACACAAAGAAAGAAATCTTTTAAAACTTATGGTGAATTTCTTCATGTCTCTTGAATGTGCAGATGGTAAATACCTGGTTTTGGACTTAATACAGTTTCAGGGCATAGAGTAGCACTAGGTCGAAGCGTTAGATCCTTGTCCTCCAGATCAGAGTCTAAAGAGCTCATGGGAGGAAGTGATGTCGTAGCAGAGGCGGGCGGTGGGCTGAACAGTCCACTTTTCCTCTTACTCCACTGTGCAACATCAGAAACCATTCACATCCTTACATAAATATACATATAATCATAAATTAATCGACACATGCAGTTTCTCAAATTTCATACCTCAAAAGACGAGAGTTTTTTTACTGTCAAACTCCTGAAAGAGAAAGATCTTTGTCACATACATAAACACATGGAGCTAATTATTTTTCTTCATGTCAGCACCAGTTTAAAATTGTGAATGTGTATGTACTAACATAATAGAAACCAAAGAGAATATTCAATAAAAGATAAAAAATCTAATTAAGTTAACATTTTTCAATAAGGTTTTGTTTTGTTTTTATTTCATTTGTTAACATTAGTTAACATAAACTAACAATGAACAATACTACTACAACATTTATTAATCATAGTTAATGTTGATCTCAAGATGTTAAGATCAAAAATTTTATCTGTTAACATTAGTTAATGCACTGTGAAGTAATTTAATGATATCTAGTAACAAAAATCTAATAATCAATGCATGAAAAATAGCTGGCAGCAATGGTGTATTTTTATTTGCAATAGATGCGATTCCACAAGATGGCGCCAGAACATAAGCGTGTCTCACCTCTGCTGTAACTCTTCCTCTACACTTTCCAAAAGACCCCTGCAGCAATGAATACAGTTTAAATGAAAGGTTATAAAAATTGTGTAAAACCATAATGCAATTATAAGTCAGTTTCACACAATCGACACTTACGGTGACTCTGGTTCATCTCCAGATATGCTCCAATCATCACATGATCCCTAAGATAAACATATTTCATTTTTTTACTGAGCGATAACCATGAATTATGACACAGAATACTTGGAATGAAGTGGGATAGGTGTGGTTTGTGTCTCATTGAGACCAATAAAACTGACCAGGTCAGGATAGGGTTCGGTCTCTTTCCTCCTGGGAGGGGCAAACTTGACCTGGTCAACTGAAACAAACATACACATTACTCACTTAAATACATTATACATATTTTTACTACCTTTCCGTAAGACTTTTTAATGTTTTGAAAGGCTCTTATGGTCACCAAGGCTTGGTGTTTCCATCCAGCGATTTTTTATACAATATCACAAAATGTGCATAAAAATAGGTGGATGGAAACTCTGTCTGTCTGGTTTGTCTGACTGTGAATGCTGTAATCTTACAGTCAAGATGTGTGACAATGGATTCTCAGTAATCATGGCATCGACTTGCCACACGATAACACACACACACGCACGCATCGCACTCTCCGCTTCGCCTTGAATGTGACCACTGGATCCAGTTCACACAAATGAGTGTGTGAGGGGGATGGAGAAGGACATGCCATAGGCGTGTGATAAACAGTACCAGCTCTATGAGTTGTGTGCCTATTGACATCACTGAAGCTATGCTCAATAGCCGCCTTGTTAAAGCAGCACCTCCTCTGCTACACATCCATACATAAAACTTTCTAATCATGCACACGCTGCAATGAAAATAGAAATAGCACTGACTTTGGAGTGGCAGTGAACTTCAGAAAATGGAATGATAAAAACATGACAACCATAAAAACACATTAAACATAAAAAAAATAGAAATAAGTTCATTACTCCATTCCTACAGACAATGTATCATTGCTTAATCATGTATACAAATACAAAATGTTTGAATTAAAGCTGTAGAAGGAAAGGTTCTATATAGAACCTTAAAGGGTTCATATATATATTACAACCTTTTAGGGGTTCTATCATATACCGATCAGGCATAACATTATGACCTAATATTGTATTGGTCCCCCTTTTGCTGCTAAAACAGCCCTGACCCGTCGAGGCATAGACTCCATTAGACCCCTGAGGTGTGCTTTGGTATCTGGCACCAAGATGTTAGCAGCAGATCCTTTAAGTCCTGTAAATTGCGAGGTGTGGACTCCATGGATCAGACTTGTTTGTTCAGCACATCCCACAGATACTCGATTGGATTGAGATCTGGGGAATTTGGAGGCCAAGTCAATGCCTCAAACTCGTTGTTGTGCTCCTCAAACCATTGCTGAACCTTTTTTGCTTTGTGGCAGGGTGCATTATCCTGCTGAAAGAGGCCACAGCCACCAGGGAATACCATTTCCATGAAAGGGTGTACATGGTCTGCAACAATGCTTAGGTAGGTGGTACGTGGATGGCAGGACCCAAGGTTTCCCAGCAGAACATTGCCCAAAGCATCACACTGCCTTCCCATAGTGCATCCTGGTGCCATGTATTCCCCAGGTAAGCGGGCACACATACCCGGCCATCCATGTAAAAGAAAACATGATTCATCAGACCAGGCCACCTTCTTCCATTGCTCCGTGGTCCAGTTCTGATGCTCACATGCCCACTGTTGGCGCTTTTGGAGGTGGTCCATAACTGGTCTGCGGCTATGCAGCCCCATACACAACAAACTGCGATGCACTGTGTATTCTGACACCTTTCTATCAGAACCAGCATTAACTTCTTGAGCAATTTGAGCTACAGTAGCTCGTCTGTTTGATCGGACCACACGGGCCAGCCTTTGTTCCCCACGTGCATCAATGAGCCTTGGCCGCCCATGACCCTGTCGCCAGTTCACCACTGTTCCTTCCTTGGACCACTTTTGATAGATACTGAGCACTGCAGACCGGGAACACCCCACAAGAGCTGCCGTTTTGGAAATGCTCTGACACAGTCGTCTAGCCATCACAATTTGGCCCTTGTCAAACTCGCTTAAATCCTTACGCTTGCCCATTTTTCCTGCTACTAACACATCAACTTTGAGGACAAAATGTTCACATGCTGCCTAATGTATCCCACCCACTAACAGGTGCCGTGATGAAGAGATAATCAGTGTTATTCACTTCACCCATAATGTTACGGCTGATCGGTATATATATATATATATATATATACACTACCAGTCAAAACTTTGGAAACTGTACTATTTTTAGTATATATTTTATATATATATTAGTATTATTGTGAAATATTTTTACAATTTAAAATAACTTTTTTCTATTTGAATATATTTTAAAATGCAATTTATTTCTGTGATTCAAAGCTGAATTTTCAGCATCATTACTCCAGTCTTTAGAGTCATATGATCCTTCAGAAATCATTCTAATATGCTGATTTGCTGCTCAAGAAACATTTATTATTATTATCAAAACTTTTGAACGGTACTACAATGTTACAAAAGCTTTCTATTTCAGATAAATACTGTTCTTTTGAACTTTCTATTCATCAAAGAATCCTAAAAAAAAATGTTTTTCAACATTGATAATAATCATAAATGTTTCTTGAGCAGCAAATCATCATATTAGAATGATTTCTGAAGGATCATGTGACACTGAAGACTGGAGTTGTGATGCTCAAAATTCAGCTTTGCATCGCAGGAATAAATTACATTTTAAAATATATTCAAATAGAAAATAGCTTTTTTTTGTATTTTTAATAACATAAATGCAGCCTTGGTGAGCAGAAGAGACTTCAAAAACAATGAAAATAGTCCAGTTTCCAAACTTTTGACTGGTAGTGTATATGTGTGTGTGTGTGTGTGTGTGTGTGTGTGTGTGTGTGTGTGTGTGTGTGTGTGTGTGTGTGTCTATTAATTGACAGTATATTTTGCCGGTTGATTTTGGAACTGACACAAGGAATAATTAGGCACAACTATCAGCTGATTAATATAAAAAAATCTATAGAATATTACAAATAATATAAAAAATGTATGGTAACTAAACTGTGTTTTGAACAGAATATGAAAATGTTTTATTTAAACATTTGTTTAAAATTTACATTGCAAATAAGGACAGTGTTAACCAGAACTTACATTGTTCTTCAGACAAACTCCTCTCCACTGGCATATGTTTCCCTTTAGACTGGATTTTATCCGGGGCTGTGTGATTTGCCTTTAACACACACACACACACACACACACACACACACACAAATATTGCCACTACAAATATTTGTACACTTTGACAAACTGAACTCTGACATGCATTTTTGAAAAGAAAAAAAAACATTAAATGACTTGATTTCTTAAATTAGGCCAAAGTTTTCCAAAAATCCTGTATCGTATGCTTCTCTTCATGATGTTCTTTATTTATCCTTTATTCATCTTATCCTGGAAAAATACTTAGAATTCTAAGTAAGGCTTAAAAGCTCAAGAAGGCTTTAGGAAATTCTGTATTGCCGATTTTATGATGAAATAAATGAATTGCCATAAAAAGACAAACTTTCAGAACGATTCATGTCATGTCAGAATTACCATAGGCCTAATTATGTATAAGGAGCATAAGAAGTTTAGCATAAAAAAATATTAATTTCAGAGCCAGGCGGCATGAATAGAGCTGCCATCTCATAATCTCAACATGATGCGAGCGTGTCTTACTCTCACCTCTTCATTCTCCTCAGGACTGGAGGGATGGTGGAGGTCTGGGTTATTTGCCATGTCCAGTAGCTCAATCATTAATTTTCTGGTCAGTAACTGTGTTACAAACGGGTGCTGGGGAGAGAGAAAGCGACAATAACTTTTCTAGAATACTAAATTAATTTAACAGAACTCAAGAAAAATTAAGATTTTGATGGTCGATACGATTCCAATTTTATCATAGCTTATATTCTTAGATCTGTTAAATCTAAGCTCTGCTCACTATCAGTTTTAACTGGATTAATAAAAAGTAATGACTCAAATCATTTTAATTATAAATACTGATGTTATATAAATATTGCTATCATAATATTTAAATATTTTATATTGAATGATTTTCGCTAACAAATCTTAGGGATTTAACAAATCTGTCTTTCTAGTGTTATCTGGCAACATTGCAAGAATCCTGGAAAAAAAAATGTATCACAGTTTCCACAAAAATATTAAGCAGCAGAACTGATTTCAATATTGAAAATAATAAGAATTGCTACTGAACACCAAATCACCATTAGAATGATTTCTGAAGGATCATGTACCAAAGAAGTCTGTAAAAATAGCGTCTGATTTTCTGTCAACATGAAGGAATGATTTTTCACAGGTATTTTCCCCATAATTTGAATTATGCATTGTGTTGTTTTGTGTTTTAGGTAGGGTTGCAAAGGGGATGAAAATTTCCGGTATATTTCCAGAAACCTTCCAAACGTTTCCGAAAATATCCAAAAAATCCTGGAAAGTTTCTGGTAACTTTGCAACCCTAGTTTTAGGGTCAAAGGAAATGGCCATGCCTTGAAAGCTTTAACACATTTCCTGACCACATGAGAAAAGTGTTTATATGTACATGATATTCAGCAGCTACGCAAACACAGATATTAACTTTTTGTTGAGTTTGATTATTCTGTCACCTGGAGAAGAGTTTCTGCTGTTGGCCTCTTGCGAGGACTTTTGATTAAACACATCTTCACAAAGCTATGAAAACCTGCAGACCTGCAAAGACAAGGACACAAACCTCTCATGTCAGCTACTCACAGTAAACCTTCACTTTTCTTTCTGTGACGTTTTAAATCTCACCATTTGCTCTTGTCTTTCAGTTTGGGAGGCTGGAAGCTGCTCTTAGACATCAACATCAGAGCTCTGCAACAGAAAAAAAAATAAAACCTCAGTTCAGAAATGCTTTATGTTGCCAGGATATTTTCTGTTCTGGTAAATGCATCAGATGCGTCATTCTGACCGCATGGGATGAAGGTCAAACATAGGTGGCTGTAGCTCTGCCAGCTCTATGGCGGTGATGCCCACTGCCCAGATATCACACAGATGGTTATATCCACCCTTCTTTTCCACTGCCGCCACCTCAGGGGCCATCCTAACATAATAAAGAAACATTTCCATTAGATACATCACATCCTGCAGTCTGACTGTATTTCAGGGTCATGTAAAGAGTAAAGGGGTGAATTTATCTATCTATCTATCTATCTATCTATCTATCTATCTATCTATCTATCTATCTATCTATCTGTCTATCTGTCTGTCTGTCTGTCTGTCTATCTTTCGTTCTATCTATCTATCTATCTATCTGTCTGTCTGTCTGTCTATCTATCTATCTATCTATCTGTCTGTCTGTCTGTCTGTCTGTCGTTCTGTCTATCTATCTATCTATCTATCTATCTATCTATCTATCTATCTATCTATCTATCTATCTATCTATCTGTCTGCCTATCTGTCATTCTATCTATCTATCTGTCTATCTGTCTGTCTGTCTGTCTGTCTGTCTATCTTTCGTTCTATCTATCTATCTATCTATCTATCTATCTATCTATCTATCTATCTATCTATCTATCTGTCTGTCTGTCTGTCTGTCTGTCTGTCTGTCATTCTATCTATCTATCTGTCTGTCTGTCTGTCTATCTATCTATCTATCTATCTATCTATCTATCTGTCATTCTATCTATCTATCTATCTATCTATCTATCTATCTATCTATCTATCTATCTGTCTGTCTGTCTATCTGTCATTATATCTATCTATCTGTCTGTCTGTCTATCTGTCATTCTATCTATCTATCTATCTATCTATCTATCTATCTATCTATCTATCTATCTATCTATCTATCTATCTATCTGTCTGTCTGTCTATCTGTCATTCTATCTATCTATCTATCTATCTATCTATCTATCTATCTATCTATCTATCTGTCTATCTGTCTGTCTGTCTGTCTGTCTATCTTTCGTTCTATCTATCTATCTATCTATCTATCTATCTATCTATCTATCTATCTGTCTGTCTGTCTGTCTGTCTGTCTGTCTGTCGTTCTGTCTATCTATCTATCTATCTATCTATCTATCTATCTATCTATCTATCTATCTATCTATCTATCTGTCTGTCTGTCTGTCTATCTGTCATTCTATCTATCTATCTATCTATCTATCTATCTATCTATCTATCTGTCTGTCTGTCTATCTATCTATCTATCTATCTATCTATCTATCTATCTATCTATCTATCTATCTGTCTGTCTGTCTGTCTGTCTGTCTGTCATTCTATCTATCTATCTGTCTGTCTGTCTATCTGTCATTCTATCTATCTATCTGTCTGTCTGTCTATCTGTCATTCTATCTATCTATCTATCTATCTATCTATCTATCTATCTATCTATCTATCTATCTATCTATCTATCTGTCTGTCTGTCTATCTGTCTGTCTGTCTATCTGTCATTCTATCTATCTATCTATCTATCTATCTATCTATCTATCTATCTATCTATCTATCTATCTATCTATCTATCTATCTATCTGTCTGTCTGTCTATCTGTCATTCTATCTATCTATCTGTCTGTCTGTCTATCTGTCATTCTATCTATCTATCTATCTATCTATCTATCTATCTATCTATCTATCTATCTATCTATCTATCTATCTATCTATCTGTCATTCTATCTATCTATCTATCTATCTGTCTATCTGTCTGTCTGTCTGTCTGTCTGTCTGTCTATCTTTCGTTCTATCTATCTATCTATCTATCTATCTATCTATCTATCTATCTATCTATCTGTCTGTCTGTCTGTCTGTCTGTCTGTCATTCTATCTATCTATCTATCTATCTATCTATCTATCTATCTATCTATCTGTCATTCTATCTATCTATCTATCTATCTATCTATCTATCTATCTATCTATCTGTCTGTCTGTCTGTCTGTCTGTCATTCTATCTATCTATCTATCTATCTATCTATCTATCTATCTATCTATCTGTCTGTCTGTCTGTCTATCTATCTATCTATCTATCTATCTATCTATCTATCTATCTATCTATCTGTCTGTCTGTCTGTCTGTCTGTCATTCTATCTATCTATCTATCTATCTACCTATCTATCTATCTATCTGTCTGTCTGTCTATCTGTCTATCTATCTATCTATCTATCTATCTATCTATCTATCTATCTGTCTGTCTGTCTGTCTGTCTGTCTGTCTGTCGTTCTGTCTATCTATCTATCATCGTCTGTCTGTCTGTCTATCTGTCGTTCTATCTATCTATCTATCTATCTATCTATCTATCTATCTGTCTGTCTGTCTATCTGTCGTTCTATCTATCTATCTATCTATCTATCTATCTATCTATCTATCTATCTATCTATCTGTCTGTCTGTCTGTCTGTCTGTCTGTCTGTCTGTCTGTCTGTCGTTCTGTCTATCTATCTATCATCGTCTGTCTGTCTGTCTATCTGTCGTTCTATCTATCTATCTATCTATCTATCTATATGTCTGTCTGTCTATCTGTCGTTCTATCTATCTATCTATCTATCTATCTATCTATCTATCTATCTATATGTCTGTCTGTCTATCTGTCGTTCTATCTATCTATCTATCTATCTATCTATCTATCTATCTATCTATCTATCTGTCTGTCTGTCTATCTGTCATTCTATCTATCTATCTGTCTGTCTGTCTATCTGTCATTCTATCTATCTATCTATCTATCTATCTATCTATCTATCTATCTATCTATCTATCTATCTATCTATCTATCTATCTATCTGTCATTCTATCTATCTATCTATCTATCTGTCTATCTGTCTGTCTGTCTGTCTGTCTGTCTGTCTGTCTATCTTTCGTTCTATCTATCTATCTATCTATCTATCTATCTATCTATCTATCTATCTATCTATCTGTCTGTCTGTCTGTCTGTCTGTCATTCTATCTATCTATCTATCTATCTATCTATCTATCTATCTATCTGTCTGTCTGTCTATCTGTCATTCTATCTATCTATCTATCTATCTACCTATCTATCTATCTGTCTGTCTGTCTGTCTATCTGTCTATCTATCTATCTATCTATCTATCTATCTATCTATCTATCTATCTGTCTGTCTGTCTGTCTGTCTGTCTGTCTGTCTGTCGTTCTGTCTATCTATCTATCATCGTCTGTCTGTCTGTCTATCTGTCGTTCTATCTATCTATCTATCTATCTATCTATATGTCTGTCTGTCTATCTGTCGTTCTATCTATCTATCTATCTATCTATCTATCTATCTATCTATCTATCTATCTATCTATCTGTCTGTCTGTCTGTCGTTCTGTCTATCTATCTATCATCATCTGTCTGTCTGTCTATCTGTCGTTCTATCTATCTATCTATCTATCTATCTATCTATCTATCTATCTATCTATCTGTCTGTCTGTCGTTCTGTCTATCTATCTATCATCGTCTGTCTGTCTGTCTATCTGTCGTTCTATCTATCTATCTATCTATCTATCTATCTATCTATCTATCTATCTATCTGTCTATCTGTCGTTCTATCTATCTATCTATCTATCTATCTATCTATCTATCTATCTATCTATCTATCTATCTGTCTGTCTGTCTGTCTGTCTGTCTGTCTGTCTGTCGTTCTATCTATCTATCTATCTATCTATCTATCTATCTATCTATCTATCTATCTATCTATCTATCTATCTATCTGTCTACCTGTCTACCTGTCTGTCTGTCTGTCTATCTATCTGTCTATCTGTCTGTCGTTCTATCTATCTATCTATCTATCTATCTGTAAAACGTTTAAAGGTTCACTCAAAAACTCTGTCATCATTTACACACCCTGGAATCAGTTTCCCATAGCCTACGATGATCATAAAGATCATTGGTGCATTTGGGTTCTATGATCTATTTAGGCATACAATGCTTTTACAATGCAGTACATTATTCAACATTTCTCTTTTTCTACAAGACAATTCAGACAGTGTAATTCTGCAGGATCTCTGTGCAGACGGCTCACCAGTAGGGAGTTCCTATGAAGGACTTCCTCTTGGCAACAGAGGCACTGATCTCAGCCGCAACCCCAAAATCAGCTACAGAGAGAGAGAGAAACAGAGACGGATACAATAATCTAAAATGTGTACTTTGTATTCTGTGCCTTAGGGTTCAATAACACATAAAATCACTCACCCAATTTGACATCTCCTCGATCAGTAAGAAGAATGTTAGCTCCCTAAATCAGAAAAGAGATTCATATTTTTATTTAACTATTTTGAACATAAAAATCACCATACCCACTACTATTGTCACCAACATTCACTACTGTTCAAAAGTTTGAGGTAGGTGAGATTTTTTTTTGTACAGAAATTAGTAATTTTATTTAGCATGGATACATTAAATTGATCTAAAGAGACTGTACATATTTTACTATTTTTTTTTTACAATTATATTTCAAATAAATGTTGTTCCTTCAAACTTTCTGTTCATCAAAGAATCCTGAAAAAATGCATCACAGTTTCCACAAAAATATTAGGCATTTATAATATTTTCAACAAAATGTACCTTGAGCAAATCAGCATATTAGAATGATTTCTGACGGATCATGTGACACTGAAGACTTTCAAGAATTGCCATCACAGGAATAAATTACATTTTTAAAATATATATTTTTTACTGTAATATGTGACCCTGGACCACAAAATCAGTCATAAGGGTCAATTTGATTGAAATTGAGATGTATACATCATCTGAAAGCTGAATAAATAAGCTTTCCATTGATATAACGCATATTACTATTAATAATTAATTTTTTATATATGTACGGTAGGAAATTTACAAAATATCTTCATGGAACATGATCTTTACTTAATATCCTAATGATTTTTGGCATAAAAAAACGATAATTTTGACCCATACAATGTATTGTTGGCTATTGCTACAAATATACCCGTGCGACTTATGACTGGTTTTGTGGTCCAGGGTCACATATATAAACCATATTTTTGATCCAATAAATGCAGCATAAGAGATTTCTATCAAAAACATGAAAAAATAAATCTTATTGACCCCAAACCTTTGAACAGTAGTGTACATTATGTCATAGAAAAGCCTCATTCACCTTAATGTCTCTGTGTATTTTGCCAGTCTCATGGAGATGATTCAAACCCTGCAGAGTAAGACAAGAACAGAAGTCTTTTCAAAACGAAGGGATGTGTCATTGAGAAAGACTGGAGCCTCTGATGGTCTTTTTAAATAATGAATTAGCCTTACCTGGAGTGTTTCCCTGCAGATGTAAGCAATCTGTTTTTCCTTTAAAGGTCCAGTTACTGTAGAGGGAATATTATATTAACTCTCACTTAACTGAGAGGGCAGTGGTTAAAGGCACATTAATAATAATAACTGTTAACCATCATTATAAATAGTCTTAAAGGTGCAGTGTGTAATATTTATGAAGATCTATTGACAGAAATGCAATATAATATACATAACTATGTTTTCAGTGGTGTATAAAGACCTTACATAATGAACCTTTATGTTTTTATTACCTTAGAATGAGCTATTTCTATCTACATACACCGTGGGTCCCCTTACAGTGAAGTCACCATTTTGCGCCACCATGTTTCTACAGTAGCCCTAAACGGACAAACTGCTCTACAGAACGCTAGCTACTCTCTGCTGTCTCAGACGACGACATCTTTGTCCTGTGTCAGCCACCGTAGCTTCTCTATGTGCTTCGAAAGGGAGGGGTGAGCGGTGGGCGGTTGCAATTCACAACCTCAACACTAGATGCTGCTAAAATTTACACAGTGCACCTTTAAATGCTTGCATAAAATACTAATGCCTGGTTTCACAGACAAGGCTTAAGCTAGTCCCAGACTAAAATGCATGTTTAAACTGTTAACTGAAAGCAACATCTTAAAATATGTCAGTGCCATTGTTTTGTCTCAAGATGCACACCAGTAATGTTTTTTTCTAAGGCACGTTTAGAGCAACTTAAATGTCCTAATTGAACTAAGGCCTAGTCCTGGCTTAATCTAAGCCCCGTCTGTGAAACCAGGCCTAATTTTATTTAGGGTATACCTTGGTAGATATCTTGCAACGATCCTCCGCCACAGTATTCCATGCAGATCCACAATTTAGTATTCCTGAAAAGTTGAACAGTTCAGTGCACAGCCCTTGCACAGAAAACATTTTCAATAGATACATACACACACACCCATAATTTACAAGAATCTCATAAACATTTTGAAAGCTTGTGAGTGGGAATGCATGCCTTTGAAATATTATTCAGGAATGCACGAGTCATCTAGAGCATGTGCAGACACGTCAGCAACTATTTACAAAATCTATTCGGTGATTCGTATCTGACTGTGTAACTCTGCCTGTAGGGTATAAAACATGTGGTGGAATGCATCTTTCTATGCCCTGACAACTACTGGAGAAATACCAGGCAAGGCTCAAACATTACTGTACCTGTGGTAAGTGCCATAATAGGCCACAATGTTTTTATGTTTGCACTCCTTCATCATTGTTATCTCCTGCTGGATGGAGGTGATGTCATCACCTGAATAAGGAGTGAAAGAATGAGAGAAAGAGTGTATACTGAACAAATACTTGCCCATAATAATCACAAAACATTTCAAGTATTTTACTCCAGAATGCAGTGATTGACACAGATATTCTAGAGAGCAGTGTAAAAATAACTTATAAAATATAATCAATCATTACTACTTCATGTGAGCCTAGTCATTTTAAAATAGTTTTACTTGTAAGTGTCTTGACAGGGAGAACTATAATTATGTGTAAATATAGTGCTCATTATCATATAAATCCTTCATACGAGGAATCGATCCAATAAAACCTCTATAATTTTGAGGGATTTGTTAGAAACAGCACACGCCTCAAAATGTTGTCTGTATGTTCTCTACACCACTGATACATGAAAATGTCCTATGCACACATATCCAAATGTATATAATATTTCATCCTTATAACATTAAAACTACTCACATACCTGGATCCAGTTTAACAATTTTGATAGCAGCCATTTCTGAGCTCCTAATGTTTCTAGCCTGAAAGAAAAGGCATAATGTTACATGATGAACTGGAAAGTCATTTGTTTTGTTTTTTTTATAAAAATGGATAATTTTGACTGTGAAATCAAAAGAGCCATTTCAACTGCTGTAAAACAGCCATTATATGCACATATGTATAAGAACAATTTGATGTACATTTTATATTAATCCATACACTACTATTCAAATGTTTGGGGTCTATAAGATTTTTTTATGTATTTGAAAGAAATCTATTATTCTCACCAGGGTTGCATTTATTTGATCAAAATAAACATATAATATTGTGAAATATTATTGCAATTATTGCAACTGCCTTGTGTTTTAATATATATTCAAATGTAATTTATTCCTTTGATGCAAAGCTGAATTTTCAGCATCATTACTCCAGTCTTCAGTGTCACATGATCCTTCAGAAATCATTCTAATATGCTGATTTGCTGCTCAAGAAATATTTCTTATTATCATCAATGTTGAAAACAGTTGTGCTGCTTAATAATATTGAGGAATCTTTAGGGTTCTTTAATGAATATAAAGTTCAAAAGAACAGCATTTATTTGAAATAGAAATCTTTGTAACATTATAAATGTGTCACCTTTAATCAGTTTAATGCAGTTGGTAGTGTATATCTATAATTTCACTTACAGTTACTATAATTAACTATTAAGAAGAATTGTTTTATTGTGAATGATTATTACCGGTATTATTAATAAAAAAAAAAAATCGGAATTATTAGAACATTGTTGTCTTTTATCATATGACCATGTATAACAATGAGAGACAATGTGCTATAGTGATTTTACTATAGTTCAGGTTCAGGGTTTTAGGTTTAAAAACACATTTCAGCCATATTAAAATCACTGCAACGTTTATATTATATATTTTTGTTCTGGTTTTCAAATAAACATTTTACATTGTATGTAAATGCGCAAATGCAACACAGAGGTGAATAAATGTGGCTTTAAGGCAATGTTTACTTTGGTGAAATGTTTGGGATGCTGTAGAAAAGCTAGGAACAGATCCAGCTCTCCTGGCAGGCATCTTAATGACAAATATCCTAGTGTCAGTGGCAGCCTGCTGTGTCCTTCACTGTAACCTTGTTCTGTAGCCATAGCCAAGAGCTGATGTTCTTACTTTATCTTTCTAGACCATATGATAGGTCTACTGCACCATCAGTTAATCACTCTTATGAGTGCAGTATCATACGGTCTAGATTCAACTAGCCAAAGATTCCTCAAATTCATTTAGCTTTGAAATGAAACGGGAAACTAATGTACATGAAATGTGTGTTATACATACAGAGTGGTTTATTTAAAGGTTTGTTATTATGCTTTTTTTACATTTTCAACTTTCTAGTGTGTTGCACTAAATAATTAACTTAATGTTGCTGTTTGAGCATGAAAAAGGTCAAAGTTACAAAGCACAAAGTCATATTAGTACACACTGTTTCTGAACTCCTTAAAACGCCTCGATTGTAGTCTTAAGTTTTCTTCCGGGAATGAACACGTCACAATATTCCTCATTTAAATGATTCCCGCACAAGGCTTAGGCAAAAAGGCCTGGTTGAGTTGCATTAGTAGTGTGTTGAAACTCGCGGTTAAGGCGAGTGACATTTGGTGGTGGACAGGGGTGGTGGACACGGTGGTGGACAGGGGTCAGCATGGGCACCCTGACTGGTCTGCGGCTATAAACTTCTTGAGCAATTTGAGCCACAGTAGCTTGTCTGTTTGATCGGACCACACGGGCAAGCCTTCACTACCCACGTGCATCAATGAGCCTTGGCCACCCATGACCCTGTCGCCGGTTCACCACTGTTCCTTCCTTGGACCACTTTTGATAGATACTGACCACTGCAGACCGGTAACACCCCACAAGAGCTGCAGTTTTGGAGATGCTCTGACACAGTCGTCTAGCCATCACAATTTGGCCCTTGTCAAACTCGCTCAAATCCTTACGCTTGCCCATTTTTCCTATTTCTAACACATCAACTTTGAAGACAAAATGTTCACTTGCTGCCTGATATATCCCACCCACTAACAGGTGCTGTGATGAAGAGATAATCATTGTTATTCATTTCACCTGTTCAATGTTATGCCTGATCGGCGTGTGTGAAAAATAAGGTGTTTTTTTGCATTCAAGCATGTAAATCTATTCTAGTAGACCCCAAAAACAAAATCAAGTCTTTGAAAAAGGGTATAATAGGCTTTAATACCTATGATCAGGCCTATTGTGAATATATATAAAAAAAAGTTAACCAGGAAAGTGAACCTACATTTTTGCTTTGGGCTACTCATAAACATAACAAATCGGGCATTTCTGGACAAAACCTGGAACTTCACTGAGCTGCCTTCCTGTTGTTTTTCCTGGCATGCCAGAGGGCTTCCTGTCATGACTAAAGCGACAGTGCAACATTCTCTTAACGGTTTAACTGTGCAACCTGAAATAACGCAGCCACAAACCAAGAACAATAGCTCGGGTTGGGTATCTGTCCACACTTTGGCCAAAAATCCCCAAAGCTTGTTATTCTTTATGTTGGCATAGTCAGACCTGACAAGTCCATCAAATGCAAACCAGACTGTTTTGCTCGATGGTAGCTGGGAATCCTTACCATGAAATATTTTTAGATCTTAAAAACTTTCTGACTCAAAGTTGAGAGAGCTAGAGGACACTAAAAGGATTCTTTGTGCATTGTATGATGGGCATTGTAAGGGTTGTTGGCTCACCCACTGAATTATGATAAAGTGGACTGTGTTAGGGATTGCAAGAGTGACACAATCTCCACATTACTTCAACAAACATACTGTATATAAAAGAGAAGGAAAACACACGTTTGCACTTTACAGACCTCTTGAAGAATAAAACTACCACACCTGCGTGAGTCTTGGTTTTAAGGTCCAGATTTGTAACATTCCATAAATGTTATGGTTGTGCTTGTAAGATCAGTCGAGTCAAATATCTGAGCCAACCATATGCTATCCTATAAAACCACAAACTACTTTATATTGCATCTATTTATTTATTTTTTTACTTTTCTGTTTGTAAAGGGCTGTTTTGCATGTAAACATTGAAGACAGATTGACTGAAGTTACATATTTTGTTGAAAAGTAACACCCTAGATACCCTAACAGACATTTAGACACACTAACAATAAATAGAAACGTATTTCGTGTGCATTATGTCTGTGTGCATCTATTAATGTTTAATGTGTTGATGGGGTGTGTGTCTTTACACACATACTGTGAATACTATCACTTTAGAAAACTAAACAGTCCAGTCAGTCAAGTAATATCATAGCTCGGGTTTCTTTAAATATTCAGCTAAAAAAGTATTTAAAAAAAAAAAAAAAAAAAACGTGTCAACATCAGCAAGACTCCCCTTACAAAAACGAGCTGAGGAGGTACCATGGTACAATGATGGCATCAGATGGCACCTTGACATTTAACATGATGCTGAATAACCATATTCCACAGTATTTTCATGGCACTATCATAAAAGATGTCTAAAAACACAGCATTGATACCATGTCCAAAAAAAATTATAATACAATCATACTTTTTGGTAGATTTTTGTTAGTAACCCAATAGGCAAAGTGTTTGTGTTTTCAAATTGTTACAGTGCAACATGCATTAAATCGTAGACGTTAGACTAATGCTTAATGCGCATTAATCTAAAAATGATCACCTAAAAACAGCTTCAGTCTCACCTTAAAGACATCTCCATAGGTGCCGCTCCCGATCTGATGAATAATCTCATAATCATTCAAGGGATCCAAAAATGAAACTCCTATAGTATTCATGCCCGCAGATCTCTTTATGTTTCACTTATTCATGACAGCTGTCACACAGTTTGATGTGCACTAAACTCATCCTGGTGCGCTGTCATCAAAAGTGGTGAAAAGGAGAGTAGATGATAAAACTGTAGGCTATAGATTTAATTACGTAATGCAAAGCAAAGACAAATATTAATGTTCAAATCCAGTGTAATCACTGACTTCGTCCTTCTCACACTCGCGCACCCGTGGAGTCACAGTAGAAATCCGTTCTTTGGAGTCGGATCTTTCTAATGAATCGATTCGCAAAATCGGATTGAACAATAACGAATCGGACTGAATAGGTCCGAGCAGTTCTTATCTTTTTCGAACATGTCCGATTTGCCCTGAGGCGAGAACCATTTAGAAACACGTATATAGCCTACAATTTATTTAGTTTTATATCTATACGTGCAAAAAAAAAAATTTTAATTAAACAGCCTAATAAAATCCATTTACATCTATGTTTAATGCAAATGTAGGTTCTACCTTTATGATTTGATAAGCTGAATCATGGCACTGAACTGTGGAATTACAACACACATTTTAACGAAACATAAACCGCGAAATACGAATAATTACTTTAAAAAAAAATTAAAAAAAATACTTTATTTAAACGTTTTCAGCACTACAGCAAGTCAGTGACCTCATGAGAACGCAAAAGAACCACTTTTAAAAGAACAGGCTTTTTCAACCGACTCTTTGAAATGAGCTATTCAAAAGAACCGATTCGTGGACACGAGCGGGCTTCACTCATCACTAGACGCGACACTCTTCGCTGCGTATGCGCATGTGCAAAGCATCAAAGGGCGACCACATTGCAAACTATTTACATATAAGCCCTCACAACGTGCGTGACAGTAAATAAAAGCCAGTAAAACTCACTAGATTTGTTTAAGTTGTTTATTTAATGGAAAATACACTTTCACAGTGAGAAAATAATTTTTAAACAATCACTGCATTTTTTCCCCCCTAAAAAGGATACTTACTATGACACAACTGTAGCCTTGAGACCACCAATGAAATCCAGCAGTTATGTGGAGAATAACAGAACAAGTGCAAGACCTACTCGTGTAGGCTGGGAACCCCATTAATTTGTTAAATACGTTAGACTTGTGAAGCCAAGAAATTTCAGAAGTTTCATTGTATTGCATCTTTTATAAAAACCTGATAAACAAAAAAAACAAAAAATTCACTTTGGCTTCTTGTAATTCGGGTTTTTTTTTTTTCAAATAGAACTTATTGTAATTATACAGATTTAAGGCAAATGAATAAAATTACTTTATACTATCAAACAATAAAACAAAATTGCTGGTGCATGATAGACAAGTTTTCTGACTTCAACTTGCAACGGTTATAAAGAAGTGAATTAAATAAATTCAGCATCAGCTTATCAGAACAATTGTCATTTCCAGGTAAACTAATGAACTTCACTCCAGGTGAAAATGAAAAAGTAAAAAGAAAGAAAATCTATAAATGGGCATTTTAAAGAGTTTTGCGAGGGCGTTTCATGAAGGACAAGGTGTAATCTCCAGAAGGTGTGGGTTTCTGTCTCTTCATCTGCACTTGAGACTGTGCCGTGAGCTGCAGTTTAATGGCACTAGAGTTGATCTTGGCCGCAGAAAGCAGCTCCTTCATACCCTTCATCTTCTCACTGTGGAAAACCACCACTGGCCCGCCCTGCACTACGGGTGGCTGGGAAGGTGAAGGTGTGGGACTTGGGGATGATGGCTCATTCTTGCCATCAGACTCTTTACCTCGAGTGCCAGCAGAGGAACGACGGCGTCCTCCTTCTCCTCCCACCTTTTTGGGCACTGGATTTTGAGCGGGCAATGCCACACTTGGAGACGACGGTCCTGCTTGTTCATCTAACTTGGATTCTCGCCTTGGGCCCCGTCTACGCCCCTCACGCAGGTCCTCACTGGATTGGTCATCGTCATCCACTGGTTCTGCATCTTTGGTGATGATTGACACTTTTTGCCTAATCTGAGAAAGAGTGAATGATTATAAATGCCATTTTAATAAAACTTGAAATGGACCCTTTTCACATTTCCGCAGGTTCTCAGAAGTGGAAGTCATCATAGTTGGGTAAACTTCTTTAGTGGTAAAGGGGAGACAACAGCAATCATTTTTGTATTCCAATCAGCTCCAATGGCAAAAGAAAAAAATCCATGATAACGTTTCCACAACTTTGCAAAAGAGAGAAAAAATACTGAGAGATTGATTACAGCAGTCAGAAGAGAAAATGATATGCCATCACTCCCTCAGCTGTTGTATTAGAAACACCCTCGCAGCAGTGTTAATTCATTTTTCTGTAATTTACTGCCAAGGTAATACACTGCCAATACACTGGCCATCCATAAAAAAGTGGATGTTTGGATTTAAATAGGCAAATACTTATGAGTCTATGATTGGATCATTATTGCAGTGATTATTATGTTTCTAGCATGTTTTATGTTTGAAAGAATGGTTGGGAGGGAGCATGAAGAATCATTCACACCAAAAATTGATGCACCTCTTGATGGAAATAACATCACACTTATTTCCATCTAAAGGTGCATCAATTTTTGGTCAAGATCTTGTATTGACAATGCAAGAGTCAAGCACTCTGTAAAGTCTCCTCCAGCACATCCCAAAGACTTTCAATTAATTTAAGGTCTGGACTCAGAGGTGCCTATTCATGTGTGAAAATAATTCTTCATGCTCCCTCCCAACCATTCTTTCACAATTTGAGTCTGCTAAATCTTGACATTGTCATTCTGGAATATGGCCATGATGCGTCTCCATACATGGTTGTTTAAGAAATGAAATGCTACACACTCCATCAATTAGGGTTAGAAGAACTGTTGCCAAATATATAACATACTAGAAACATAATAATCACTGCAATTAATGATCCAATCATTGACTCTTAAGCATTTGCCTATTTAAATCCAAATTTTGGGGGGATTTGCGATGTTGATAACTGTGGAAACGCATCATCACAATCTGTGACGAGGGTTTATTGAGAAAATCGAGGGATTTTACCTGTGCATCAAAGCGACTAAGGGACTGAACCAGGTAGGTGGCCCAGCCTACATGAAGCACTGGCGTGGGACTTCCTTCTTCCCATTTACAAATCCCATCATAGAACCGGAGTAAGTGAGCGAAGCACTCTGGGTCCTGAAGGGCAGACAAAGCAGCGACCTGTCTAGGCTGGTCCTTTGAGGTAAAAGCATGAATAGAGGAATTGTTCACAACCTCGTTCAAAATAATATATTTTTTAAAAAGTGTTTCTTTCATGCTTAATTAAACAAGACCTCTTTTTCCATTTCATCAGCCCCTTCGCCACCACTTTCAGCAGCAGCTGCTGTCTCTTTAAGAAGGGTTGGAATGACATCATTAGCAATGTCAAAAAACTCCTTATAGATCTCCTCGTCCTCTCTGCAGTAGTTGTAACTGTAGACCAAGAAAAACAGTTTATGGGATTATATATTATATTTTGTTCCTGACAATATAAATACTTCACATATACACATGCACATTTTATATATGTGTATGTTTTAAGATTAAAAGCATATATACAGTACACAACAATGTTTATTGATAATTACATTGTTTATAATGCAACAAGACTGTCATAGTTCAAAGCGGCACAAACAAAATGAAGATACGTCAGAGGGACAGAGGGTAGGAGATAGCTAATGTTGTCATGAAGGAAGAGGAAACCGGAAGAGCAGGAAAAGGAAGTGGATGGGAGTGAGCAGCGGTTCTAGGCGTGCTTTGTGCAGACATCCTTCAGGACTTTAGAATCAAGTATTTTTAGCACTCTATCCGTCCACTGCACTGTGTTTAGAGGGAGGAAAGTACAGATTGTCTCTGTCGACAGGGACCGATGCCAAGGCTAAGACAGGAATGAGCTTTCTAAACACTAAGGACAAACAGCATGAGGCAACACAGACAATGCTGGCAAACATTACATTTTCCATTTGGCATGAACATTCAAGAGGCTTGAGGTGTTTTCATATTGTCATCTAATCATGACTGTGCAGTAGTAAGAAACACATTTTAGTTTAGAGATTGATTCAGCCTTTTTACATAATGTTCTTTACATAGGAAGGCATTACAAGCATTAATGAGTTCATCAAACAGATTCATTTAGCAAAATAATAAAGCAGTTACACTGCCCCCTGCTGTTAAAATCTAATTAAAATAAAGGATAATTGTTGTATTTTCAAAAGGGAATTACCTTAATAGACACAACTAAAAAAAAAATTCTATATCTTTCAATGTTCAGATTTCTATGGTGCTTGACTTACTCTTGCATTACTGATGCAGCCTCTGCCCAGGAACGCAAAGCATCTTGGACATTTCTGTGCCTGTAATAGTACCCTGCTAGATACATGAAAGGGTAGATGTGCTCGTTGTTGTAATATTTTTTAGCCGAGTCAACAGCCTAGGGAAAACAAAACAGATTAGTGCAATTTAATAAGTGACAACTCTGTAAATATCTGTGATATAGTTAATCACATACCTTAAGGTGAATCGAGAGAGGGCTTTCCTTGCCAGTCATGGGTTCCTGATCTTCAAGGTCAGCCAAAGTGCCCATTGCCATGGGATACCTTCAACACACCCAAAACATTCAGAAAGAGTTATATACAATAATCAGATCAAATGAGTTATATATATATCCCTGCTCTGATTTATTAGAAACATGTCACACCTTTCCAAATCACCTCGATCATACAGCACCCACAACAGCCTCTGAAGAGAGAAAGAAAATGTGTCAAGAAACTGATCTGGATGACAACAGATACATAAATATGCATGTGTGCAAACATAGTTACAGTGAACAGTACATAATAGACAGAGCAGCCAATAGAACGCAGGAAACATAGAATGATGTAATGAAAGTTTAAAACAAATAAAAAAGACATACTTGCTGGAGCTGGAGTAACTCTGTACTGTCTGTGTGCAGATCTAGAGAAGGATTGATGGCGCAAACCATGAACGCTACTTCCATATTCCTGTTGCACTTCATGTAGGAGCCTTTAAGATATAACCAGCTCTAAGGAGAAAGAGAATAAAATAAATGATTTACAACATGAAATCTTAAAATTAAAGAATTGTCTCATATTTACACTACCGTTCAAAAGTTCGGGGTCAGTAAGATTTTTCAAGTTTTTGAAACAGTTATTTGATCAAAACACAGTAAAAGCAGTAATACTGTGAAATATTATTACAATTTAAATATGCAAATACATTTTAACCCCTTAAACCCAAAACGTACAGCCAGCAACCCCCACCCACGGGCGCCACCTAGCTACGAAAAAATGTACAAAATGATTGATCAACACAAAATAGGCATAATTTGAAAACTTAGAGTCTGAACGTTACAATGAATGTAGCCAATTTGATTAACTCTTAAGTAGTGCTAAGTTATTTGCTGATAAATAAAAAAATGCTTTCATAATTTATGTAATTCTTTTTTGTACTATGTACTGTAATATATCAAAAACATCATACAGCTCAGATAGTCATGTGTCATGTCATTTGAAAGGTCTCACGGAGTAGAATACAACAAGCATAATTGTTAAGGCTTTGACTAAACATGAGCGCGTTTTTGTATGTGAAGCCTCGCATGACCCAAATGTAAATAATATACAGATGCTGCATTTGTCACGTTTTCGCTCGTAACTTCATGAAACATGTTCCGATCGAAAAATGGCCCATCATTATTTACATTAGATTCTCACGATTAAAATGAATCCAAAAATCAACATAATCCATTGCGTCGATCACAAGATATTTATCTGGATTTAACTGTGGAAACTCCACAGGCCCACATGTAGCAAAATCAAATGTAGCTTTCACGTGGCGTTTTCGCTTGTAACTTCATGAAACATGCATAGATCATAGAAAATGACACATCATTACTTACAGTGGAGGCTCCCGATTGAAATTAGTACAAAATCAACATAATCCATTGCGCCGATCACGAAATATTCCTCAATTTTAAAATGCCTTCCGAGTGTCAAGGGCTAAACAAAAAGGCTACATTTGTTCCAAATGCTGTAACTTTTGATTACTTTATGCTATAACCACAATTTAATTCAGATGCAGCTCACATGTAGGGGAACATCACCAAAAAAATTGTCCTCCTACCTTATTTCCTTCCTGAGTCATTGCATGTGAAATAAGAAAAAAAAAATGCCTTCAGGGGTTAAAATTTAATTTATTGCTGTGATGCAAAGCTGAATTTTCAGCACCATTACTCCAGTCTTTAGTGTCACATGATCCTTCAGAAATCATACTAATATGCTGATTTGGTGCACAAATAACATTTATTATCAAGCTTGCAAAGTTTTTGTGGAAACTGAATAGAGTGTTCAAAAGAACAGCATTTATTTGACGTCTTTTGTAACATAAATGGCTTTACTGTCACTTTTAAACAATTTAATGCACCCTTGTTAAATGTCAAACGTTTGAACGGCATAGTGTTTATACAGTAGTGTTTATCATATCATAAATAATAAAACATTATGTACCCTTTCATTGACTCCAGCACTAACAGTCTGACCTCTTCTGTCTTCGTTGCCCTTCCCATGCCATGTGACCTCCGCAGTCTCTTCCCCACCCTTGCCAAAGATGACCCAGGCATGATCTTCAGAGAGAGCGAGATGAACATCCTTCAGGCCCAACACCTGACATGCAGCCACCACTGCAAAAGCTACTCCTGAGCTGTCCAGCTTTGTGCCTTACAGAAAGAGAGACACAAATGCAATATTAATCTAAAATACATGGCCAGATTTGTTTAATGTCATTAAATATTCAATGTGTGAAGATCTACCTGTGATAAGACTGAAGAGGGACTGAATATGTGCCCTGTCCTTGAAATACGACCGACTAAGACTGTTCCAGATCACATCTGAGACCTTTTTCACAAGCTCACGGCTAGAGCCGCCAGTCGGTTTGCGGTACTGCGACATGTCAACGGCACCACGAATCTGGGCCAGGAAGCGTTCATAGAGGGCAGATACGAGATTCAGCTCGACTGTGGGGAAGCAAGAGTTGGGACAGTCAGGTTTAAGAGGTTCAAAGCGGACGCCCGGGACATTGACGGGAACAACTCTGTTGACAGCCAGGAAGTGCTCTACAAAACCCAGCACTAGGGACAGCAGGGCCAGGTCTGGTTCTGGGTTTTTAAGCTCGGCCTCGAAAAGCTGCACCACTCCATCGATGCCCCGAAGAGGGAAATGCTTCTTCTGAGCCGACCGAATCCCCATGGTTAGTGGTTGAGTTTAATCCCAGTCTGATGTAATCTTAAAAAATAAATAAATAATATAACATATATTAATATGAGTACTGGTCAAAAGTTTGAAACATTACTATTATTATTGTTTTTGAAAGAAGTCTCTTACGCTCATCAAGCCTGCATTTATTTGATCAAAAATACATTAAAAAAAAAAAACAGTAATATTGTGAAATATTATTACAATTTAAAATAATGATTTTCAATTTTAATATACTTTCAAATATAATTTATTTCTGTGATACAAAGCTGAATTTTCATCAGCCATTACTCCAGTCTTCAGTGTCACATGATCCTTCAGAAATCATTCTAATATGCTGATTTATTATTAATGTTGGAAACTGTTGTGCTGCTTAATATATTTTTATAACCTGTGATATTTTTTTCAGGATTCTCTGATGAATAAAAAGTTAGAAGAAGAAATAAAAAGTATTTATTTAAAATAGAAATCTTTTGTAATAATATACACTACCGTTCATAAGTTTGGGGTCATTTTTTTTCTTTCTTTTGTTGAAAGAAATTAATACTTTTATTCAGCAAGGATGTGTTAAATTGATAAAAAGTGATAGTAAAAGACTTATATTGTTAGAAATTATTTCTATTTTGAATAAATGCTGTTCTTTTGAACTTTTTATTCATCAATGAATCCTGAAAAAAGTATCACAGGTTCAAAAAAATAAATAAATATTAAGCAGCACAACTGTTTCCAACATTGATAACTAAGTATATTAGAATGATTTCTGAAGGATCATGTGATGTGATATATACACACACACACACAATACAACAGTTTTTAATTAAAGTGACGCCCAAGTAACAGCTTTAATCAACATATTTCAGCCCTGTGTCCTCCCTCCTTGTGTCCTGTAGATACAAATAATGTATGTCTTATCTAATGAATGAGTGTCTGATAGTGTGGGCAGGAGTTTAGGCTATTCTTTGCTTACAAGAAAATAATTATTTAGCATTGCCATAGTACAGTTACATTTCTATTATACTACAGTACATTAATATATACCATGGTACTGTATAATAACCATTTATATTTAATTGACATCATGGTAAATCAGTATAATCTAAGCTAGGGGGAATTCCCAGAGACACGTGTAACACCACAGCTGATGTCCTAAATGTAAAATGTAACATTAAATATTACAAGTAAACGTTTAAATCCAAAATAAAGCTTTTGGGCTGGCTGAACATGACATTAAACTGGTTGAATATTAACTGGATGAATATGATGCTTAGTTAGAGTGTAACATTGATACCGAAGGGAGAAATTTAACCCAGCTGTCTTACTGTATGATACTATAATGATAACCTAGATATTATCAAAACAGGAGCCAGTGGTTGGAATTTGAGCAAGGAAAACAAGGCAACTGCAACCCATGTGAGTCTGGGCGGACATCTGCGTCATGAGGCTGCAGCTAGCTAGCTTACACAATAATACCAGTTTCTGGTGTTTTTCCAGCTTAAATGGCGCTTTACAGTGAGCAGATTGGTCTCTCCTTACTTTCTAAACAATAAAGCGTTGCTTGGGTTCATTCTCACAACATACCTTTGTTGAAATTACATCCACATGCTTTTGTTTTGCCCCGTGCTTTTGCCGCGCAGTCGAGAGACAGCCACTCCTACAAAACACCGGAGACGTACACAATCTGTTCGTGCGTCAAAACGTTGAATCGGCTGAATTATGCTTATTCCCATTGTGAACATATCAGCGACATAAAAGTACTTCCTGTTATCTACAAGCATTTTGGGGAATGTAGTCTTCGACTTCATCTTTGCGCCTTGATGACGGTTGGTGAACCAGCTTTTGGTGCATTATCGCCACCAATCGGACTGGAGTGTAAAACGTCGACAGGATCTATATTCGTCTTTCTGCTATCTAGTATAGTATAAAACATTAATGTTTTAATTTATTTCCGCTAACTAAACGTGTGTGCCACTTTGTAGTAGTAAATGTGTTTTTCCTTTTGCTTCTGCTTAGACTTGTACGTCAACAAACTGGTCCATTATTTCATTGTCTTCCGGTTGCATAAACTGCTTGTCTTACAAGTTAGTCATGTTTTAAGTTAGTTACTGTTTTAAGTCAGTTAACGTTACATAAAATGTAGATTGGTCTAATTTAATACTAAAAAGTAAGAAGTAAGTCTTAACCCTCTGGTACTACTGGTACTACAAAAATGACCGTTTTTTTTATTATTTCAATTAAATGATTGTACTATATTTTAGTTCGATAATATTTTTTTTTTATTTAATATTTTGTATTTTTAGGGGATTTTATGGTACTAAATTATATTTATGCAGTAGTTATGATCCATTTTTGAGCATGGATCTAAAAAGAGAGGCTACTCACTGCAGAGCCGTTACCCCCTATGGGTAGGGTTAGGGGAGCTGTATCCCCTAACCCTACCCATAATCCTATCTCTCCACCCATTAAACAGGTTAAGCTCCACCCTTGAGCTCCAGATGCTCTGCAGCGGGCACTAATTGTCTAAAAATGAAATTTCCAACTTAAAGGTGCAGTGTGTGATTTTTACCGGCATCTAGCGGTGAGGTTGTGAATTGCACCCCCCAACGCTCACCCCTCCCTTTCGGAGCACATAGAGAAGCTACCGGGACCGACACAGGACAAAAATGTTGTCGTATAGAGAGCAGAGAGTGACTAGCGCTCTGTAGAGCAGTTTGTCCGTTTAGGGCTACTGTAGAAACATGACTGTGCAAAATGGCGATTTCACTGTAAGGGGACCCGCGGTGTATGTAGATAGAAATGGCTCATTCTAAGGTAATAAAAACATAACAGTACATTAAGTAAGTTCTTTATACTCCACTGAAAACATAGTTATGTATATTATATTGCATTTCTGTCAATAGATCTTCATAAATACAAACCCGATTCCAAAAAAGTTGGGACACTGTACAAATTGTGAATAAAAAAGAATGCAATAATTTACAAATCTCATAAACTTATATTTTATTCACAATAGAATATAGATAACATATCAAATGTTGAAAGTGAGACATTTTGAAATGTCATGCCAAATATTGGCTCATTTTGGATTTCATGAGAGCTACACATTCCAAAAAAGTTGGGACAGGCAGCAATAAGAGGCCGGAAAAGTTAAATGTACATATAAGGAACAGCTGGAGGACCAATTTGCAACTTATTAGGTCAATTGGCAACATGATTGGGTATAAAAAGAGCCTCTCAGAGTAGCAGTGTCTCTCAGAAGTCAAGATGGGCAGAGGATCACCAATTCCCCCAATGCTGCGGTGAGAAATAGTGGAGCAATATCAGAAAGGAGTTTCTCAGAGAAAAACTGCAAAGAGTTTGAAGTTATCATCATCTACAGTGCATAATGTCATCCAAAGATTCAGAGAATCTGGAACAATCTCTGTGCGTAAGGGTCAAGGCCGGAAAACCATACTGGATGGCCGTGATCTTCGGGCCCTTAGACGGCACTGCATCACATACAGGAATGCTACTGTAATGGAAATCACAACATGGGCTCAGGAATACTTCCAGAAAACATTGTGTCGGTGAACACAATCCACCGTGCCATTCGCCGTTGCCGGCTAAAACTCTATAGGTCAAAAAAGAAGCCATATCTAAACATGATCCAGAAGCGCAGGTGTTTTCTCTGGGCCAAGGCTCATTTAAAATGGACTGTGGCAAAGTGGAAAACTGTTCTGTGGTCAGACGAATCAAAATTTGAAGTTCTTTTTGGAAAACTGGGACGCCATGTCATCCGGACTAAAGAGGACAAGGACAACCCAAGTTGTCATCAGCGCTCAGTTCAGAAGCCTGCATCTCTGATGGTATGGGGTTGCATGAGTGCGTGTGGCATGGGCAGCTTACACATCTGGAAAGGCACCATCAATGCTGAAAGGTGTATCCAAGTTCTAGAACAACATATGTTCCCATCCAGACGTCGTCTCTTTCAGGGAAGACCTTGCATTTTCCAACATGACAATGCCAGACCACATACTGCATCAATTACAACATCATGGCTGCGTAGAAGGATCCGGGTACTGAAATGCCCAGCCTGCAGTCCAGATCTTTCACCCATAGAAAACATTTGGCGCATCATAAAGAGGAAGATGCGACAAAGAAGACCTAAGACAGTCGAGCAACTAGAAGCCTGTATTAGACAAGAATGGGACAACATTCCTATTCCTAAACTTGAGCAACTTGTCTCCTCTTGAGCAACTTTTTTGAGATGTGTTGATGCCATGAAATTTAAAATAAACTTATTTTTCCCTTAAAATGATACATTTTCTCAGTTTAAACATTTGATATGTCATCTATGTTGTATTCTGAATAAAATATTGAAATTTGAAACTTCCACATCATTGCATTCTGTTTATTCACAATTTGTACAGTGTCCCAACTTTTTTGGAATTGGGTTTGTACTACACACTGAACCTTTAAACTGTCATAACTCACTAATGCTTTGTAGCACAGACTTGGTCACAGAGTTTGGTCTCTTTTTAAAGACGACACTTGGCAGATTATTGCTGACGTGAAAAACTGTTTTGAAAAGTTAAAGGGACACTATGTAGTTTTTCGCCGTTAGAGGTCGCCAATTCAAAATAAAGGCGTTGCTTGATGACGCCGAGATTGAGCGTGGACTCTTGGGAGTTGTTGTTGGACTCGGGCAGAAATCATGTTCATGGATGAGATTATTAACATTACTGTAGTATGAAGCAGAGCAGGGGTTAGTGCTGTGGGAGCTGAAAGAAGCCGCTGAAGTGATTGCTACAACACACGGCTCGAGAGCAGTGGAACTTCTATTATGCCACAGTCGCCGTTTCCGCTTCTTCCGCTCATGTGTATGTGGGGAAAGCAGCGCTTATCATATTAGATACATTTGAGCGTGTTGAAAATTGTTATAACGGCTTCAACCTCTAACGGCTTGTATTGGTAAATGGCATGCAATTCATTTTAAAACATATGACGGAGAAAATGCTGTATTACTGTATAATAATTAGTTTTCTGTCTATAAATGTCTCCAAACAGTTGTTCCCTTGTCTAATAAAACATAATATATTAAAGCGTCTTTGGTGTTTCCATGGTTTCTACAAAATAAAACCGGAAATCGAGGGTAACGCGGGTATGATGTCATTGATAGGCGACGCACGGACACGGTCCGTGTCCTGGTTAAAATTGCTTATTTCTCTGGATTTAAACATTCTTGGAAACATCTGGGATAATATAAGTACACAAGCATATACAAAATATATAACACTGTTCTAGTGGTTATTGGACATTTTAATCAAAATATCTTACATATTGTGCCTTTAACTTGAAAAAAAGGTATAACATTTTACATTTATTGTTATGAAAAATGCACAAAAACACAATTTTCAAAACACGTTTTACTCTAAAACTGTGAGAAAATTAAAGCCATGAATCTAAACAAGCTGTGTTTTTTTTTATGTTCACACAGCGAGTGTCAAAACCTTTACCGAGTTTCGTACCATTCTGATGAGGTAAAAAAAAGTTTTTCGGTCAAAAATGACCAGATGGTTAACATAGTTTGGTTTATGCAACTGGCCCAGACTTGGTCACAGAGTTTGGTCTCTTTTTAAAGACGACACTTAGATTATTGCTGACGTGAAAAACAGTTTAAAAAGTGAACTTGAAAAAAGGTATAACATTTATTGTTATGAAAAACGCACAAAAATACAATTTTCAATTTTTAATATGAAATACTTTTCAAAACACTTTATACTCTAAAACTGTGAGAAAATTAAAGCCATGAATCTAAACAAGCTGTGTTCCAAATTCTTGGTTGATATCTCAAAAAATGAGTGTGCAGTAAGAATTTGTCCAAACGTTTCCAATAGATGAAATTCGTCTTCCATTAATTTCCAATACGATCAAGCGCGACTATTTTTTTTTTCAGGACCATTTATCATGTGAGTGTTTATGTTATGTTTACACAGCGAGTGCCAAAACCTTTACCAAGTACCATTCTGATGAAGTAAAAAAAAAAAACTTAACTTTTCGGTCAAAAATGACCAGAGGGTGAACATAGTTCTGTTTATGCAACTGGTCCACCACAGTAAATATTTCTTCGGATACAAAGTAAATACCGTACGACACAGGGAAGTGTAGTCCAATCTCGCCGCTTCTCCACCATCAAGACATGTCTATAAACCAAAGGATGGCGCTGTTGCACAGGAAATTAAATACTGACCCAGCATTAGTATCATGGTAGAAAACATACAA
The DNA here is from genome assembly GCA_039654105.1 of Coreius guichenoti. Classification (NCBI taxonomy): domain Eukaryota; kingdom Metazoa; phylum Chordata; class Actinopteri; order Cypriniformes; family Gobionidae; genus Coreius; species Coreius guichenoti. The sequence goes on from CM077168.1 coordinate 47,308,232, forward strand.
TCACGAGCCATAGAGTTACATAGTGTTTACTGTATCTTTTCTAAGTAGGCGAGGATATATTAGACATAAACCTAATCCAAACTGATAGGTTTCATGGTTAAAAACGACTGTTTGGATGGTCGAGACGGCAGAATAGAATGAGGAAATCTGTGGCAATTCAGGTTGATATGATTATTTTAATGACTGATACTGTATATAACAAACACAGATGATAATTTTAGATCATACTTTAATACAGAAGGCATTTACCTCTTTGCAACCCATCGACCTCTCTCACCCCAATTATTCTCTCTCTCTCTCTCTCTCTCTCTCTCTCTCTCTCTCTCTCTCTCTCTCTCTCTCTCTCTCTCTCTCTCTCTCTCTCTCTCATGTATCCGCCCTGTTTGTCTTCCACCGCCCCCATCCACTGCAACATTCAGGCAGGTTCACCTAATGTGTGTGCAGGCTCGGTGACGCCGCTGCTGTATTGGGAAATACTCGGTGAATCGGGAGCCTTTAGATTATCAACCAACGGCCACAATCTCAACGACACCTCTGTGCTACAGATCCTGTAGAGCAACACGACAAAAATGGCAGATCCAATGACCCAATCGTCTCAGATTTCGTCGTCACAAGGCCTAAACGATGGACATTCTGCAGCGGCCAAAGACTCAAAATTTTCCGGTAAGAGAACGTGAACGTCATAACAACATTCATAACAACAGTACCGTTGAATTTGTTCTGTTTGTTTTTAAATGTATGGTGTGTGTTTATTGACATTCTAAATGGAACCAGTGGAAATTCATTTGGCAGGTTGCGCTGAGTGAGGACATTACGAGCTGATATAGTCGATTTGAATGTATACACGTTTAAAATGCCTTGAAGGTAATATTGGAACACTCTGGCGTTATGCAACAGTCATGCACTGTTTATTTCTCACGTACACTTTCCATATCGCCTCCCTTTGGCATAATAGAACGATTATTGACTGTACACTTTGCAGGGATAAATGGCATGGCGGATGTGGGACTCCGAATGAATGTGTTCTCATCCACTGCTTTGACCTGACGTTTATTTTTAGGAAAAGGCCATGGAGAGATATGAGGACACATAATACTTCTTTGAACTGAAATGGGCACATGTTGCGGCTCAGCTGATGATCTGCAGTGCAGATGCATCCGAAACTGGAGGACGGTGTAATGGAAGGGAAAAACCTGCTTACACACCCCATCTACATTTCTAGCGACGTGACAAAGCGAGAGCAATCAATAGAGCTGTCTAGAGCCAATTATGAGCCTCGTCAATGAATCGATTGAATGTTCAGAACTGAATCGGTTCTTGATTCAACCCATAATGTTTAAATTAGATTTGAACTAATTGTATTTATTTATATTATTTAACTTATATTACATTGCATGGCTGCAACCTGCTGAACAAGGACATATGACATTAATATAAACGCCTTTATAAATTATAAAGATTATACACGCCTACATACGGCTATATTGGAACGTTTAAATCATGTAATATGCCAAGTCAGTGTGATGTAATGTTCTTTAAAACGAACTATACAAAAGAATCGATTCACAAAATTGAGTCAGTCGTCCTACCATCGCTACTGTCATCTCTGATGGCTTTGTTAATCCTTTTGCCTGCAGTGTAAACAATCTGAAAGGCGATACATTTTTATATATTAGAAATGGCAAACAAACCCCATTGCACTAAATGCAGTTCAGTTTGTCCATCAGTCGTTCTGTGGAATTACACGCTGTCCTTTGTTCGTGTATATTTTTTCCGATGTGAAAACAATGCCGTGTGGTTTTTGTTTACTAGGGACGTTGGTTCACTGCTTTTTAGCTCGTCGTCAGCATATATGGAGCGCTTCTGTCCTCCTTGGTTTGGCTTTATTTCGGCGTCTGGGAATCTAATAGAATTAGAACGTGAAGTTAAGACTCCATGACGTCACCCTGCTCTGAATTTCCAGCACGGTTTAAAATGTTTGATGCCTTCAAATGCTGTTTGGCTCTTGAGCTTAGGCACTTCGAGTTCAGTTAGGGGTTAGAATCTGAATATTGCTGGAAGGATGTAGACATGACTGTCTTACAGGCTTGTTATCGCAGACACCATATGTCAAGGTGACTTATTGAACCAGATGGTTAAATTTAGCTGCAATGGCCTTCTGAGATGCCTGTGCAGCTGCCATTGTCACTGGACAGATCATAACTTTACACAAATTCTACCTATATAAGTATACAAAATAGTAAATAATGCCATACTTGGCCAAGTGTTGCTTTAATGTGGTATTCTGGGTTAAATTCAGGTTAAGATCCATCGATAGTGATTATGAATTAACAGTTACGCACTTTCATTTGGAAATCTATAGCGCAAGCATGCAAAGGTTGCCTCATAGACTTCCTTTGTAAGTGCATTTGTTTGTGAGTCTATGGCCTGGTTTCACAGACAGGGCTTAGATTAAGCCTTAGTTCAATTAGAACATTTAAGTAGCTTTTATAAACGTGCCTTAAAAAAACATTACTTGTGTGCGTCTTGAGACAAAACAATGGCGCTGACATATTTTAAGATATCAGTGCAAGTTTCTTTAAGTTAAAACCGCTCAAACATAGTCTGGGTCTAGGCTTAAGCCTTGTCTGTGAAACCGGGGATATGATTTGTCAAATATTATGTTTATGGGTTGTATTGTGATAACACATTTATTAGTGGCTTACAGTTACAAGTGTAACGAAGTTCAGAGAAGGAGGCGGACATGAAACGTAACTATTCGTGAAATAAACAACAAAACGAAAGGAGCGGCAGCGGCCGACTGTGGCATATAAGCATACTAAAAACAGCAACGTAAAATGTCCCAGGCTGTCCCGCCCTGCTTTATACCACAGTAACGTTAATAAAACTTGAATACATTAGCTCGTCCCTGGACATGATTTCTGTCTGAGTTCCGTCAGATTGCTTTCCACAAAAATATTAAGCAGCACAGATGTTTTTTTAACATTGATAATAATAAGAAATATTTCTTGAGCTTCAAATCATCATATTAGAATGATTTCTGAAGGATCATGTGACACTGAAGACTGGAGTAATGATGCTGAAAATTCAGCTTTGCATCACTGGAATAAATTACATTTTTAAAATATATAAATAGAAAAGTTATTTTAAATTGTAGTAATATTTCACAATATTACTGATTTACTGTATTTTTGATCAAATAAATTTCAAAAACAGAAAAAAAATCTTACTGCCAAACTTTTGAATGGTAATGTTTGTTAAAGCTGCATGCATAACAATTGCTAAAAATGCATGTATACATTGATATACATACATATATACATGTGCATTTTGCTAACTTTAGATGATATAAAGCATGCCACAATGCAGGGCATGTCAGCGGCATGTAAACAACCCCTAGATGTTGTTGGAAGACCTTAACTTGTATTCAACCCAGAACGATCCGATTAAAAAAATTGTCATTCTATATGGCACCATGAGACTTTTAACTGATCATCTAGACAAACTCATCTTATATCAATTCTGTCAGCGTCTATCGGCCTCTCCCTTCTGTCTGAGTGTGACGCCTAAGGTCAGTAGAGCTGGCTGAGACAGCAGTCTTAAAGCTTTAGGTGTCATCATTCAGTCCCCTCAGGAATAGAGCTGATATTGCTGGCAATGACAGAGATGCCACACAGGCTCTTCCAGTGTCAGAGGCCAATCCGCTCCCACTTTAAGCGCTTCCCTGTAACACAAGCCATCTTGGTGCATTTAACCTTTGCCCTTGCAATAGATAGTATCTCGCTATCAGGTCCTTCACCTTATTTCCTTATTAAATGTTTGCTGGCTAAACATTACCTGTGAGACAACCATCGTAAGATGTCAGATTGTGATGCCCTAATTACATCACATGGTTATTGCTGTCAAGCACATTCTATATGGCTGACTCATAAGCAGGGGAAAAAAAACTTCAATCAAGATGACAGAGGGTGTGTAGATTTGTCAGGGTTTTGGTGTCCACATCAGTGGTGCAAGGCGTGTCACAGTTTTTGGGTGTGGTTTGGCCAAGGAATGCCGCGAAGCAGGGGTACACTCCTTATTTGTGACCAGTAGAGCCTGCCCTGTTTAAGACTGCTGTGCAACTAGATCAACCTGTTCTCTTTAACTTTCTCACCACTCTCACTGTTGGCACTCCCTGTTCTTTTTGAAATTCCAAGATAGATTAATCCAATTTAGGTGACCTGGTGTTGCCTCTACAGCTTGATGATTGGCCTAACTGTTGAAAGTGGCTAGTTCTGGATGAATGCAAATATTGTTTGCTTCCAAATCACATGAAATTTTGAAGTGTTGCTGAAAATGGCTTCCCTTAACTGGTTACATAACACAGTGGTGCAACATGTGGGTGCTTTGCAGGGTTAGATGTCAGAAAGTATGGGAGGGATCATTGAAAATTCCATGAGAAAGTTCCACCGTTTGAATATTGTGAGTAAGTATTGTGCACTATGCAGATGAATCATCGAGGGATGTTGTGTATGTGATTAGTTCTGGATGTGCTAAGTAAAAAGTGCCTATGGGTAGTTGATGCATAACATGAATTAACTTTTTTATTTCTTTTTATATTGGTTTTGTTTTTAATAAGCATTAAGTTATATTAATGTATAAGCAAAAGTGTATATTTATAAGGAATTTGACTGGTCAGCATTTCTTTTTTGTTTTTTTTCTACTTTTTTTTTTTTTAATCATCTTTATGGAAGTTTTTTCCTAACAAATTTAAAATGGTTCACATTTTCAAATAATAAATCAAATTGTAATAATGGATGCTCAAATAATAAATAGAAAAATGCTAATTTTATGAAAAAATGAAATATATTTTGTTTTATATTTGATTTTCATTATCAATTCAGTGCAACCCAGTCATAATTAAAGCTATAATTCGATACTCGTATTATAAAGTGGTCCTGTGAGCCTTGTTGATTAAGAGCTATGGGTGGCCATTTTGATAATTTGATTTATTATTTATAGCAATTGAACATTTTATTTATATATATATATATATATATATATATATATATATATATATATATATATATATATATATATATATATAAATATATATATATATATATAAATTATAATTTTCTAAGAAAAAACTTCCATACACCTTTTCGCCTTCACTAGTGTTACAAATGAACTTTTACAAGTACAGTATTCTGTGTAGTTTTGTCATAAGCTATATGCATAAAATAATGAGAAATGCTTTTTGAAATAGCTTTAGAAAGAGTACAGCATGTCACATCACATAAGTATTTAATTACACCAATATTTAACTGCACCAATTACAGTTGATTATCTCTTAGAACTTCCTTGCATTTTAGATTAAAGGGATGGGTTACCAAAGAAAGTACAATTCTGTCATTATTTACTCACACTTATGTCATTCCAAACCTGTATAACACAGAAGATCTTTTGAAACAGGTCTCGTTTGTTTTGTTTTATGTTTGTTTCCATACATGGAAAGTCAATTCGGTCCAATGTAGTTTGGACCCCCAACGTTCTTCAAAATATCTTCTTTTGTGGTCCGCAGAAGTTGTACAGGTTTTGAACAACACAAGGGTGAGTAAATGATGATAGAATTTTTACCTTTGGGCCTAGTACTATCCTTTTAAGTCATGTAAGTTGTTGAGGAAAGTGCTGGTTATTCACTATCAGCTGTTTTTCTTCTTTTTTTTAGTTTCTTGAGATGCAAAAGGTGCTTCGCTGGGCATTTCACTAACATTTTCCCCTTTCAAATGTAGAGTATAAGAAGGATACTGAGACTTTTCTTCTCATTCTTCTGTCCTATTTTATTTTTTCAGATTCCTTTTTTTCTTCGCCTGTATCTCTCATTCAGTCTCCTCAAGGCAAGTGTATAGTTCTCTTCTGATGCTCGCCTGCTTCTCTACCTTTTATCTTTCTCTTCATGCTCCTCTGTCATATCTGTTCTATTAAGTATGCTATTTCCCGCTGGGCTGCTGCTATGACACTCTCCATCCCTCTCGCCAGTGACCCTCTCCTCCTCTATACCAGACTAGATGCTCGCAGTAGTGGCTTCTTTTGGAGTTCTTCCTTTTATACGTAGGAAATGAAGCAGAGGACACTGAGGGAATCTACTGATTGTTTTCACGGAAACCATAAGAATTAGATCTTTATCTATAAAGCTAGAAGCTAACCCATTTCTGGGGAATATCATCAAAATGTCCTCTCCTTCAATCTGTACGGTCGTGATAACTCAGTTCTCACCTAAAAATTAACGATCAAGCTAATAGTTAGTCTCACACCTGCAGGCCACTTGACCGTGTACTGTGCAGTGCAACCCCCCTCTCCTGGCCAGCAGCCTTGTAACATGACCCTTGCTGTTTCTAATGGTGACCCCTTGCAATCATGCATGTTGGAATCCATAATAACAGCCAAGTCCCTCCTGTTTTCAACAGTTTCTGAGATCCTCAAACTTGGATTCACTTCATGAATGTTCTTCAAATGAGGTCATCCACATTTCTGTGGCTGATTTTCTGATGCCTTATTTAATCTAACATGGTCTTCTTCTTGACTCAATAACCTGTAATATATGGTTTCCCAGTCTAAAAAGTTGAACTTAGCCAGTCAACAACCTGAATGAATCCTGGCAACAATTTGTGGCTACCCCCTTTTTACCATTAGTATCCCCTGTCATTTCGTCGGCACCCCACATCTGACACGGTTCACTGATTAAAAATGGGAAAGCTAAGTCCCCACAGATGCTAGAAATTCAGTCGGCTCCAGTTTATACCCACTGCAAACATGATTTAGGTCAGCGTTACTGTGGGTCCAGCTTAATCCCAAGATTGCCACCTTATTTTAAGATAGCAGAGAAGTTCAAGTTCACTTTGTGCGAGAGCAGAATCCTAAAAATGGATCAGGTTGGTGTCCCTGAGGATTCTTGTCCTTGATGTCCCCCCCTCCCCCACAACAAGCCATGTTTGGAGCTCCAACCCCAACACGGCACTGGTCCTGAAGGTAGAGCGACACTGGGGAGGGATCTAGCAACAGGACGCTGCTCGGGGTTACTTCCCCATGACTGCTGCGGCTGAATCTTCACCTGCTTTTTCCATGCATTTTGCATGTTGTCTTTTACCACAGAGTAAGAGGAAATCCTCAAGTTTTAGTCTTTTTGTTTGTGTTTGTTTGTTCTTTTGTTTCTTGTCTATTTACTTTCAGAATTTTTAGCATTTCTATATAAGAAGCATCTATATAAGAAGCATAAAGTAGATTGAGTAAATCCCACACACTATGTTGAGATCTTTAGATATAAGTATCCCTACAATATTTAGAACATTATCTTGAAATAATGTATTTCAGCTAATTATATCAGCTATTTAAAAACAGTAAAACCTAGAACTTTAGATGCTTTGATTATGGAAAACATTTTTTGTAAAGGAAGTCTTTGGATCGTTGATGCCTAATGAAGTTTAGAGGCATCTGGTCTGAATTACATTACTCGTCATAATTGTGATGCTTAGTTTGCACAATGAGTACACTAACCTTAACAGAAGCTTGAAGAGATGTAGGGACAAAGGTTTTAAAGTTTAAACAGTGTTAAGCAATAACATGTAAACTAATATATGTTGAATCTATTTTCAGAAGGGTTTATTTTCAAAAGGCTTTAGGAAAATACTAGTTTCTGTCAGTGAAAGTTTCTGACTAGTGCTAAATGTAGCCTACAGCATGCAAATTCAAGGATTATATCTTAAAGTAAAACCAGGAAATGGCAGGTTTGGAAAGGAACAAAATGATTAGAATGTTAGAATGTGGTTGTCACTGTGGAACCTGTTTTTATCTCACCCTACAAAAGAGTCAGGAGAAAATATTGCTTAGCATATAGCTTTAGCTTATAGCTTATTTATTAATTTAGGACAATATAAGTTTTACCATTTTTATTATTATTTTAAATCTGTAGTCAGCACCATTTAGCCAAGACTGAAAAGCTAATGTTATGCTAATCATGAGGCCATACATTGAAACATAGGGGTTGTGTTCGAAAGGGAACTGGCTTGCTGCCTTGCAGCCCAGTCAGTGTATGACTTCACAGGCTGCGTTTGTGTTTGTAGGCACCTCCTAAGGTTTCCAAGGCACCGTAAAGTCTTGTATAACAAAATAAAATTAATTAATGCATGTGTTTAGTTATTTTAATGCTTATTTCTCAGTAGGAAAACATTTTTTAAATGGATATTTATGAATTAATTTACTCTTCTAAAGCATTTTTTCTTTATCCACAATCGCCAAACTGCACGCATAGATCAACCAGATGGAGGCCTCTTAGTAGACAGGATGTGACGCAAACATTGTAATTGGATGTGCCTTGTTACCTGCCTACCTCCGCATAGTGCCTGTGAAGACATAATTTTTTCAGCTTTCGGACACAGTCATTGTGTTTCATGGTAAAATGGTCAGGATTTCCATTTTCAGCATGTGTCCAGCATTCACTTTGCTGCATTCCCCATGCTCTTGTAATTCTGGCCTCATTGTGTCATCTACACCATATTTGATTTCTTTATTCTCTTTCTCTTTTTTTTTTTTTATTAGATGGTTTGGCAGTTGAGGCATAGCTCAGATAGCCATTTAGTAGTTTTTCCGCAATAACAGTACATTAATCATGATTTAACACATTCTTTGCTTATTTAACTGAGGATACTGAGTACTACTTTTTGTTTGTCTGTTTTGTTTGTTTCTTTGTTTTGGGGTTTTATGTTTGATTATGGATGTCATCTGAGTTAATCAGTTGTGTAAATCTGCCCCTACAGGATAAATACATTAAAAGCATTAAGAAGTGTTGTGTGTGTGTCATTGAGATTCCTCAATGGTATCAGCACATTATCAAGCTGGCATGCAGACATCAAACTCCATCCATTAATATGTGGGACCATGCAGTGTGTGCATGACCGCTTTAGCTTCAGTTAAATGGATGCAAGCAATTAAGCATCTTGGGAATGCTACATAAAGTACCAGTGTAGCTGCTGATTGCTAAAGTTGTTGGGATCTTTTGCTTTGAAATTTTACTGCATTTAATTTGTTAAAGACAAACCTATACAAACCTGAGCTTCAAATATGGTCCCCTGCTTTAGCAAATCGGATTTAAGGTAGAGTTTGCCTTTATCTTTATTTCCAACCCTCCTTTTCCTCCTCTTTCCTGCTTCATGATGGATGCAGACAAAAGAGTGGTATTGGGCTCAGACAAGCCTTCAGAAAATGTGGCTACCTCTCTTCGCTTTTCTTCTCAGTCAAGTTCCTTTTCTCCAGTTGCTTATGGAATTGAATCTTCAGGATCACCTGGTGACAACATAGATCGTACCTTCAAAGAGAAACGGGAGCTTTTTGATTCATCTTTTGGCTCTCAAAAGCAGGACTCGCCTATAAAAACTTCCCCAGTGTCTGAGAGAATCAAGGCATTGGAAGCTTTAGCTGCAAAGCAGAATGATTTTGATGGGGGGTTTCCACATTTTAAAGAGCGTCACTATGAGAAGTCCCCTACAGAATTGCAAGGAATTTCCTCCCGCTTGTCCTTTCAGAAAAGGACAACGTCAAATGATCAGGAATCTCCTGAATCACCCTTTGAAGTGCTTGGTGAGACAAGGCGTGGAAGTGACTTTGAAGACACCGCTGACTGGATGAGAGCTCACTTACCTCCTGCACCAGATTTCAACATTGAAGATCCAGATCTTGATGAGGAAAATGAGTCTCCCATTGTGCAAGAGAGCCCATCCAAAGTGATTAAAGCAAACAATGTTGATACAGCTGAAGTTCCAGAACCTTTTGCAGGAGTTCCTGATCAGTTCATGGACAGTCCTATCAAAGTTGCAGATGATGTCAATCAGTCAAAGGATGATGACAACAAGCAATCAAAACAAGTGAGTGTTGAGGAAGATTCTGAATTTGACCTGAACTTTTTACCAACAGCCTATATGTGGGACAAGCAAGAGAAAGCTGATACAGGCACTCAAGGCTGTCAGATATTCCCTGACAATCAAGAGCTTCCTTCCTCCCCTGCTCCTCCTTCAGATTTTGAGTCTCCATTACCCCCTGTGTCCCAACAGATGGAGCCTAGTTCTACACAACATTCTAACATTTCGAAAGGAAATTTGGAGCCTGCTGATATCCAGGAGGTAGACAGCTCTGGGGAGTCTGATGATACAGTGATTGAGGAAGCCATAAGCATCCCAACAATAGGAAACAATGACCTTGACACCAAAACCCACAAGGAAGAGGAGACCATGCCACACAAAGAGAAACAGACAATTCAGGTACCTATTATTAATGTAATTGAAACTGAGGATCAAGTGTTAAGTGATGAGGAAGAAGAACAGCTTGAGGTAGAAGGAGAGGAGGAGGATGAAAAGTGTCAGATATTGCAAGGTGAGGGCCGAGGGTCACCAGAGCAGCACCACTCAGAGGTTTCAGAACATGCATCTGTGGAAACTCTACATGAAGAACATAAACCTGACCATGACATTTCTTCTCAGACAAATCAAACTGACTCTGATGCTGAGCAATCTCCTGAACGCAAGGTGATTGATGATGATTATGAAAGTGGCATTTTCCTCCAGTCCTCCCCAGACTCAGGAGGCCTGAATTTCGAGGACTCTCAAGAGCAGTCACATATGTCTCAGAATTTAGTGTCTTTTGAACCCTTTAAAGAGTCTTCCCTTGAGAAAGAGCTTGACAAGACTGCAGAAATACTTTCTGACCTTCCCCCTGACATCAGTTCCCCCTCAAATGAGCCCAGTGATGTAGAGACTTACCTGGATCATTACGCCAGTGAAGAGCTTGCTTTAAAAGACCAGCTGAATTCGTCTTTTTTTAAGGAGAGTAAAGGTGAGAAAACAGAGATTTCAAAGTCAAACTGTCTTCCAGATAATCAAAATATCAGTGCTTCTGTTCAAGAATCCTTTGATAATATTACTGATGATTTCAATGAGACACCCGACGAATGCAAACTAGACTATGAATCTGTGCCTGAGCCTTCCCTATTTGACACTTCATCTGACATTCCTGATAATATTGAGACTATTCTCTCTCAAAACAAAATGCCAAGTGTTGATTCAAAAGATCAAATGTCAACAGTGGAAATCAAGACTTCTAACTTGCAGGAACAGGAGGAGTTGCCAGTGCAGTCCATTGACCAACAAACCCTAGTTCAAGAGAACCCACCTGCACCATTCCCCTCTTTCCACAATGAGCAGTCTAGCAAAATCAATGATGTTATTTCTGAGCCTACGACAAATGAGGTTGCTGAGGAATCAGTGATAACGAAGTCTGAACCTCGAGTTGTGACCCCCAAAGATCTTTTAGATAGACCGGATTCGCCAGAGACCATGAGTGATACAGAGACATTAGAAGCAGAGTGCTCAGTAACAGCAGCGACTGACAGCTTTGTGGAGTTCATGAGGGAGTGTCTTAAGTCACGGCAGGATGGGGAACCTGAGGGCTTCAGTTCCGGACACAAAACTATAGACGAGAATCCCAAATCTGATGCTCCTCCTTCCACTCAATCCTCCCCTGCAATGATCATGGACTTGGAGCAGGAGCGCCTCACAATATCTGCTTTGAAAGAGCTCGGGAGCAGCCAAGAGGAGGAAGACGAGAATATTCCCACAATGAAGACTGTCCTAACGCCTGATAAAGCACCACTTCCTACACCAAATCCTGAGGCTTCAGTCACCTCATCTTCTCAAACTCTTCCAAACGAGTATCAGCGAGTACTTCCCAAAGAGGTAGAGGCAATCGACATTTGGGTAGCGGAGGCCTACCATCTTGCAGAGCATGTCTTGACAGCAATACTAACCCACATTTCAGGTAACATGTCTTTCTTCTGGGCAAGCAGCCTGCTAACCCTGCACGCATAGTACGCCCAGACACTAGACCTTACTTACCTCTTTTTCTTTATTACTCAACACTAACCTATAAGTATGTTTCTGAAAAGATGGCAAAATCTAAAAATTTTCAGGTTATTACAATAGCCTTATGGAGATTCTAAATGTCTTTTTAATCTTTAACTTTAATCGTGAGCAGTTTTTATTTTTATAAACAATTAAGTTAAGACCAATCATAACATATGTACAAAATTGTATTTTTGTTCTGTGCCTTGTCTCATGACCTTAAATACATGATGGTATAATTTTAAAAGGAATGGATATAAACATTCCTGCAGGGTGGCTGTATGGCATGCACAGCCCTTGAAGTCAGGTGACAGTTCATGTCTAGTCTCAGGTTTCATCTTTTTATGTAACCTACAGAAAGGCCATTGGGAATGAAGTCAGGGTGAATGTGTCATTTAAAAGGAGTAGCATTGTCTTCCATTTGGCAGTTAGGCTATTGTTATGTGTGTACTGATCTGGTATGACACTAGAGAGAAAGTGATGCAGAATAATCGGTTTTATGCCATTTTTTTCACTTAAAGGAGAAATGCTTGGCCTTTACCATAAGGACAGTATATATATCCCCCTTTAATTTTGGGGGAATTGTTGACTATTTCGTAATTGTTGACTATTTCCTTGATTAGTGTAAGCACTATTATTAATTTCTATTAAAGAAATATATTAAATTAGAGCCTGGATGTTGTTGTTTTTTTTTTTTGTTTTTTTTTTGTAGGCTACACATCCAGAACAAGCTGAGAATGTTTCCCTCAATTACTTTATTGCTGATGTTTGATGTCCCGTTATGATTAACTAATTGTGAAAAGTAAATTTATTCTCCATTAACTTTGTTGATCACAAATAATTTAATTGAGCAGCCCTAAGTTCCACATTAAAATGTGATATGCAAGACAGTTACTTATATTTTACTAGCTATGTAAGTTAGTAAAAAGACAGTGAACACTAGAATTTGATTTGGCTCGTACATATTGGGATACTGTACAATAAGTATCAGTTAACATTAGTTAATTCATCAGGTATCATGAACTAGCAATGAACAGTTTTTTTGCTGAATTTGTTAATACAGGATAATGCTTCTTTTAGTATATGTTGAAATTAATAACTGCTGTAAAAGTTACTAATGTTAATTTAACCTTACTGTAAAGTAGAGCCGAAACTAACAATTATTTTTTCAATCGATTCATCTATTGATTATTTTTTTGATTGATCGAATAATCGGAATAAACAATAGCGCTACATGCTTTGTAACTGTTTGCAGAAAGTACGTTTGGGCCGTGCGTCTCTCAGCAGCTTATAAAAAACAGAATGCTGTATGAACGCAGCCGCATTAAGCACAAAATATGGGACTGACAACCGTATTCTAGTGCTGTGTAAAAATGTACTGTAATAGTCCAAATCCCTACACTGCCGAGAGCCCCGGGATGTTTTCTTTTCAGATGCTCTTGCATAGAAGTTGTGCTGCTGTGGTATGCCATTTCAGTTTTACGGAGCATGCGGAGAACCATTTTGTTGAGAACCACTTCCACACTTTAGATCGGGCTCGATATTTTTGTAATAATGGCTTATTTTCAGCATGCCTGGGAGTCGGAGCCGCCATCACTTGTAAACATAAACAGCGCGACAAATCGACGCATTCCTCAGAAATAGTCTAATTTAATAGACATAATCGATTATGCTGACGTGTCGTTCCAGCCCTACTGTAAAGTGTTTTTTGTTTTGTTCATATAGACAGTAATTCATTTCTTGTGCCAGTTGCCAGATATAGTTGTAACCGTCTAAGTGGGTTATTTAACAGATCTAGAGCATATTCTTTTTCACTTTTCAGGCTCTACTTGAGTTGTTTGCTGTGGGTGAAATTTTTTGACAATGATTGTAACTTGGTATTTTAGCTGTCAATCATTTAAGTACAGCTGACTGAGAGCTTTCAAGTGGTGTGAAAGTTTTTTGTTTTTTTTATTATTAATGGGTGTGTTGGTTTCCACTTGGGTTTGTCAGAGCTGTAGATAATGAGGTTGTGTAAACTTCAAGCATAGGTTTGGCTAATCAATCACTGTACTCATAATTCATATGTATATGGAACTACAAATAAATATTCACATTAGGCATTTGCATTTTTCCAAATGTTCTGCCTTGAAAAATGTAGTAGTTTAATTTCACTTGAGACTTTAAAAGGACAAGCAAGTGCAAACATTTAAAGTACGCTGAAACAGACCATAGTGTATAAATATGGCCAATAGCCTTTAAATAACTGACCTCATTCGGTTTTCATTGCATGAAAATTGGCTCACACTGTTCGTTTCTGAACATGCGAAAATGCACTCGCTGTAATAAGTAAAAACTAGATTTTTTTCCTTGTGCTTAGGTGAATGTGATTTTCATGCATGACTCTTAAATGATTCAGACACACTTGGACTCTAACACAGATTCGCACAAATGCATTAGATGTTGCATGTACCTTTAAGAACAGAGCTGTGCGAGAACTAAAAGAGGCCACTGCGGCTCAGCAGCCACTGGGACATGCTGTTGTATCTGGGTCCACTAACCCTGGCGAGGGAGGGAGGGAATGATAATGAATGACTGTTCTCAGCCTAGGCTGCCTCCCTGTGGGCACTAGCAAAGCATGCTGGGAGGGACTCAGACCCCTGCAGTGAGCAAAGAGGAAACCCCTCACATGCACTGAGCGTTAGCCCCTAAGCAGTCAGAGTGGACAAAAACAATAGTGCTCTCTCAGGCTCTGAATCATTTGCCACACACCATTGTGCTGTAGTTATGTCACGTTGACTGTTGTAAACAATTTTTTTTTCAACCCCCTCGGGTTGCTCTATAACTGTTTATCCCCTCCCCCACACGCACAGACACACACACTTCCTCTCTCAGAATACAGCATGCAACTGATCAGAGCTCATCTAGATTTCAAAATCAAAATTATGTTGTTTTAAATGTGCCTGTTTGTTTATGGTAAATGGTTGAGTACAATACCAAATAATTTTAAATATCTGGGTTTTCACTATAACATTAGTCTTTGCTTTCATTTTGTACTTTTTGACTGGCTTGGTGACTTTGGTGTCCCATAACATTTTTTTAAAAGCATTAATGGCATAAATTATTGTGAGAAGTAGAGACACTGCTGTATAAAAGTCTGGGGTCAGTAAAAGAAATGAATATTTTTATTCAGCAAGGATGCATTAACTTCATCAAAAGTAACAACAAAGACATTTAGAATGTTCCCAAAGAACATTCAAATAAATGCTGTCCTTTCTTTCTATTCATCAAAAAAATCCTCAAAAAATGTATCACAGTTTCCACAAAAATATTAAAGTGTAGCTGTAGTTGGTAGTATATGTAAATCAAGGGTGTCATTTTAGGTTGAGGGCCGGATGGGAAAAAATGTAACAATGTACGGGCTGAATTACCTTTTTAAAACCTTGACAATCAGCCTACATTAATATTAACCATGCAAACTACAAATTAATGAAACTAGAAAAACACTGCCTTTTTACAGTGAAAAGACATTATTAAATTTTTTAAATAATGTTTTATTCAATATCTTTTATTAGGGATGACCCGATTAGAATTTTGTTTTTTAATGGCTGATTCCGATTATTTTTACAAGCAAATTGGCCTATACCGGTTGCCAAATTTTTTTATTTTTTTAAGCATATTTATTTGTTGTTTATTTGCTCTATAACAGGCCAAACTGTCCGTAAACTAAAATATGTGTAGCCATTTGAAATTAAAGACAACCACTACATTTTAATCATGATGCAAACAAAGATGCTACACACATGTAACATGAGCAATTATTTTTTTATTTAAATTAGATTGTATAGTTTCAAGATTTAAAGCAAAAACACAATGGTCTGACTTTTGAAAATGCAAATTCACTCTCTGTCAGTAGGTGGCACTTATGGAACAGCAGCAAAATAGCATTTCCTCTTTTACTGCTGTACACAAAGCAGCACTGCACTTATAAACTACTTTATATGGAAGAAAATGCCATTGAAATGAACAGTTTACTCGTTCTCTGTGTTACCTGGACCGAGAAATTCACATTTATCTATTTTGTGAAAACTACTTTGTGATTTATACTTTCGCATTTGTGTATCCACGCCCACCAACAGTTGGATCAACAGAGGGTTATTAACAGAACAGTTATTGTAAGGGTAGGTTCATCATTGAAAATTGTATCGTACTTTGTCTACTCTTTAAACGGCATTATGGTAAAAATGGAACACTATGGCAACAGCTTTCTTACATGTACACGATGCCATTTTGCTCCGAGGGGTTGGGCGGAACTCGCAGAACGGCAGTTTTTTTCCCCTCCATTTGGCTTAAAACACTGTCTTCTTGGTCAACTAGTTTGAAGTTGAATACAAACATGGAGGTTTTTCAAAGAGTCATAAATACGGAGAGAACAGCACTATGGAAAATCTGAAAAACCTCCATGTTTGTAGTCAACTTCTACCAAAAGTAACTCACTTCTGCTAAACGTTTACTCTTTGAATTCTTGCACCCGGGAACAATCCCAGCAAACATTTATACGTTTAATGACCGTTGAAAAGACGTCCCGTCATGGTTGAAAAAAAAGTTCCAAAATGAAAGTTGAACAGACGTCTTTGATGTTATCTGGCCATGAATTCCACGTCTTTTGTCACATGTTCCGTGTTACATATTTTTACCGATTTGTGCTGTCCTACCGCGACTATTTTTGGCCAGGGACACGACGTTGCCGTCGGACCAATGTTTGCTGGGATACAAGTCGACACCATTATGACGAAGTTTGCTAAGAAGTATTTTCTACTATTGTCGGAGTGGCCTTGGACGGTAACATGTCCAGTGCATTATGGATGTTAAACTTTTCCTACCTATTTGGCAGAAGGGAAGACAACAGCCTTTTTTCTTTGTTTTCTCTAGTCAGGTAGCAGCGATTTCAATTTTTTTTTTTTTCCCCCGCCTTTCTACTGTATAGGCAGCCAAGTTTTATTGAAAGTCCATTTTGCCAGAAACATTTTAAGCAGCACAACTGTTTTCAACATTAATAAATGTTTCTTGAGCAGCAAATCAGCATAGAATACATTATAATGATTTCTGTAGGATCATGTGACACTGAAGACTAGAGGAATGATGCTGAAAATTCAGCTTTACCATCACAGGAATTTTATGTTTAAAATATATTTAAATATAAACAGTTATTTTAAATATTGATATTTCACATTTTTACTGCTTTTACTGTATTTTTGATCAAATAAATGCAGCCTTGCAGAGACTTATTTTAAAAACATGAAGTATCTTTCTGACCTCAGACTTTTAAACTGGATCTTGTTACATATTATTTAACTTTTTTTTTAACCTAGCATGAAAAATATTATCTCCCTCCTGCCCCGAATTTTTTTTTTTTAATATTTGCATTACAGTGCATTTCAGAGTTTAAACTTCCTGTGAAAACAAAGAATAGCTGTACCTGACCATGTATTACTTGAAGTGAATGCATGAATGCATTTACAGTTTCTTGGAGTGAGAGAGCCATATCTGTGCTTGAGGTGATGTATTAAAGCTGACAGACCAAACATAGTAACAGTGGAAGACGTGGTTGTGTTTTCAACCAGCCAGCGCTTGCACGTGTAAGGTCTTGTGTTACAGGACCCATCCCCACACACGGCCAAGTATGAATTCCTCATCTAGGAAGAAGGTCTTTGCCAGGAAATATACATGTGTATATGGGTGTATTGTTCTTTTGTGGTACAGAACTGTGAATCCTTATGAAGTTTGATGTTTTGAATACGACCATCTTCCACCATAGAAGGTTTATGTGTCCGTGATTTCCTGAGAAATGGAAACACACAGAGCCGAACGCCCTCGGGCATCACTCCACGTGGAGAATGCCGTTTATGTAAGGCTTCTTTAAAAGGTTCCTTTCACGCTGCATCACCAGCCACTCGAAAACTACATTACGTAACCGCAGCTGTATGGAAAATATGAGCTTTGTATTATTTATGACAGAACTAATGATTTTACAGTTCAGATACAGATAAAAAAGAACCCATTAAAATAAGGTGTTACTGCTTCTAATGCTGCAAGATTTAAATAGTTTTGCACCAATTCAACAATTGATATCAGTATTTTTGACGTGCTGTTTTTATTTCCTGTTGCGGTCATCAAAACACACCACGCACATGTTTTTCACATGCCCTTTCTGTCGTGCAGTGAATGACCTGGTGCACTGGCGGGACCCTAAGAAGTCAGGCGTGGTGTTTGGCGTGTCGCTGCTGTTGCTGCTTTCTCTGGCAGCGTTTAGCGTGATCAGTGTGATCTCCTACCTGCTGCTGGCTCTGCTCTGTGTCACCATCTCTTTCCGCATCTACAAGTCTGTCATCCAGGCTGTGCAGAAGTCCAACGATGGACACCCTTTCAAGTGAGAGTCTCATCTTTCTGTGTGCCCTGTACATATTTGAGATAACAACTTATTGTCTTATTAGAGATGGTATACATTTTTTGTATATTATATATTTAAAAAACATTGGCCCACTATACTGTTAGACAGTAGTGGTTAAAAGTGATGTCCGGTCTTGGAAAATTAACATCTTCATCCTTTATTCAAATATTATTAAAAATGTCTTAACGATTTTGTAAGCATATTGCGTAGTTGTACTTGGTAAGTTGTTTTATTTGTGATAACGCAATGAAACATGCCAAATTGTGTGAATGGGATGTCATTTTTTGCCAGGCTGTCATACAAAGAAATTATGAACACATGCAAAAACAAGAGAGAACCAATGAAATATTAATAGCTGATTATGTAGTCACTGTATGCTTTTTCCTGTGAGCTTTTGTTTTTCTCTGTTTGTGTTTTTTTTTTGCATAGTTAAATAAAAACCTGTAGCTGTATTTTGACACTTTGACTTGTTTAAATATAAAATAGGTTCTTCATATTTTGATGGTTTAATTGAACTTGTAGGGTAATTAAAAACAAATATTCCCTCCTGACATCACTTTTGGCCACTACTGTGTGTGTGATTGTATGTATATAGGGTTAGGGTTTTTAAATATATAAATATAATTGCATCCAAAATAAAAGTTTGTGTTTGCATAATATATGTGTACTGTATATAATTATTATGTATATATAAATACACATACATACATACATGTATATATTAAAGAAATATTTGCATGCTTATACTATGTGTGTGTGTGTGTGTGTGTGTGTATATATATATATATATATATATATATATCACTTATATTATATATAAATATTTTATATATAAATATAACACATTTTTTCTTAAATATATACATGCATGTGTGTATTTATTTATATATATATATATATATATATATATATATATATATATACATAATAATTATACACCGTACACACATATATTATGCAAACACAAACTTTTATTTTGAATGCGATTAATCGTTTGACAGCACTATATATATATCATGATTAATGATAATATATTGTAATTGTATAAAAGAAATGTATAAAAATTATTTAAATATATTCACCAATTTTTTTTGACTTTCATTTTGAATTTTCACATTTCACCATTAACATACTGTAGGTCCGTTTGGCATTTCTTGTCATGCTCTTTGTTAGTAAGGGTTGGTTTTGGGTGCAGTGGTGTGTGGGTGTGCAGTGGCAGGGATAATTGGGTTGACCCATGTGCCTGTGACAGGGCTCTGATGGAGAAAGATGTCACCGTGCCCCCCGAGACCTTCCGCAAGCACGTGGACGCCTGTCTCATCCATGTCAACCGTGCGCTCAAGCAGATGAGCCACCTCTTTCTGGTCGAGGATCTGGTGGATTCCCTCAAGGTCAGTGTCAGACCTGCAATTAGAAGGGAATAGATTTACAAGTATAGTTCACCAATTCATTCAGAATTTATTTACCCTCATGTTGTTCCAACCCTGTATGACTTTCTTCAGTAGATTAAAAAAACTGGATATTTTAAAGAAGGTAATGTTTTTTTTAAGTTCCAAAAATGACAAGAAGCAACAAGGAAAATGTATCTCCTTTATGACTCTTACTATATCAGCTGTAGGATTTTTATTAAAACACTTCATTTTATGTTAATTTAGAAAATTGTGTTCTCAGGTTTTGTGGTGTAAGAGGGATGCAAAGGATTTCTGTTCTTTTGACCCATATTTCCTTGTGTTTTCAGCTGGCAGTGGTTATGTGGCTGCTGACATATGTTGGAGCGGTCTTTAATGGCATCACCATCCTCATCCTTGGTAGGCCAAATATACCACTTTTTACCACGCTTAAATTTGAGTTTTTTTTTGTTTTTTTTTAGCAAAACTGCTTGATATTTAGTTATAGAGACTATCCTATGTGAAGTTTAAGAATGATCATAATCGCCCAATACTGGGTGTTTTTTTTTTTCCAGGTGACATCCTGCTCTTCAGTGTACCGCCCATCTATGAGAAAAACAAGGTTAGATCTATGTTTTTGCTTTTCATTGTTTTTGCTTTTGTGTTCCTAAAGAGTATTTATTGTGGGGGTCCAAATAAGAGATTGTACATTAATAATTATATAATATATAATGATACACTACTGTTTCAAAGTTTGGGTCGGTAATATTTTTAAAATTGTCAAAAAAAAAAAGAAAACACTGACCCCAAACTTTTAAACAGTAGTATAGCACTAGTAATACTAATATTAAGTATATATTTATACTATTAGTATATACTTTATATGGCATTAACTTAAAAGCAAGCAATCCATATTAATTAAATCAATACAGGGCAGAGTAGGGTTGGGTATCGTTTTTGTTTGTTTTTACGATACCGGTGCCAAACCGATACTTTTAATACGGTACCGGTGCCTGAACTGATACTTAAAAAAAATATATATATATAAAAAAAGAGCCACAAAACGACGGTGGATGACATTACGTGGACAGTCCACACAGTCTCAAAAATTGGGCTGCGCGCGGACGCCCGTGAACCCTGCTGATGACGAAAATTACGTCACGCGGACGGTGCACGAACGTGGACGGCCGAAGTATACTTTGGGCTTAAATAACAGTTACACTACTAATAACAGCAAAGTAGTCTGTATTCTTGGTATGCTACAAACCAGCTTCAAGTTTCAGCAGTTCTTTTGCAGAAATATGACCATATTCTCTGGCTAAATATTTTAGAACGCAACGCCTTATTTCCATGGCGACGCGTCACGCTTCTCACGTGACACACAGCATGTATCGGTTTTAATTAGTTTTTTCTTTTTATTCAAAATATTCACAAACTTGTTAACTATTGTCGTGGAAAAAAGAAACTTTAATAATTATCATGATGAAGCTGGAATTGAAAAACACAAGCTAAGTGTCTTTAAAAGCTTTTATTCTTGCCAAGAAGGTCAATTCGGACATACAGGTTGTGCAGTCAGAAAAGACAAAGTGGAAGCCTCACACTCGTTCTTTTATACTCTCATTTCAGTGGGATAACACAAAAACACAATAACAAACTCCTTAGCTGGTGTTATCTGCAGCTGTCACACCTTCAGTGAAAACACAAAACTTCCCGAGAACTTGTTCAAGGCTACAGACAACGAACACTAGTTCTATTAAGAAAAGTATCAAAGTTTTTCAAGGAAAAATGTGTTTACTACAGAAAACTAGAATCCCTGTTATATTTAACAAAAACATCTTATATAAGCTTAATGTAATTAAAAACACCTTATATGGTTTGATGTAGTTTGTTCAAAATTTCCCTTACACTGTCATGAACTATCTGATATTCCGATTTTCAAATATGTGTAAGTGAATGTGTTTTGTCATTTAAAACCCTTTATAATGATCATGTTAGTTGATCTATAATGTGCGATGGGCGCCGCCATGTTAGTTTGCATGAATCGGATTTGTCAGATAGATTGACATCAGGTAAATTCATCCACGTCTCACGAAATACATAAAATCTCACAAATAGTTACCGATGAACTGGGAGAAGAATAGAGTAAACTATATAGTTAACTATATAACGTGTATCTGATATGAATAAAACATGTGGTCAAATTATAACTGAAAGGATTGTTATTGCCACTTCCATAGACAGTGTGTATTTGTTGCTAGTACTTATGTGCATTTAAATGCCTGGAACCTAAAATAAACGTGGTTGAAAACACTGAATAGTTGTGATATGTGACAAGCGCTGAGCGCGTCTGTCTCTGGCTTGGCGCCAGCCAAATGCGAAAGCACGTTTGAATTTAAGTGGCACCGAAATCTGCGTTCTGATTCGGTCCGGTTACATACCGGTTATATAGGTACCGGTGCCAATATGGTTTCGGTACCCAACCCTAGGACAGAGAAGCATACATTTGTATTCATCTGCCTTCATGTATTAACAATTAATTCATATGTTAACTAGTGTTACAGGTTACTCTTGTTACTCGTGATCTTTAATGACACAGAGGAAACCTATGCAAAAAAAGTTTCACTAACAAGTACACGATTTTAAAACGCACTTACACAGAGTTGCTTATAATAGATGACACATGCTCAAATGCAGTTAGTGTTTGAGAACAGGCGGCCCACTCAGGCTGAACAGTAATCAGCATGTATGATTATTGCACCAGTGGGGTCTTATGTAAGCCCTTTCTGAAACACTTGTCATAATCTTTTCTTAAAGCATTTGTTAAGACTTAAATTCTTATGTAACGGTGATTAATGAGTGCCGTTTTTCTCTTCTGACCTTTCTTCGAATTAAATACAGCGCTAATGAAGATAATGTACGGAAATAATGATGCGTTCATAATGGTGCTACAAAACTCTGATCTGTCTCTTTAATCTCCATGGCGCAGAGCACTATGCACTGACCTCAAAACTGCAGTAACCCAGTTTTTAATATCTTCACAGTGAGAAAATTAAAGTCATAATGCTCAGAAACTGTTTTAGTATTGAGATGCTTTTATAGTTTATATAATTTATTAGTATTTGTTATATTTTTGTTTTAATTTTGTTTTTGTCATTCTTATTAGTTTTATAAATGTCTATATAGTATTCATTTTTATTTCAGCTTTAATTATTTTAGTACATCAGGTTAAACTAAATGAAAAAGATAAATGCAAAGATAAAAGGGCAGTCCAAATCAGTGTCAGAAAACAAACAAAGGGGTCAAATATACCAACAAAGTTCCTCAGATACAAACAATGTTCAATTTAAACAAGCAATACTCGCATTCTCTGATATTAACACATTCAAAACTCTCCTATCACACAAACTCTTTATTATACAATCAAAAACACACTCTCTGCTCAAAACACAAGATCTCTCTCTCTGTAGAGGAAGTGATGACGTTCTTTTTAAAGTACTGTGCACCAATCAGGACATTGCATCAATCAGCCTACAGGAACCAATACAGACACACACAGACACTCACAAAACACAAACCATAGAGTTGTAACAAAATATATATATATATATATATATATATATATACATACATACATACATATACATATATACACTCACCTAAAGGATTATTAGGAACACCTGTTCAATTTCTCATTAATGCAATTATCTAATCAACCAATCACATGGCAGTTGCTTCAATGCATTTAGGGGTGTGGTCCTGGTCAAGACAATCTCCTGAACTCCAAACTGAATGTCAGAATGGGAAAGAAAGGTGATTTAAGCAATTTTGAGCGTGGCATGGTTGTTGGTGCCAGACGGGCCGGTCTGAGTATTTCACAATCTGCTCAGTTACTGGGATTTTCACGCACAACCATTTCTAGAGTTTACAAAGAATGGTGTGAAAAGGGAAAAACATCTAGTATGCGGCAGTCCTGTGGGCGAAAATGCCTTGTTGATGCTAGAGGTCAGAGGAGAATGGGCCGACTGATTCAAGCTGATAGAAGAGCAACTTTGACTGAAATAACCACTCGTTACAACCGAGGTATGCAGCAAAGCATTTGTGAAGCCACAACACGCACAACCTTGAGGCGGATGGGCTACAACAGCAGAAGACCCCACCGGGTACCACTCATCTCCACTACAAATAGGAAAAAGAGGCTACAATTTGCACGAGCTCACCAAAATTGGACAGTTGAAGACTGGAAAAATGTTGCCTGGTCTGATGAGTCTCGATTTCTGTTGAGACATTCAGATGGTAGAGTCAGAATTTGGCGTAAACAGAATGAGAACATGGATCCATCATGCCTTGTTACCACTGTGCAGGCTGGTGGTGGTGGTGTAATGGTGTGGGGGATGTTTTCTTGGCACACTTTAGGCCCCTTAGTGCCAATTGGGCATCGTTTAAATGCCACGGCCTACCTGAGCGTTGTTTCTGACCATGTCCATCCCTTTATGACCACCATGTACCCATCCTCTGATGGCTACTTCCAGCAGGATAATGCACCATGTCACAAAGCTCGAATCATTTCAAATTGGTTTCTTGAACATGACAATGAGTTCACTGCACTAAAATGGCCCCCACAGTCACCAGATCTCAACCCAATAGAGCATCTTTGGGATGTGGTGGAACGGGAGCTTCGTGCCCTGGATGTGCATCCCACAAATCTCCATCAACTGCAAGATGCTATCCTATCAATATGGGCCAACATTTCTAAAGAATGCTTTCAGCACCTTGTTGAATCAATGCCACGTAGAATTAAGGCAGTTCTGAAGGCGAAAGGGGGTCAAACACAGTATTAGTATGGTGTTCCTAATAATCCTTTAGGTGAGTGTGTGTATATATATATATATATATATATATATATATATATATATATATATATATATATATATATATATATATATATATATATATATATATATTACACCGATCAGGCATAACATGAAGTGAATAACACCTGTTAGTGGGTGGGATATATTAAGCAGCAAGTGAACATTTTGTCCTCAAAGTTGATGTGTTAGAAGCAGGAAAAATGGGCAAGCATAAGAATTTGAGCGAGTTTGACAAGAGCCAAATTGTGATGGCTAGATGACTGGGTCAGAGCATCTCCAAAACTGCAGCTCTTGTGGGGTGTTCCCGGTCTGCAGTGGTCAGTATCTATTAAAAGTGGTCCAAGGAAGGAACAGTGGTGAACCGGCGACAGGGTCATGGGCGGCCAAGGCTCATTGATGCACGTAGGGAGCGAAGGCTGGCCCGTGTTGTCCGATCAAACAGACGAGCTACTGTAGCTCAAATTGCTCAAGAGGTTAATGCTGGTTCTGACAGAAAGGTGCCAGAATACACAGTGCATCGCAGTTTGTTGCGTATGGGGCTGCATAGCCGCAGACTAGTCAGGGTGCCCATGCTGACCCCTGTCCACCGGATTGTATTTTCTTGCTTTTTATTGTATATAATTTATATTGTGCAACCAAACTAAACTAAAAACTAATATACACAAAAGTGACCGCAATAAATATAGTAATTAGTGTCAGTTACTATTCCTAGCAATGTCCCACAACATCCTAGTGTTATGCCAGCAAAATTACATGGAAGCACATGCAGTAATATTACAGTTATTGTTTATTAACGCAATATCGCTTTATTTCCACAGACCCAGATTGACCGTTACATTGACATTGTACGCACTCAAGTCAACACTACAATTGCCAAGTAAGTATGCTTTAAGTAGAGTAATAAAGTATTAAAAATGCTATTTATCTATAAAGATTTGAGTCTTGGAAATGGCTGCCAATTAGTGAGGTCTCAATGGCACGCAGTAATATTGCCACCTAATGGGTGTTTGTCTCATGTTTTTCTCCCTCAGGCTACAAGAGAAACTCCCAGGAGCCATGAAGCGCTGTAAAGCAGAATGATCCTCTGCTCCAATCAGTTGTTGCCATGTTTACCATCCTTCTATCTTTAGCTGCCTCCCTTTACTCTAAGCCCTGCCCCCTTTCTCTCCTCCCCTGTTTAACCCTCACACCTTAAAACAACCATCTGCACTGAACCAGCTAGTATGTAAAATCTAAAAAGCTTCTTGATATTCAATGTTAACTCTGCAGCTTATTATGAGCATTAGGAAAAGAAGCTCGGGGCTCCGGGAGCTGATGTTTTTCAACACAGGAAGTGATGTAATGCTACTGGATGCCCATTTTGATGGCCAGTGTATGGAAGGATTTGTGAACTAGACTGAATTTATGACCTGGTTTTGAGTGTTGGGTTGGGTGGTGCGGTAGTAATGAATAAAGACAGGTGTTTGACTCAAAAGCAAATGTCTGTACTTTTAAAAATTAACATTTCACTGAAAAATGCTGACAAAAAAGTGAACGTTCTAAAACATACTTTCCCCCCCCGTTTGTTCTTCGAAAAATGTGTATGTATTTATCTGAAATGCACTGAACATTATTAGCCTTGCACCAGTCAGGATGGATCGGGACGCAACCAGCAGTGATAATTCGGTCTAGTTCACTATCCTCCCTGTTATTGGCACAGTTTTTAATTTTGTGTATGTATATATAGTTCGATTACAACAGGCTCTTTGCTGTGAAGTAGTTAGTGTTGCTTTTTATATTTAAAAAACAAATATACAGCTCTTATTTTTCTCTCTCGCACCTCTCTTGCACTCAATTGTCTGAGTTGAGTTCACATGTACATGTTGTTGTTATTACTCTTCACATAATAGTTATTATACTATATCTCAATTAGGTTGGCTGCTTTAAGTCCCCTGTCTGACATTGGCTTCGTAACAATAAATATTAATAACCTTAAGATTGAGTTTTATGTATAGGATCGTCAGAGCACCAGAATTATTGGAAAGGAAGGTAGTAATCTTGTGCTAGATGTGAAGTTGGCCCCACAAGTCATTGATTTTGGTTGAAACACAGCCAATGGTCATCATTCATGTCATTTAGAAAGGTAGAAATGTTTTTTGTCAGCATTTTGGGGCATTGTTTATCACCTTGGGCACTGAACACGTTTAAATATTAAATGTTTTTGTTTAAGGCTGCAAAGAACATGCCATTATTTAAGCTGGACACTTACTAATCACATGTAATAACACTGGTTTTCCTTAAAAGTCAAGACCCCACTGCAAACACTGTTGGCTTTTAAGATACGACTGAAAGGGAAGGGTAGCACGGTAAAATAAAGGCTTCAGATGTGCTCTGTTTAAAAGCAGTCAGTCCGTGCAAAGACTACTTTGTGTGCAGTTATGATGTGATAAATGGAATATGTACCATATATCAATAATTACATTCATTGTTGCTTTTATTACTACATAGTCTGTCAGCTCACAATGGCTTCATTGCGCCGTTCGTTTAACATTCCAGCTGATACAGTTGGAAGCATGTCCAAATTGGAAAAATTGTTTAGCAGAGCATCGAAAATGTTAAACACATTTTTAAAAGTTTCTGATTTTTTTTTTTTTTTTTTTTTTTTTTTTTTTTTTTTTTTTATGCCCCCTTTCCAATATAATTTTTCTCTCTCACACACCCTCTATGCATGTTTACACACATGATCAGATTCAGACGCAAGTGTCTTGTCATTGTGTTGCTTAACTGGCATGTTCTACAGGTGAGATCACATGTGTGTTGCTTTTGAAGAACAGGTCAAGCTCTGACAATTTGTATTACCACATTTTTTTTTCTTTCAATTTAAGGGTAAATTATGACTATATAACTACTTTTTTTAATAGATGCAGACCTCTCTGTTTAGGTTCTACGTCTTCGTATATGCTTTCTTCTCTACTGAGTTTTGGTTTATTAATTGGGTTTTTTTTTAACTTATTCCTGTAGTTCTTTAGCATGTTTGCTGTTTCTTTCTTGTGTTTCTTTCTGAGAAGTGTTGACGGAGGTCACATTCTTTTTGCTTTTGACTCTTGAAGACTAGATGTGGTGACTAACATCTACATTTAGTTTGTTAGTTCTGAATTAAGTTAAGTTAATAGGTGGGAGCTTTTGGGGGGGGGAGATGCAAACAGGAAAACTTGTGGTCCCTGTAACTGATGTCAAAGTGAACTTAATAAAAATGCCAAAAGCATTTATAGTGTTTGAGCTTGTTTTTTTCCCCTCAGTAGATCTTAGTGTTACATTTGAGGGTTTTTTTTTTTTATCACATTGATGCAGACATTCATTTACACACACAGTCATTGTCAGAATTTTTGGCACCCTTGGTAAATATGACCAAGTTGGCTGTAAAAATAAATCTGTATTTTTTCTTTTGGTCTTTCGTTTAAAAAAAAAATTCACAAAAATCTAACCTTTCATTGAAAACAATTGAATGAAGAGGGGAAATTCACATTATGGAGAAAG
Organism: Coreius guichenoti; assembly: GCA_039654105.1. Lineage (NCBI taxonomy): Eukaryota > Metazoa > Chordata > Actinopteri > Cypriniformes > Gobionidae > Coreius > Coreius guichenoti. Next base: position 47,336,364 of record CM077168.1, read on the forward strand.
AAAAAAAAAAAGGTTTACTTTAAAATACATTGGCCACAATTATTGGCACCCCTAGAAACTCCCATTCTCTGAAGTATATTCCCATTAATATTTACATTTTTTTAGCACACCAGGGTGACTAGGAACGTGAAATTGTCCAGCCATGACTTCTTGTTTCACAGGAGTATAAATATGAGAAAACACAAAGGCCAAATTCCCTTAATCATTCATCACAATGAGTAAAACCAAAGAATATAGTTCTGATGTGCAGCAAAAGATTGTTGAGCTTCACAAAAGAGAAAGTGGCTGTAGGAAAATAGCTAACGCATTGAAAATTCCCATTTCCACCATCAGGGCAATAATTAAGAAGTTCCAATCAACTAAAGATGTTACGAATCTGCCTGGAAGAGGACGTGTGTCTATATCGTCCTAATGCACGGTGAGGAGGAACGTTTGAGTGGACAAAGACTCCGAGGATCACAGATGGAGAATCGCAGAGATTAGTTGAGTCTTGGGGTCAGAAATCCTCCAAAAAAAAAAATCTAACCGCACTTACATCACCACATGTTGCTTGGAGGGTTTCAAGAAAACTCCTCCTTGCTCATCCAGAAACAAACTCCAGCATATTCAGTTTTCAGACACGACTGGAACTTCATAAGGGACCTGGTTCTGTGGTCAACTATGTGTGAAACTATAAAAAGAGCTTTTTGGCAGCACCCACCAGATGTGTTTGGTGCAAACAGGGATAAAAAGTACCCCATGTCCACAGTTAAAAATACCGCTGGATCTTTAATGTTGTGGGCCTATTTTTTTGCTGGAGGTCCTGGACATCTTGTTCAGATACATGGTATGAATTCTAGCAAAAACCAACATTTTTGGCCTCTGCTAGAAATACCATCATGATGGCCTCTGCTAGAAATCTTATAATGGGCCGTGGTTGGATCTTCCATCAGGACAATGATCCAAAACAAACATCAAAATCAACACAAAAATGTGTCACTGAACACAAAATGAAGCTTCTGCCATGACAGCCCCAGTTCCCTGACATGAACACAATAGAAAATGAGTGGGGCGAACTGAAGAGAAGAAGCACCAACATCTGGATCTGGAGAGATTCTGTATGGAGGAATGGTCTCTGATCTCTTGTCAGGTGTTCTCCAAACTCATCAGGCGTTATAGGAGAAAACTCAGCAGTTATCTTGGCAAAATGAGGTTGCAAAAAGTATTGAATAAAAGGGTGCTATTAATTGTGTATTGGAGAAAAACAACAGGTTAGATTTTTTGTGAATTTCTTGAATAAAAGATCAAACGAATTAACAATGCAGATTTATTTTTACAGGCTTCTTTGTTCACATTTACCAAGGGTGCCAATAATTCTGACCCTATATATAAGTCAGAAAGGATCCATTAAATTAATCAAAAGTGACAGTAAAGACATTAATAATGTTACGAAATATTTCTATTTCAAATAAATGCTGTTCTTTTGAACTTTCTATTCATCAAATAGTCCTAAAAAATTTATCATGATTTCCACAAAAATATTAAGCAGAACAACTGTTTTCAACATTGATATAAAGAATGCTTCTTGAGCATCAAATCATTATATTAGAATGATTTATAAAGGATCATGTGACACTGAAGACTGGAGTAATGATGCTTCATATAGTTTAACTATATTAAAAGTTATTGTAAATTGTAATATTTCACGATATTTCTGTTTTTACTGTATTTTTGAATGCAGCCTTGATGAGACCCCAAAAAAATATTTCCATATCAATAGATTGGACATTATTTATTATTATTTATTGGATGCGCAGTGAATTATACAAGAGAAACTCAAAAGGAATATTCAAATAATCCAAATGGCTGTTAACTCAATAAGTGTGTATATATATACATGTGATAAATCTAGTTTGTTTTATTGATGTTACACCTAAACATTGTGGTAGCCCTGAGAGAGAAAACTGAGCGTCATTTTCCAGTAATCTCCATATAAAGATGAGGGACGCACCAAACTCTGAAAGTGCTTTCAAAATGCATTTGGTTAAGAAAAATGGCATTAAAAGAAGAGGATGTCCTCATATGATGTCAACCCCTTAAAAAAGCTGACATAACTTTCAGTTCACTCTGTACAGGGTTAAAGAGAGAACTGAACCTTTATAACTGTTTGTCATAGACACGTGAGTGTCCAGTGCAACATTTCTATGTGATGAGTAACAAATCAACAAAAAAAGGGTGTTTGTTAATGATCCATTTCATGCTGTACAGTATATCTTTAAATAAATGCAACCAGGAAGTGTTAATGATTAATGATGCATTATCTGCCCATTCAGCATAGTCTCATTAGGGCCCGAGCACCGATGGTGTGAGGACCCTATTGGAATTGCTCAGCCTATTATTATTCTTCTCCCAAATGAATCGCTTTTTTGAGGGTCTAAACATGCTCGAAAACTCATGAAACTTTGCACACGCGTCAGAAGTGGCAAAAATTTACGTCTGTTATGGGTTTCAGAATTAGGTGTGGCAAAATGGCTCGATAGCACCACCTACAAAATTTCAACGAAGTGCCCCTCCCGCTACGTTTCACGTACAGGTATGAAATTCGGTAGACACATGTAATAGCCCAATAAAAAAGTCCTACAAAAAAGTCTCCTGGTGCGAAATCTGAAAACCAACAGGAAGTCAGATATTTAGAATTTTCTTTTCAAAATTGTTGCAAATTTTGCACTTTCCAGACGTTGTACTTTAACAAACTCCTCCTAGAGATTTAATCAGATCATCATCATATTTGCACAGTCTAATCTAAAGGCCTTTGCGACATTAAATTGCGAAGATCTTGAGTTTTCCCTGAAGGGCGTGTCCGTGGCGGCCTGACAAAGTTCGATGTTTCGCCATAAAACAGGAAGTTGTTGTAACTCGGGCATACAATGTCTGATCTGCCCCAAACTTCACATGTTTGATAAGAGTCCTGACCTGAAGACCTCTACATGCCAATATTCAGTGACAGTCATAGCGCCACCTGTGGGCAACAGGAAATGCCTTGTTTTACATTGTGATTAACTCCTCATTGAGATTTAACCAGAACAACATCATATTTGGTCAGTCTAATCTTAAGGCCTTTGTGATGTTAAATTGTAAAGATCTTGAGTTTTCGCTGAAGGGCGTGTCTGTGGCGACTTCACAAAGTTTGTTGTTTAGCCATGAAGCATGAAGTTGTTGTAACTCGGTCATACAATGTCCGATCTGCCCCAAACTTCACGTTTTATTAGAGTCCTGACCTGAAGACATCTACACGCCAATATTCACTTACAGTCATAGCACCACCTGCAGGCAACAGGAAATGGCATGTTTTACACTATGATTAACTCCTTATTGAGATTTAAACATATCAACATCATATTTGGTCAGTCTAATCTTAAGGCCTTGGTGATGTTAAATTGTGAAGATCTTGAGTTTTTGCTGAAGGCGGCCTGACAAAATCTGATGTTTCGCCATGACACAGGAAGCTGTTGTAAGTCAGGCATACAATGTCCGATCTGCCCCAAACTTCATATGTTTGATAAGAGTCCTGTCCTGAAGACATCTACATGCCAATATTCAGTTAGTCATAGCGCCACCTGCTGGAAACAGGAAATGGCATGCTTTACACTGTAATTCACTCCCTGAAACTCGTTTAAATATGCCATGAAGTACCAAACATGCTATATCATACAACACGTGACTAAGTGCTAATGTATGTGATTTACGCAACGAAACAGGAAGTTGTTGTAACTCAGGCATATAATGTCCACTCTGCCCCAAACTTCACGTTTGATAATAGTCCTCGCCTGAAGACATCTACATCCCAATATTTGGTTACAGTCAAAGCGCCACCTGCTGGCAGCAGGAAGTGTGGCACATTTAAGTGACTTTGCCATATTTCTCCTATATTTACCCACTTAAATGCATGTCACCCACTATTCGCTGTTTTCCTGAGGCCACCAGCTGGCGGTGCTCCCGGGTGTGAGGGCCCTTTCATCGCTGCTTGCAGCTTTAATTTTGAATTTAATTGCACCTTTATGATTAAATTCGATATTCAAACTGCCTGTGATTCATAAATGCAGAAGTAGCCTATGTAACATAAAATGACTGGTGAATAAAACCTGCTCCCTGAGACAAGGATCTCACTCAAAAGAAAGTCCATAAGATTATTTTTATTTCAATATAACTTTTTGGTGAACTGAACCAGTATTATATAACATTAACATTATAAATCATATATTATATTTATGCTTTTTCTTTCAAAATGGCAAAATGTGATTGACAAAATGGTAAGTGAAATCATGGATTGTTTTCTCCCACTGTATTTGCTTAGTAAGAGTCCCAAAAACTTGTACCTAACACCCATTTTAAGTGCTGAGTAAAATAATATTGTCCACTGTAATGTGTGACGTCATGCAAAATGTCAAGCGCGCTGAAGCAATAACAGTCTTGCCACAGTCAACAAAAAAAGAAATGAATGTACAAATGCATTTAAGAGTGCTTATCCACAGAAAATAAAATATAAGTTCAGTAAAATCACCTATTGAGAACTACATAAATTCTTTTTAAATGACACTTAGTTTCACTTTCAAAAGTGATTCAAGCATAAATATTCTTTTTAAACTTATCAAACATTTCAGATGTTTTATTCACTTTGTTAGAGACAAAAAGTATAATTATTCCCCAACAATGTCATATCCTTCAAATAAAAATTGGTTTAACCCCGCAGCAAACTTCCTGAGTGAAGGAAAACAAAAAACAGGATGTCAAAAACTCATCCTTACAACTTTTCTTTCAATTAAGTGCTCTGGCTCGAAGTGCATTCGGCATTAACATAAGCAGTACCATTAGCATTCTCTTTATGGCCGTGGTTGGAACCCGAAAAACAGTCCTCCGAATGAAAGTGCACAGAGATCTGGTTGTAGCAAAGCAGGGCCAGCTGCCTCTCTTCCGGGCTGTAGTCCAGCGAGTGAGGGTGCACTTGTAGGATGTGTCTCTTGATGGTGCTGACCTTTAACGTGGCGAGCGTAGCGCCACACACCATGCAGATCAATCCATGCCTACTGCAGTCGTAATCCATCAGGAAGTCCATCTTCCAGCGGGCCTGGTAATTGCGCCGCTGGTCCTTCCCCGGGTAGTGCCTGTGCCGCCCAGTCGTCTGTGTTGTTGGTGTGATATTTGTGCTATTATTGTCTTCTGTTTGACCTCCTTGCTCTGTGGTTTTTACAGGCGACACCTGCGTGTCAACAGCTGTGCTTGTAGTGACAGGGCCACTTTGTGGGTCTTCAGTGCCAAACAAAAGAAAAAAAGAGAAACATTATTTTCACAATGCAAAACTAATACTTAGTTCATTCATAAACTCTAACATACTGACATCAAAACCATAAGCAATTTTTATTAACCAGTTAATGCTATGCTAGTCAATAGGCTCAGCTGTTAGCTTCCTTAGCAAAGGCTAACTGAAAACACAAGGAATGTGTGACTATTTTTAGTGTAGTTAGTAATTTAAAGGACATTTATGAACATTTTCATTATTAAAGTACATCATGAATATCTTTACATCCTTAAAACAAGATAAATTTACCTGTGAAGCTAAATAATCTTTAGTTTACAAACTGTTAGCTTGCTAAGTAAAGGCTAAATGAGAGCACAAGATAAATGACTATTTTAGCTTCTGGAATATAATGTAGTATGTAATTTACAAGACATTAATTATCATATTTTCATGATTAAGTATATTAAATATATATTTACATGATTAAAACAAGATACATTTGCCTGAGAAGCTAAATAATCTTTAGTTAACAAGCTGTTAGCTTGCTAAGTGAAGGCTAACTAAAAGCACTAGGAAAGAGAGGTTTCATTTGTTTTTAGCTTATGACATACAATGTGATATGTGATATGTAATTTAAAAGACTTTGATGGACATATTTTCATGATCATCTTGAATATTACATCCTTAAAACAAGATGCATTTACCTGTGAAGCTAAAAAATCTTTAGTTTACAAGCTTGCTAAACAAAGGCTAAATGAAAGCACAAGATAAATTACTATTTTTAGCTTCTGGAATATAATGTAGTATGTCATTTTAAGTAAATCAATAATCATATTATCGTGATTAAGTTTATTAAATATATATTTACATGCTTAAAACTAGATACATTTGTGATATGTAATGTCATTTAAATGACATTAATGAATGAACATACTTTCATGATCAAGTACATCTTGAATATCTCTACATCCTACATGATAAATTTACCTCAGAAGCTAATGTTTTAGTTTTCAGAGACCCATTTTTTTCTTCTCAGATTTTTTAAAGACAAAATGTATGTATAGGAACTTGGTTCTAACTTCTGATGTTTATTTTGTTATTATGATGATTTTCTTTTAATACAAAATGGTCAATATGGCATTTACATTGACATGTTTGTTTTTGGTCTATTTTTCTCTATATCCGATGTGTCTGCAGTTGTCTGCGCTTACCATCCGCTTTCAGTGTAGCTGTGTCAATATTCTCCTCCTTCGTCCAGGCGCTGACCACAGCATCTCTCTCACTTCGGCTGAGGCCGCTTGTCTCCGGATGGCACTCCTGGATGTGCTTGCGGAAGTTGCTGACCCTCGGTACAGGCAGGTGTTCAGAGCAAACCATACAGTAGCAGAGCGGGTTATCCGGAGGACCATACGCCACCAAATAATCCAGGCGGAGACGCCAGGGGCTGCCGTATTTCAGTCTTCTCTTTCTGGGATAATAAGGTAAAGACTGTGATCTCTGGCCAGTGTCTGGTGGATTCTCATCTCCTCTTGTGTAACTCCCTAAGTTTCCCTGAATGGGATCCACGTTCAGAGGGAAGAAGGAGGCTGAACCATCTACGTTAATTTCTTTGGTAAGTGGTTCCGATTTGATTTGAGGTTGTTGATTTGAGTGTGATTCTGCATAACAAAAGCAAAGAAATGCAAAAAGACATGTATTACAGTTGATATTTTCAATTAAACAGGTTTCACAGAAGCATGTAAAATATCTGACAGAATCCTCAAACTTTATTTTGTTTTGCTTTTTACCATGGTTAAAAAAAATTATATTTGGAAGCCAAATTTCATGTTTTTTTATATATATTATTCTCTTTATTCTATTTTTTTATTCAATATCTATAATATCACTTTTATCTGGTCCTCTGTTTAATTGGATTTACAACACCTTGTGTGTGCAATTAATCCATTACATTTTAGGGCTATTTTTAACCTATTATTTACAATAGTATACAGTTTTTATATTTAGTATACAAACTTTTTTTTAATTCTCTGTTTTGTCTCTTACCCTCACCATGCATCTTGGCCCAGGTCTGCAGGATGGAGTGCTTTTCCTCTGCGCTGTACAGCAGAGAGTTGGGGTGCAGATCCAGCATGTGACTTTTGATGTGATCCAGGTGCAGAGATGGCAACAGACAGCTGCATACCATGCATACTAGACGGCCCTCCTCCGCCTGGTATTCCATCAGGAACTCCTGGCGGAACCAGGCGTGCAGCGAGTCGTTTAGGTATCGCTCCATCACCTGAGCTGTGGGGCCTGGGAGCTCCTGGTCCGAGGAAGCCGGAGGGGATGGCGTGACCCTGCTAAACCCAGACTGGGCCTGAGGAACTGGAGAGATGGCACCAGCAGGCTTGCCTAGAATGACACGAAGAATGAAGGTTTTTTTAAATAATCTTAAAATAATAATAATAATAGTAACAATAAAAATATATATATTTATAAAATGCCTCTCACATTCAAAGCACAATACAATAAAAAAGGAAACATCTTAATAATAAGAAATTTTGCATTGTGACATTCAATCACATTCAATCCCATTTCTCGCATCCGGATGTTTAAACATTTTAGTTTTTAATCCTGAAATCATCCTGTCCAGACAAAGTGATTTTTATTTATTTAAATAAAAGAATACATCAGCATACATTCAAGGCAAACATTTTTACCATGATGTATTTAAACTAAATTCTACAAAAATACAAAACCACACACACATATACACCGATCAGGCATAACATTATGACGTGTGTTGGTCCCCCTTTTGCTGCCAAAACAGCCCTGACCCGTCGAGGCATGGACTCCACTAGACCCCTGAAGGTGTGCTGTGGTTTCTGGCACCAAGATATTAGCAGCGGATCCTTTAAGTCCTGTAAGTTGCGAGGTGGGGCCTCCATGGATCGGACTTGTTTGTTTAGCATATCCCACAGATGCTCGACTGGATTGAGATCTGGGGAATTTGGAGGCCAAGTCAATGCCTCAAACTCGTTTTTGTGCTCCTCAAACCATTCCTGAATCATTTTTGCTTTGTGGCAGGGCGCATTATCCTGCTGAAAGAGGCCACAGCCACCAGCCATGGAAAACCATTTCCATGAAAGGGTATACATGGTCTGCAGCAGTGCTTAGGTAGGTGGTACGTGTCAAAGTAACATCCACATGGATGGCAGGATGATTTCCCAGCAGAACATTGCCCAAAGCATCACACTGCCTCTGCCGGCTTGCCTTCTTCCCATAGTGCATCCTGGTGCCATGTGTTCCCCAGGTAAGCAACGCACACGCACCTGGCCATCCACGTGATGTAAAAGAAAATGTGATTCATCAGACCAGTCCACCTTCTTCCATTGCTCAGTGGTCCAGTTCTGATGCTCACGTGCCCACTGTTGGCGCTTTCGGCTGTGGACAGGGGTCAGCATGGGCACCCTGACTGGTCTGCGGCTATGCAGCCCCATACGCAAAAAACTGCAATGCACTGTGTATTCTGACACCTTTCTATCAGAACCAGCATTAACTTCTTGAGCAATTTGAGCTACAGTAGCTCGTCTGTTTGATCGGACCACACGGGCCAGCCTTCGCTCCCCACGTGCATCAATAAGCCTTGGCCGCCCATGACCCTGTTTCCGGTTCACCACTGTTCCTTCCTGGGACCACTTTTGATAGATACTGACCACTACATACCGGGAACACCCACAAGAGCTGCAGTTTTGGAGATGCTCTGACCCAGTCGTCTAGCCATCACAATTTGGCCCTTGTCAAACTCGCTCAAATCCTTATGCTTGACCATTTTTCCTTCTTCTAACACATCAACTTTGAGGACAAAATGTTCACTTGCTGCCTAATATATCCCACCCACTAACAGTGAGATAATCAGTGTTATTCACTTCACCTGTCATAATGTTATGCCTGATCGGTGTGTGTGTGTGTGTGTGTGTGTGTGTGTGTGTGTGTGTGTGTGTGTGTGTGTGTGTGTGTGTGTGTGTGTGTGTGTGTGTGTGTGTGTGTGTGTGTGTGTATATATATATATATAGGTGACCATAAAAACAACATTTTCATTACCTGAAATAAAATCAAATATACAAAAACTTAAACTTTACTTTAGTTTATCATTTTCATTTAGTTTCATTTTCAATATTTATAATTTTCATTTAGTTTAACTTGATGTACTAAAATAACTAAAGCTAAAACTAAAATAAAAATTCATAAAAACTATATAGACATAAAACAAAAACTAATAAAAATGTCAAAAACATACAGCAAAACTGATTAATTTAAATTTTAAATAAAAATTTAAATGAAACGGAAAATGCATAATATTAATAATAACTATAATAGTATCTCAAATATACTAAAATAACATTGCATTGTCATGACAAAAACTTTTTTTTTTTAATGTTTTTTGTCTTAGTAAACAGAATGGGGGGGGGGGTGTCCATAATCTTATGGAAATATTATTTGATTGCAAAAAATCTTAATGTTTCTACAAAAATAATTTTTAATATTATGTATTATTATTATTATTATTATTATTATTATTATATAATTTATTGCTTTATATTATTATTATTATTATACATTTTTCAAACCTTAAGACATGTTTTGTCAGGTTTCATGTTATTCAGACTTCAGACAAAAATACACAGAAGCACAAAGAAATATAAGCACAGACCTGTGGAGTGCCTGTCGACATCCAAAATCTCCTCTGACTCTGGAGGAACATCTGGATCGGGGCATAACGGCCCCTGGCTGTTGTCCCGACTCAAATGACTCTCCCATCCCGACCTGATCACATCCTTATCTGACTCGGTCCACAGCAGGGAGTACGGGTGCCTCTGTTTGATGTGTCTCTTGATTGTGCTTAACTTCAGGGTTGCCAGCGAACTGCCACATACCATGCAGATCATCCCTTGTCTCTGTGGGTCGAAGTCCATGAGGTACTCGCTGCGCCAGTATTCATGGTAATAGCGCCGATGGTCTCGGCCAGGCGCGAGCTTAAATGGAGGGGGTTCCTGCGTAGATGGTCCTGGGATGGGAGACAGAAGGAAAGGGGAGTCTGTGTTCTCAGTGACACACCAGTAACTGGTGCCTGGGGAGCAAACAGAGGTGACTGGAACGTCCTGGCTGTCATGTGATGTGAGACCATTGGTCACTTCCTCTTGACCTGGGGAGGACACAAAAAGAGAGTGTCATTGATGAATTGAAGGTATATGATATGATCAAATATGACCATGGGAAATTATGACATTGTTTTCAATTACAGGAAAATGTAAAATAAATATTAATACTCGTAATGTTGGAGATTAATATTAAAGTGAAAATATATTTCCACCAGCCCGTTTTGTGCATAAACATTAACAAAATTATCTAATTTATATTCAGAACATTCCATGTCCATGTTGTACTGGACAAAAAATATTTATTTATTATTACTTAAATTGTCCTATATTTGCTTCAGTGTATCTGTTTGTATGGTTTTGCTTAATAAAAAAATAATAATAATAGGACTGTTGCTGATAGACTAAAAGTCATTCTCAAATGTTGTAACTAAAGGGAAACAGCAAAGTAACTTCATAGACAAATATGCAATTTTTTGTTATTTTTATATTATAAAATATACAGATCATATAATTTGTATGTAGTATTTAATACAAATATTAAAAATGCTGTCATGATTAATATAAAATATATATTTAAGAGATTTTGCATAAATCTGTCAGCACATATTTAAATTATCGTTATTAGTAGTAGTATTTTGATTTTAATATTATTGCTGATAGGCTGAAACTTAGTAGAATAACAAAATTAGTAGTTACTTATAGGAAAATATGCAAATTAATTTGTATTTCAGAAAGTATTTAAAAAAAACGACTAGTTTTTTACGATGAATATTAAATCAATATTAGAGCCAATTTTGTGCATAAACGTATAAATCGGGCAGCATATATCCCAAATATTATTATTTATTGATTATGATTGCTGTTATTATTATTATTACTACTACTACTAATAATAATAATAATAATAATAATAATAATATTTTAACATTAAAATTAGCCTGTTGCTGAAAATATTCAACTTATTTTTCATTATTTCATATTGTAAAATAGTATTTAATACAAATATTAAAAAATATTGTCATGATTAATATAAAATGTATATTTAAGACATTTAGCATAAATCTGTCAGCATATTTAAAGTATTATTATTATTACAGTTGTAGTATTTTCATTTTAATATTATTGCTGATAGGCTAAAACTTAGTAGGATAACAAAATTAGTAGTTCCTTATAGGAAAATATGCAAATTAATTTGTATTTCAGAAGAAAAAAAATAAATAAAAAAATAATAATAAATATATATATATATATATTAAAAAAAAGACTTGTCATGATAAATATTAATGCCAATTTTGTGCATAAACCTATAAATAATCGTTCAGCATATATTCAAAATATTATGATTTATTTATTATGATTGCTGTTATTACTAATAATAACAATAATAATATAATACAATAATAATTTTAACATTAGACTGTTGCTGGAAATATTTAACTTACTGTTTATTTCTGTTTATCTCGTTATAATAATTAGTTAATAACTTTAAATGAATATTAAAGTGAGAATGTGTTATTTCCTCGCTCCGCAGGCCCATTTTGAGCACAACTAGGGGGCGGCGGCATGGCTGCAGTACCGCTGTATTCTGCTAGATGGTGACAGCGCATCGCGTATACATATGCAGCATGGTTATTTTGCCTTTGTTTATAGTGGAGCCCGAGAGATTAGGGGCCATGCCGCTGCCTGCTATTGTTCGTCACGGGGTTTAACGCTTCAAAACACAGAGCCGTCGATCTAATGGTCAAACTTCAATGCTTACCACAACATTTACCTGCTGAGAGATCCCCCAAGTGTCCCCGCCGCGATGTCGCCTCCTCTTCCTCAGCTTTTATTATTAATGAGCGAGATTCTGTCTGCTCAGCTTTGTGCACCGACTCTTTGGACTCCGCTTCATCCATACCTGTGTTGTGTTATTTTAACGTACAGGATTCGCTTCTTTGTACGTAGAAATGTCACAACCGGAGGATTTCGTAGATGCATTCGTCGGGTGGTTGACTAAATATCTGAAACACGCACTCACCCATTACAGTGTGTGCAGTGTCTGTCTCTGCACTGGAGCCTCACCGCTGTTTGCTTTTTGCTTTAAGTAAACTTAACTTTGCGTTACGATACAAGTCGCGTTTAGATCGAAGTTGGAGGAACGATCTGTCAAATGGTCGGTGACTTTAGGCGGTCTCCTGATTGTATTTAGATGTTCAGCTTGTCTTCAGGGTGGAGAGCCGAGCTAGGGGCCCCTGGGGCTCCTTTAGGGGCTCCTGGGTAAATTTAAAGAGACAGTAGCGGCTGTGATGTAGTGACGGGTGCACCACGAGGGCCCATTTTTGTTATGTTTTATCTTAATATTTTATTTTACAGCAGATTATAAACAAAGTTATGCATTTCGTACATACAATCTAATATTTAATTCATCATAAAATTGGATTAAATAGGCTATATTTTCTTTTCTAATTATGCCTGGTACATAATAATAGATATTTTAATAATAATAGATATCATAAAAAATATTTTTATTTATAAAATGCCTATGACATTTCAAAGCACAACACAATAAAAAGGGAAACATCTTAATAATATGAAATAAAAAAGAAAGAAAGAAATGTTTGTGCATTGTGACATTCAATCGTATTTCTCGCATCTGGATGTTTAAACATTTTAGTTTTTAATTTTTTATTACATTCTCATCACAGAAATGAAAACCATGATGTATAAACAAAATTCTAGAAAAATACACAACCACACACACACACACATATATATATATATATATATATATATATATATATATATATATAGGTGACCATAAAAAACAACATATTTTAATTACCTGAAATAAAATAAAAAAAAAATTAAACATATTTTATTTTAGTTTACCATTTTCATTTAGTTTCATTTTCAATATTTATCATTTTCATTTCATTTTCACAAATAAAATTAATAAAAAATTGTGTACATTATCAACAGACTTTTTTTTTTTAAATACAGTTATTCTACATGAAATGATAATGTAATTTATATATTTATTGACTTATTATAAGCCTATTTGTTTTTTAACTTTATGTGAAATGGTTTCCTACCTTGCTAAACTGAATATCCTAAAGTATGTAATATAATGCTATTTTGTTTTGTAATATATATATATATTAGCATTAGCAAACATTTATTTCATTAACACCAAACATTAGCAAATCATCTGCTACGTCATTTGCACTTGATTCATATTTTCTGTCCTTTAAATGCAAAACGTAGGCTAATTGTTTTTAGGAAGTGAGGGACGCTACTGCTTTAAGAATCTATCCGCACACGCTGTAAAAGCTCATACATCCTGGTACTTTCACCGTTGTCAAGGCACCGATAGAAAGAAAGGTCCAACGGGAAGAGACTGCAGTGTCCTGAGACTGAGCTTAAAGAAAGTTGCGTGTCACCACCAGGTAAAATAAACGCATGCTTCGCGCTCGGTGTTGTCTTGTCGCAGAGTGCGTTCACTATTAACACACGACAGTGCCGTGGACGCGCCGTTAGACAGACAGACAGACAGGAGCTCGTGAGGGCAGATGGGGAAGACAACATTGTCTCTGTCATACACTGGAAATAAGGAAAGCGTGCTCAGTAAAATCACTCCATTGTTTATAGGATGCCTTTTATATTGACTTTTTAAAAATATTTACAGTTTTTAACAAATAAATATGTAATGTGACATCAAAACGCCAGAGCTGGGTAGAGACTCACAACAAAAATCATCAGCCTGTGATTGTGAGACAAGATTTAAAGTGACAGCAACATGTTTGTCCCCTCTTTAAGCTTTGTTTGAGTTACTATACATTTGATTAATATTAGCATATTTATATTATTTCAATTCAGTTAGTTTTGTAAATGGCTCTTTAGCAATGCATAGCAGTTGTAATCATATTAGCCTATACAAACAGCTTAAAGGGATGGTTCACCCCAAAAAAAAAAAAATTCTGTCATCATTTACTCACCCTCATGTCGTTCCAAACCCGTAAGACTTTGTTCATCTTCGGAACACAAATTAAGATCTTTTTGATGAAATCTGAGAGATTTCTGTCCCTCCATTGACAGCTACGCAACTACCATTTTGACACTTCAAAAAGAGATCGTAAAACTAATCCATATGAATTGAGCGGTTTAGTCCAAATTTTCTGAATAGACACGATCGCTTTATATGATGAACAGATTTAATTTTTTAGGATTTTATTCACATTCATTCATCAACTCACACATAATTTATGGTAAATGGAAGCTCGAGCATGTTCGATTGACGTGCGAGAACAAATGAGGTTCATTGTCGTGTGTTATGCTGCACGTTTGAGCTTCAGCAAGAACCAATGAGGTTCATTCTCGTGTTATGCAGCACGTTTGAGCTTCAGCAGGAACCAATGAGGTTCATTCTCGTGTTATGCAGCACGTTTGAGCTTCTGCAAGAACCAATGAGGTTCATTCTCGTGTTACGCAGCACATTTGAGCTTCAGCAAGAACCAATGAGGTTCACTCTCGTGAGACGCAGCACGTTTGAGCTTCAGCAAGAACCAATGAGGTTCACTCTCGTGAGACGCAGCATGTTTGAGTTTCCACAAGAACCAATGAGGTTCATTCTCGTGTTACACAGCAGGTTTGAGCTTCCACAAGAACCAATGAGGTTCATTCTCGTGTTACGCAGCACGTTTGAGCTTCAGCAAGAACCAATGAGGTTCATTCTCATGCATTATGCAGCACATTTGAGCTTCCGCAAGAACCAATGAGGTTCATTCTCATGCATTATGCAGCACATTTGAGCTTCCGCAAGAACCAATGAGGTTCATTCTCATGCATTATGCAGCACATTTGAGCTTCCGCAAGAACCAATGAGGTTCATTCTCGCTCGTCAAGCAGGTTCGGTTGAGCTTCTGTTTATGATCGTTGATAAATGTTTATATGTGAATAAAAGTCTAAATTAAATCTGTTCATTATATTAAGTGGTTGAGTCTTCTTAGAAAAATTTGGACTAAACCGCTGGGTGAACTAACCCTTTAATAAAAATGAAAATTCGGCATTGTTTACTCATGCTTGTGTTGTTCCAAACTTGTATGATTTTCTCTCTTCCAGGCCGGCCTTTTCAATACAGTGAATGTAAATGCTATCAATCTCCAAAAATGCACCAAAACAGTAGTCCAGAAGTCTTTTGAATGTACAAGTAGCAAACTGAAATATAAGTATTTGATGAAAATCTTCCCCGTCATAGTTCTCAAATCTCAAATTTTCTGTTTGTGCACTCAAGATTATTGGCGTCCAATGTCATTGTTTCTCACGTGTATCACAGATTGGATGTTTGAAATCTTGTAATCTTGCTGTTTTTTGTTTCCCATAAAGTGATCTTCTGATTCATCTGCGATACCTGAAGGCTGGTAGGAATAAGTAGTCTCCATATAAAAGGTAAGCTTCCAGAAATAAACTAGGAGTAGTTTTGTCAGTAGCTGCTGCTTCACAAAATGTCATGCAATAGTGCACTTTGCAAATCATATGCATGTAATATGTTATCAACCACTCAGAATAAAGCAGGTAAATTACTTGGGAGCTCCATTTGTGACACTGATATTTAAATGTACTTATATTTACATATGTTTATACAAAGAAACTTGCAAGCAGTACTAAAATATGTTTCCTCATAAAGAGACATTAACATAAAAATGCTGCAATATAAAATCCTAAAGTTGGCTTGAAAAGCACAAAGTACCAAGATGGAAGTAAAGAAAATGAAGAAAAGAAAAGAAAATGGATTTCTTGACAAAAAAAAAAATATTAAAGTTTCCTAAAATTTGTCTTTTTTTTGTAGCATAGATCTAAATTTAATTGCTTTTAAATGTCAATGCTTGCAACTTAAGGCCGTGCTTAATATTCCTTATAAATTCGTATCAGGATTGCAGACACACACACAGCATGTGGGGCACATTCCCCCGGGGCCCCAGGCCCCCTATGTACTACTTTAGGTTGCACTTGAAACCTGCCATTATGCACTGCGTATATTGCTGCTCTTATGATAAATTGCTTGCAAGGTTCCTCATTTGTAGATCGCTTTGGATAAAAGTTTCTGCTAATTGACTAAATGTACTGGAGGGCCCCTTTTCTGAGTCCCAACCTGAGTTTCATGCCTGTGGAAGACTGCAGAGACCCCTGAACTCATTCTTTCTTCACGATCACATACATATTATATATTAAAAAAAATAAAAATCTGCTCATATCACCTGGAATACTTCATATAAAACTACAAAAGTAAAATTCAGGTAAAATTTAGGTAGTTTAGGTTATTTGGGCTTTATGTAGTTCCTACAAAGTTTGAAAGTTATATGACGTGTATCTGCATCACTAGGCCCTTGCTGACGTGTTCTGGGTGGTGGCTAAAGTTCTGGGTTGTGCTCAGATGTTTTAAAGGGGTCATGAACAACATTGTTATATTGTTTTATAATGTTTCATAGGTTGCACTTATGTCAGGGTATGGTACATGAAAAAGGAGCGAGGACTGAAGTGCAGGAAGAGGTGACTTTATTAACTAACAAAATAAAACACACAAACCAAAAACCCACAAGGGGGAAAACAAACTTGAAAAACTTAAATACCAAAATTAGTAAACAGGAAACATAACAGGGAGCAGAACATCCAAACAGGGAACAAACATAAGACAACAATCCAGCACAGGACTGCAGACACGAGGGGATTATAAAGGGTGACAAATCAGGCAGGTGTTGAGGGAGAACAGGTGGGGCAAATCAATGAGATAACAAGAGGGGTGGGGTCAGGACAATACCAGAGACATGACGTAAGACCAAAACATGACAAACCAAAGCACATGGCTAGAAAATAACAAAAACACCACATGTGCTAACAAGACAGACATGTGACATTACCCCCTCCTTAAGGAGCGGCTACCAGACGCTCCACCATAAGACCAGGGAGGGGCGGGAGGGACAGACCAGGGTGGGACACAAAGTTCAGGGGGCCAAGGCGGCGCACACAGTTCAGGGGGCCAGGGCGGCGCACACAGTTCAGGGGGCCAGGGCGGCGCACACAGTTCAGGGGGCCAGGGCGGCGCACACAGTTCAGGGGGCCAGGGCGGCGCACACAGTTCAGGGGGCCAGGGCGGCGCACACAGTTCAGGGGGCCAGGGCGGCGCACACAGTTCAGGGGGCCAGGGCGGAGTCCTCTCTAGTTGGAGGGTTCAGTGGGGGGAGATGGAAAAAGGAAGACACCCATCTTCTGCTGAGTCCTCTAATAGCTGGATCGTTATGTCAGGGCATGGTACATGAAAAGGGAGCGAGGACTCAAGTGCAGGAAGAGGTGACTTTATTAACTAACAAAATAAAACAAAACACAAACCAAAAACCCACGAGGGGGAAAACAAACGTGAAATAAACTTAAATACCAAAATTAGTAAACAGGGAGCGGAACATCAAACATAAGACAACGATCCAGCACAGGACTGCAGACACGAGGGGATTATAAAGGGTGACAAATCAGGCAGGTGATGAGGGAGAACAGGTGGGGCAAATAATCAATAATGAGATAACAAGAGGGGTGGGTCCAGGACAATACCAGAGACATGACGTAAGACCAAAACATGACAAACCAAAGCACATGGCTAGAAAATAACAAAAACACCACATGTGCTTACAAGACAA
This sequence comes from Coreius guichenoti, assembly GCA_039654105.1. Taxonomy (NCBI): domain Eukaryota; kingdom Metazoa; phylum Chordata; class Actinopteri; order Cypriniformes; family Gobionidae; genus Coreius; species Coreius guichenoti. The sequence continues at coordinate 47,354,447 of CM077168.1, forward strand.
GACAGACATGTGACAACTTATAATGTTAGCATGATTTTTACATAAAAAAATTGTCATAATTTAGAAATAAAAGGCATTTTCCTAAACTGATTTTTAGATTTGAACGCTCTGTTTGAAGGGGCGTGTCTGCTGTGAGACTTCAGTGTAAACGCCCACTGCTGTGATTGGCTAACATCTTTGCATATGAAATAGCTAAGTATTACATGTGGAACTTTCTTTACTACTACAGCTCTCAAGGTTAACTAATCGTAAAGTGTTGATAGCATTATATTTAGATCTATAGCATTATAATTAGATAGTGGCATGAAAGGTTGCAGTGATGAGCATTGTAGCCGATCACAGATCTGTTGAGCGCATGAATGCAGCGATCTCATCATTTCAACTCGATTTCGGCACTCTAACGAAATGCTTTTATCATACCTAACAGTGCAAACACAATGTAAATAAGAGATTTGTTTATTATAACGGGAGTTTTGGCAAGAGTCCAGAACGCAGTCACTGATAAATTTGCGCTGTTTGACAGCTCCAGCAATTGTAAAGTTAGTGTTCTTTGATCGCTTTCTATATATAATTTAATCACAGTTTAAATAAAGATTATTTTCATCCTACTAATAGAAACAATGTGAAGTTGACTGTTTAGTCACTGGTTTGATTTACTGACACATAGACAAAGAACATCTGACTGTACATGAATCATTACATATCAGAAATCACTGGTCACAGATCAGGCATTAGAATTAACATGGTTACATGTTGTCGCATACCTGTCGAGTCCACATCATAAAAGTCTGTTTGCAAAGCCTGTGCCGAATTTGCAACTGATTTACCAAAGAATCCACAGTGAAATGTACCAAATATAAATAGATAATGCTCTGAGACATTCACATTGTTGAAAATAAATAACCACATTTCTAGCATTAGGATCCTTTGGAAGGTAATGTTATTTTTAGTCCAGTGATCCTATATCGCTTTTCTCTCCTCGTCATCTCACTAACATGCCAGTGGGTGGGGCCAAAGACGCAATGATGAAGTAGGCGTTGATTTTCTTCTGCAGAGGCCTTTTTCTATTACATAGGCACATTCCACAACGAGTCATTCCCTGGGCTTGGTTACAATAAAAGCTGTTTTTGGACAAGGAAGTTTTCATTTTTGAAACTTACAGGATATTCTTGTAGTATGATGACCTCTTGTCAAAAGCTCAAAATGTGCTTTCTCAGTTCATAACCCCTTTAAATGTTTACTAGGGCATTGATAGAAGCACTCATTGCCTTCACTTGCCTGATGTTTTTTTTCTTCTATTTTTGACATACTACAGAGCAACACCAGCTACTCTTTTTTTTTTTTTTTTTCTTCACCAACTTTGTATATTGATTTTATTTGATAGATTGTATTTGCATATAGCATATGATAAATTTTTGTCTACTTTATATATATTTTTTTATATTGTTGTGCTATTTTATTCCTCATGTATTTCAATTGTTTGACCGTTACACCAAAGCCAGTGCTTTTAATCATATTTAGTTTTTTAACCGTATATGGAGTAATATTATGAGCCAGATTTACTAATAGCTTGTGCCAACATAAACCCTCTTTTGGTGTTAAACTACTGTCAGGATTTACTAAAGACACGTAGTGAAAAATTAGCGCTGAAAAGGTGTGGACAGAGTTATTTTTGCAGCTGATCTTATTGCATATGCATTTGTAGGAGTTTCCCTTTCAGACTTCATATTTATGGGAGGAGAGTATATAAATTAATCATGCAAGGTGATTTACTAAGGTTTGCACTTGTCAATTTACTGGTATTTGCGCCATTATTTACCACCCCAAAAAAGCATGTCTTAAACCAGACGCTTATTTGCGCTGCTCTTGGTAGATTGTGTTGGTCATTATGGAAATGATCGGCTGCGTCTGTGTTCTTTGTGCGTCGTCAGTAGATCACGTGCAGAACTTTCCACTCCCATCTGCACTTTTTTGGAATTGCGGTCTCACGCTAATTTGCCCTGTTTAGTAAATCTGGCCTGATGTGTACAATTATTTTACTCTTCTAAATAATTACCCTAGTCAATTTTTATTCCAATTTGTTTCCGTTTTATTATTTTGTTGCTGAAGTGTAGCCTCAGACTTATAGTTGAGTTAGTGAAGATTCTGAGATGATGTGTTTTACAAATCTGTCTCCCATCATTCATCAAATCAAACTCATCAAATTGATTAATTCGTTAAATTGTTTTTTTGTTTCCCCTACAGATCACCTACTCATTGTTTTTCAGAAAAATGGACAGTATGGTTCAAGCACTGCATTCAAAATCCATCTAAACAGAAAGACCTTGAGAGACCGCTTCGCTTAAATGAAAGATGTGACCCCACAGAAATCCTGTTTAGGGCAGGTTTTGCCCTACCTAAGAAGACGTAATCCAGCAGTTGATGTAAATCAACAGTATGATGATGTTGTAACCAGTCAGCAGCCATGTCCAGCAAGACTTTCTCTAAACGTCGTTATCAGCCAGTAGCAGAGTTTGATGATGTCACTCTCGCCCGCAAAAGGGAGTATTGGAGGAGCAAGAAAAGAGAGCAGAGGGCAAGAAAGTCATCTTCCAAAAAAAAAATCGGAAATGAAAATCTGGGGTTGTGCATGTCCGTTGTTAGTGATAAACCCTCCTTGCAGATTCACAAAGTCGACAGTGATCCCTCTCTACATAATCATGACATTTCATGCAAACTGGAAGATACTGATGCTCCTAGAAACTCTTCTAGTTCAGGTCTATCACTATCTGAGTGTAATGTTACTATGGTGCCATGCCAAAAAGAGAGATGGTTTCAAAAGACTAAGCTCAAACATGTCTTACCTAAATTCCCAGAAATGAGCACAAATTCCCTGAAGGGTGTAATGGGCAATAAAAAACTAAAGTCCTCAGTTACAGGGTCATCAAACACTGATACATTAGATTCAGAGTTGCATCCATGCAGCAGTCATACTCATAAAACTAAAACAGCCATGTTATCCCTAAATGGCAAAAGATTAGCAACATCTCCGCAAAGCCATGTATCCATGGTTTTACCAGTGCACAACAACCAAAATAAGCCACAGAACTGTCTCAAACCCTTGACCTCTGCAGAATGTAAGGTTCGTAAAGTGCAGAGTTTCGTTCACAGTCGCATTGCTAAGAGAAGAACATGTGCCTTTGCTTCAAAGCACAACACCAGAGTGGCTATGACTGAAGAAGAGATGGCTGCTAAGCGCAGAGAGAACTGGCGCATCAAAAAGCGAGAACAGAGAGCAAAGCTTGCAGCTAAGCTGGCACGGAACCGAGAAGGGAGTCTCGGACAAGGACAATCTTCCTGTATCGTGAATGCTTCATCTGATAACAGTAAGGCCTTGAGAGGAATCAACCTCAACTCAGTGAATTCCAAATGCAGTTCTTGGACAACACTACATGTTCAGGACACAAAACCAAACCATACATCCTCATCCTCTGGTATTTTGCAACCATCCAGTACTACCCAAACTCTCAACAAATCCAAAGTGCCGAAATTTGCACATACTCAAAAGAGACGTTGTCAAAAGCCAACAAGGAACTCTTTCCTTGGTGCTTCCAAAGTTGAGTCTCCTGAGGATCAGCACGCCAGACAGAAGGAGTACTGGCGAATTAAAAAGCGTGAGCAGAGAGCAGTGAAAGCACGATTGAAGGAACAAGGCACACTTAAGCATCATGGGAGACGCTACCACAACAGTTCCAATCAGATGTGTGGGGTTCAAGTGAGCAGAGCAGATGCATTTACAAGTTCTTCAGACACAATTGGTGGTTTTATCAAAGAAGATGGCACGGTGACGTTCTCCACTTCGAAGACGACATCGGACACTTCTCTACCTGCAAGTCACGACTTTTCCAATGTGAAATGCATCGATAAGGTAGGACTCCAGGTTCAAGTAAGTTTGCCCCTTGAATATTCAGATGCTCAACCAGTCACAAAGCTAGTTTTCGCTCCATGCAACATTTCCAGGGCTCACCAAAACTCTCTGGTAAAGTCTAGCTTAGACAGAGATGAAGTTAAGACAGAGAGGGCTAGTCGGGCTGCCTGGCTCGGGAATGGTCTGCTTAGGTCGAAGGTTTCAGTGCTAAAGCAGAGAAAGCAAAACAAGAAGAAGTCAAACAAAAGGGACAAAAGTGCCCGACCCTCTATAAAAGAACCGATCAATCCTCCTATACATGCTGTATTTTCCATCCCAGAAATTACTCCCTGCATCAGTATTGAAGATGGCAAACCTTCGCCCTGTCCATCCTCAGAGTCACACATTGAACCTCCAGCAGCTGCGAACCATCATGCCACCACTCTTCAGGCTGTGGCCTCCATGAAAAAGCTTCTGGAGGAATCAGTTTGCTCACCGGAAGACAATAATGACACTGAAATGCATAATAAGTGTGCAAATCAGCCTCGTCAGCTAACTAAAGATGACCTTCTTACATCTGAAAATGCAGAGCCAAATATTACTTTACAACAAAACGTCTTATTAGAGTGTGACATCTCAGAGAATACAAGCCTTAAAGATATTGAATTGAGTCCTCAAGCATTAACTTTTGAGGACACTAGACATAAAAAGTCTCATAACTTCTGCCAAGGGGCTGCAGATGGAAATCATGCCCTTTCTCCAGTGGATGTGCAACCTCAGTACAGAAACACTGAGAAGTTCAGCGATGATGGAGCAGATTCATGGGCCTCGCAAAAGCAGCAGCTTGGTGAGAGCGATGAGCTTCAACGAAAGAGAGAGTATTGGAGGTTAATGAAGAGACAGCAGCGGGCCAGAAATGCCAACAAAGATGAGGTAATTCGCAATCTGGCTCCACAGGCAAGTTGCATTTATATTTGCTTAGCATTGGTATTGGGTCTGGGTCAAGTGAGAGATATATATATATATATATATTTATATTTATTTATTTCCCCCCCATCCCAGTTCCTTAATGGTTACATTTACCAATTGTGTTTGTTCTTTAAAGGAATAAATATGGGGGACAAATATCTCATTATTTGTCAACCAATATTGGTTGACAAATAATGAGATCATTTTAATAATAAATTAATTTAAAAAAAGTTCTCCCAGTAATGCTTACATATGTGAATTTTAATAACGGTTCACAGTCCTTTTGGCATTAACTACACTGCTCAAAAAAATTAAGGGAACACTTAAATCACACATTGGATCTCAATGAATAAAATATTCAATTTGTAAATCTTTATTTATATACATTCTATAATTTGATAAGAACAAAATTATGTGACAACAGTCAATGGAAACCAAAATCATCAACACACTGAGGGCTGGATTACAGGCTGATCCAACTTGCATGAAGTTCATCACAGCAACTCATAATTTAAGTCAGTAGTGTGTATGGCCCCCACATGCCAGTATGCACTCACGACAACTTCTGGGCATGTTCCTGATGAGATGGTGGATGGTGTCCTGGGGGGTCTCCTCCCAGACCTGGATCAGGGCATCAGTGAGCTCCTGGACAGTCTGTGGTGTTACTTGGCGGCTTCGGATGCTCCGATACATAATGTCCCATAGGTTCTCAGTTGGATTCAGGTCTGGGAACGTGAAGGCCAGTCAATGGCATCAATGCCTCCGTCATCTAAAAACTGCCTACACACTCCAGCCACATGGGGCAGGGCATTATCATGCACCAGGAGGAACCCAGAGGCCCACTGCACTAGCAGAAGGTATGACAATGGCTCTGAGGATTTCATCCCAGTACATAACAGCAGTATGACAGGTTGGTCAGAAACATGCACACCAGTAGCCTGCTGGAGGTCATATTGTAGGGCTCTGGCAGTGCTCCTCCTGTTCCTCCTCGCACAAAGGAGCAGATACAGTCCTTCTGCTAGGTTGTTGCCCTTCTACGTCCCTGTCTAGCTCTCCTCGTGTAACTGCCTGTCTCCCGCTATCTGCTCCATGCTCTTGAAACTGTGCTGGGATCTGTGCCATCCTGGAGGAGCAGGACTGCCTGTGCAACCTGATTGGGTTGCAGGTACTGCCTCATGCTACAGACAGTGACAAGGACCCTAACAAAACACAAAACTAAAGATAAATCAGTCAGGAAGAATAAGGAGAGAACAATTGTCTGTGGCTACCACCTGCAAAACCATTCCCTTTTTGGGGATTGTCTTGCTGTTGCCTCTCCAGTGCACCTGTTGTCACTTTCGTTTGCATCAAAACAAGTGAAACTGATTCACAATCACTTATGCTTCCTAACTGGACAAATTGATAACCCTGAAGTTTAATTGACTTGGTATTATACAAGTGTTCCCTTAATTTTTTTTAAGCAGTGTATATATTAAACAAAATACTGAACAACAACAAACAAAAAAAAAAAACACTGGTAACTTTTCATTCACTTTAATAAAATACCACTGACAAACTGCATAATGTATATCATTAAATATGTTGACATATGAACAACTAGTCAGTAACTACACTGATTTAAAGGCCCTGTTTTACACCTGGTATTAAGATTTTTGTCAATCAGATCACAAGTAGACGAGGGAGACACATACACGTTTACACCTGGTGTTTTAATCCATCTCTTTTGTCCACTTTCAACCACTTCTGTCCTGATTTCTTCAAGTGGAGGGTATATGGGTGGGTATAAATGTATGGGCTTTTTCAGATCTTTCGATCTAATGGACAGAATAAGCTTGCACAGTTTACATATGAATGGAAAAACATATGTAGAGTAAAGGCCGGGACACACCAACCCGACGTCAAAGAACTAGCAGCGATGACTCGTCGGCTGCGTCTGGGCCAAAAAGCAGCACTTGAACACACCGAGACAACTGCAGCTGACTGTCAGCTAGCATGCGCATTCTGCACTTGCGTGTGAATGAGACAACTGTCTATTTCTGCAGATATATTCTTCTATATTCATCATTCAGAAGGGAAACTACGCTCCAGGCTGCAGATAGACAAACCGTAAACAAATCAGCGCACGCTTACCTTTTTGAATATAAATCCTACTGATCACGTTCTTTATTCCACTCCGCTCATGTTAATATTAAAAATTTTGCCCAGGAACACTCGGTAAGATGACAAATTAGAACAGCCTTCTATCTGTACCGTTATGACTTCTTTGCTCGCTGTTTAGCTATTATTCTTGTGCACTGACTCGTTCGCTAAGCTGAACAGCCAATCAGAGTTCTCTCTCTTACCGACGGCCCGATGCTACATGTTGAATAAAACCCAAAAAACCCTGATGGTGTCCAACTAGAGCCAATGGTGCGGAACACACCGACAAAACTAAGTCGGGCGATCGTCGGCTCGGTGTGTCCCGGGCTTAACAGCTTCCGTTTCTGCTTTGAGAGCCACAAGACCACGCTGAACAGTGAACTGTGAGTGTTAAAAATCAGGAATGGTGAGAGAACATTGTGCTTGGTATGTTTTTTGTCTTCAAATCAAACTTGGGTCTCTTCACCCGACAAAGTTTAAATCTCGTCTGGCTAGCATGCTTCCCATAATGTTTATGCAGGTCAGTAGGCAGAGAGTAGGTGGTCTTTTGTGGCTGTTTGAACACATTCGATCACATGAGCATCTCCACTACAAAAGCAATCCGGTCAAATGCGTTTTTGAAAGTGGACAAGCTCAAAGCGTTTTAGACCCCGTTTACACCTGTATTTAACGTCATCTACTTGTGATTCAATCGACCAAAACGCATCCTAATACCAGGTGTTAACATTTAGTTGAAAGCTGTATGTTTTTGATTCACTAACAAGAACTGACTCTTTAGAATCATTTCTGTAAATCAAACTACACTGCTTTCACAAACTCCCCAGAAAAAAACACCCAGCACACCTCTACTGCTAGCCATGGCCCAGGACACTTCCACATGCAGACAGATCGCCATTCAGAAGAAAACAAGAAGGTGCACCAAACCTGCAGGTCCACAGACACAGTCTACAGACAAATCAAGAACTAACAGAAGCCAGATAGTGGAAACGGCTAATCCACAAGATGATCCACAGGAGGTTATACATAGAAGACGCATGCAATGGAGGATCAAGAAACAGGAGCAGAGAGCTAGAAAGGCAGCAAATGAGAAAAAGCTACACCAGCCGACGCTCCCTCCACAAGGCCAGGCTTCGGTAATGATTTTTTTCTACCTTATAGATTTTATTCGATTTTATTTATATACAGTACCATTCAAAAGAATGCAGTCAGTACATTATTTTTTTTTTTTCCAGCAAGGATGCATTAAATGGATCAAATGTTACTTGTTACACTGAAGACTGGAGTAATGATGCTGAAAATTCAGCTTTGACATCAGGAATAAATTGCATTTTAAAATATATTCAAATAGAAAACAATTTCTATTAATTAGAAATTAATTTTAAGTTATAAAAATAGTTCATAATATTACTGTTTTACTCTATTTTTGATCAAATTGCAGAGCATAAGAAAATTCTTTCAAAAACAATAGAAATCTTACTGATTCCAAACTTTTGAATGGTAGTCTAATTGCAGGAAGAGAAAAGGGCCGCAAATAAAAACACAATTTCAAAACCACAGTAACATCCCTCTCATTTACAGATTGTTCTAAAAGCAAAAAACAGATGAAAGTGCAGCACTGCTGTGAGTTTGAATGGGACTGCGATACCCACGCACTCATCCCACTGATCATGCGTTTGTTTGCTTTTGTGACAGATCTGTTGAACTAGTTTGTGGTTTGCACAGCGCTGTTCCCTACAGCTCTTCCCTATCGGGCTCCCATGTTGTTTCAAACCTACATGATTTCCTTTCTTCTACTAAACACAAAAAAAATATGTTTCAATTATTTTTGCCCATACAATGCAAGTCAACATTGGACTCCACTGACTTTCACTGTATGAACAAAACATTTTTCAAACTGTCTTTTGTGGTCCAAAGAAAGAAAGTCATACAGGTTTGGAATTACATGAATGTGAGTTTACACTGACATCCAAACACCACAGTATACCAAAACCCTGTAATAATAACACTGCAGGCTTTATGTCCCCTGGGTATATATATATATACCTATATCTCAGCACCAGAATTTCACAGGCACATGGGGGTTGGCTCTTTTGAATTGGAGCAGTGTTCACAGGGCCCCATGTGGGGCCCCAGCCATACCTCAGCACCAGAATATCACAGAAACATTTTGGAGGCCTGTTTTGACTTGGGGCCGTGTACAGAGGCCATGTGTGAGGCCCCAGTGCCTCCAGGCGCATATGTACTCTGGTTTTACTGTAGAGACATGGAAAACATAGGAAGAATTTTCAGGACAACATGGTGGTGACGAGTTTTGTAATTGATTAGGAGTCAAATAATAAATGGTCATGTTTTTCTTCAAAATACATATCTGAAATTACCATGTAAAAGATATGAACATGTACCTCAGTATTGTATGCTGATTTAGATCACTTTTACGTTAGATAAAGATGGTGACATACCAGAGTTTTTCTACCAAGTAACTTGACCTGAGTATTTGCAAGGAAGGAGGCCCTTTTAACATTTTTGGGCCTCCTTATGCACTGTTCCTTCTTCTCCTTATGCAATTTAAGGGTTAAATTGAACAATTACTGTAGGTTAAAGAAAAGTGTGATAAACGCTGTGGCAGAAATAACTAGACTTCTAGACTATGTAGCAGTTTAACTTAACCTCACACAAGGCACCAGTTATATAGGGGTTCTCACACGACACCAAATATGTTTTGTGTTTTGGTCACACATCACCTAAGAGTGTCAGATGACTTTTTCCTTCTCTTATTGCAGGGCACCAGCCAGGAATGTTACCTTGACAGTAAAGATTATTTATTACCAGCATCAGCTATGTAATGTCTTATGTAAATTAGAAAATCAAATACTGATAATGTACAACAATGCCAAGGTCTGTGGAAAGAGGTTTGCTTAAGTGATATTTTGTATGATGGCGGTGACGTCTTCCACTGGTTGTTCTGGGTAACAATGCAGTGAGGAAAGGAGCCGGAATCTGTTTCAACAGCCTTGAACGTGATGCTCTGTAGGATGCTGATCTCCTAGAGCATCAAACGGGTCCTAAAATCTGGAACGCGCGGATGAGGCCTTGAAGTAGATGCTTAACAAGGTCCTTAACAATCTGGAACATGTAGACAAAGGTGCCTTGGACTGAAGGTTTACTCGTCAGAGCTTAACCCTATTGCAAATGTGTTTTCTCCCTCTTGAGACTTAGAACTTGGTCAATCCGCTTTTGGTAATGTTCTGAACAGGGGTGCCGTTAGGTTTCTGGGCCCCCTGACTAATTTGTACTCCGGGCTCCAAGGCTCGAGCCAAGGCCATAGCTGGTTGATTGGAGGGTTGGGAGTATTTTTTTTTTAAATAAACATAAAAGCTTCAAAATTTGTGTTTTTGATATGGGTGTGTGTAATGTGTGTTGCAGAGAAAAACAGTCAAGTATCATCAATTTATGTTTACCACACACCTTATTTCACTCTTAAATTGAAAAAAACAAAAACATAAAAACCCATAGGAAAAGCATTGCGCAGCGCGACAGAACTGTGAAGTGCTGCACCCGTGTTTCTGAATAATCCGTGAACGTCTTAAGGGACCATACACTCATGCACTTGACACAGTCTAAGGGCATTCATTATAGCGTGCTTCTTAATAGATTATTATGCGATGACACCATTTAAATACTAAAATCATACAGGAAAGTATGGAGTTCTGCTGGGCCTCCCTGTGTGTCCAGGGCCGTTAGAATCGTCCTAATCCATCCCCCCCACAACCCCCTACGGCGCCCCTGGTTCTGAACACAGAGTCCGAACATGATGGAAAAAGATTGAACTGTCATGCATTAATCACTGATCACGTTCTTTATTCCACTCCGCTCATGTTATTATGAAAATATTCACGCATTGGAATGCTCAGGCAAGATGACGTAAAAAAAACAAAAAAACAAAACAAAACAGCCTTCTGCCTGTGCCGTCATGACTTCTTTGCTCGCTTTCATCACTTTTGCTCTTATTCTCGTGCACTGACTCATTTGCTAAACTGAACAGCCAATCAGAGTTCTCTCTCTCACCGACGGCCTGACGCCGATTCTACATGTTGAATCGGCCAAAAAAACCCCAACAGCGTCTGACTAGAGCCACTGTGTGGAACACACCGAAAAAACTAAGTCAGCTGACGCTCAAAAATGGCCCAACGTTGCCCGATGGCCGACCGTCGGCTTGGTGTGTCCCTGGCTTAAGAGGTATCTGGCAGTTGTCCTAGCATCCTTATCTGATGGTGTTGGACATTTGTTTGTGCTAGTCCACAAAGATCCAATCAAAATGTAGCAAATTTTTCTCCACTGTTGCAGTCAGAGAGGGGCCCACCATAAAACTGGGCCCTGGTGCTGTTCAACACAACCACTTCATCTTGCATGTACATATTAAACTTCCAAGGAGCATGTTTAAGATTAGTTTTTGCCATTCACTGACTACAGTTGATGTTTGGAATGTACATTATCCTTTTTTTTTTTATCTTCCTAGGGTCAGAAAACCACCAGTTTCTGCTCAGCAGTTGCTCAGAGGTGAGTAGTAGGAAAAAAAATATTTGTTTTTAATAAGTTGTCATTTTGTTTATTGTAATGATGTTTTATTAACAATGTTCGGGAGTATCACGTTCAGATAATTAACACGAGTGGAGAGCACTCAGCCAATCAACGATAAGAGGTGTATATATATTCAGCAGTCTTACCTCCGTTCGTTGACAGTTTATCACAGTGGTTTTCAAACCTGTCCTAGAGGCACCCCAGCCCTGCACATTTTGTGTGTCTCCCTCATCTATCACACCTGATTCTACTCATCAGCTCATTAGTAGAGACTGCAAGAACTAAATTGGGTGTGTCTGATAAGGGAGACTTACAAAATGTGCCTCCAGGACAGGTCTGAAAACCACTGGTTTATCAGCATCCCTCCACCACCCCTTCTCCGCACTTCTAGTTCTAACCACATCTATACACTTCTATCTATATGGTTTTGAAAGAGATCTAATGCGCACCAAGAATGCATTTATCTGATCAAAAAAATGTAAGAAGAGTAATATTGTGAAATATTAAAATTTTAAATTACTGTTTTCTATTTTAATAAGTAATATTCCTATGATGGCAAAGCTGAATTTTCAGCATCATTTCTCTAGTCTTCAGTGTCACGTGATCCTTCAGAAATCATTCTAATATGCTGATTTTCTGCTTAAGAAACATTTCTTATCAATGTTGAAAACAATTGTGCTGTTTAATATTTTTGTGGAAACAGTAATACTTCATTTTTGTTGTCTTTTTTGGTCATGTCTTTACTGTCACTTTTGATTAATTGAATATTAATTTCTTTAAAAAAAAAAAAAACTAAAAAAAAACGTACTGACTCTAAACTTCTGAATGGTCATGTAGGTCATATTTGAGTATCAAAATTAATGTTGGGTTCTTTTCCAAACAGCAAAAAATCAGAAGACCAACTAGGCTACTTAGCTAAGCCATGTCAAACTGCACTCGAAGGTTTTTTAATTTTCTAATACACACTATTACAGTTTGCCAAACAGTTTAAATGATTATCCGGTAACTGATATTACTATTTCTTTTATCACATTTTAAGAGGAGTCACCAAATTATGAAACGGAAGAACCTTTATCACAGGCCGAGTGGAGAAACCTCTACCTCATAGACCCTGATCCTGTCAACCTGTTGTTGGTGTGTATGGTTTGTGGAGAGCAGCTGTACTCCCTCAGTGTGGAAGGGGTGAAGGCTCACATTGAGGAGGTGCATCCTAATACACAATCATTCGGAGACCTTGAACGTCAAGGCATTCTAGATGCCTGGGATAAACAGGTGGCCGTCCGCAAGCACTTCATCACCTACCAGCTTCAACAGTGATGCAGAGCTCCTACGGGTAACAGGGAAATCCTACATTCAGTCTGGATTGGAAAATAAGAAATAATTAATTTTTTTCTGAACAGTTTCAACTGCCCGGTTAAAACTGAAGCTAAAGTCGAGGCACTTTGAGTGAACTGACAGTCGAGATGAAACGCATTTTACTCATTCATTCATTCTGCTGCATTAACTGCCTTTATGAACCAGAGCTGAGCCAAGGAATGGCTGATTTATTTATTATTATGGGTATTGCTTTTGTTAAACACATACCAGTAGTACACTAAATATATACTTTATTTATTATTTGTTCAACTGAAACCTTACACATATGTGTGTAAAGATTCTGTTGTCTTACAAATTGTAAGTACTATCAGTTTTGTTATAGTCCTATGTAGTAGATTAATATCTTTCTTAGTGATAGGAGAATACTGAAGTGCTGATTGAACCCTTTTCTTGCTCATGTGCTACTGTGCCTCATTAAATGCACTTTTAAATTCTGGTAATATTCAGAACCATGTAGGACCTGTAAATGAGGTTACAAAATAAGGAAATTCTTACATGCAACTGGAATATATAAGATTTTCTTTTTGACCATGTGTTTTCAGTATCTGTACAGTATGTGCACTTTTCAAAAATTCTGTAATTTTCTTTTCGTGATAAATTGTTGCACTGCATAATGTATATATTATTTTGACATCTTTATTTTATACTTCATTCATTTAACTATTTTGACTTTCCATAATGTTTTTTTTTTCTTTCAGATCTAAAGATTTTCTGTCAGAAAAGGGTATTGATTATTCTCCCTCATGACAGTTTATAAATGTACAATCAAATGTAATTTGTTGGACAAATATCTGCTACAATTTGAAATAAGTTCCTTGTAATAAATTACTATATAACTGCTAAATTATCTGTGGTGTTAATGCTATACACACAGACCACGGGTTTGAAAAAAAGCACAATGATGAGTTTGTTAGTCTTTACAATCTAAGCCAAGGACAAATACAATTTGTAATAAATTCTGCTTCCCTCTTCAGTCCACATCTGTTGTACCTAATAAATCCTTTTGCAACTTTTGTTTGCTTGTCTGTAATTTAAAATGTGCTAATTAGCTTAGCATGCCTTTATTTGCACCTTTTTATGACTGAGATGTTGCAATGATTTCTTAGAAGTTTGGCTAAAAATATAGGTCTACTTCCTTAGGATAGAAAAAAATAATTGTTCTGAACACTAATACTTAACTTAAAATGAAAAAAAACAGAAAAATATTTGTATTATATAAAAAAATGCACACAAAATCAAATCATTGGACAAATGTATATTTTATTGCACTGGCAGATCAGTTGATGACATTTACACTTACACATCATAAAGCAATTTTGCATAATGTAGACTGATCTCAAATAAAAAACAGTGTGGAACTACCACACTCTAGTAGATCTCAATTGAGGTCTTCATAAAATGCATGGCATTGTGAAACCGTTCTCACTGGTTCACTCCTTTTGAGTGTTGTGGTTCCTCTTCAATAATTTGATCTATTTCAACCTCCTGCTCGGGGGTTTGCTGAGCATCCGACGAGGTTTGCAGTTCTCTGGGTCCAGATTCCAAACGGAACACTGTGGGGATCTGGCCCAATATGGGGCAGGTCTCCTGTAGACCCGAAATCCACTGAGACAGAGTGGCTTGGTCACCCTGACCGGACATACACATTGCGTAAACCGCCCCCTCTTCCACTGCAGGATCAAATGAACAGAAATCATTGTATATATTTGGTGATATGCAAATCACTTCATTCAAGCCAAGCTGACAATGCAATATGAGTCTCACCGTCGTCCACAGAAAAACTCATATCATCACCCATGTCTCTTTCCAGGTCGAGTTCCACTCGCTGAGGATAGAAGAGACTCTGCTCCGGACCAATCATCTCAGGGTCAAAGTCTTCCTCAACCTACAAGCAAATCAGATGCTAATACATAATCAAGAATGTAAATGAATTCTTAATTTTATTATGTATTATATTCTTTTAATTATTATGTATTAAAGAGGCCATATTATGCCCTTTTACAAAGTCTTTGAGCTCAACTAGAATAGGTTTTCATGTTTGGATGTTCAAATAACATTATTTTTTAAGATATTTTATGTTGTTGCAGCACCTCTCTTCCCAGTCTGTCAGTAACACTCTGTTTAGTTCCGTCTCTATTAAGCCCCTCCTTCTGAAAAGCGCAATTTGCTCTGATTGGTTGGCTAGACCAGTGTGTTGTGATTGGTCAACCGCTTTGAGCGAGTTCAACACATTACTAACGCAACTCAACCAGGCCTCATACCCTTTACTTTGAGTATGCCTTGGGTGGGAATTAGGGGCCATTTACATGACTCCGTTTTCAGCGGAACTTTTCAGCGTTTTGGCTGTTCATTTACACGACAATGGCGTTTTGGGCGCCTGAATATGCTCACTTTTGAAAACTTTTTGAAAATGATACCATGAATTTGTGAAAACTGTGACATCATGCGTATTACGTGTTCAGTCTATAGGTGCGTAGTGTTTCTTTAAAAAGTGACCACCAACTACTGGCCTGGCATGAATAATACAGCGTTTTTATTCATTTTCGCAGATCCATACAGTGGGGAGAACAAGTATTTGATACACTGCCGATTTTGCAGGTTTGCCCACTTACAAAGCATGTAGAAGTCTGTAATTTTTATCATAGGTACTCTTCAACTGTGAGTGACGGAATCTAAAACAAAAATCCAGAAAATCACATTGTATGATTTTTAAGTAATTAATTTGCATTTTATTGCACAACATAAGTATTTGATACATCAGAAAAGCAGAACTTAATATTTGGTACAGAAACCTTTGTTTGCAATTACAGAGATCATACGTTTCCTGTAGTTCTTGACCAGGTTTGCACACACTGCAGCAGGGATTTTGGTCCACTCCTCCATACAGACCTTCTCCAGATCCTTCAGGTTTCGGGGCTGTCGCTGGGCAATACGGACTTTCAGCTCCCTCCAAAGATTTTCTATTGGGTTCAGGTCTGGAGACTGGCTAGGCCACTCCAGGACCTTGAGATGCTTCTTACGGAGCCACTCCTTAGTTGCCCTGGCTGTGTGTTTCGGGTCATTGTCATGCTGGAAGACCCAGCCACGACCCATCTTCAATGCTCTTACTGAGGGAAGGAGGTTGTTGGCCAAGATCTCACGATACATGGCCCCATCCATCCTCCCCTCAATATGGTGCAATATCGTCCTGTCCCCTTTGCAGAAAAGCATCCCCAAAGAATGTTTCCACCTCCATGCTTCACGGTTGGGATGGTGTTCTTGGGGTTGTACTCATCCTTCTTCTTCCTCCAAACACGGCGAGTGGAGTTTAGACCAAAAAGCTCTATTTTTGTCTCATCAGACCACATGACCTTCTCCCATTCCTCCTCTGGATCATCCAGATGGTCATTGGCAAACTTCAGACGGGCCTGGACATGCGCTGGCTTGAGCAGGGGGACCTTGCGTGCGCTGCAGGATTTTAATCCATGACGGCGTAGTGTGTTACTAATGGTTTTCTTTGAGACTGTGGTCCCAGCTCTCTTCAGGTCATTGACCAGGTCCTGCCGTGTAGTTCTGGGCTGATCCCTCACCTTCCTCATGATCATTGATGCCCCACGAGGTGAGATCTTGCATGGTGCCCCAGACCGAGGGAGATTGACCGTCATCTTGAACTTTCTTATTGAATTTTCTAATAATTGCGCCAACAGTTGTTGCCTTCTCACCAAGCTGCTTGCCTATTGTCCTGTAGCCCATCCCAGCCTTGTGCAGGTCTACAATTTTATCCCTGATGTCCTTACACAGCTCTCTGGTCTTGGCCATTGTGGAGAGGTTGGAGTCTGTATGATTGAGTGTGTGGACAGGTGTCTTTTATACAGGTAACGAGTTCAAACAGGTGCAGTTAATACAGGTAATGAGTGGAGAACAGGAGGGCTTCTTAAAGAAAAACTAACAGGTCTGTGAGAGCTGGAATTCTTACTGGTTGGTAGGTGATCAAATACTATGTCATGCAATAAAATGCAAATTAATTATTTAAAAATCATACAATGTGATTTTCTGGATTTTTAGATTCAGTCTCTCACAGTTTAAGAGTACATATGATAAAAATGACAGACCTCTACATGCTTTGTAAGTAGGAAAACCTGCAAAATCGGCAGTGTATCAAATACTTGTTCTCCCCACTGTAAGAGCGGGGATCATTTTGTTAATGTTGTCGCCTGTATGCGAAAAAAAAAAATCGAAGGAAATTTTCTTCTGTATAGGCATTTCAGGAAGTTCAGAAAGAGTGTACACTGGTAGAGAATCACTCCCTTTTGAGTGACTATGTGCTTTCCCAGCCAACATGGCCATGTGGGCCACACATTTGTTTTATCTGGGTTATATGGACGTCATCTGGGCATGGGGTCAGAGTGGGCCCCAGCTTGGTTACCCATTATTGTTTATTTGAGGGTCCCATATGGGCTATATTAGGCTATAATTACTTTTTCTTTTCTTTTTTTTTTTTTTTTGCAAATGATTTGGTTTATACCATTATGGGTATCTGCCAAAATTGTATAATTGATTAAATTTTAATTATTTCATCTGTTTTATATGATTATGTGATAATTTAATATATAATAATAATCTATGATCCTTGACTCATTTCTTTTTATATATATATATATATATCTACAAAAAAAATTTGCTCAAAAGGAAAGCATTTGCATCACCTTCCACATGAGCCAAGATGACTGGCACGTGTGCCTTCCCGCGAATCCTGCCTTCTCATTTGAAGAAAAAAAACTCTTTATCAAGGTAAGATATGTATATTTAATTTTATATTATGTGGAGTGAATTCCTCTCTGGAGAAGCGTTCAGTCTTTACACTCGCAAATTCCGCAATGTAAATAGTGAATCCGCTATGGTGCAAGCACAACTGGCTTTTAAAGGGAATGGGAGATGACACTCTGATTGGTTTATTGCACGTTACGCCCAAAACACACCCATGACTCATTAAGAGACTAGGTACAACCCTTTTGGACCATGCGTCTGGTGCGCCGACCGTTTTTTCCATCATTAAACTAGCAAAAGTGGATTCGGACACGCCCTAAGAGCACCTGCGTCAAGCGCTTCAGACCATGCGCTCAGATCGTTAAAATAGGGCCCCGAATCTTGAAGTTCAATAAAAAAAAAAAAAACATGATTTACACATTCTGAGTTGAAGTCATTTCCTTTACAGTTGAAATATTTTATCATGTAATTTAAAATATATAGACCACCGCATAAAATCAGCTGATTTTAGGAATGTTTGGTCAGGCACAGGTGGTTTAAAAGTGAACCCAGCACCAATGTGGGCCCTATAAGGTTTTTGTGTGTAGCCCACCTTGGTCCTATTATTAGCACCCATTTGGGACCCAAGTGAGCTCATATAATGAACATCTAAATAGGCCCCACTTAGAGCCCACTATGGACCCATCATGTGCCCCATGGGCTAACATACATGGGGCCCATGTGGAGCTGATGGACAAATTTATCTGGGCCAAGTGACAGCCCATCAAAAAACCACATGGGGCCCACATGGAAATGTTGACTGTGTTGTAACTTTGCACAGCTTTTCATGCTCAAATGGCAACATTACACAGTAAAGAAAGTTAAAAATGTAAAAAAGCATAATAGGTCCTCTTTTTAGCAAATTCTTTAAATGCCATCATTAGCCCAATTATGGTACCTTTTCCTCAGGTGGTATAGGGTCTGCCCTAAGTAGGAAATAATGAACACAAGTCTTCCTGAGCCAGAGAGGAAATGGGCCTTCCACATACACAGGTCTGCAGGGATTGTGTTTGGCCAGAAGAGAGCGCTGGTCTGGACTTTGAATACCTGATAACAAGCAAGATAAAATGGGCTTGGTTTTGTGTGCTTATTTCACCAAACAGTATTCAAAAATCCCTTTTAATGACAATTTCCATTTAAAAATCCGATGTCCAGTCACTTGTATTACACTTTGTATTCCAAAATAGAAATGTTTCTTATAAAAGCATTACAAGTTACAAGTTAGACAGCATACATTTGTAAAGAACGCCAAAGCATGTAGTGTTAGTCATGAGTTCTTATTATATTCTGAGGTACAGATGAGATACAGATGACATGCATTTAACCCAGATTATTCTCTAAATAAAGCTGAAGTTCAATTATCACTAATGGTAAGAGCTACGTACCTATAATATGGGGATGTGTAACTTCTTCTCCTCTCTCTGTGATGTCTGTTGACGGATACTACAAAGAGTGAAATAAAGCACATTTATCAGGCTGAAAAGCCATTATTTACAGATACAGTGAAAATATACACTACCGTTAAAAAGTTTGGGGTCAGTAAGATTTTGTACATTAATACTTTTATTCAGCAAGCACACATTACATTGATCAAAAATTACAGTACAGGCATTTATGATGTTACTTTATCCTAATACAACGCATGACAGTTTCCACAAAAATATTCATGTTTTCAACAGTGATATTCATAAGAAATGTTGGTAACACTTTACAATAAGCTTCCATTTGTTAACATTAGTTAACATTGGTTAAATGGATAGTTTGCCCACAATTTACTCATCCTCATGTTGTTCCAAACCTGTATGGGTTTCTTCTGTTAAACATAAAAGAAGATATTTTAAAGAACGTTGGTAACCAAACAGTTGACGGCACCCATTGACTTCCATAGTAGGTAAAAAAAAAATACTATGGAAGTCAGTGGGTGCCATCAACTGTTTGGTTACCAAAATATCTTCTTTTGTGTTCAGCATAAGAAAGAAACTCATACAGGTTTGGAACAATTTAAGGTTGAGTAAATGATGACAGAATTGTATTTTGGGTGAACTATCCCTTTAACATGAACTAACAATGACAAATACTTCTCAAGTATTTATTAATCATAGTTAATGTTCATTTTAACATTTACTAATACATTATTAAAATCAAAAGTTGCATCTGCATCAGATGTATTTTTTATTAACTAACATTAACTATGATTAATAAATGCTTTAGAAGTATTTTTCATTGTTAGTTCATGTCAACTAATGTAGTTAACTAATGTTAACAAATGGAACCTTATTGTAAAGAACTGAAATGATCCTTAAGCTGCAAATCAGCGTATTAGAATGATTTCTGAAGGATCATGTGACACTAAAGACGCTGAAAATTCAGCTTTGCATCACAGGAATAAATTACACTTTAAAATATATTCAAATAGAAAACAGTTATTTTAAATTGTAATAATATTTCAAAATATTTTTGATAAAAATCAAATTTTGAGCATAAAAGACTTCTGAACAAGTTCTGCTTGTGTGATGCAATGGTAACTGAGGTCTTTGTGGCTGCTTAAAGTAGTAAATTAAGAAGTCACCTGATAGACTGTTACTTTAGCATCCGGGTCATCGGCAATCCGGGTAAGACTTAATCGAGCGAGTTCTACTGGGTCACTGGGGAGCACATGAGGAACGGGGAAGGGGTTTGCGTGCTTGAATTTGGGAAACCAGTACATGATACGCTGGTACTTCCTCATGGGATGACTCTTTTCCCCGAATATCTGAGCCAGTAAAACCTTGGTCTCTACATTGGGTATGATACCTGTTAAAATTAAGAAGGCAAAGAATTAGCAAATCATTAAAGCAATGCACCAGTTTCGCTTTCTCTTTTAAAAAAACACAGACACACACCATAATTCTCCATCTGCTCCAGCAGCTGTACTCCACACTCTTGCTGACGTGGGTAGTGGTTGAACATCCTCTGAATGAAGTTCTGTGGCACAAACACCTCTTTCGGAAACACATCTAGGAGTTTATTGTAAACAGTAATGTCTCGTTCTACTCCAAATTCTGGCATTTTCTTCAGGGCAGCGTAAATAAACTCCACGTGTCCTCGTCGCCGAATGTCCGCCTTGTTAAAAACATCCACGACCCGGTTAAAATCAGCCTTGGTCTTTGAGTCTCTAGCAGCTCGCTCAAATAAATCATCATGCGTGACCAAACTTTTGTCTTTATGCTGCGTCGAATGTTCAACTGCCTTTTCAAACTCTGTCTGGTTTGGACGACTCGTGGAACAAACTGCACTGCAATGGAAAAACCTCAAAAACTGTGAAAACAAAATGGACAGAAGAATACAGGCATTAATGCAGGCGCCCACAGACTATAAAGCAGCATTATTCAGAGGTAAGCAGGTACCTGGCCATTGCTGTGCTGTGATCCAGGGGTTTGCAGATGTGCTCCACCAGTCAGGATCACTCGCTGTACAGGTGTCCCCAAAAACCGTGCAACGCACCCAATGCACTGGATCCGAAACAGATGACGAGGAGCGTTCATGATTATGACATCACAAACCACAGCAGATGAATTACAAATGTACTGAAATGAACCAAGAAAGGAAACAACATCAGAAACATCACTATCAGAGTATTACTGTATTTTTTAAAATGTAATAATTTATCCATTAATATCTTTCTATTTATCTATCTATCTATCCGTCTGTCTATCCGTCTATCTATCCTTCTGTCTATCTATCTATCCATCTGTCTGTCTATCTGTCCGTCTATTTGTCTGTCTATCCGTCTGTCTATCTGTCTGTCTGTCTGTCTACCTATCTACCTATCCATCTATCCATCTGTCTATCTATCTATCTGTCTGTCTATCTCTTTTTTCTGTCTGTCTAGCTCAGAGAAATATAATTATAGCCAATAGAAGTAATTATATAATTTAAATTACATTATTGTGGCATTTACAACTGAATTTTTCGATAAACATAATTAGCCTATACAATACAATAATTAAAAACTGCAAGGAAACGCTAAATAATACATAATCAATACTCACGATCACTAAATCCACTCAGATCTCATTCTGCTGTCAAGTCTCCTTCAAACACGGACCGGCTGGTTTCCCGGTGCGTCGTCTTTCATGTTCCCCCTGAAACGCCATGAAGGACGTTCCACTCACAATGGTTCCGGGTGTGTTATTCACGCAATCAGCACTAGATGGCAGAACGGTATTGGGTGAAAACTACAGATGAAGCTGTCAAAAGTTTTAACTTTTTCTTTAACCGGGTTTTGGGAGGGGAAAACTGTACAGAAACGAAGTAGCGCGACTTATTTCAGTTCCGCTTCGTGCAGTGAGAAGTATAAATTAGAAAACTTTACATGGACGCGGTTCCTGGAGTAAAATCCAGCCCGCGAGATCGTGCACTTGCCACATGCGACAGATACACTCTCTGCTCATTTCCTGGATTCGTGATTTCACAGTTAAAACAACTTCTGCAATCTTCAGCGGCACCTCCGCGCGTGTGTTGATTCGTGAGTGTCCCGCAGTAAGCTACTGGCGATGCTGTTGACAGCATATATGGAGACATGCATTGCGTTTCTGCCATTGGGATATACTAATATAATCCAATATTTGCGAGATCTGTAAGGAGTGTTTAACTCAGTCATGGATGGATCAACGAATAGCCTTGGTGAGTTTCTAAATAATACTGTTGGTCTTGTCAGTTACTATCTTTATGTCTATATAATATAAATATAAACGATAACCGTAGAGTGTATTGTTGTAGAACGCTTTGCCAACAACATTTCTGAGTATACATTTGTAATTATGCCAATACACGCTGTCAGTATTTACAAATTGTGCAGTTTGTTTACTGTCAAATTTTGAGTATTTTTGAGTGTGTGATAAATGCAGGGTGTAAGTAACAGACAGTTAACGACACTATCAGACTTCCCTCGCAAAACAGTATACCATGGTAACCAGGTTACCGACAACTAATTGCATTAAAACTGGTAAGGCGATATTATTTAATGCTAACACTGCATTTAAAACAAGCCTAAACAGGTCCTAGCTGATCTCCTAGCCTGGCTAGGCAAGCTGGTGTTTAGCTGTGAAGTCTGGCTAGCTGAAAAGTGCACAAAACCTCTCTAAAACCAGACAACAACAGGCCTGGCCAAGCTGAGAGACCAATACACTAGTTCAGAAAACTGGCAATTTTTAACAACAAGATTTAAGACAAACTTTGATAACTTCTAACACTGAGGGTCCCATATTCATTAATTATTCTTTTAAAGTAACACTAGCAGTAGAAGCTATTGTATTTTGTAGTCAACTATGTTTACCATGGTCAGTTTCTGGAATTTCACATAGAATTTCAAAGTTTTTATGTTAGTTCTGGGAAGCTATACGCAGCCATATGTGTGTACTATTGGATATATAAAACTAATACAAATTCTATTGTTCTACACATTTTCTTAGCATGTCATTCAGTCTAATGACACAACAACAATGGCTGCAGTTCATTGCGTCATTTTTTTGTCAAACAAATTCAAGCCAAGTCTCGCTTCCTCTGTTGGCCTTCATAGTTATCTCATCATACTGTCTCCTTCCCAACTTTAAATGTTTCTGACACGCTATGGCAAGCTGTTGTAACAGTTAATTGAATTTGTTAACACTGAATAGTATCTTTTTTATGGTAGTAAAAAAAAGTACTTTTATAAATAAATAAAGGTTTATAAGTAATCCAAAACTTTTAACTCTTAATTAGCTACTAGCACTTATTAATGAAATACTAGTAATTTTTCCAGTAAAGACTAGTATCTGTTCAATTAGCCGCTTGTAGTTTTTCATTACATACTAGTGTTTATTATTTAGCAAATAGTCACTTTCCAAATAATCTCAGACTGACCGCAGAAGATCTGGACTCGACAGCAGCTTTAATTGGCCAAGGACCGCCCAGAGGTCGTCTGACTGATATGTAAAGCAGCCAATCACAGTTTGTTTGGTTCTGCATCATGTTTAGGGCCGTGAAAATGTAACGTCGATGTCCCTACAATAACAGACCGGTGTGCAAAACTCTTGGACGTATTTTAAAGAGTCTATCCCGCAAACTTTACATACTTCACATACTTTTGAAAATCCAGCGTTTAGTTGACCCTGATAAGCGCTTGTAAACATGACTGCGTTCTTCTTCCATGAGGGGGTTTGGCATCAGGACA
Source organism: Coreius guichenoti (assembly GCA_039654105.1). Classification (NCBI taxonomy): domain Eukaryota; kingdom Metazoa; phylum Chordata; class Actinopteri; order Cypriniformes; family Gobionidae; genus Coreius; species Coreius guichenoti. The sequence continues at coordinate 47,378,374 of CM077168.1, forward strand.
TCTTTGTTTCCAGGCGGACCTTTAAAGAACACGACACACACGTCTCCCGGAGATCCTGTAGAACTCAACCAATCAGATGACGACTTCGAAAATCCTGAAGTGTTTCCAGTTATGTATGCCGCAGTGTTTTCTAGTCATACGTTATGACTAGTCAGAATGACTACTTTTAAAGCTTTGCCTGTAAGAGTCAATATGCGTCTAGTAACAACTGAATATACTAGTGTCTGTTCAATCGCTACAAGAAAAAAACTGGAATAAATACTAAAATTAACTATTAGTCAAACTGAAAAAATACCAGTCAGTATTGGATTACTAACCAGTATTTTTATGCAAATATTAGTTGCATAAAAATAAATACTAGTTATTTTAAATAGTAAAGGATTAAACCGCTTGGCATAGCTTGCTTGTTGTCTAGAGAGCTCTGTTAGTTTGGTAATAATGGGGGTGTTGTAGTTTGTGATTGCTTGAAGTGTAGGTTTCAGCATTGAATGGGTTTCTGTAACAGTGACACCACATGTGCTTTTGTTTTGTTTACGGTCTTGTTCATGCTGGGCCAGTGGAGAGCAGTAAAAATCATGGCGGAAGCCCTCTGGCATCATGCTTTACCACAGATGCTTAATTTTTCCCAGCTTGTCTTTCTGTCTGTCTCAAGTGCCTCAAAGTCTGGATCTTGTCAGAAGAGATGATTGCCAAAATATCAGATTATTGGTTGCAGTGATTGACAAGTTGACATGATGTTAAAGTGTTTGGCTTTAAACATGTCAGAAAATTTGTTTTAAAAGTGTGTTTCTGTTGAAGCAGTTTTTGTTTGGTAGTTTGTAAATGCATAGATTTTACATTTTAAACTTTAGATGAGACATGAGAAAGGACCTTAAATAAGATTATTAAGACAGGACACCCCAGGTGAGTAGGGTAAAAAATAATAAACTAATAGACATCACCATACTTCCCCAGTTGATTGATTAGATTAGGAAATGCAAAACATTTTTTTGTTATTACAAGTTTTCTGAAATGTTGTTTAAATATGCACATTTAAAATATCTAATTAAATATGCACTAATTTGCATACATTTTTAGAACAAAAATCTGAACATTGGATAAAGCCAGGGTCAAAATTCTTGTTTAATTTTTTCCTGACATATTAAAGGTTTTTACGGAAAGGGTTTTTGCATGTATCTTATTTTATCTAAAAAATGAAATGAAAAATATGAAAAAACAATGGTTTTGCCTGTAGTGTCTCACCTTAAAGTCACCATGAAATCAAAATTGACAATTCTGATTTTTTTTTTAATGGAATATTGCAGTATTGATTATAAATGATTTATCCGTGCACATCATTATTTTTTTATTTTTTTAAATTCATGTGTTCTCGTAATCTTTAATTAAAATAACCCCTCTCTCTTGCAATGACATCTCATCACATGAGAGCGGGACAACCTGTCAATCACATGACATCACAGCAATAGCAAACCACAACTATCGAACGATCCAATCAAGTCCCGTCCTATATTTTTTCTTGTTCGAAAAGCCGTTTCACCCAGATGTCCGTCACAATAGGGAAGAAAAAACTATCGCAACTTCTGTTTCATGCCGACTTTAAAGAATTAGTTTACACAATCTGTTTTAAATATAACTTTTTTTCAAACCTTGATATATGAATGTGAATAGTTGTGCATAGGCTTCCAATTCTTGTGTGGAGGAAATGAGATTTCTTTGATCTTGAAAGCATTTTGAAAGTTTGGAAGATATCAAATGCACAAGTTGCTTAATGCTGACGTTTTTGTTGAGACACATAACAATGTTTTTCATTACTCACTTGACTGAAAAAAAAACAGATCTGAATAGGTTTGGATGAAACAATTTCTAATGGAAAATTTGGATAGAATCAGTCTCATTTGTTTCTGTTTATCCTTTAGAGTCAAATAAACGTAAGTGACGAAATTGTTTGGTGAAACACTACAAAACCACCCAGCTAGTTTCTTCAAAAAAGCCATGAAGGTTTTTGTATCAAGTTTTGTCTTGTTCTTTTCGCATTGTGGGAGGTGAGAATTTGTGTTTGTGAGTAAGAATGAAGATGCAGGGGCGGACAGTGCCGTACAGGAAGTTCCGCCGTAGCCATGAGAGGTGCAACGCAATGCTGACAGGAAAGAGAGCAGCGAGAGGTGGGGGAACTGAAGTGGAGAAGTACCACACATGGCTTATGATACTTTCATTTATTATATCATGGCTCATAGTGAAAACAGACGTACCTAATATTAATCAAAATCTAATATAAATTTTGTGGAAGGCCAGATTTTCCCAAGGTTTGTTTAAATTGTTGCAAAATCTGTTATTGATGGATACTAAATGATTCACAGGCTTGGTTCAGCTAAACTGTTTTACGTGGAGCACATGGTTTTGTAAACCACGGTTGAAATGCAGTCACTCATGAGTGTTTAATTTATTTTTAGCATTATTTTATTTGGGCTTGCAGATTCTGCATGTTCTTTTGCTTCGGGACCACAGTTACTCTGAGCTGTTTAACTGTGTGCTGCATTGTTTGGTTACACTTTATTTTAAGGTGACGTAGTTACATTGTACTTACTCAAATAAGCACTGAGTAATATTAATTAACTACATGTTCTAACTATAGAGTTACGGTTAGGGTTTGGTTTAGGGTTAGCTACTTGTAATTATTGTAATTATGCATTTAGTACAGTAACTTGAAACTACGTCACCTTAAAATAAAGTGTTACCTGTTGTTTTTCAGAGTTATTTGGGTTTTTTTTACATTTCAGACAGGAAAACAGTTCAGTAGAATTCAAAACTGCATCAAGAAAATTTCAGTAAAACATGAACGAACTAGCCTTTGCACATTATCTTGATATCTGCTTCTGATTGTCATATAAGAATAAGTCTGTCAAGTAGGCTTGATGCTCATATACAAAAAAAAGTAATATAAAAAAAAAGGGGCCAAGTCAAAAATGGCAAAATATTTAGTGGTCTTTCAATGGTCTTAACCATTTCAATCACAAATCACTGGTTCCATTAGCATGAATTGCACAAATACTGTAGATAAAGTAACTACACGGAATAGCGGATACACAGATTTTTCCAGGAAGAAGAGTCAGTATTGTTCCACTCAATGTTAATGCTTTCAATTCAAACAGTTCATGAGTAGCTGAAAAATGTTTAAAAGAGTTTAACATGAGACCAAATTAGTGCTGTCAAACAATTAATCACGATTAATTTGAATACACACACATACATGTATATATTTAAGAAATATTTGCATGTATACTGTATATATATTTATATCATTTATATTATATATAAATTAGAGCTGGACCAGAATATTCGAATATTCGTTCGGTGGGTTGGTATGAGATTTTCAATTTTGGGATTCGAATATTCATTTCTTTTTTTTCTTTCACACCTGCCATCCCCCTCGAAACGTTCTCATTTGCGCTTGAATATGTTTACACTATAAAATCTGGCGAAATACAATACTCTTTTTTTTTTTTTTTTTTTTTTTTTTTTTTTACAATTATCTTATAGCCTAGCCGTTTTAATAGAATGGACAGCTGAATAGAAACCCAACCTCGTTATACTTAATAAACATATTTGCTTCTTCTTAGCCTAAGCGTTCCCTGCAACTGGAGTATATTCTCTGTCTTGAGCACACAACTGCATGAGTTTATATGCCTGAGCTTGCATTTTTGGGTTAAGCTGCGTTGGTTTGACATTGTGGAAAATAGAATAATGGAATCAAAATGTATTAGCCTTTTTACCTGTTAGGGATGTGACGGTGAGAAAATTTTCCCTCACCGTCACATTACAGTGCTTGCTTGTGCACTGTGCGGCCGTGAATGAATGACAGTGCGGCCTTGACCATTTTACTTTCGGTTTAGAATTAGCGCCAATTCGGGGGCGGGTTGCTTGAATGGTGGGTTCATTAGCCTATTATTATTAAATGAAAAACACAACAACAAAACAGTACAATGACAAACTCACTTAAATAGGCGCTTTTACATTTCGCATTAAGACCAAATCTTCCGCCGTCATCTTGTCATTCTGCTCCTCACTCTCGTGATGAATGAAATCTGACTCCTTCTGCTGGTCTGTGCTGCGACTTCGGCAGACACGTTCAGTTTTTATTTGTAGTGTCTGTTCTCTAACTGAACTAAATTATTTTATTACTATAAAAAAAAATCAAAACGACGGTGCCGCGGTGGGCAAGGCCCATCGCCAATTTTTTTTATATATAAATATAATTTTTTTATATATATATATATATATATATATATTTTTTTTTTTTTTTTTAAATGTCTTAAATATATACATGCATTTTTTTTATATTTTAATAATAATTTATATTTACATAATAATTATACACAGTAAACACACATATATTATGTAAACACAAACTTTTACTTTGGATGCGATTAATCGTTTGACGGCACTAGACCAAATATTCACTATAGTGTTCAAATCTGGACTCTGACCAGGCCAAACACGAGCCTGATGGACTTGTTCTCAAGCCAGTTTTTGGTCGTCTTTACAGTTTGGGCCGGAGCATTGTCTTGTTGAAAAATAACACCTGATCATTCCTCTTTAGATAACAACTTTTCATTTGTGGGAAGCAAGCCATTCTGCAATATTCTCCTGAACTCCAAAGCATTAAATTACTTTTCTCAGTGAAGTAGCTCTCCAATACCAGTAGCTAAAAAGGCTCCCCACACAATGACACCTCTCTTCCTCAATGCTTTACTGTGATAGAGATGCATTTATTATTATATTTCTCAGCAGATTTTTGAAGACACTGATCTGGAGCATCACCATGCAACTTGTGTTTCATAGTGATTCATCACTCCACATGAAACTTCCCATATTCTGACAAACAATTAACTCTGTCTTTTGATGTTTTTCTGAGACAGCAATGACATTTGCTTACATTTGGCTAATTTCCTGACCAGTAATTTGTGGTTAAGACAATTAAAAGCTTAGTTTAGCCATTTTGGGCTTGGCCCATTTTTTTGACCAGAAATCTGGTCATCATAGCATACTAGCATACTTAACTGTTTATATGCATAGAATACCTTTAGAACACATTTGGCAAAATGTATAGTGCACACTAGATTGAATACTGTATCCCACAATGCGATGCATTTGACCTGGCCTTCATTTTCAAAGTGCCACGAATGAACCAGATCTACTTCTTGGCTCATTATTGGATATGACTGCCAACAGTATACAAAATAACACAACCAAATGTGTTGCACATTAAAAATGCATATAATGAGGTCATGTGACAACGTGACAAACATAATAAAGTCATGTGTAGCATTGTATAATGCATACTGTTTCACATATACTGTTAAAATGCCTTATGTAAGATTTAAGGTGAACTGTTGTGACATCATTTTGAACAAATTCAGGCCAAAATGAAGTTCGTTTGGAGTTCGTTTCGGGAGTTCAAAACAGCTTGCCAAAGAAAACTCACTGGAAAAGTTTGTTCTGGCTGGTAAACATCTTCGAACTACCATTGGTTCGTGACAGTTACATAATAGGTAGGTGTGCGTTAGTAGTAAAGTTAGTTGCGTTGCTACTTGTAGTTAGCTACTCCCCAACACTGGACGTGACTTGACTGGAGTGCCGAACTGCAGAGCTGGTGCAAACTTATCCACATCGCTATGATCAGATGCTGTTTTCCCACTGCTGTCATTTTTGCTGTGTGTTTATTGTGTTATTGCAAAAAAAGCATGCAGCACAGTCATCTCCACAGTGTGGTCGGCATTGGGATGTCCGCTAACAGTACATTGCCTCTCACGTATTTCGAACTTCTTTTTACCCCTAAGCGAAGAACGAAAAAGTCAGTGTGAAAGTGAGTACCGAATATATAAGACGACCCTAATTATAAGACCCCCTTTTTCAAGATGTACCTTTTGGAAAAAGGCTTTTTGAAGACTAAATCTTGTATTTTATAAAGAAAATATTTTTCATATTGCATTTTTTCATATTTTACTTTTTGTATTGAAAGTATGGTAAATACTGGTAAAATGTACAAACGATCACATTTAAAAATAAACACTTTTTGGCATACCATAAAATAACCTGTAGCCCATCTGAATTATATAACAATTTGTCTATCCATCTCATAGTGAAAATCATGTAGCCTGCCCAAATTTCATTAACAGTAGAAGTGAAATCATATTGTAGATGAAATCTGGGTACCGCCTTACGTTTTAAAATCACATATGGTGCTCGTCAGTGAGGCACGCAAACTGTTAGACGATAAGCTTTTCTTTGTCTTTTTATGACCGTCTTTTTGCGCTTGCGATCTTCTAACATTACACTCTGATACACCGTATTTCTTGGCACACTCGTTCTACGCATATTTGGCACCACCTATTGATGCGGGTGTATTATTGACATGTAAAAGTCTAGACCTGAATATAAGATGAACCTGTTTTTTCAGATGTGTTTCTAAGAAAAAAAAATGGTCTTATATTCGGGACAATGCAGTATATCAGTACACTTGGCTTGAGTATATCAGGGCCTCACGTCGGTCGAAAACATCTATTTTCAGACTAGAGTGAAGTATTTGGAATCTTGCATTTTTTACCATGAATTTTTTGTGTTGTAATGTCTATATTTAGACTCACCTCAAGACATTGTTCTGATGTTGTCAGGTTTTTGTCCTTAAAACGCTCTTGTGAGGACTAATTTCTTACGCATCTCATCACACGCCTCCGTTGCTAATTCCAAAACGTAGTTAGTAACAGAGGCTTCAGCCACTGATAACAGACTAATGCAGTTATTAATGCAGTTAGAGAGAGAGAGAGAGATTAAGCGAATGTGAATTACCTGAGTCTGTGCATCTCTCAACAGTGTTCAGCAGCAGCGTCTCTACTAATAGCGAAACAGTAAGTTTGTCTGTTTCAAGAACAGCGGCATTATTAATAGTGTTGTCATGGATACCGACTTCGGTACTGAAATTTAAAAAATGTGACCATACCAGCATTTCCCACTAGCATTTTGAGCGCTGTTGAACGGATTCTTAAACATCTCTGGTTGGCCATTGTGTTCACACACTCAACAAATATGTCTGTGATTGGCTACAATGATCAACGCTTCAAAAACATGTTGTAAATAGACATCTTTGACGCTTTTCCCCGAGCGCTTATACAGATACACACGGGAGCATTTGAAAGCAGGCTTTCAGACACTTCCGTGTGTATCTGTGTAAGCACTCGGTGAAGTCGGTACCCATGACGACACTAGTTAATACCCCACTAGTGGGAAATGTCATGTAGCTTTTAAGTTGCTAAACTATTTTACTGATAAAACCATGGAGAGAACAGGAGAAAGAGAGTATGTGCTTTCCGTACATAATAAAATGTAATTTTGTTGCAAAAAACATGTAAATAATTTGTCGTTTTTATCCTATTGTTTACTATATTTATTTGCTTGGTCAGTGTCGTTTGTGGGTTTTGGTACTTTTGCTGTTGTATGCTGTAAAGACCTTTTGAAATAAGTGAAATCATTTAGTGAAGTGATATGGAACTGTAAAGCGGCCAAGACTTACTACTTAAGAACTACTTTCCCTGAAAATAATTGCACGCCTTAGAACGTTCAACCAATCAGATTCAAGCATTCACCAGCGCCGTAGTATAAGGCCGTGTGTCCACCAAAGTGTTTTAGCCTGCTGTAAACGCCTCGCTGTGAGCGCTTGAGAGCGTTTTGGCAGCGCAGCGTTTTTTTTCAGTTGAGACTCTTTGCTTGTTATGATACGGAATATCCGCGGAAGTGTACTAATATCTCATTTTACAGATAGTTTGTTTCTGTATTGATTCTTTATAAAAATGCCGATACAATGTAAAGTATTTCCTCTGGCTCTTGTTTTAAATTATTTTGTTCTGTTATTATGCTCGTTGTTTTCATCTGTTGACGTTGTACAAGCAGAATGTGGCATTTGGTCTGTGTTGTATTTGTCCCGCCCTTCCTCCACTCTGATTGGACGGCTGGGTGAAAAGTGACAGTGATGAACGCTGCGTTTTACTCAAAGTTGAACATTTTTCAATTCTCGGCGGCCAGTAAAAACCACCTAGCACTCAGCGCTTGAGCGTGAAATACTCGCTCAGCGCCTCGTTACGCTCATGGCGTTCTAAAAACGCGGCGCTCCCATTGAAAACAATTGAATACGCCAGCCAGCCGCGTGAAAAAACGCTTGGGTGGGCACACGGCCTAAGGGATGTTTATATGATGTTTCATTGGTGCAAGCAACATTTTTTATAGATGTTTAGACAAACTTGATAGCTTGATAAACACATTTTTGCATATGGTTTGCGTTAACAAGAATGTGAGAGCAGAGTATTTAGGGAAACGGAAGGGGAATAAGGGAATGTAATTTGGGACATGGGTTGGCTTTGACTTTCAAAGAAACCATGATCCAGATTGGGTTCTCTTTCTTGAATATATGAATCTGATGTTGTGCCTGCATCTCTGTGGTTCTTTTCTTCTGTCACTTTCTCTCTTATATCAACGTGGCTCTAAGTGTGTTCAATCTTCCCAATGTTTCTGGAAAAATAAGTCCTCTTTGTTCATAAACATATTTACAGACTGCATGCCTCTATGGCCCTGCAAATCTCACTGGGCTCATTTCAGTGGTCTCAGGCTCCACCCCACCTATCTGAAGATTTTCAGCTGAGATGTCTCTCTCATAAACATTTATTATGAATATTAAGGGTTAGCATTGTGCTAGTGTCAAGGTTATTATCTCAAACAGAACATGTCAGGGAATGGAAACTATGTGTACTGCAAAAATGAACCAAAAATAAAAAGATTTTATTTTTATATTTTCAGTTTTCATTTTAGTTTAAGTTTTAGTCATTAAAAAAAAAATTCTATATTTAGCTTTCTATTTATTTCATTTTAGTAATTTTAATTCAACTTAATTTAATTTAAATTAGTTCAACTTAAAATTATTAATTTCAGTTAACTGCCACAGTTAAAAAGCAACATTTTTAACTTTTAATTTAATTTTATTTAATATTTATATATTTTTTTATTTCAGCTTGATTTCAATTACAGAAACAATTTTTAATAGTTTTAGTTAATGATAAAACACCGGTTAAGAAGTAAGAAAACTGGTGAGTGAGAGTTCTCTCGAACATCCTTCCGCACCCTTAGTTAAGGCTCATTTGCAATCTTTCATATGCAGAGAGAAAGCAAAAAATACCGAACGAAAAACCAACAACAAAAAAAATGAACACAAACCACTAATTGGTTCCTCATGTGCACAGGAGTGCAGTTGGCCTGCTCAAATCGCTGCGTGATAGATGTGGCTCGGCGCACAATCGACAGACCATATGAAACTCTCATATAAAAACTGGCTTGGTGTTAATGAAAGGCTATGTTCAGTTATGACTGTCTGCACTAATAATTGCAAGTGATCAAATAAGATTTGTATGTCCAGACATAACCAAATATCTCCATGGGTTGCTTTGGTAATGACGTAGCCGTACCTACGTATGTGACGAGGCTTTCAAAAACGGATGCAGGAAAAATGGAGAGCGCCCTGTCGAGTCGCGGTGCAGAACTCCTCCAGCGCAGAGGAAAATGCCGGAATCTTTGGACATACCATTTGAATGTACTTCCAGCATTTCCATCACCAGTTTTGACGTTATCGTTATGTCATGTTAAGAGTGATGCAAAAGACGATTTGAGCAGCCAGAACATCCAGACTGACGTATCTGTAAAAATCTGATTGGAAACGCATTTCAAACCACCTCCATGGTTTGAATCAGATTTGAAAAAAATTCGATTTCATGTGTTTTTTTTTTCTTCTGTCCTGACTTTCATCTGGATAATTTAAACCCATGCATTATGCAAAAAATCAGATTTTTGCTGGCAGGCTGATTTTTGGCCAACGAGTTAAGATCCTGTCACTTTTAGCTCATAGACTGCTGCAGTTTTAGAACCAGAAGCATGATAACTTCATTGTCCTCATGCTTCTGGTTTCTAAAATGATGGTACTCTAAATTCATGCAGGCCAATTTAAGTCTCTTTTTTACTGCCTGTTGCTATTTCTGTCATCCTCGCCCACTCTTTTCTCAGATGGCAGACAGACTGTGCCACATAATCGTGGCCTTTGTTACAGTGTTACCAACCCACTGACATTTTCTGCATTTCTGTGTACTGGCTGGCTTCATTTTAATAGGTGCAATCAGAAAAAAAAACGTATAATTTATTTTATGAGTGCTGCTTGACCATAATAGCAGCAAGGTATTTAGTACTTGGAAGACTACATTTTGATAGTCAAGTAGCATTTTAAAGTGCCCCTATTATGCTATTATGCTAAATGTTTCTAATTTGGTTTTGAAGGTCTCCTACAATAAGTAAACATGCATTCAATATCAAAAACCATTTAATTTTCTCATGTACATTGCACATCACCTCATTTCTCAAAGAGTCTGAAAACTGTTCATTCGAAGATTCAGTCTCTCTAAACTCCACCTTTCTGCGAGCCTCTGATTGGTCAGACGGCCCAGTCCGTCATTATTGGTCTTAGGGCTGGGCGGTATACCGAGTTTGTGCGATATATCAATATATTTTATTTATAAACAATATGGAATGAGGCAATACCGTTTATATCGGTATACAGTAGTTTGATACAAGTGCATCTGAAAAATAGCAGGGACATGCATAATCCAATTTGTCCTGAACATGAGACATGATTTATATTTAGGGCTTCAAATTTATTGAGCCTTTTCTTTTAACAGTTTAAAAATTCAGTTACCCTGCGTGTGAAGAACAATACAGTCTCTAATCCAGTGTTGTGATCTAACAGACACCCGGTAGAAAGTAACACGATTTAGAAACCGCAATAAACTCCAGCCAGATAAAGTCATTTTATGCAAAACCATAGACCGTTATCTTCAAATCAAGCATAATAACAGGAACACTGAATCATCTTGGAGAGAGTTGCATCGTGTTGACTGTCGTAACCGAACGCGACACGCAGTTTGAAAGCTGAATGGAGAATGACTGACAGCCGCAGCGGAGGGAAGCATTCACGTGAACTTGAATTTAATGACTTAAATATTCATCTGTCACATTAAACTATGTATGGAATGGCCTCAGAACACTTAATATAGTGCACGAAGCGTTGATGATGCTTTATAATGTTTTTGTGTCTTTTGTGGGGCACTGGGGCTTAACAGTAACACAGAATATTATACGCACAGCATCGGATTTGGATCGGTCCTGTCTGACCGATACCCGATCCGGCAAATAATGGCGCATCCCGTTTAGAAACATTACATCAACATCATAGTTATGAAGATTTACACAAATCAGAATGTGGGAACTTCACAGATTAAAGGGGTGAATGGATTAAGTTAATGTGGAAAGATTGGATTCTTGAGAAATCTGTCTCTCATTATAAACCATTTGCTATTTCTCATTCAAACAGGTGTTTAGACAGTATGGTGAGTTATTGTTTGGATTTGTATATGTTGGGCATCTCAATTGAATCTGTATAATCCCCACACACAGCTAAAATGAAGAATTTACCATGCAAAAATAGAGCACTTCTTTGTTCCTTTCTTTTGATTACAGTCCAAACCAGTCGGGCCGTATTGTGTTACACTGCAATTATTTGTACTGACACAGAATGTACTTGGCAACTCTGACCTTTTGTTTTGTGACTGCATTGAATCTACCACAGAGAGAACATAGGTGGTCTTAATGTTGGAATCGTTGACCTGTTTTACACCGCACATGTAAATGCTGTAAATTATTTATGTGCCCATTTCACAGCAGCGGGAGCTGCAAGTAGAGGTTTTGCACTGTGACTTGCTGAACTTTGCAGAAAACACTTTGAACCTATTTATCAAAAAAAAAAAAAGACTTATGAATGAATAAAATACTGGAGGGAACTACTCACCAATTGTTTAAAAAAAACATATTATTCAGGCTTGATACAAGTTACACACAGCGGTAGGGATACAAGTAGGGGTGGGCGATATGGCAAAAATATCATCATGATTTTTTTCAGAAAAATCACTATTCACAATTTTATTTTCATGTTGGTTTTACTATTTTGCAAGTGACTGAGCAGTACAGCCAAATTAACTCATTTCCCTACTTTAAAAATGTAGCCTTACAAGGAAACAAAATATAAAAGAAAAAAGAATGACAGACCATTTAGGTCAAAGTAGGGGTGGGTGAAAATGAAAATCTTTATTTCATTATTTTATCTTTGTTATTCAAAATAAGAACAAAGATGCATATTACAAATACAATATAATATACAATTGAAATAAACCATGCTTTATTTTTCACAGTAGGTGTATTTAAGAGTAGTATACAAGAAATTTAATAAACAAATGTAAAAATAAATACTTCACTGTGTAAATTATGCATACACTGATTCTTATTAAAGCTACTGAAGTTATTTAGTGAAGAGCATTAAGTGATTTTCTCTTTTTCTTTTGTTGTTTGATTAACATTAATGACAAGCTGCTGTCACTTTAAGGCCTCATGCACAGATCTAATATGCAGACACGCATCCGGTTTTCTCCCAACTGTTTACGTTTACTTAAGACATAACCGACTGTGTCTATGTAAACCTTGTGTGTATTTGACAGTTTATGCGCAATTTGGTACTCGTCTCAAAAACTCAATTTGGTACTCGCGAGCTGTTTGTGAGGCGGCTTTATTTATATAGTATAATCAGTATCAGTAGTGTGCACACTTGCAGGAATTAGTAAAATTATGCGCAATACTGGCACTATTCAACTGGAGTGAATGAGAGGAGCAGGTGTGTGTCAATTTGTATCTGTATCTGTACTGCAAAAAATTAGTATAGTATACCGTTTCACATATTTCAGTACTGATCGAGATTTTTGACAACACTATTGAGTAGTAAAATTTCATGATGATGAAGTTTATACTAGTTAAGCCTTTTATGAAAATTGTATGGGATGTTTATATTTTATTATTCTTGTACAAAAAATTGTTAAATAAATCAAATAAAAAAATACTAGTTCTCTATAGCTCACTAATAAACCTTTCTATAACTTATGTCTGTTATGAAAGAAAATACTCGGTGTATAAAAACATATTTGTCATATCAGCATGGAATGACAAGTTATGACATCTTGGCAGATTTACATTACAATTATCCCTGTTATTTTAAAGTGAACGTAGTTTGCTCATATCTTTAAGATCTTAAAAGTCATTTGATTCTTTCTTGTGCATGTATCTGCCTGCCTTCAGTCTGTTAAGAAACTGTTGGACCAGTAAGCCAGAGGTTGGCTTTGATGTAAATATACTGTAGCTCTATTGCCACATCCTAGTTCATTTCTGTGTGTTGACTGTGAAAAATGTGTTGAAACGTCAAACTAAATGGTCCATGCAGCCCTGTAGTTGGCAAGCATTTATAGTTTAGTACGACTCCCTTTGTTAACCCTTTTGTAATGTAAAATCTTCTAGAAGAATACTGTTTAAAGGAATAGGTGACCCAAAAAGAATAACTGATTATACAGAAAGATTTTTTTGGAGGGTGAACTATCCCAGTATCGTCTTATTTTGTCCACAAATGTGACTCATCTCCATATGCAGTCATAAATTAAAGTTATTTAATGCAAACAGGGCTATTGCTCATTTGTAGCATTCATAGTGCTTCATGAATCTCATGCTCTTTTGGTAGATTCACTATTAGTCCATATTTGCGGCTGCAGTGCATTCATAGCACTTTGGCCCTGATTAAATCTGTTTGGTGTGTTTGTGGTTTTGGACGCTGCTTGGTCTTGTGAAACTGAAAAACATGTTAGCTAGATGAGAGCGTCCTACATCTTCAATGAACCCATTGTGGGAAGAGAGCGGAGGAGTCGTGGTTCTTGTACAGAGGCAATGAATAGCCCTGTTTATGAGTCCCTGTGTGTGAGAGAGAAAAAGAGAAAGTTAAAGTTATGCGTGTGACTTTAGGCTTCATTTTTTTTTGTCCCTGTCTGAAAGAGCACAAAACGGTTCGGGAAGTCTGGACCTTTGGTTGTGCGCACTTCCTGTTGTATTTCAAAGGACTTGAGTCAATCATCTGCAGCAGCTTGCCTAAATAAATGGATCATGTCTCGCCTTGCTTTGTGAGAGCTACATTTGTTTTTGAGTGAAACCTAGTTTTTATCATGTCAGATTATAATTTTCACACATGATGTCTTTCGCCAATAACTTATGTTGCAAGTGCATTACTGTAAACATAACTTTTGCTTGTTTAAATACAGACTAAAGGGAAAGACGAAATTATTCTTTGTGGTACTGACGTAATGCTGCAGTTGCTGCCAATGAGATTTAAATTGTATTGATGCCACAACATTTGCTATTTGCACAACAAACTATTGCCGTGGTCTAGACAATAGTTGCAGGCTCAATTGTAGTTCACTACTGTAGTTCAGTTCTGTGTATAATTCGGTCAATAAAGTGTTATCACTGTAAAGGAAATGCTTCAAGCTTGACTAATCTTGCGACAGAAATAGATTAGTCAATAATTCCAGGTGATCAAAGCATAATGAAATGGGTGTGTATGGGTGAGGTCAGTGTGTGTGAATGGAAATCAGGTTGTTAAGAGTGTTAATCACTTTGATGCAGTTTGTCATCCATGCACAACACCAATATCAAAGGCTTCTCTTGACATGTATACGAATGAAAAGTCTGCTATTTATGCACTTTAAACAGTGGTTCCTGATATTGCCAATGCTTATACACTACCAGTCAAAAGTTTGGAAACTGTACTATTTTGATTGTTTTTGAAAGAAGTCTCTTCTGCTCACCAAGGCTGCATTTGTTTGATCCAAAATACAGCAAAAACAGTAATATTGTGAAATATTTTTACAATTTAAAATAACTTTTTTCTATTTGAATATATTTTAAAATGCAATTTATTCCTGTGATCAAAGCTGAATTTTCAGCATCATTACTCCAGTCTTTAGAGTCACATGATCCTTCAGAAATCATACTATGATGATTTGCTGCTCAAGAAACATTTATTATTATTATCAATGTTGAAAACAGTTGTGTACAATTAAAGAACAGAATAAAAAGAACAGCATTTATCTGAAATATAAAGCTTTTGCAACATTATAAATGTCTATACTGTCACTTGATCAATTTAATGCATCCTTGCTGAATAAATGTATTACTTTTGAACGGTAGTACAATGTTGCAAAAGCTTTCTATTTCAGATAAATACTGTTCTTTTGAACTTTCTATTCATCAAAAAATCCTAAAAAAAATGTTTTACACAACTGCTTTCAACATTGATAATAATCATAAATGTTTCTCGAGCAGCAAATCATCATATTAGAATGATTTCTGAAGGATCATGTGACTCTAAAGACTGGAGTAATGATGTTCAAAATTCAGCTTTGCATCGCAGGAATAAATTACATTTTAAAACATATTCAAATAGAAAACAGTTATTTTACATTTTAATAATATTTCACAATATTACAGCTTTTTTTTGTATTTTTAATAACATAAATGCAGCCTTGGTGAGCAGAAGAGACTTCTTTCAAAAACAATCAAAATAGTACAGTTTCCAAACTTGTAGTGTAATTATTTTACACAATATTTATTATTATTTGAAAACATACACTGTTCATTAACAAGGCTGTTGGTAGATCAGTTTGGACTAGTAAAATAGGTTGAAAGAGCTATGGATATATTTGCTAAAAGATCATTTTGTCAACTTGGCATATAGATAATTTGGGAGCAGTCGTCACGGTTACGTCACTGCAGTTATGTGTGCATTGTGGTGGCAGAAACAGCGGTTACAAGTGGACGAAAACAGGCAAGATCCACAGAATAAGAGAAAAAAATGTCTTATGCTTTTGGATGTCATAATCAGAATGCAAAAAGATGGTCTTTATTTTTTCAGAATACTGTCGTCCAAGACGCCCTTTTGAGCGAAAGGCAGACATTTATGGTTGCAAGCTATTAAGCAGACAGACTGGACTGATGAAACATGACATTTACCCTATTATTAAAGAATATAGAAGAATTTGATGTAAACAATGATATACATAATATTCACATATGCAGTTCATAGGGGCCATAATGTTAGCCCTACAGTTAAAGCATGAAATAATATTTAAACCTATATAATTTTTATCTCAAAATTCTGACTTTTCTTGCAATTGCGAGTTTATATCATAATTCTGAGGGGAAAAATATAAAATCAGGGATATAAAATCAGAAAAAAGGCACAAAATCGAGCTTAAATCTCGCAATTCGGATTTTTCTTCTTAGAATTGTGAGATATAAACTTGAAAATAAAGTATATATTTTTATACTTATTCCGTGGCTTCCATATAGACTGCTACTGCAGAACTGTCACTTTCTGCCATAAGGTAGGCCCCGCCTACAAAACACATCATCGCTGTTTGCAAACACCCAAATGGCCTATAGATGACCTCAAAGCTATTAGACATGACTCCAAACTAAAACCAGAGTAAAAATTTGATTTGAGGTTTTAATGTGTCTGTTTTTATGATGTGTAGTTAGTTGAGGAACCTTTAAAGTTGAATGTAAATGTTTTTGTGTGTTTGTTTTCATGTGGCCTATTGTAACTAAGAGAACAGAGATATATCCCTGCTTAAATACTACAAACACATCCTATTTATTCAGTATGTTGAGGCCTGGAGGGCAGAACATTTAGGCCAATTCACACCGCACAGACAAACACCAACAAACACGTTGGATCTCTTAATGACTCTCATGCAGCTTCTATTACATTCCAGGATTTAAGACATATCTGTATCCAGTTTTTTATTTATTTATTTATTTAGTTATTTAGAAGCTAATTTTAGTTCACAGATCAGATAAATACACTAAATACACAAAATTAATCCTTCTATTAGGACCATTAAGATTCTTTGCATCTCATTACTGTAATGCAAATAAATAATGATATATTATTAAAATTGTGAAGTATTTATAATTATATGAAATAATAATTATATGAAAATATTATATGAAATGGTAGTATATGTTGCACTGCCTTTATTTATTTTTGTATTTCATAATTATTATTTTATTTAATAATTAAATCAATAATTTTTTTCTTTTTATTTTGGTGTGACATTTGTCCCAGGAGTGTTCTTTGTGAGATCTTTATATTTATGCATTGTTGTTTTTATCTAGATGATGTGTCGGCAGAAAGCAGCACAGGGTTTCCAGACAGGCTGTCTTTAATGGAGGTGCGCCTCCAAGCACAGGAAGATGAAATAACGTTACTGAAGTCCTCATTGGCCGACGCCTTACGCAAACTCCGCCTCCATGATCAACAGATACCCCTGCTAAAGCAGCAGCTGATTGCTGGTAAGAGGTTTGTTAATTATTTTAATGTGCAACTGTAAAGATATTGCAACAAATTTTATTGCATTGTTTTTTTTTTTTTCTAAATTAAAGTTATTGTTGTAAAGAGACTTCATGTAAGTGTGTGTGTGTGTGTAACATCAGTGAACCCTGCTGCAGCCCGAGTGTTAAATCATTCCTGTTATGTGGATGGAGTCTCTAAACCTTGCAGACTGTCTACAAGCTCTCTTGATGGATTTCACCACACATCCAACAGGTACAGATGATTCTGGGTAGTGTTATTTACTTTAATAATTAGCTTAAAAGGTAACACAGCAATTTCCTGTCTCAGTACATTATATGTGGATTTATAGTACATGGCTGATTAAAGTCAACTCACAGTCACACAGTTATTAGTTAAAATAAACTCTCATCTACAAATGAAATGCAGTAACATCTTGCTGAAGTTGCAGATATGCTTGACGATACCGAGAAGAGAAAAGCTCTGGGAAAAACAGTCTGGCTGCCCACATGTGTTTAATACAAAGAAGCAGAGCACCATTCCTTGGCAAACTGCACACTTGGGACATTGTGGGCACTGGGCAGCTTCCAGGGAAAGCAGAGAAAACTGCGTTGTTTGTGTTTATTATATTTTTTTGTTACTTCAATAAGATATTCTTACTTGTATGTCAGAAAATGTAAATCACAGTTCCTTTTTTAAGTTTACCACAGGCCTGCATTATTGTATTGTGATTAGTTTGAGCTGTGCCTGAAAGGTTGTGGGCTTAAAACCCCACTAGGACTGAACCTTTAGTTAGTGCCATTGAGCCGTTGAGCAAGGAACTCCGGTTGCAGTACCACTGGCTAGTGACAAGTAGTAATGAAAGGAATAGTTCATTCATACATTACAATTCTGTCATAATTTACTCACACTCATGTCGTTCCAAACTGTATGACTCTTCTGTTGAACACAAACAAATATATTCAAAAGAATAGCTATAATTGCCATTTAAGTTTAATATATCAATACTCCCAGTTTATGTTAATAAAGTTTGAAAACAAGCAGCTTTGTCATAACTACAGCAAAAATGCCAAAAAATATCTTCATTTACAGTATGTGCTGAGGCCTTCGAATAATGTGTTGGACAACGATGTCAACAAGTCGCCGATTCTAGGATTTCAATATTAGGGGGGCTCAGCCCTCAATGTGGGTATGAAAAAATTATATATTGTTTATATACTAGGGTAGGCATGATCAATACAGTAGGTTCTACACTACCTATGAAGTCAGTCCCTAAATATTGAATTAATTTCTAATCATTTTTAATAACCAGCTAATATTCATTAAGAATATAGACACATTTTATATTACTGTAATTGTCTAGATTGGCAATATGTGGGTCAGATATTTTTTTAATATTTTTCTTCAACACATGTAATGTTTTAAACAATTTTTTAATCTACATTTCTCATTTTCATTCATGGAGAACACACTTTTAACATGAAAATGACATGAAATTACCACTATAACCATTAGATAGCTGCAAAGGACCACTCATTAGCTCATTTGCCATTTCCACTCAGATATCATAACAATCACTCAATAAATGCACACACATTGTCCTCTTTTGACGCTGGCACTGCACTGCTACGGATTGAAGAACGTGAATAATGTGAATAACGTAACTAAAATACGGGGATGAGCCGGAGCCTACCGCCGGTTTCATTAGTTTTAAAAGGGACTGAGGCGATCACGAATTAGTGTACTGAAATTTAAGTTGCTCTTGCTTGAATTGAATTGACAAATAATGCATCAAATGTCTATGTTTCTCTCTGATTGGTTCATTGGTTATGAGGCATGAGCCCCTGCCCCTTTAAACGCTGAAAGTAAAGTGCCCTTTCGGTTGTATTGCGGTGCCCCCCGGAACCCGATTTCACCCCATGTGTTCCATTAAAAGAAAGTCATAGATGTTTGGAACAACATGAGAATGAGTAATATGATGAGTAAATTTTCATTTTTAGGTTGTTTTTCACTTTAACCAACAAGTAGCATTTTTTTATCAACAGGCAGCATTTTGAGACAATCTTCATTTCAAACACTCTGTTTTGTTTGTGTATCTTTAGCCATATCTCAAACACAGCTGAAAATGGGGAGGGCGGGGCTAAAACCATTTCCAACCACAAACCAAGCACTAGTGACAGGTGCACACAGACCGAACCGTGGATCCCAAATCACGAGACGGTCCCGCTGGCCTTGACACGGACCAGGCAGAGTCTCTCCTTGGAGGATGCATTACCTGAAGGCATCCCGTTCGCTGATGAAACCATGACCAAGCTCCGTGGAGAGGAGGAAGACGGCGATGAAGACGAGAGGGAGAAGGACCAAACCTGGAGATCCCTAGTAGAAGACACCATCCAGCCCACCACAGTCAGAACCCTCCAGCAACAACAAAGCAAAGGCAGCGAAGACAGCCAGGGTTCATGCCCTCAAACCCCAACATCCTCCTCGCCGGCAACCCCAAAAGAGCCGACCTCCATCCCATACGGAGGCCCACTCTCCTCCATTCGGGAGGGAGAGAAAACACTGTGCGTTGACCCCCAAAAGTGGAGTCAAGCGTTGGCTGGCTGCTTGAATTCATATGCCTCTGATTTTGGTTTTAATCCTAACACTAATGCTTGCGTTACTGCACAAACCAAAGTTACAGCTTGTTGAGCCAGTTTTGGCACCCAGATTGGGCTTTATTTACACAACGCATGAGTGGATAATCTGGAGTGTGAAATTTAGGTCAGCTCTGATTTTTCTTGAGATGTTAGATCAGTTGTAGGGTACAAATTTTTTAAAAAAAAATGTGCATACAGAAGACAACGTTGTCAAAACGATCTCCATACACAGATCTGCAAAAATGACTAAAAACACTGTATTATTCATGCCAGGCCTGTAGTTGGTGGTCATTTTGCAAAGAATCACTCACATATGCATTCTTCTACAGAGCGGTGAATACAATCATGATGGTGATTGTAAAGTTTTGGAAAGTTTGCTTTTCAGGCCCCCAAAATGCCGTTGTCGTGTAAATGAATGGCCAAAATGCATAAGTTTTCTGTTTTTAGTTGTGTAAACGCCCCCTTAGTATGAAGCGTGTTACTTGTTTGATAGGATGCATTGGCAGTGGATGAACAAATGTAAAAAAAAAAAATTTTAAGTTGTAGTTAAAAAAGGCGTAAAAGACACAATCCTCAGATCTTCAAAATCTTCAGAAGTCTTTATTTAAAGGCCATAAAAATACAAAAGTGCACAGTGCAAAGACAAAATGTCTACTACACCATACCACTAAAACACCATTACTCTTTCAATACATGTACACTGAAATCAATAGACAAAAATAAGTTGTAAACTTCAATCCTATAATAAAAAATATATAAATAAATATAGTCAAAATAGTATATATCAGAAGAACTATTATACTATTACATTATATATATATATATTAAAGTACATTAAATAGTTTGCCCATACCTGTTTATTTAAATTTAAATAACATTGCCAAGTCAAGTCAAGCTTTATAGTCGAGCTTTATTGCAAAAGATATTTTTAAAATGCATAACTTTTTAACTTATGTTTATGGATTTTAACTACTGTTTGAGCTACAGTAATGTATCGGTACTTTGGTAATACCAGAGAGAGACACAGATGTTTGTATCCCTTAGGGCACTTCAGGATGACGAATTTGAGTGTATTATTGAACTTCTGGCATTCATTCATCTCTTTTAAAGTACAGAGCTCTGTGCCAACAGAGTTTTACATTTGTTTTTGGATTTAGTTCATGCTTTGACTTCTTTGGAAATGCATTGTGATTTGTTGGGGCAGATGTCCGAGTTCTGGAAATTTTAGCTTTGAGTTTTTAATAGGAAAGGGAAGGACAGTTGATGCCAAGTGTTTGTTCAGTTGCATTGTTGATTTAGCTAGGTATGCATGTCCGTTAGTACAGTTGCAAGAATAGTGCATCATTCCGCAATAAATGCAGTAAGAATGTTGTGTCATTGAGACTCGTCGACTCCCTCTCAGGTGAATACGGAACATGTGAGATCATTTCTCAACTGTAAAGCTGTCAGTGTGACAGGAATGTCGAAATGCCTGAGTATATATTTCAAAACAGCTCCTGGGAATCTTGGCTGTAACACGGTTTTGCAGAAACACAAAAGCTCATGATTGAGCCTTGCATTAAAATCATACTAACCCATCAAATAATCTCACTTAATCTTATAAATAAAGCAAATCTCTTGATTCATTGACTGATTTATCTGCATGCATGCTTTGGGTGGTCTTTCGGTATTTGTAAATGTCTGTGTAACTTCTGTATTTCTTGGTTCCCACAAATGTTATAATTCTTGTGGGCGGATTTTGTTCCATGTAAACAGCGCTTTACAGATAGTTATGTGCCGTCCCTTCTGGGTACCCTTGCATGGATATCAAGCAAAAGGGTTATCAAGTCTACGTTATGTGGTGCTAGAGTGTTACGGAAGATTGTTTCGCAACAGAGCACCAGACAAAAACAATAAACGCTGCATGCTTCTTTAAAGATGCATGCTTTGTTTAGTTTCAGCATGAGAGAACAGTTAAAAATGTCTAAACATGATCAATCAGTGTATGTAAATATGCTATAAGAATGTTAACATGGTTCACAAATGCACAGCGTGAAATCTGGCTACCCAGAATTAAGTACAAAATTATGAACGGAACACTGAACGAGATAATGCAAGATTATGTTGACAGAAGGATAAAATGACCCACAGTGGCCCCCTCTTGAAGACCATTTCAGATGGTGGTCTGTAACTTGTCACTCTTCTGCTGGATTAGCACTGAATGAAAACAAATGTGCGTTTTTTTAAAACATTTCGTGCAGATAAACTCTGAAACTAATGCTGTACCATGGACCACACTGGCACGGTTTGAAAGTCAGATGCTTGACAAGTTCCATGCATTGATTAAATAGACACTGACCATATGTTACATTTAAAATGAAGTTGGGAAACACAGATTTTACCTCTTTTTATTGTTTTTAACAAAATATACAACATACACATACACATTTTATTTTATATGTATATATACACATATATATATATATATATATATATATATATATACACCGATCAGGCATAACATTATGACCACCTTCCTAATACAGCATTAACTTGAGCAATTTGAGCTACAGTAGCTCGTCTGTTTGATCGGACCACACGGGCCAGCCTTCGCTCCCCACGTGCATCAATGAGCCATGACCCTGTCGCCGGTTCACCACTGTTCCTTCCTTGGACCACTTTTGATAGATACTGACCACTGCAGACCGGGAACACCCCACAAGAGCTGCAGTTTTGGAGATGCTCTGACCCAGTCGTCTAGCCATCACAATTTGGCCCGTCAAACTCGCTCAAATTTTTCCTGCTTCTAACACATCAACTTTGAGGACAAAATGTTCACTTGCTGCCTAATATATTCCACCCACTATCAGGTGCTGTAATGAAGAGATAATCAGTGTTATTCACTTCACCTGTCAGTGGTCATAATGTTATGCCTGATCGGTGTATATATATATATATATATATATACACACACACACACATACAGACACACTTTTTTGAAAGAAGTCTCTTATGCTCACCAAGGCTGCATTTATTTCATCAAAAATAAAGTAACAACAGAAGTATTGTGAAATATTATTATAATTTAAAATGTTTTAAACATTCTATTTTAATATATTTTAAAATGTCACATGATCCTTCAGAAATCATTCTAATAAGCTGATTTGAAACATTTCTTTTAAGAAACATTTCTTATTATCAATGTCAAAAACAGTTGTGCTGCTTAATATGTTTGAATAGAAAGTTCAAAAGAACAGCATTTATTTTAAATATAAATATTTTGTAACATTATAAATGTCTTTACTGTCACTTCTGAGCAATTTAATGCATCATTTGTGAAAAAATCTTAGGGTTATTATTTATGATAATAAATGAACATTTATGTATATGAAACATTTGTGCATTATCTCTAAGTAGCCAAGTATTGTCTGAGTTAGCAGCCTGGCGGACATAATGTTTTATCGCTAATTTTGATGACTATAAACAATGTTGAAAGTGTGGCGTCAGCTGCGTTTCACTTCTCTGTCTGTCACCGCAAGTATCATCATTGATCACATGACCACAGTTATTTCCTGTTTCATGTAGCTTTTATTGGATGCCTCTAAGGGTATTGAGAAGAACAGGAAATAGGGCGTGCTAGAGGAAACAATCCTTCAGTGAGCACAGACTCATACTCCCTTACAAATTCACTGTGACGCAAATGTGGCATTAACTCACTGATTTCTGATTTATTTGCATGGTTTTCTTGTTTGTGTGTGTGTCTGCATGATTGATTGTTTGTGGGTGTGGGTATTGGGATATAGGTAATAATAGGTGCATTTGCATGCTGTCCAAACTTGATGGGAAACTAAACACATGCTAAGCACGTTCTGTGACGTTCATGTTAGCATGCTCATGTCTGCATTGATTACTGCTTGCATGCGCTTTGTGAATCTGATTTCATCCCTCATGCAGTAACTGACTAATGTCTCTTCTTGAAATCAGGGTCAGGAGGAACAGTGAGAAAAGTAAGGACCCACAAGACAAGACCAAACAGAGGCTTTCTAAGAAAGCGGCCTCCTCGACAAACTTACTTACACGGTCTCCAAGTCTGGAGAGGTGAGAACCACTTTTTTTAGTTCAAGCATGCTTATAACTTATCATAAGGGAAGAAAGGTGTGCAGCCCGTCAGACAATATGTAAGGCACCTAGTATCTCCATTGTGTTTCAATTTTTTAACTTAAAATGCCCCTATTATGCTATTTTAAAGGTTCCTAATTTTGTTTTGGAGGTCTACTACAACAGGTTTACATGCATCCAAGGTCAAAATACACTTTAATTTCCTCATAATATACATTTCAGCAGCATCTCTTTTCTCACAGTGTCTGAAACTGTTCCATAAAGGATTCAGTCTCTCTAAATCCCGCCTTTCCGAGAGCCTACTCTGCTCTGATTGGCCAGACATCTCAGTCTGTTGTGATTGGTCTACCGCTTACAGCACGTGTCGTAAACAAAATGCCTGTTACCATATCTGAATTTCACCTCCGGAGGCTTCCTTAGTGTTGCGAACAGTAACAGTGGCGTCAATTTTACCATATCAATTCAAGCACGAGTCCTCATCCTTTAGACGTTCATGCAAAGTAGATTTGCTTTTGCAGAACAGAAAACAGCGTTTTCTCAACATGTTGACAACAAAGGCACTGTTTACACCTGGTATTAAGATGCGTTTTGGTCGATCAGCTCACAAGTAGATGAGGGAGACGCATTCCCGTTTACACCTGGTGTTTTAATCCGTCTCTTTTGTCCACTTTCAACCACTTCTGTCCTGATTTCTTCGAGGGGAGGGTCCATGGGTTGTGTATGTAAATGTATGGAGAGTAGGCGTCTTTTGTGGCTGTTTGAACACATTCGATCACATGAACATTTACACTACAAAAGCAATCCGGTCGAATGCTTTTTCGACTACCTCTGGAAGTGGTCAAAAGTGGACAAGCTCAAAACGTTTTAGACCCTGTTTACACCTGTATTTAGCGCTGTCTACTTGTAATCCGATCGACCAAAATGCATCTTAATACAAGGTGTAAACAGGTTTAAACTTTTCCAGTCTCAGCTACAACTACAGTGTTTGAGGGTCAAAGTAGATGTACACAGGCACCCAATGAAGACCATTGGCTGGCATTACACAAACCTGTTGCAGACCTACGTAGGTTTGTAACAGGAAGTGAGACTGGAATTATTGACGACTCGTTTCAGGCAGTTCTAAATTGATTCTTTCTTTTAGGAGACAATAACTTTATGCTTCATGCACTTTGATCTTTGAAACTCTGCAGACCTTTTACATTCACAAACAGCTATATTACACACTGCATGTGTAGCCTAAAAAACACAAAAAAGCTGACATGCCGTTAAAAAACAAACAAGTTTCTTCTTGTACTGAAGGGTTGATGTGATTGCCATGTTTTAATATATATTCTCTGTTTTCAGTATGTTAAATGATTCATTCGTTAATTAATTGATGTGTTTGTCTCCATAGCCGGGCAAAAGACCTTATCTCTAGCACGGGTAAGGCATCTCTCACTTTATCTCTCCTTCTTTTTCCTCATTATTCTTACCTGAGCAGCCTAGCTGTGTCATAATTCAGACTTGCTTTAGGTCGATGTTTTTACTTTAATTCTCGAGGTACTTCTTCTCTGTATAATGAGATTGTCAGTTAATTATTGTCACATTATTTATGCAGTTTTCAATGCTCCTTTCTATTCTCATGCCTTGCAGCATGTTTGATTACTGGAAAAGCTGTCATGTGGGGTCTGTTCAGTGTTTAGTTTCCCAAAATAAGGATTGTCAGGTTACAATTTCTTGAATACATTTTTTTCCCTCAGCCAAAGAAAGAAAAGGATATATTTAAAGAATCAGCAACATAATATGTTTTAATCTCTCATCAACACCTCACACATACAGCTGTGGATTCAGAATAATAACGGGAACAACTTTTCAGCTTTTATAATTACATTTTAACCAAGGCGGTCACAGCCAACCCAGGGACCCACTAATACAATAACGCTTGATTTTCTTGTTAAGCCTCTATAATTACTTTCATAAATAATATTATTGCAATATGCTGATTACATTATGTACCTTTACCATGTCCTGGTTTTATTGTGCCACTGTATAATATGAGGGATACTGTATTTATAATACATTTGTTTAAAGTGTGTTGTACACTATTCAGAGGCAACCCAATCAAATGACGAAGCAGCAGACCAGCTGAAGATGATATTATGTTTGTTTTTTTTATTTTACGTAAATACAAAAATTTGCAGAAAAATAACCACATAAAAAAAAAATGATATATTTATATATTATTGTAATAATTTTATTTAATAATTTTAGTGCTGGGCAATTGATTAATTGCATCCAAAATAAAAGTTTGTGTTTACATAATATACAGTGGGGAGAACAAGTATTTGATACACTGCCGATTTTGCAGGTTTTCCTACTTACAAAGCATGTAGAGGTCTGTAATTTTTATCATAGGTACACTTCAACTGAGAGAGACGGAATCTAAAACAAAAATCCAGAAAATCACATTGTATGATTTTTAAATAATTAATTTGCATTTCATTGCATGACATAAGTATTTGATCACCTACCAACCAGTAAGAATTCCGGCTCTCACAGACCTGTTAGTTTTTCTTTAAGAAGCCCTCCTGTTCTCCACTCATTACCTGTATTAACTGCACCTGTTTGAACTCGTTACCTGTATAAAAGACACCTGTCCACACACTCAATCAAACAGACTCCAACCTCTCCACAATGGCCAAGACCAGAGAGCTGTGTAAGGACATCAGGGATAAAATTGTAGACCTGCACAAGGCTGGGATGGGCTACAGGACAATAGGCAAGCAGCTTGGTGAGAAGGCAACAACTGTTGGCGCAATTATTAGAAAATTCAATAAGAAAGTTCAAGATGACGGTCAATCTCCCTCGGTCTGGGGCACCATGCAAGATCTCACCTCGTGGGGCATCAATGATCATGAGGAAGGTGAGGGATCAGCCCAGAACTACACGGCAGGACCTGGTCAATGACCTGAAGAGAGCTGGGACCACAGTCTCAAAGAAAACCAATAGTAACACACTACGCCGTCATGGATTAAAATCCTGCAGCGCACGCAAGGTCCCCCTGCTCAAGCCAGCGCATGTCCAGGCCCGTCTGAAGTTTGCCAATGACCATCTGGATGATCCAGAGGAGGAATGGGAGAAGGTCATGTGGTCTGATGAGACAAAAATAGAGCTTTTTGGTCTAAACTCCACTCGCCGTGTTTGGAGTAAGAAGAAGGATGAGTACAACCCCAAGAACACCATCCCAACCGTGAAGCATGGAGGTGGAAACATTATTCTTTGGGGATGCTTTTCTGCAAAGGGGACAGGACGACTGCACCGTATTGAGGGGAGGATGGATGGGGCCATGTATCGCGAGATCTTGGCCAACAACCTCCTTCCCTCAGTAAGAGCATTGAAGATGGGTCGTGGCTGGGTCTTCCAGCATGACAATGACCCGAAACACACAGCCAGGGCAACTAAGGAGTGGCTCCGTAAGAAGCATCTCAAGGTCCTGGAGTGGCCTAGCCAGTATCAAATACTTGTTCTCCCCACTGTATGTGTGTCTACTGTGTATAATTATTATGTATATATAAATACACACACATGCATGTATATATTAAGAAAAATTTTATATTTATATATAAAATATTTATATTTATATATAAGATAAATTATATAAATATATATACAGCATATACATGCAAATATTTCTTAAATGTATACATGAAGGAGTGTGTATTTATATATACATAATAATTATACACAGTACACACACATATATTATGTAAACACAGACTTTTATTTTGTATTGCCCTGCACTAATTTTTATATTTTTATATTCTCAAAGATGCGCAAAAAATTGTATGCGCTTAATTGAGGTGGATACATTTTTTTATCCAATAAGAAGACATGCGCATAAACTACAATGGAAACACATTTACTGAATAAATCCCTTGATGCGCAACAAAAAACTCACGTGACTCGACAGTGAATGTGATTGGATAACTGGACTAACCAGCGGACCAATCGCATCGCACAGCATCTCAAGTGTTGGTTTGATCATTCTGAAGTCTGTCAAGTCTGTCATCAGAATGATTTGGTTTAATTCTCTATCAGAAGTGTCTCACATGATTGTTCACAAACACCAGCATCTGAACGCAAGATAACATGACAGCGTTTACTGTGTTTCATCTGCGCGCTCTGAGACGCAAGTCATTTATGATGGAGGAAAAATGAGCCACAGTGGCTTCCCCAATTGCAGCAACTTCCATTTTTATTACAGATATTTTGCGCCAATTTCCCAGGAATTGGCGATTTTGTTCTCTTGAACACATGGGATGGAAACGGTGCTTTATTCACATGTGTTTAATGAGATATTAGGAGCAGCACTCCTAATTTCGTTGTATGCAAATACAATGACAATAAATGCTTTCAATTCAATATTCCAATTTTGCGCACAAGTTAAATTCGCAACTTTGAATGGAAACATAGCTAGTGTGTGCATAATATTTTTGTGGAAACTGACATTTTTACAGGATTCTTTGATTTAATAAAAAGTTCAAAAGGACAGAACTTATTTGAAATAGAAATCTTCTGTACATGTAAATGTCTTTAACGTATTTAAAGGTAGTGAATCCACAGACCCCCTGCAGTAGCTTCATGGACCCCAGACACAAATTCTAGATTTGAGAACAGATTGTGTTCAAATGCAATGTGATGCAGTGAAGTCACTGTGCATATAAACATTTATGAGTAAGCGTTACTGAGCACAGGGAATTTTAATTACCATAATAAGCCATAAGTGGTCTCATCGTGTCTAGTCTTTATATATTTATTTGTTTGTTTATTCAGTACGCGTGTTTCCTTCAGCAGTGAGACACAGGAGTGCTTGTGCTCACACTGGAAAGTTACTCTCGTTGGTTATGCAACCGCACTACTCGACTTCTCTGACCAGGATGATGGATGTCTGTTTCCTTTTCCCTGCGTGCCAGAAATTCACACCACATTTTCACAGCCCTTCCTTGGCCTTCTCATATGTGTGCGTGTGGCGTTTTAATAATTTATTCACCTGCACACTTTAACGAATGGGAAAAGTAAATTGGGGGTTTTATTTGAAATATCGTGACTGCGCTCAACATCAAACATATGTTGTTTTTCCCCTCTAGGATGAAACTGACACATTTATGGAATGTTGTTTCGGCGTCATCAGGGCGACATCTCTCTGATAACATTGACATAGCGGTCCCGTCTGAGTCGTATATAGTTTAAACTCAAAACCATGTGATGCTTCAGAGGAATACAAGATATTCCCACTTCGTCTTGTATCAAAACAACCCATATTATATAAAAGATCTTCAATTGTCAGCGATGTTGTGACACAAACTTTGCTTATTGGTTTCTGGCTGTTGCTTTTATTGTCATTCCATTGCAGTGGACACACAGATTGACTTGCTTGCCTCATTGCTTTTTGAAAAGCCTTGTTGAAAACAGAATTTTCCCTGTCGATGCAGTCCAAATCCAGGTCCAGACAATGACAGCGATGAGTCAGAGAGGTGTTCTCATTGGAGCTCCCTGTAGAGCTAGTTGGAGTGCAGTTGGGCTGCAGGAATTCCTAATGTGTTTTGCAGCTGCAGAGATGATGTTTGTTTGTGTTTTGTCTTTTAACAGGTTCTCAGGGGTCCAGGAGGGGAACTCAGAGTACGTTTCTATCATGGACTGGATTCTTACTAATTGTTGCCTAAAAATATTCTCGTAAAAAAAATCGTATTCACATTTTCATGTTGTGCATTCTCGTGTCTCAAGTCACATTAATTTTGCCTACAGGTCAGTCGATCAAGATGTTCATCCGTGGACGACCAATCACCATGTACATTCCTTCAAACATTCTAAACTACGAGGAGCTGAAAATGGATCTTCCCTCACAGAAACTGGATCTCGACTGGGTGTATCCTAAAACAGTTCTTTTGTCAATGTTTTTTAGCATTTATATTTTTATTTATGTATTATATTTGAAAATAAATTAAATTAAAAATGAATTTACTTTCATATAAATTAATTGTAAAGTAATTATAAAATAAATACATACAGTACATATACACTGCCGTTCAAAGGTTTTTGATCGGTAAGATTTTTAATGTTTTTAGAAGAAGTCTCTTCTGCTCACCAAGGCTGCATTTGTTTGATCCAAAATACAGCAATAACAGTATTATTGTGAAATATTTTTACAATTTAAAATAACTTTTTTCTATTTGAATATATTTTAAAATGCAATATCTGTGATTCAAAGCTGAATTTTCAGCATCATTACTCCAGTCTTCAGTGTCACATGATCCTTCAGAAATCATTCTAATATGATGATTTGCTGCTCAAGAAACATTTATGATTATTATCAATGTTGAAAACAGTTGTGTACAATTTTTTTTCAGGATTATTTAATGAATAGAAAGTTCAAAAGAACAGCATTTATCTGAAATATAAAGCTTTTGCAACATTATACATGTCTATACTGTCACTTGATCAATTTAATGCATCCTTGCTGAATAAATGTATTAATTTCTTTAAGTTCTTTCCCAAAAAAAAAAAAATAATAAATTCTTACTGACCCAAAACTTTTGAACGGTAGTACAATGTTACAAAAGTTTTCTATTTCAGATAAATACTGTTCTTTTGAACTTTCTATTCATCAAAGAATACTAAAAAAATATATATTTTACACAACTGCTTTCAACATTGATAATAATCATAAATATTTATTGATCAGCAAATCATATTAGAATGATTTCTGAAGGATCATGTGACACTGAAGACTGCCGTAATGGTGCTCAAAATTAAGCTTTGCATCACAGAAATAAATTACATTTTAAAATATATTCAAATAGAAAGCAGTTATTTTACATTTTAATAATATTTCACAATATTATTTATATTGATTATATATTATATTATTATATACAATATTATAATATTTTATATATATATACAATATTTTTTTTTTCTACTTTTAATAAAATAAATGCAGCCTTGGTGAGCGTAAGAGACTTCATCTAAAAACATTAAAAATCTTACCGATCAAAAACTTTTGAATGGCAGTGTATGCAGAGCTTGACTTTTTTGCTCACCAGCCACTGTGGCTAGTGGTTTTTCAAAGTTACTAGCCACTCAGCATTTTCACTGACCACAGTTTTGACATCAATACCATGGGGGAAAACTGCCATATAGATATTTTTAATATGATCTCATAATTTGGCAGCAGGTATATTAGGCTGCTGTCACTTTAAGACCTAACGCACGGATCCATTATCCTGTTACACATGCGTTTTCTTTCTCAACTGTTTACGTTCACTTAAAACATAACTCACTGTGTTTACGTGAATACTCGCCAAGAACGGCATTTTGTCATTATTGTGTGTGTATTTGACTGTTTAAGCGCAAAAAGCAGCGAAAAAGAACTCAATTTAGTACTGAGAGGCGGCTTTATGTGCACGCACTTTGGGTGTGAGCACAAAATCTGCGGGAATGAGTAAAATAATACGCAATACACGCAATCCCAAGCTGAAATTCAAGTGCTATAACAGCAATAACATTCATCCGGAGCAAATGAAACGAGTGAGTGAGGGTAGGCAGGTTTGTGTGTCAACTCGCTGTCGGAGCGTGAGAAATCACTGGTATCGTGTATCTATTCTGCGGAAAATGAGTATTGGAAGCATTTCAGATATTTCAGTATCGTTATGTATCAAAAAATCTATATTTTTGACAACGCTACATTGCACAGTTTATTATTTCAGATGCCTTTTTAAAAGATTACAGTTGAAAAATGTATTATATATAAAATTCAAAGCGCCAAAGTGGCTAGTAGGAGTGACTGCGTTACACGCCACTGCTGAAATACACCCGCATTTGGCGGATGTTAATGTCAAGCCCTACATATATCTATATATTTATTTGTTAAATCAACCATAAACTTAATGAAAGACAGGACATATTCTTCCAATACATATGGATTGAACATTTAACCTCTCAATTTCATATTTTTGGGGCGTACATCCAAGATACAAAGTTTGATCTGTTCTCGCGATTATTTTAGAAACCGTGTCAGTCATCTATTTTTTCAGAAAATCTTATATTACCTCACATTGCCAAACACAGTGAATTAGATTTCCTTTATATAATGCATAGTTATTAGCAAATCTTCCTTGATCCTTTTTTCAGCTATGGTTACAGGGGCCGGGACTGTCGAGCAAACCTTTACCTGTTGCCGTCTGGAGAAGCAGTTTATTTTATTGCGTGCGTGGTGGTTCTGTATCATATCAGCAACCAAACACAAAGACATTATCGCAAGCACACAGACTGTGTCAGATGGTGAGTTTGCATTATGATTGAGCACCTAATTTGTTTTCTGATTATTATGTCCTTACTTTTTTTCTTACTTTTTGGCCTGTAGTCTTGCCATCCACCCGGACAAGGTGCGTGTAGCATCCGGACAGACGGCAGGGGTAGACAAAGATGGCAAGGTGAATAAATCACATTTCACTTTACAAGATGTGATATGATCATGTCTTTTTAGTTTTACAATGCAACTGTCACAGTTATGCTCAGTTTTAGTTTCGCTTTCTATCAGTCTGTTTAGTCACCTGTTTTCTTGTGTTCCTTTGTTCTCCTTTTCCCGCCATTAATCAGTT
Organism: Coreius guichenoti; assembly: GCA_039654105.1. NCBI lineage: Eukaryota > Metazoa > Chordata > Actinopteri > Cypriniformes > Gobionidae > Coreius > Coreius guichenoti. The sequence continues at coordinate 47,411,109 of CM077168.1, forward strand.
TCCATGCATTTTCATTTGTTCATCATGTAGTTCATCACCATGTGTATTTAAGTGCCTCAACTTCACTCATTCTTGGTCTGATATTGTTTGTGCATGGCACACTGTTTCGAATTGTCGGCTTATGTTTAACAAAGACGGTTGTACCTTCTTCTTCATTATTAGTATGGTAATTAGTATACTATATTAGTAAACTAATTAGTATGGTAGTTGACATTAGATGGTTTTGGAAAGTCAAAATTGTAGTGTGGCATACTATACACCATGTGAAACCAAATTTCTACAGTGTTTTTTCAAATTATTTTATTGTTTATGCATGTGGATTTTATGACCTCGTATGCATTTGTAATATTTTTACCTTTAAAAATGTATTTGTCACATCACAGGACCATTTCAATTAACTTGTAAAGGCAAAATGGTGATTAAAATTATGATCAAAATTTAAAGAAATGGTCCTGTTATACATTCATAAAAAAAGAAGAAAGAAAAAAAACTCCATGTTCATGTTATGCATCAATTCCCTGCTTATGTTTTCTGAACGATTATGTGTGTTTATCAGCCTCTTCAGCCCTTTGTGCACATTTGGGACTCCAACACACTAGTGACACTCCAGCAGATCGGCCTCGGCATATTTGAGCGAGGTGTCGGATCCGTAGCATTTTCCAATTCAGTGAGTATTGCCTCCCATTTTGCATTCTTTCCAGTTGAAACAAAGCAGGCAGAAAGAACAGATTGCTGTTCCCAAAAAATATAGAATATCAAGAAAAAATGTATAAATAAAATAATACTATAATCAAGGATCCAGACTTTTGGTCTATGAAGCATTTCTAGACTAGAAACATTGACATTTATATATTGACTATTATATATATGTATATAATATATATTTCTTTTGTTCTTGCTCTAGGATGCTGGTACATTCCTTTGTGTGATTGATGATTCCAATGAACACATGCTTTCTGTGTGGGACTGGAATAAAAATATTAAGCATGCTGAAGTCAAGGTGTGTCCACACACACACAGACACGTCTGGTTCGCTATCTTTGTGGGGACTCTCCATAGACGTAATGGTTTTTATATTGTACAAACTGTATATTCTATTCCCTTACACTAACCCTACCCCTAAACCTACCATCATACAAAACTTTCTGCATTTTTACATTTAAAAAGAAAACTCATTCTGTATGATTTTTTTCCTCATGGGGACCTCAGTTTAGGTCCCCACGGTGACACAAGTTCCCATGAATCTGTGTGCGTTCAGGTTGAAGTCCCCACCAGGATAGAAAAACATGAACACACACACACACACACACACACACACAAATGCTCAATAGTGTCTACCATTACAATATCTACATGCAACAACATGGATCAAGTTTACATTCTCATGTTTAGTAGCCTAACAATATTTTTTTCAAGCACATGCATGGTATATCCTAAAAACAACTCCAGGTTCGACCCTCCATTGTGTCTAAAAGATTCCTAAATTGTTTCACAATGTATTTTACCTTTTACGATACATTATCCTGGTGATTATTTTAGCAGCTCTTGACTGAATTTACTGTACAGCCAGCTGCTTCTACCCTGTGTTCTGTAGAACGCTTTATTGTGGATAGTTTCTATCTCTGTGTGACCCTTTGTCCTAAGTATTTCTTCCTACTTCTGCACGAGCAGTTTGAGGGGGTTGCTATGGGAGCAGCTAAATATTTTACAGTAGATTTGTGTGAGTGATTACGAGCGTTTTCAAGACTGGCCATTTGTATGAAGTAATTTTTCTTCCTCGTGTTTTATTTTTGGGCTGTGCTACTAGTAATGGATTTAGGAAGCAGTTAGACTTAGAATAGCATGACGCTTTGTCAAGGGAGTTCTGTTTGCTGACTGAGTTAATCTAGATTTTCATCTCAGTATGAATTGGTTTATTTTCTTTAAAGTCAGTTTGCAATGAGGCAAGTATCATTCTTAATTTCACAAGCCTTTCAGAAGTATATTTGGTGAAATTCTGGAAACAATAATTCTTTGAGATGAATAAACAGAACATGGTTGCTGTACAAAATTAAAGAGCCTGAACCATTTAGAAATCATAAGAAATGATATTATCATCTGCAGAACTTTGAAGAGGTATTTACAGTTTCTGGATTACACCTTTTAATAATACAGGACAATTACAGTAATTTTCTGTCATTAAACTGACATGAGCTGAAGATTGACTGGATGTTTGAAGTTGAATTGCAGCTTTTCTCCTGTAATAACACAGCTACTGGCACAGTCATATATACTGTGGAAAACCATATGTCTTCACGGCGTGTGTGTGTGTGTGTTTGTTTCAGAGCACTAATGAGGCAGTCTTAGCTGTGGACTTCAGCCCTACAGACACCAGCAACATCGTCTCCAGTGGCAAGTCCCATGTCTACTTCTGGACCATGAGCGCTGGCACAATGACCAAGAAACAGGGCATCTTTGGAGTGAGTCCATATTTGGCCACCAAGTCGACTGTCCTTCACTGTAAATTCAGTACCATGTGCTTTTCCATGCACGAAAATGGCAAGAAATTATACAAATTAAAACATAACTCACATAACATAACATAACTTGTTTTTTAAAGATATTAATACTTTTATTTAGCAAGTATGCATTAAATTGAGCAAAAATGACAGTAAAGTTATTTATACAAAAGATTTATTTGAAATAAATGCTTTTCCTTTGAACTTTATATTCATTAAAGAATCCTGAAAAAAATGTATCACGGTTTCCACAAAAATATTAAGCAGCACAAATCTTTTCAACATTGATAATAATAATAAATGTTTCTTGAGCACCAAATAAGCAGATTAAGAATGATTTCTGAAGGATCATGTGACACTGAAAACTTGAGTATATTTATTTTTTAATATTTTAATATATATTTTGTATATTTAATAGGGTTCTACTCTTTTACATAGTCTTGATTTTGTTTTTGGGGTCTACGAGAATGGTTTTCATGCTTGAATGTTCAAAAAAACACCATATTTTTTACCTTATTTGACATTGTTGCAGCACCTTGATTTCCAGTCTATCAGTATCGCTCTGGGGTGCATTTCCCGAACAACGATGTAACTTGCTGCTTAACTACCATAGTATGATGCATCGTTGAAGAAGTCAACTAGCTAGTCATGACCGTATTGTCGCAAATTGGTCGTCAACCACGGTCGTCTTTTAATGAATCTGTTTGAGATCAAATTAATGCTAGAAGTTTTGCTATAAATTACGGACATGGCATCTGAGGAATATTTCTCATTTTTCTCAGTTATTTTGCTGTATTTCCCAGATTCAATCATAGGCTCATTCTTACGTACTAGAGCACGTACGTATATGCACACTCTTCAAAAACGGTGCTTTAAAACAAACTAAAAGACGTAAATGACATTTGTATGTATTCTAAATAAAAGATACAAATTGTACTGAATGTCAGCTTGCTTATTTTGCTCAAGATAAGGATTTATTAATTCCACATGCCATGTAAACAATAAACTATGCTTCTAACCACAGCTCGAGAGCTGTCGTTGCAACCACACAACTTTGCGATGCTGTTTGCGAATGTTCGTTGGAAGTGGAACTATGGTTTCGGGAAACACCAACTCGTTGAATTATGCTGAACCACGACAGAACCCGGCACCTCTGTTTAGTTCCAGTCTCTATGAAGCCCACAATGTGCTCTGATTGGTCAGCTGGACCAGTGTGTTATGATTGGTCAACCGCTTTGACCATGTTTTCAGAAATGTCACGCCCCTTACCATAACTGCAAGCTTCAACACACTACTAACTCAAATCAATCAGGCTTCATCCGCTTTATTTTGAGTATCCCTTTACTCTGTAATTATTTAAATAAGGAATATTTTGAGGTGTTTGTTCCCTGGAAGAAAACTCAAGACTCTAATGGAGGTGTTTCAGGGAGTTCAGCAACAGTGTGCACTGATATAGAGAATAACGCACTTTGGAATGACTTTGAAACATTGTAACTTTGCAGAACTTTTTCATTCTCAAACAGCAACAAAAGCATAATAGGTCCTCTTTAAAAAACTTTAGAAAACGGATATTCTAAATTGTAATAATATTTCACAACATTACTGTTTTTACTGTATTTTTTATCTAATAAATGCAGCCTTGGTACGAGACTTCTTTCAAAAACATTGAAAAATCATACCGACCCTAGACTTTTGAAAGGTAGTGTAACTTGGGGTACTATGGTATTTCCATGTGAAATCACCATTTTACCATTATATAGTAAATCAGGGACTATTTTACAGTAAAATGCTGCATAGCTAGCTTATGATTAGCTAAAGGCTTACACTGAGTAGAGAACCGCTTCATAATGTATTCAGCTATGTATTCACTCTGTTTGGTATTTGTGATTTTGTTTGTGTCTTTAACAGAAATACAAAAAGCCCAAGTTCATCATGTGCTTCGTGTTCAGTCTTACGGGTGATGTGTTGACGGGAGACTCTGAGGGGAACATTCTCACATGGGGAAAATCAGCTGCTGATATCAAAACATTAGGAAAAGGAGCAAAGGGTATGCAAAATGATTTCTTCTTTTTTTGGCCTGAGCCTGATACATTGGGATTCACAACAAATATCAGTACTGTATTAGTTATCAGATGATTTTTTTTTATTATTATTTAATTATCAGCATTAATTCACAGATATTTGGATGTATTGGCCAATATTGGATATTCAATTGTGTATGCTTATTTCTCCATTTTTTCAAGGTAATCTAACATTCACTTTGTTAAATTTTAAAAACAGTAATTTAAAGCTTGGGTAGGCAATGGGCTACTTTGAAGTTGTTGCCACGGGCTGACGTACAAAATCAGCAAAGAATTCGGCCCCCGACGGAGAAAAACACATTGGGGTATTTTTGTGCTAGTTTTGATTGGCCTTTGGGCTAGTTTTGTGGCGCAGACCTGGCAAACGTGTCGGTACAGAAGTATTACTGTGTACAATAGATTTTCTTAGTTGAAATTATGCTTTATGGTAAACAACAGATTCTGTTTGCCACAGATGGTATCAATAGATTTTAACTAAAATATTGCCTTAATATAGTCTGTTTTCCTTATTTGAAACTCTATTGAAACTGTCAATCTCTTCAAATTTACATTGCCACCTGTTCTGCTCTCCCGCCTGCAGAGACATTTCAGATCATGAAGCAGACGCGTGCTCATGAAGGCAGCGTTTTCACTTTGTGCGTCCTGCAGGGCGGAGCTATACTCAGTGGTGGCGGAAAGGACCGCAAGATCATCCGCTGGAGCGCAGACCTGGCGCCTGAAAGAGAGTGTGAGGTGAAACATGAGTCTGTATTACTTTTTAAAACTGCTTGTTTGTAGCTATATGAATATATGAAAGTACAGTGTCGATTGTATGAGTTTATATACAAACCCGATTCCAAAAACGTTGGGACACTGTACAAATTGTGAATAAAAAAGGAATGCAATAATTTACAAATCTCATAAACTTATATTTTATTCACAATAGAATATAGATAACATATCAAATGTTGAAAGTGAGACATTTTGAAATGTCATTTTGGATTTCATGAGAGCTACACATTCCAAAAAAGTTGGGACAGGTAGCAATAAGAGGCCGGAAAAGTTAAATGTACATATAAGGAACAGCTGGAGGACCAATTTGCAACTTATTAGGTCAATTGGCAACATGATTGGGTATAAAAAGAGCCTCTCAGAGTGGCAGTGTCTCTCAGAAGTCAAGATGGGCAGAGGATCACCAATTCCCCCAATGCTGCGGCGAAAAATAGTGGAGCAATATCAGAAAGGAGTTTCTCAGAGAAAAATTGCAAAGAGTTTGAAGTTATCATCATCTACAGTGCATAATATCATCCAAAGATTCAGAGAATCTGGAACAATCTCTGTGCGTAAGGGTCAAGGCCGGAAAACCATACTGGATGCCCGTGATCTTCGGGCCCTTAGACGGCACTGCATCACATACAGGAATGCTACTGTAATGGAAATCACAACATGGGCTCAGGAATACTTCCAGAAAACATTGTCGGTGAAACACAATCCACCGTGCCATTCGCCGTTGCCGGCTAAAACTCTATAGGTCAAAAAAGAAGCCATATCTAAACATGATCCAGAAGTGCAGACGTTTTCTCTGGGCCAAGGCTCATTTAAAACTGTTCTGTGGTCAGACGAATCAAAATTTGAAGTTCTTTTTGGAAAACTGGGACGCCATGTCATCCGGACTAAAGAGGACAAGGACAACCCAAGTTGTCATCAGCGCTCAGTTCAGAAGCCTGCATCTCTGATGGTATGGGGTTGCATGAGTGCGTGTGGCATGGGCAGCTTACACATCTGGAAAGGCACCATCAATGCTGAAAGGTGTATCCAAGTTCTAGAATAACATATGCTCCCATCCAGACGTCGTCTCTTTCAGGGAAGACCTTGCATTTTCCAACATGACAATGCCAGACCACATACTGCATCAATTACAACATCATGGCTGCGTAGAAGAAGGATCCGGGTACTGAAATGCCCAGCCTGCAGTCCAGATCTTTCACCCATAGAAAACATTTGGCGCATCATAAAGAGGAAGATGCGACAAAGAAGACCTAAGACAGTTGAGCAACTAGAAGCCTGTATTAGACAAGAATGGGACAACATTCCTATTCCTAAACTTGAGCAACTTGTCTCCTCAGTCCCCAGATGTTTGCAGACTGTGATAAAAAGAAGAGGGGATGCCACACAGTGGTAAACATGGCCTTGTCCCAACTTTTTTGAGATGTGTTGATGCCATGAAATTTAAAATCAACTTATTTTTCCCTTAAAATGATACATTTTCTCAGTTTAAACATTTGATATGTCATCTATGTTGTGTTCTGAATAAAATATTGAAATTTGAAACTTCCACATCATTGCATTCTGTTTTTATTCACAATTTGTACAGTGTCCCAACTTTTTTGGAATCGGGTTTGTATCAGAAATTTCTTGGATGTCTTTGTTCTAGATTCCAGAGAACTTTGGTGCCGTCCGCACCATTGCAGATGTAGATGGAGAGGAGCTGCTTGTTGGCACAACACGAAATGCAATCCTGAGAGGAACATTTTCAGATGGGTTTGTGGCCATTGTACAGGTAGATGGATTGGATTCTTATACAAATATACATTGTTCAGTTGCCACTAGTTATCTTAAGCATTTGTATTGGATTAGCTAGTTTTGATCTTATAGTGTGAATTTAAAAATGTTCAAATCATTCAATTGTCAGGGACATACGGATGAAATGTGGGGTCTGGCCACACACCCCTCCCAGAACATCTTTCTTACCTGTGGAAATGATCGTCAAGTGTGTGTGTGGAACGCAGAGGACCACAAACTGGACTGGTGCACACCACTAGAGGTCAGAGAGGTCACAGAAAATTGTAACTGCAATTTAAGGCACACTAAGAGCATGTTTACATGACAACAAAAAGTTTTTCCTTTGCATTTTTCAGATCGATCAAAACGATCCCTGTTCACACGGATCCACGAAACGAGTAAAAAAGCTGTATTATTCATGCCAAAACAGTAGTTGGCGATGTCACTTTGTAAAGAAACACCGTTTTCACAAATTCGTGTTTTTGTTGTTTACATGGAGACGATAACAGTATCATTTTCAAAAACATGCACTTAGAAACCTGTTTTAAAAAATTCTCATTTTCAACCCCCCAAAACGCCATTGTCGTGTAAATGAACGCCCCCTAAGTATTTTTTGTGTGTCACTGGCTTTAATCTACACTATATACTGGCACTATTGACATGGAGGCTGCATCATGCAAAAAAATGTGGTTATCAGTTAATAGAGTGGAAATACTCTGTTTTTATATATTTGTCACCCTTTATCGTACAGCTGAAAGTATTTGATAATATGGGTGTTATTGAGATACAGTAAACAGCTTTTGGCTGGTCATGTGATCTCAATACGCTTACACTAAGAGAATTTTTACCATTTAAAATAACTGTTTTCTATTTTAATATATTTTTATTGTTTAAAAATTTGGGGTTGGTAATATTTTTTTAATGTTTTTTTTAGAGAAGTCTCTTATGCTCACCAAGGGTGAATTTATTTGATTAAAAATACAGTAAAAACAGTAATATTGTGAAATATTATTACAATTTAAATAATGGTTTTCTATTTAAATTTATTTTGAAAATACATTTTTTTCCAGTTGATGAAAAAAAAAAAAAGTATTTTCTGCAGCCATTACTTTAGTCTTCAGAAATCTAACTTTTTTCAAGATTCTTTGATGAATCTTTTGTAACAATATAAATGCATTTAAAGTCAATTTTGATTTTTTTCTTTTCAAAAAACGTACTGACAAGATATTTTTGAACAGTAGTAGGACACAGTTTTTGTTTACGCCACTTAAAACATCAATAGGGGCTTTCACACCGGGTAGTTCTAGGAACTTAGTTATAGGAACTAACCACCAGGGCAGTTCCCCAAGAACTAAATGTTCCCATAGGGCCATTTTCCTGGTTCCATTTCCACCGCCAGTAGGAACTCTGAAGTGATGTAAACCATGTTTTTTGTTGTGACTTTTATTTTGACAGCTCTGAGAACGCCAGATCCTGAGCACACAGCGCTCACATTTTCCGGCTTCATTAGTATAATCTGTTTAACAGTCCTGTCTAATACGTTATTAGATTACAACTGTTATACAAAGAAAGTAAACAGGATATGAAAACGTATTAGCGTTTGCCGTGTGGTTGATGCCCAATGTTGCTAGCTTAGCAGAAATACATAATCATGTTTCGCTTGGTCCCCTCAAAGTCACGTTGGATTTTCTCCTTAGCATAAAGGTTGAGGGGTCCATCTATCACTGTTGTCCATGTTCATAGAGTTAGTTTTTGGAGTAAATGTATAGACTATAATCTGTGTGTGTAGATGGCTTTTTTTTTTTTTTTTTAATGGCGGGTGCTGGTGTTTCGCGTGAGTTTGGCCAATCAACGTACACTTACGTCACTGGTAGTTCCTATTGTGCTGGATTAGACCCTACTCTGAAATCGGAGCTAAATTAGTTCCCCCAAAAGGCGTTCCTAGAGCTAAAATCGGTCCCAGTTCCTGCGGTGCAAACACTCCAAAAAGCGGGTACTTCAGCCTTTAGTTCTAGGAACTATGAAAAGGTTCCTCCGGTGCAAAAACCCTTTATGTGGGTAACTTGTGCATTTATTGTATTTGAAATTTATTGTAATGTGAAAATTAATTTGGAATCAATCATTCATCTCTCTAGGAATCTGGTCTGTGTGCTGATTTCTGCCCAAATGGAGCTCTTGTCTCTGTTGGACTGAGTACTGGAAGGTAAAACGTTTATTTACAGCACAGCCGATAACAATTACAGCTTCAGTTTTACAGTGAGCTTGTGAAATGTTCCCTTTTTAATGGCTTTATGGTGGTCTTTAACCCCTTACCTATATAGATGGGTTGTACTGGATCTGCAAACCAAAGATGTGGTGTCAGACCTGACTGATGGGAACGAGCAGTTGTCTGTAATGAGATACTCACCAGGTCAGAGGTCAACAAAATCACTGTGCAAAAAAAAAGAAGCTATGGCCTCCCTCGTCATCATCTTTATGTTTCTAGCTTAGGGCATGTGTTTTAATGTGAATGCATTTATTGCATGTGTATTTCTCTGCAGGTCTCATAAGCCTGTTTACAATCAGTAACTTTTATTTTACTGCTCACCCAAACATAGATGGCAGCTTTTTGGCAGTTGGTTCCCATGACAACTTCATCTACATTTACAACGTCACTGACAGTGGCCGGCGCTACATGCGATTCGGAAAGTGCACAGTAAGCAAAGAATGCTGGGACAGATTTGGGTCAAGTATCCTAAATGATGTAAAACTATTTCATGGTGTTAAAGTGCACGATAAGTCATGCAGATATATCTCTTCCCTAAATGTAACTTCAGGGGCACTCCAGTTTCATTACTCACCTCGACTGGTCTAAAGATGGAAAATACATCATGTCTAACTCTGGCGATTATGAAATTCTATACTGTAAGGCTTGTGCTTGTGTGCATGATACATAAACCTATTCACAGAAGACAATGAGTAATGTAATTTAAAATGCATTTAAACGTTTCTGTTTGTGTAAAAAGGGGATATTGCAAGTGGCTGCAAGCTGTTGAGGAACCGGTTTGAAAGTAAAGATCGAGAGTGGGCCTCCTATACCTGTGTGCTTGGATTCCATGTCATGGGTGAGAGAAAGCCTTTCATTTTTTATTATTGTTTGTTATCAGTGTTTTATTATCTTTCTTTTACTTTTTACTTTTTATTTATGCTGGCTGATTTTTTTTTATTAGCCAGCAAATCAATTTATAACCTTTACATAATGTGTTTTTGACTGGGAACAAACAAACACTCTTGCAGAACTCAGTTGCTACTCTGGAAAAACAAACTGCATCCACTGTTTCCTTAACACTGGGTTATTTGGGAAGCTGAACAAGGTTCATCTTTCCCTCACAGCAAAAAACACACTTCTTTAGTGACATTGTTGATTTTGTGGTCTAAAAACAAAATGACAGCGCTGCCGACGGCTTCCGTAACCCGAACGAAGCACGTTGATGGGCACGCTCTTTCTCTCGCTCTGGTTGATGTGTGCATGCGCTCATCTGGGAGAAGTGACCATACAAGGAATTCCGCCCTTTATGATGTCATACAGGGCCATACTCGGAAAAAAACTTTCCGAAACTTGTTAGAATCCTGAAGGAGTGTATTTGGCACAGAAGTACTCTGTCATACGTCCAACTCGTTTAACATGAGAATCCAACTCTTTAACAGTGTAAATATGTCAGAATGCATGAAATACCATTAGACCCCCCCCCCCCCCCCCCTTAATATTCTGTTCATATCCGTTAAAATAAACCTACCATAAAAATTATAGACCCTTCATTTCTTTGTAAGTGAGCAAACTTACAAAATCAGCAGGGGATCAAATAATTATTTTTCCCAATGTATAAGGTACCTTGCAGCTTTACACTATTATTGCAGCTATACAGTATTACTCTACCATTTAAAAGTTTGGGGTCAGTCTGTTTTAAGAAATTAATATTTTTATTTAGCAAGGAATCATTCAATTGAAGAGATGGTAAAGACTTGTATAATGTTAGTAAATATTTTATTTCAAATAAATGCTGTTATTTTGAACTTTCTATTCATCACAGAATCCTGAACAAAAATGTTTTCAGCATCAATATTAATAATAAATGTTTCTTGAGCAAATTAGAATGATTTCTGAAGGATCATGTGACAGTGAAGACTGGAGTAATAATGCTGAAAATTCAGCTTTGCATCACAGGAATAAATTAAATTGTAATAATATAATATTTCACAATACTTTGTTTGATCAAATAAATGCAGCCTCAGTGAACATAAGAGACGTCTTTCAAAAACATTTTATCCAATAACTGAAGTAATTTAGTGGAGAGTTATTTGTCAGTCAAATATATCCTAACATCAGAACATCTTAGCAACAGCATAGCAACAGTCTGAGAATGATAATTAATTTAACACTCTTTAAAGCAGGGGTGGGGAACATTGATCCTGGAGGGCCACTCTCTTGCAGAGTTTAGCTTCAACCCTGAAAAAAAACACTCACATGCCTGTAACTTTAGTAATCCTGAAGACCTTGATTAGCTTCAGGTGTGTTTGATTAGGGTTGGAGCTAAACTCTGCAAGAGAGTGGCCCTCCAGGATCAACGTTCCCCACCCCTGCTTTAAAGGTACACTGTGTAACAATTGGCCCTCTAGTGGTTAAAAAACAAAACTGCATGCATTTTGGTTGTGCTTCTGCTCTGAGTAACTGTGCAGATGAATATGACCCTTCACAAGAGATAATGCTTTACAATGAACTCCGTTAGAGAGTGATATGGCAATTCATCTGTTTAATAAAATACCTTACTCACCTGCTGAGTAATAAAAACGCCATCTCCATTTTCAAAAACATTTCAAATCCCTCAGTTCTCGCTATCTCCGAAAAGCCAGGCCAATGTTGATTCTTGTTTTATTACGAGCTCTGTCGCTTTCTCTTTTTGCCAGCAGACTCTCCTCTGATCTGCTTCTTTTTTTTTAACGGGCGATTCCGCTGCTCCATGTCAAACTTTTTTTCTTGCAGTCCTAAGCGTGAGTCTCAGGTTTCTATGGGAACCTGAGCTTCAAAGGGCAGCTGCAGTGACGCAATGACTTCAGCGATTGGCACTTTTACTTTAGAAGGCACGACTATAGAGTGGTGCAGGTATGACGTCACTTTGTAGGCCAACTGGCAGTTAGCATCACGCTGGTTCCTTCAACAAAAACCCAATAGGATTTTTCCATAGGCTTTTGGATTATTGCAAAAAACAAGCTCTGTGATCAACAAAACTTTATGATACTTACACGTTTTGTCCATCAGGATAATTATCACAGATAAACACAACTTTTAGGAATTTTGAAGTCTAAATGCAATCACCAGAAGTAAAAAGCGAAAGGAAGGCTATAAACGGAGTACACCACGGTCACTCGACTTCAACGTCACCATCGCTAAGCTTCCGACAACTCTTTCAATTTTTATCTAAAAACATTTTCCAAAAACGTCCATCCATCCATCATCTTCCGCTTAACCAGGGCCGGGTCGCGGGGGCAACAGTCTAAGTAGAGACGCCCAGACTTCTCTTTCCCTAGACACTTCCTCCAGCTCTTCCAGGGGAATACCGAGGCGTTCCCAGGCCAGCCGGGAGACATAATCCCTCCAGCGTGTCCTAGGTCTTCCCTGGGGTCTCCTCCCGGTGGGACGTGCCCGGAACACCTCCCCGGGAAGGCGTCCAGGAGGCATCTGAAACAGATACCCGAGCCACCTCAGCTGGCTCCTCTCGATGTGGAGGAGCAACGGCTCTACTCTGAGCTCCTCCCGAGTGACCGAGATTCTCACCCTATCTCTAAGGGAGCGCCCAGCCACCCTGCGGAGAAAGCTCATTTCGGCCGCCTGTTTCCGGGATCTTGTCCTTTCGGTCATGACCCACATCTCATGACCATAGGTGAGAGTAGGAACGTAGATCGACCGGTAAATCGAGAGCTTCACCTTACAGCTTAGCTCCTTCTTCACCATGACAGACCAGTACATCGACCGCATTACTGCAGAAGCTGCACCGATCCGTCTGTCAATCTCCCGTTCCATCCTTCCCTCACTCGTGAACAAGACCCCAAGATACTTGAACTCCTCCACTTGAGGCAGGAACTCTCCACCAACCTGAAGCGGGCTAGCCACCCTTTTCCGACTGAGAACCATGGCCTTGGAGGTGCTGATTCTCATCCCAGCCTCGGCTCCCCAGTGACTCGGCTGCAAACTGTGCCAGTGCACGCTGAAGGTCCTGGTCTGAAGAGGCCAACACGACAACATCATCCGCAAAAAGCAGAGACGAAATCACGTGGTCCCCAAACCGGACACTCTCCGGCCCCTGGCTGCGCCTAGAAATTCTGTCCATAAAAATTATGAACAGAACCAGTGAGAAAGGGCAGCCCTGCCGGAGTCCAACATGTACCGGGAACAAGTCTGACTTACTGCCGGCAATGCGAACCAAGCTCCTGCTCCAGTCGTACAGGGACCGAACAGCCCTAAGCAGGGGGCCCCAGACCCCATACTCCCAGAGCACCTCCCACAGGACGCCACGAGGGACATGGTCGAATGCCTTCTTCAAATCCACAAAGCACATGTAGATTGGTTGGGCAAACTCCCATGAACCCTGGAGAGGGTATAGAGCTGGTCCAGTGTTCCACGACCGGGACGAAAACCACACTGTTCCTCCTGAATCCGAGGTTCCACTATCGGCCGATTCTCCTCTCCAGTACCCTGGCATAGACTTTCCCGGGGAGGCTGAGAAGTGTGATCCCCCTATAGTTGGAACACACCCTCCTGTCCCCCTTCTTGTCCCCAACCGCCACCCGATGGTGCAGAGGCGTGTCGGCCAAGACAGCCCCACAACATCCAGAGACTTGAGGTACTCAGGGCGAATCTCATCCACCCCCGGTGCCTTGCCACCGAGGAGCTGTTTAACTACCTCAGTGACTTTAGCTTGGGTGATGGACGAGTCCACCTCCGAGCCCTCGGCCTCTGCTTCCTCAATGGAAGACGTGTCGGTGGGATTGAGGAGATCCTCGAAGTATTCCTTCCACTGTCCGACGATATCCCCAGTTGAGGTCAACAGCTGCCCACCTCCACTGTAAACAGTGTTGGTAGGGCACTGCTTCCCCCTCCTTAGGCGTCGAACGGTTTGCCAGAATCTCTTCGAGGCCAACCGATAGTCTTTCTCCATGGCCTCACCGAACTCCTCCCAGGCCCGATTTTTTTTTTGCCTCCACAACTACCCAGGGTGCAGTCTGCTTGGCCTGCCGGTACCCGTCAGCTGCCTCAGGAGTCCCACAAGCCAGCCAGGCCCGATAGGACTCCTTCTTCAGCTTGACGGCATCCCTTACTTCCGGTGTCCACCACCGGGTTTGGGGATTGCCGCTATGACAGGCACCGGAGACCTTACGGCCACAGCTCCGAACGGCCGCGTCGACAATGGAGGTGGAGAACATGGTCCACTCGGACTCAATATCTCCAGACTCCCTCGGGATCCGGTCGAAGCTCCGCCGGAGATGGGAGTTGAAGATCTCTCTGACAGGGGTCTCGGCCAAACGTTCCCAACAGACCCTCACAGTACGTTTGGGTCTGCCGAGTCTGTCCAGCTTCCTCCCCCGCCATCGGATCCAACTCACCACCAGGTGGTGATCAGTTGACAGCTCCGCCCCTCTCTTCACCCGAGTGTCCAAGACATACGGCCGGAGGTCAGATGAGACGACCACAAAGGACCAACTGGCTTCCAAAAACGTTTGAGTTAGAATAGTTTATAAGTGCACAATTATGAGCATAATGAGGTAAAAGCGGAGTTTCGGTGTGATGACGTTTAATCTCCTCGACAGCCTCTGCAGTCCCATTTAGACACTTCTTAGCAACCGCCTTTTTCAAGACACGTAACCGCTTCAAAAAATCACGAGTGGGGTAATACTGATGTATTTTATGTCGTAGAATAAAACGTGAAAGTGCCTTGAGCTTGTGTTCACCACAGACCTTATTTCAGCCATTTAACCAAAATCCCATTCAGAAAACCATTAACTTTGGGACGAGGGAACCGGAAGTGCTAAAAAGCTAACTCGCTTCTGCGTTTTGCCTACAAAGTGATGTCATACCTGCACCACTCTATTCCGCAATATTGTTGCAGTTTCATAAGTAATAGGAGTGAACCGTCTTTCTACATTTATAGTCTTTGATATTAGTCTCCATCATGGCAGTAACTAGCCTAATTAGCATGTCTGTTTTTCCTATGTGGAGTAGCGTATCAAATTAATGAAAGTATAAATCCTTTAGTTTAAACATGCTCATGTGAATAGCCTTTATATACATTCGTTCTGTTGTGTTTGTTTTGAGAATAGGCATGAATTTGTTTTCCTCACTGGGATTCCTACACAACTTGCAACATTCTAAAACAACATTTGGACGCAATAAATACTACTTTAAGGCAATTCTAAGATGGCTATGCGTTTGTCGTGTGTAATAAAGTCTGTCAATCATCATTAGAGCGCCACCCTCAGGCTGAATAACACAAGGACAATTAGAATTCTGAAAAAATGTGTCTGATGTGTTCAGTGATTATAATATAAAGCTTACACAATGTTTATCATAAACAACTAGCACTTAGACCCAGAATCTGCCCTACCTAAATTTATGGCCAGGAGCCGCTACTGCTCCAACACCATACACACATTAAAGCAGCCGGAGCAACTTTTCTCTATTTACGGGTATGACAAGACACACACGGATGAGTGACGTATGTACGCAATTTCCTGTGAAAACATCCCGTCAGGTCTAAAATATAAACACTTATAACAGGCTTATCATAGTGAATCAGGGTAAGACAAAAACATGTTTTTGGAAGAAGTAGTAGTATGTATGCATTAGCTTCATGTGCATGCAGTTTATTCCACAATGTAATGAAATATAACTATGTAATGCTGTCTAGGTGTGTGGCTCGAGGGATCAGATGGGACAGACATCAATGCCTTGTGTCGCTCGCACAGTGAGAGTATGGTGGCAGTGGCCGATGACTTCTGTAAGGTTCATTTGTTCCAGTATCCATGTCCCAAACCAAAGGTCAGTCACTGCCATTCTCATTGAACAGTCAATATTCCTTGAGAGTCAAAGAAATTTTTATTTTAGAATGGAAATAAAATTAAACAATAAATCTTATTAGACTCTGCATGCTAAGGGATAGTTCACCCCAAAATTTTTATTTTGTCATCACTTACTCACCCTCAAGTTGTTCCAAACCTGTATAAGTTTCTTTCTTCTGTTGAACACAAAAGAAGATATTTTAAAGAATGTTTGTAATCAAATTATTGGGACACCCCTCCAAATCATCGCTCCGAATCACGCTTCTCTGCTTATCTGATGGACAAGTCTACGGTACTTGCCTGACTGCATTGTGCCAAGTGTAAAGTTTGGTGGAGGGGGGGATTATGGTGTGGGGTTGTTTTTCAGGGGTTGGGCTTGGCTCCTTAGTTCCAGTGAAAGGAACTCTTAATGCTTCAGCATACCAAGACATTTTGGACAATTTCATGCTCCCAACTTTGTGGGAACAGTTTGGGGATGGCCCCTTCCTGTTCCAACACGACAAAGCAAGGTCCATAAAGACATGGATGAGCGAGTTTGGTGTGGAGGAATTTGACTGGCCTGCACAGAGTCCTGACCTCAACCCGATAGAACACCTTTGGGATGAATTAGAGCGGAGACTGCGAGCCAGGCCTTCTCGTCCAACATCAGTGCCTGACCTCACAAATGCACTTCTAGAAGAATGGTCAAAAATTCCCATAAACACACTCGTAAACCTTGTGGATAGCCTTCCCGGAAGAGTTGAAATCTGTTATAGCTGCAAAGGGTGGGCCAACTCCATATTAAACCCTACAGATTAAGAATGTGATGTCATTAAAGTTCATGTGCATGTTTTGGGCAGGCATCCCAAAACTTTTGGCAATATAGTGTACTATGGAAGTCAGTGGGGCCCATCAACTGTTGGTTACCAAAATTCTTCAAAATATCTTCATTTTGTGTTCAACAGAAGATAGAAACTCATACAGGTTTGGAACAATATAAGGATGAGTAAATGATGACAATTTTCATTTTTAGGTGAACTATCCCTTTAACATTGTAATAAAGTTAGGTATAATAGGCCAGAAAATGCAGATTAATAATTCACACATTTACTGTATCAGGTTCCTATTATGTCAAAAAAAAAAAAGTTTGCTTATACTGCAAGACATCAATCATTTATTCCCCGATTTCTCTGTCAGGCTCCAAGTTATAAGTATGAGGGCCATGGCAGTCATGTGACCAACGTTCGTTTCACACATAAAGACAGTCACCTCCTGTCATTGGGCGGGAAAGACACCTGCATTCTCCAATGGCGAGTTAAAGGGGCGGGGACTGGAGACAATAAGGAACATCTAGCTTCTTCCTCTGCTGTCTGCTCTTCCTCTAGTTCTCCAGAAAATGGACTATAGAGAGACAGATACCAGGAATCAAGAGAGCGAGAAAAAGGCATGAAGATATTCCAGGAAATAAAAGGAGGAAATATCTTCTTGCACAATCTGCTGTGACATGAAGCATTTGGAATGTTATGCCAGCTTTTGTGAAACATGTCCCAGTGTTGTTTGACAATTGAGAAGTCAGATATAATGCATAGCTATTCACTACCTACATTTCTTCATGAACTGACATGTTACCCTGTTGAGGCTAAACAAATGACCATAAAAAAAAACAGTGTCTGATATTTGTTTTTGGGGTTCTTTTTTAAAGAAATGTCATATTGCACTTCAAAACCAAAAGGAAAAAAATAGTAAAATAAAAAAAAAAACCCTAAAAAAAAAGTGTGGTGGTAAAAAGTATGATGAAAAGTGTTTTATTTTCTTAATGCAAAAAATGTATTATAGATTTTTCTCTTGTAATTTTGGGGCCTTGACATTTTTTGTGAAATTCATTTGGCAAAAAATATATAATAATTCTCACAATAGAAATCTCGCAATGCATAATGAGAGAAGGATGTATTAAATGAAATAAAATAATCTCTAGTTTCTACATTTATCATGCTTTCCTCAGTGTACTTCAAGTTTACATGTGCTTGTTTACTTCATAATGCTTTTCATATGCTTATTTTAATCAACTGCTGTTTGTTTGTTTTTTTGGTCATTAAATACTACATACATAATTGTATTACATTATCCGCCATAGGTCATGTGTCTCTGTGAAGCATTGTGTTAAGAGCAGCAGGATAATCATTGCTTTATTAGATATCAGGAAAATGCCCTCTAAAAGATTGGTCTTTTATGGATCAAGTCAGCTTTTCTCGAGTTGTTAACCAATGTGAAATTTTTATGTTATTTTTAATCAATAAATAAATTTTAAAATAAGATTATTTTTTTGTCTGTGTGTACTTCCAGTTTTACAATTAAATGTGATTCCTTGAAGTGAAGTGAAAAAGGTTTAGTATCATGCAATGCCACTTAGAGTTTTTTTTTTTTTAATGTGAGACTGTGATGGCGCCTGTAAATCAATAGAGGGAAGTATTGCACTAGTTTTCACTGTCCTAACCTGATTCTGCCTTATATTCTCAACCTGATTCTCTATGTTCCTATCACACATACATATGTCTGCATAAAATCTGGGAAATTTCATTTTCTGTGTAAATTTGATGTATTGAGCCTTTTTATATATGTCAGTGTGTTTCCTCCTTCAGCTGGTAGGAAACAGGTTGAATTAATAAATATTGATATATAATTTATTGTAATTCACAGGTTTATATGACGTTATACTGAAAAGTATTTAAGCCCTATAATATATATATATATATATATATATATACACACATACATATACACACGATTCCAAAAAGTTGGGACACTACAAATTGTGAATAAAAACAGAATGCAATGATGTGGAAGTTTCAAATTTCAATATTTTATCCAGAATACAACATAGATGACATATCAAATGTTTAAACTGAGAAAATGTATCATTTTAAGGGAAAAATAAGTTAATTTTAAATTTCATGGCATCAACACATCTCAAAAAAGTTGGGACAAGGCCATGTTTACCACTGTGTGGCATCCGCTCTTCTTTTTATAACAGTCTGCAAACGTCTGGGGACTGAGGAGACAAGTTGCTCAAGTTTAGGAATAGGAATGTTGTCCCATTCTTGTCTAATACAGGCTTCTAGTTGCTCAACTGTCTTAGGTCTTCTTTGTCGCATCTTCCTCTTTATGATGCGCCAAATGTTTTCTATGGGTGAAAGATCTGGACTGCAGGCTGGCCATTTCAGTACCCGGATCCTTCTTCTACGCAGCCATGATGTTGTAATTGATGCAGTATGTGGTCTGGCATTGTCATGTTGGAAAATGCAAGGTTTTGGATTGGAGGATATGTTGTTCTAGAACTTGGATATACCTTTCAGCATTGATGGTGCCTTTCCAGATGTGTAAGCTGCCCATGCCACACACACTCATGCAACCCCATACCATCAGAGATGCAGGCTTCTGAACTGAGCGCTGATAACAACTTGGGTTGTCCTTGTCCTCTTTAGTCCGGATGACATGGCGTCCCAGTTTTCCAAAAAGAACTTCAAATTTTGATTCGTCTGACCACAGAACAGTTTTCCACTCTGCCACAGTCCATTTTAAATGAGCCTTGGCCCAGAGAAAACGCCTGCGCTTCTGGATCATGTTTAGATATGGCTTCTTTTTTGACCTATAGAGTTTTAGCCGGCAACGGCGAATGGCACGGTGGATTGTGTTCACCGACAATGTTTTCTGGAAGTATTCCTGAGCCCATGTTGTGATTTCCATTACAGTAGCATTCCTGTATGTGATGCAGTGCCGTCTAAGGGCCCGAAGATCACGGGCATCCAGTATGGTTTTCCGGCCTTGACCCTTACGCACAGAGATTGTTCCAGATTCTCTGAATCTTTGGATGATATTATGCACTGTAGATGATAACTTCAAACTCTTTGCAATTTTTCTCAGAGAAACTCCTTTCTGATATTGCTCCACTATTTCGCCACAGGATTGGGGGAATTGGTGATCCTCTGCCCATCTTGACTTCTGAGAGACACTGCCACTCTGAGAGGCTCTTTTTATACCCAATCATGTTGCCAATTGACCTAATAAGTTGCAAATTGGTCCTCTAGCTGTTCCTTATATGTACATTTAACTTTAAAAATAAACATTTAACTCCGGCCTCTTATTGCTAACTGTCCCAACTTTTTTGGAATGTGTAGCTCTCATGAAATCCAAAATGAGCCAATATTTGGCATGACATTTCAAAATGTCTCACTTTCAACATTTGATATGTTATCTATATTCTATTATGAATAAAATATAAGTTTATGAGATTTGTAAATTATTGCATTCTTTTTTATTCACAATTTGTACAGTGTCCCAACTTTTTTGGAATCGGGTTTGTATATATATATATATTATTTTGATATCCTTATATTATTTTAAGCACTGCTGTAACAGTAATGTGTTCATATACAATAATTCATGCATATAAATTAATTTATTATGATGATAATAATAAATCAATGATAATCAATTTGATGTATAAAGTGATACAAGTCTCTCCACATTAGCTTGGTGCCCAAAATGTGCCCCATGGTGCTCCTTAAAAAAAAAAAAATATATTATAATATCTTAATTTAAAAAATATATATATGTATTATTTACGGGAGCTCAAGTTTCTGTTTTACTGGAGTTTGACGAAGTGACGTTATGAGCTTCCGAAGATGACGTTGGAGAAGGGGGTGCGCGCGCGCGCGCTCGTATGTGTGTGTGTGAAACAGAGAGGAGGTGAAGAAGAGGAGGATGAAGCAGGGAGCGGAGGATGGGAGGAAGAGTGGAGTGAGAGAGAGAGAAAGAGAGAGATAGGCTTGCTATCAAGGGCTCGTGTGAAGTGTGAATGTCTGAGAGGGGCTTCGATGGGAGTTTTATCGCAGCGCCGAAACAAAGACGCGATTTTTTTACCATCCGGAGAAACATTGTAGCGGAAACTTTAAACTTTTACCCGCCAGAGCGGCAGCGCCGTGCCGGGTCCCGGCTTTGTCTCGCGACGGGGGGAAGTACGCCAGCACACGCGAGGATCAAAAGAACCAGCGCCAGTTTTGGATACACATTTTGTCTACACAACGTGGGAATCCGTGATTGTTGTATTTGTTTAGGAGAGTGAGAGAATGGCGGCCAACATGTACCGAGTTGGAGGTGAGTATTATTGTTGAGGCTAACACTAGCAGCAGGCTCGCGGGGGTTAGCATTAGCATTAGCGCGAGCGGCTGTTTCCGCCTTAGTTACAATGAGCGGAATCCCGTTGCTAAGCGAGCTAGGCTAGTTTCGTTACGGCGGCTTTTGGGTTAACTCGATTTTATTTATTTATACATATATTAAAGTTCACTTTTAAATTCACTTGGATATAAAAACTTGCATTGGGTCGCAAACTCGTTCTTTTGTTCGTAGTTTTGGCTCAAGCAATTAGCCGCCGCAAGCAAATGAGCTAATTTTGAGGGAACCCTTCTGTTATTTTATTCACTTATGATGCTTTTTACTCACTTTTTCAAGACTTTCATTCAAGTTTTTATCGTGCACGTTGCCTGTGCCATTCAGTCAAACTTCTGACAGCTGAATTGTATGGAGTGTATGGGAGTCTCGCAGTACGAGGTGCAAAGACTTTTAGTTTCGTTACCTGTTTAAAAAAGAAACAGTCAATTAATTGTTCATTTATACTGATATCAGGAAATTTAGACATTTTGAACTTGAACCTAGATTTGGTGTTCATGCAAACGAGCTCAGCTAGTAGTTCATAAGTAGGAATATAAGTGCATTTGTGAATCGTGAATTATTTCTATGATCATCATACACGTGCAGAATATGCATTTGTGATCTGAGCTGATAACAGTTGCATTACTTGATCCAGCTGCAGTTTTCAGTATATGCATATACCCATTATCATCTCTACTGTATACTGTCATCTATTGTCAGAGATGCTCCTCACTGTGTATTGTAACGCAGTTTACCGTATAATAATATTGAATGCGCGTTAACGTCATTGACTGCAACGTGACATGGTGGCCGTGTGCATTTATAGTGCTTTTATTTTCTTAAATCCGGAAATCGGCCGTAAATAGGTCACGGCAATCAGGCTCTGTTGCTTTAGCAGATGCTGCTGATTGCTTTATTGCAGTTGCAGTTTGATGGAAGTTCTGGAAGAAAAACTCAGTTATTACACGCTTGTCAAAATGCATTAGAGTTTATCAAGACGGGGTTCAGAGGAAGGCGAAGTCTGCATCTGCTCATTTCAAATGTTTTATACAATTAAGAAGCTGGTTATCGTGCAATGTAGGGTTGTAATGCAATGATGGTTTTTCATACTTAAATGCATTTTGCTGTGCTGTTTGCTAGTGTTTTGGGAGGTTTACACAGGTACTGCTTTAAGGTCATTGAACTTGACCTCATGTTCTGGCCCCAAGCCCTTGCATCCCTACATTTCACCTCAAGCTACATTGTGACTCAAATGCTGTCCCAATGCTATTTATTTTACCCATTTGATCAGAGCGTGTTTTTGTCTTCATGCTTCCTAGAATACATTAGTGATAAATCAACATTTCAGCCAATATCTGAGTAGTGATATATTGGACAGGCTGAAATATCAGTTGATATTTGGCCATTTTGAGAAAGTCTGTGTCTGCTTGGCCGATATCCAAAAGTGTTTAAAGTCTGCATGCGTATGTATATGTGTGTGTGTGTGTGTGTGTGTGTGTGTGTGTTTGTGTGTGTATATATATATATATATATATATATATATATATATATATATTTATTTATTTATTTAAATGCACGTTATTGATCTTATTGTGAACAATTTATCTGTGCATGTTTTTTTTTTTAGCCCTTTTTTTTATGTTTTTAATGAAAACCTTCCAGTGAAACGATAGACTTCTGGTGATGCATGCCAGACTTCTCCAATCATTTGGTCTGTTTAAACCCCGCCTCTTTATTACAATCAACTGCAAGCTCACATTCAAATCTGCCTCCATCCAATCAACAACCATCATTTCTTTTTCGTTAATCCTTTTTTCTTGGACATGCTTCACAATACAGAAGAAAATATCTGTCTGTACTTCTGTTACATGGCAACTTTATATTCTACCAACAGCCTTGCCAGTGGATACTAAACAGTTTCTGTTTTCAGTCTTTTTAGCGCATTTTAAATATGTAAAATAATTAATTTCAGAAGTCCATTTCAGTCTCATTTACGATCAATAATACTGGAGTTATATACCAGTCAACCCTCTTGGACACTGTGCTGTCTAGATATTATTCATTTGTTGTATTCCTCATTTGTAAGTCGCTTTTGAATAAAAGCATCTGACAAATGAATAAATGTAATGTGAATGTTGATATGTTTGGGCTTTAAAGGGATAGTTCACCCAAAAATGAAAATTCTGTCATTAATTACTCACCCTCATGTCGTAAGTCGTCGCTTCATAAAATTGAGGTTGAACCACTGGAATCACATGGACGATTTTATCAACGTTTTTACTACCTTTCTGAGACTACCTTTAAGAGATCCATATTGTTTGACCACTAGAATACATGTTGAGATATCATCTTTGTCTGGGACGCTTGTGCTCACTGAACCCTCGGTTTGAATGTTGCTCTCCTACTATGCAATCATGGCACACTGTTCAGTAGTTAACTAGCAAATGTTACTGTAATAGTAAGCATGCTAAAGGATAAGGGCTTCCTCTTCTCTTCAGTGGTGCATTAAGTTCAAACAAGGCAAGAGGCAACTGCTCTGTTTGTCAGCAAGAGAGAATTGAAGTGTTTCAAACCAGGGCTATAATTGAGACGGTTTTGGTTCGGTGAAGCTTACGTTGTTTGTCATGGGGTGTTAATTGAGACTTCTAATAAAGATGCAAAGGGGTAAGGCTACTTGTCTAGTGATGCAGACAGAAAATTCTGGTCATGTGCATGTGGGTAAATGCATATATCAGGTGACATTGTGTTGTCCATTAAATAAGGATCCTGCTCTATATGTGCATTATATACTGCCAGACAGATATTTTTATCATATCAAACATCACAGTGACTTTATTTACACTAGTGGTTAAGCAGTATGGAGTTTTTAAATAGCCAGTTTAGATACTAGAGCAGATGCTTTAATGCAAAGCGACTGATATTGCATTCAAGTTGTACATTTTATCAGTTCATGCATTCCTTGAAAAAGTCCTTGGTGTTGCCAGCACTATGCTCTACTGTTTGAGCTAAAGGAATGTAATGACAATGAATGTAATGCATAGGGTTGGGCGATGTCTACCAAGTTGGCATCGGACGATGTCTACTGTGAAACATCGTGATGGACAATGACATCGGAAGTGGGGTGGGGGGCATGATGCCCTGTCATGCGCCATCTCTCGCATGACAGGGCGTTCTAAAAACGCGGCGCTCAAGTTAAAGTGAGTTCAACTTTTTAAAAAACGTGTCTCGAGACCGTGCGTTCCTCCCACCCCATATTCCACTGCCCACGTCTCGCGTTTTTCAAAGCATATGAGTGTGAACGAGCCCTTAGAATTTACAGTGAAGTGACATAACTGCCAGAGACGGACGTGCTCAGCGCTTGTTATATATCACAACTATTTAGTGTTTTTAACCACATAATGTTTATTTTAGGTTTCAAACATTTAAATACACATAAGTACTAGCAAAACAATACATTTATAGTTTGTAAAATACACACTGGTGTCTATGGAAGCAGCAATAACATTCTATTCAAATATAATTTGCCGACGTGCTTTATTCATATCAGATACACATAGTGTAAGTAACTATAAAGTTTACTCTATTCTTCTCCCAGTTCACCGACCACTTACTTGCATGTATTTCGGGAGAAACTGATGAATTCACGTGATGTAAATCCGACTGACAGGACTCTCTGAACTGCGGCGCGAACTAACGTGGCACCCTTCTCATGTTACAAATCAAGATAATTTGTAAAGGTTTTTAAATGACAAAACACACTCACTTACACGTATTTGAGAATCGGAATATAAGAGATTATGACATGTTAAGCAAGTTTGTGAATATTTTGAATAAAAAAGGAAAAACATAATAAAAGCGATACATCTGTCATACAGCGCTATTTTGGCTGATGTGAGTCACGTGATAAGCATGACATGTCAATATCACAATGCCGCCTCAACATCGCGATGTCTGTCAGCCATTGCCGACCCCTATTAATGATAACAAATGACATGCATGCAAGTGCTGAATTGAAATGGACACTTATTTTACACTTGAGAGACGGACTCAAAATTCACTAAAATATTTGGAAACCGTAATAATGTTCGCTGTTCATTCGCAGGCAGGACAGATCTTGAAATGTTCAAATGAAGATCGTGATTGAATGTTTTTACCCAGCCCTAGTGACAACCAAGTAAGCAATTTGTAAGTTGAACATTTTTCCTCAATGTGTTAACCCTTATAAACCTTATTCAGTTGGTGTTGTGAGTTTAAAACAGGACTGGATCTGTTTTTCTGACCAGTGGCAGAGTAGGGGATTGTTCAGGAAACCTGTCTGAAAACCATAATTTTTGCTATTCTGTTTAGCGATGCTAGTAACGTAGAAATGATGCATTTCACCTATAGGTTTACGTTGTGTACTAATTTTTGTCCCTGTCAGTATCTCCAAACCCCAGTGGATTTTTAGGTGTCTCTGAACACCAGATGACATGAGCTAACAATACAACATATCCCTGCTTGAAGAGCAGATGGCTAGACCCTGTTTCTCCTTGAGGGAAATTATTGATCCATGCGGCTCAGTCGCTCACTGTCTCTCTGATTGATGAAGCTCATGAACTTGGGAGAGAGACCTCCATTTTGATTTATCTCTTGCAGCACAGCTTAAGAACATGGCTGAGTAGAGGCGAGAAAAGAAAGCGTTAGTCCGATCAAAGATCAACGTCTAGCAGAACGTCCAGAGCTGACCAGCTCAGACCAGAAGAGAGAGTGATTACATAACTGAAGTGACGTGTACAGACTGTTGACCGTGCCTCATCGTATGTGCTCTCAATATTGATCCGTACACAATTGCTCGTCACTTTCTGTATGATTATGGAACTCGTGTGAATGATTTAGTAATGGAATCTGTATTTTTTTTTTTTTTTTTTTTTTTCCCCCCCACATCTTTGGATTTGAATAGACTACTACTTTCCTGTTGTTATATGAAAGCATTATTCAAATCAACTAGAATATTCCATGTATGAAAAGGGTTGTGTAGAACTTTGTTAATAACAGGTGTTTTTATTCAATAAAAATGTGTATCCAATTTTGGAATTGGAATGCACAACATATCGGAACCATATTACTTACCGGCTTATATTATAGACTGTTTTTTTGTTTTTTTTGATCGATCAATATTGGTCGATATTGGAAATTTAATTGTCATGCTCATTTCCCCTATTTTTCTATTTGGATTACATTTGCTATAATCTAAGGAACACTGAATGTTAAGTTGTGTCCCAAATTACGCACTATACACTATGTACTTGCATTATGTACCTTTATGTTTTTTTTTTTTTTTCTTTTCATTTTAAAATTTTCAGTGTGAACACTACTCGCACTAATACTACAAATAGAATAGTGTACAAGTGTGAAAATTGGGAAATTATGGGTGATTTATAAATAGATTTTTATCGTTTTTGTTCACAAGTCCCTCAAACCTCAATTGCAATGTTTGCAATTTGATGTATATTTATGCATATAGATGCATACAAGGGATGTCAGTTTACATAAATTCCCATAATCGATCGTTATTTAACAATCGATTAATCTTTAACCATAACCTCTTAAATCTGAAGGGGGGGCACTAACAAGTTATCACATTACTTAAAGGTGCGTTATGTACAAACCCGATTCCAAAAAAGTTGGGACACTGTACAAATTGTGAATACAACAGATGACATATCAAATGTTTAAACTGAGAAAATGTATCATTTTAAGGGAAAAATAAGTTAATTTTAAATTTCATGGCATCAACACATCTCAAAAAAGTTGGGACAAGGCCATGTTTACCACTGTGTGGCATCCCCTCTTCTTTTTATAACAGTCTGCAAACGTCTGGGGACTGAGGAGACAAGTTGCTCAAGTTTAGGAATAGGAATGTTGTCCCATTCTTGTCTAATACAGGCTTCTAGTTGCTCAACTGTCTTAGGTCTTCTTTGTCGCATCTTCCTCTTTATGATGCGCCAAATGTTTTCTATGGGTGAAAGATCTGGACTGCAGGCTGGCCATTTCAGTACCCGGATCCTTCTTCTACACAGCCATGATGTTGTAATTGAGGCAGTATGTGGTCTGGCATTGTCATGTTGGAAAATGCAAGGTCTTCCCTGAAAGAGACGACGTCTGGGTGGGAGCATATGTTGTTCTCGAACTTGGATATACCTTTCAGCATTGATGGTGCCTTTCCAGATGTGTAAGCTGCCCATGCCACACGCACTCATGCAACCCCATACCATCAGAGATGCAGGCTTCTGAACTGAGCGCTGATAACAACTTGGGTTGTCCTTGTCCTCTTTAGTCCGGATGACATGGCGTCCCAGTTTTCCAAAAAGAACTTCAAATTTTGATTCGTCTGACCACAGAACAGTTTTCCACTTTGCCACAGTCCATTTTAAATGAGCCTTGGCCCAGAGAAAACGCCTGCGCTTCTGGATCATGTTTAGATATGGCTTCTTTTTTGACCTATAGAGTTTTAGCCGGCAACGGCGAATGGCACGGTGGATTGTGTTCACCGACAATGTTTTCTGGAAGTATTCCTGAGCCCATGTTGTGATTTCCATTACAGTAGCATTCCTGTATGTGATGCAGTGCCGTCTAAGGGCCCGAAGATCACGGGCATCCAGTATGGTTTTCCGGCCTTGACCCTTACGCACAGAGATATCCAAAGATTCAGAGAATCTGGAACAGATATTATGCACTGTAGATGATGATAACTTCAAACTCTTTGCAATTTTTCTCTGAGAAACTCCTTTCTGATATTGCTCCACTATTTTTCGCCACAGCATTGGGGGAATTGGTGATCCTCTGCCCATCTTGACTTCTGAGAGACACTGCCACTCTGAGAGGCTCTTTTTATACCCAGTCATGTTGCCAATTGACCTAATAAGTTGCAAATTGGTCCTCCAGCTGTTCCTTATATGTACATTTAACTTTTCCGGTCTCTTATTGCTACCTGTCCCAACTTTTTTGGAATGTGTAGCTCTCATGAAATCCAAAATGAGCCAATATTTGGCATGACATTTCAAAATGTCTCACTTTCAACATTTGATATGTTATCTATATTCTATTGTGAATAAAATATAAGTTTATGAGATTTGTAAATTATTGCATTCCTTTTTTATTCACAATTTGTACAGTGTCCCAACTTTTTTGGAATCGGGTTTGTAGGATTGACAGCTAGTGGTCGAAATAGGTAGTCCAAATTAAAAATATTGGAGATCATTGTTTCCCCCTCCTCCTCAGACTCGACGCTCACTCGTGTTGCCAACTTGAGGACACGCAACAGGAGCGAGTGCAATTGACAATAAAGCCACACTGTAAGTTGAGGAGTTGATTTATCTGCATTTTAATATGCTCTCGTTCATAGAGATTTTAGATAGATGCCGAGGCTTTAGGTCGGGTAGAATCTGTGATCTTTGACCCAGTTTGTTTGCTGGCTTCCATGGCTGCTACAATATAGGGCTGCAACTAACGATTATTTTGATAATCGATTAGTTGGCCGATTATTTTTTTCAATTAATCGATTAATCGGATAAAAGCCCGTTTTTTTTATTTTGACAAAACACACTATTCCACATCCTGCCCAATGCTGTCCTTCAAACAAACGTGTCAGCTGAGTGCTATGAAAACATACATAGTGAATATATCTACCCTTACAAAAATTAACCATGGTTTTACAACAAATAAAACAAACAAACAAAAAATTATAATAAATAAATAACAGGGTTATTGTAGTTATTCCATGGTAACCAAAAATCAACCATGGTTTTGCTTCAAATCCATAGTTTAACAAATGGTAATCAAGACGCCAAAAAACATGGTTTTACTATAATAAAACCATGGTTAATATTGAGTATGTCTGTGCTATACATTATGTGCAAAAAATGTACTAAGCAAAAGGACAGTTTAAATCCCTACATTAAAATGATGTTAAAGAAAAACAAAAACACCAAAAAAAAACACAAATTCAGTGTTACCAGATTAGAGGAATGTTCTGCAGGAACACACACATATTCGCTATGGACACAGTAACTGCTACAGTCGTTTATTTATCCTGTAAGTAGGCTATAAGAAACGTCTTACATTTTATATTCAATTACACGCTGTTATCTCTTTACAGTTACTACTCTCATAAAATACTTGAATTACATGACTTTTAAACCTAAATTTAGCGTCCAACAGCAGATATTTCAACTAAATGAATGTTTTTTGCGCTGAATATTAATTGTCTCCCTCTCTACTGCGTTCTGTCTGTATGACGCGCATGCGCGCGCACCCGCCGCTCGTTTAGTGAAGTTTGAAGTTTAGCACAGACAGGACGCGCTTTCATGCAAAATGGAAATACTTGTGTGAATTAGTAACATTTACAGATGAGGATATAACCTGTAAAATGAACATTTTGCGCTGAGGACACGCACACATCTCATCGGTCAAAGCACATGACAGGGTATGTTAAACACTAATGCATTTAGCTTGAGGCTCATGTTTTGGGCGCTTGGATCACGTACCTTTCCCGCAGCAGCTCAGCTGTTTCCACTTAACTATTTTTAGATGCATTTTGTCCATAGAAATGCGTTATTCAGTGATGTAATTTGGCGCGACTGGTGGAAGTTTTGACCGCACAGAGGGCAGACCCGACTAATTGATAATGAGAATCGTTGTCGATGATTTCTAAAAATAACTGCTTTGTGGTCTGTAAAATCATCGTACATTAACAGATAGACTTGTCAAATATTGTTGAAAAGGTCTCAAGTAGCAGAAATACAAGCATATTTGTTTCAGTTAGAGAACACACTATGAAAAAAGTGCCACTGATGCATGTGTAAACAGTGTACACATGATGATTTTGTGCCATGTTTTTGTTTGTAACTTCGTGAAACATTAGTAAACCATAGTAGATCACATATCTCTGACATGGCAAGTTGATCATAGAGACCATTTGTGGAAATGTTTCTACGATCTACTTAGGCTTACGATGCTTTTGGGAAATGCAGCCCATGATCTTATTACTTGTTGTTTATTCTATGTACCTTTTATTGTGGCGTTTACACATGCAAGTCGTTCTTATGTTCAGTAAAATCACTTGTTTGGAATGTTGTTTAATTATGTATTGAAATAAATGGCTAGCCTACCCAATCTTTTGCATAAAATATGTGACTTTGGCGCGCTCGCTTCATTTTTCCTTGTGTGTCTGCTGCACGTTTTGTGCATGAGCCGCACGGACCTTAAAAGTATGCACAAATGAAGAGTTTTATCAGTTTAATTATCGACAATTAATCAATCGTAGATTAATCGTTAGCATCCCTAATATATACACATACATAGTCACTGCTGGGTAGATTACTCACTAATGATTCCAAATTACAGGACAAAATTGTAGTTAGTAACACAATCCATTGCACATTTTAGGTAATATAATTTGACTACTTTTTGATTACTTTTGACCTAACTCGTTTATCACATTGAACTTAATGGATAATCTTGTACCATATTGATGTAACAATAGAAAGAGAAAATATATTCCATTTTTTTTTTTAATCAACAACAACATTAAGTGCATTAAACATTTCTTTACGTCAGCGTTTCCCACACTGTGGTTCATGATGGAACTGCAGGGGGTTTGCGAGTTTACCGTATTGTTCCGAATATAAGACAATGTTTTTTTTCTTAGAAATACATCTGAAAAAAACAGGTTGTTCTTATATTCAGGGTCTAGACTTTTACATGTCAATAATACACCTGCAACAATAGGTGGCGCCAAATATGCGTAGAACGATTGTGCCAAGAAATACGGTGTGTCAGAGTGTAATGTTAGAAGATCGCAAGCGCAAAAAGACGGTCATAAAAAGACAAAGAAAAGCTTATCGTCTAACAGCCGCATGACTGTCATTTGTGCATGCCTTGCTGACGGGACTAAACTTCCAACGTCAGGGTTTTTCCTGCATTGAAAATTAAGTAAGAATAGTAAGAATTAGTTTTAATTATCCACAGTATTTCAGCTTATGTTGACAATGTGTAGTAAACTAAATAGCCTAAAATCATTTAGTTTAGACTGGAGTGAGGTGAAACCAGAACAAAGTTGTTGTTAGCTAGCTGATAATTTTAATAAATTGTATATGGCAGAAAATTAGGCTTGTTTGTACTTTATACCATACTTTCAATAGAAAAATTAAAATATGAAAAATATGCAATATGAAAATTATTTTTAAATAAAAGCATTTTCTTTATAAAAATTGTCTTGATAAAATACAAGATTTGGTCTTCAGAAAGCCTTTTTCCAAAAGGTACGTCTTGAAAAAGGGGGGTTGTCTTATAATCAGGGTCGTCTTATATTTGGAACAATACGGTAATAAAAAGCTAATAATTAAATAAATCATAAAAATGAAAACAAATCATTTTAAAATAATAAAAATTATAATACAAATGTGACCCTGGACCACAAAACCAGTCATAAGTCTCACGGGTATATTTGTGGCAATAGCCAACAATACATTGTATGGGTCAAAATTATCTATTTTTCTTTTCCAAAAATCATTAGGATATTAAGTAAAGATCATGTTCCTTGAAGATATTTTGTAAATTTCCTACCGTAAATATATAAAAAATGTATTATTATTATTATTATTAGTAATATGTTTTGCTAAGGACTTCATTTGGACAACTTTAAAGACGATTTTCTCAATATTTAGATTTTTTTGCACCCTCAGATTCCAGACTTTCAAATAGTTGTATCTCGGCCAAATATTGTCCTATCCTAACAAACCATACATCAATAGAAAGCTTATTTATTCAGCTTATGTATATGGTAATGTATAAATCTCAAATTCAAAAAATTTACCCTTTATGACTGGTTTTGTGGTCCAGGGTCACAAATGTGTTCCCAAGACAAAGCCATACATCGTTAAATGACTTACTGCGTGATAATTCAAATAATAATTAATGTGTCTGTCAAGAGCTGATTAGATATGCAATGTTGCATGGTTGAGAAAACACTCCTTAAAAGTGAAACGATTTCTGTAAATCCAGTGGTGAAATGCTTTGTTGCCTTTTAATTTTCCATGTAATTATAGCCACCTGACTAGTGGCTGGTCTGTGTGTGCAATTTCACAAAACTAGAAGACTTTCTAAATGCTTTTTTTTTAGAAAGGAAAAATTAAAACATGAATCAATAAACTATGCAATATCTTTAAGAAATGAAGCTCAGTGATCTGTCACATACAGATGGTTTCTTTTGTCTATTGCAGATTATGTGTATTTTGAAAACTCCTCCAGTAACCCGTATCTGATCCGCCGAATTGAAGAACTCAACAAGGTGAGTTTTGAAACATGTTCCATCTAATCACTGAACATAATCTTATAGAAAAAATATTGCTTTTGCTTCCTTTTTCTTGATGCATGCTTGTTTTTGTTGTTTCCATTTGCTTTCATTTGGCCAATTCTATTTTTGACCAGTATGACTTATAACACCAATATTACCGCCTAGAGTCAGACTGACTGTGATTGGTTGGGGCTTTTGATGTCTGCCAGCCATTTATCATACATCATCAATTGCATGTGCAGAGATTTGAACATTACACTGAACATGGATGATTGACATATGCCAGCTCTCTCTGCTAATGCATTGTCACTCCTGACAGCGTAACAGACTGTCTCTGTCACCTGCTCCCCTCTGTTGTGCATTGCTAATGCTCAGCCATCATGCTGTTGTCTGCCGATGCACGCTGGGCTGTTTGAGATGAAGACCCTATAAGAGACTTATATAATGCTGAGAATGACACAGGCCTGTTTCCTGGAGCAGGGATTAAAACACTTTTATGTAACCTCATTTTGAAGGGCTATGAAGCTCAGCAAACTAATGGAAGTGGTATCTTTGCTCAATACGTATACACTTTAGTCAGAATTCAGTTTTGTCTTGAATATACACAACTCTAACCCGCACTGTGTTGCATTAAAGAGTACGATTTCCATATAGAGTGGTTCGTTTTCAGTGCTGGAAAGTGAGTAGAAATGTAGTTATTAATAGTACTCACAACTTTTTACTTTGGTGCTTAAATATTGATGCAGTTTCTTGTAAATCATAGGCAGTGTCATTCATTCCCACTTTGATTTATTAAAAGTAATTCCCTTTAAAGTTATACTAAAATTATGGGTTTTTACAAGTCCATGACATGAAGACAGTAATAGCACTGAAGGCACTTATTTCACACATTGTATAGAAAAAAATGGCTGTATGTTCTTTTTGTATTTAGTCTTTCTCACACTGTTTCTTGCTGCATGTCTCTCCCAAGACTGCCAATGGAAATGTAGAAGCCAAGGTGGTCTGTCTCTTCAGGCGGAGAGATATATCTGCCAACCTCAACACTTTGGCCGATAGCAATGCAAGTGAGTACCCAACTGTTTCAGTCTTATCTTGAGTTCAGGTCTCGTCTTCACACTTAAGATAAAGTGTCACTGGGCCCTATCATACACCTGCTGCAATGCGACGCAAGTGTTTTTTGCTAGTTTCAGTCTGACACAGTTATCATTTTCACATCCAGCGCCACATTGTTTAAATAACAAATGCACTCGCTCCCATCTGTTCGCCCATGGGCTGGTCTGAAAACGAGATGTGTTCAGGTGCATTGTTTGCGCGTTGCTGTTTTGAGGCAACTGAAAACGACTGCGCCATTGACCAACAAAAGCGCAGTATTTTTTTAGTTATTTAAAGGGCGTGTTAGTAATATGCGCCTATAGGCGGGTGCACAACGCACGTACACTCTGCTTAGTACACACAGGGTATCTTACAGCAGCACACAAACATTTTTAAATATTAAAAATAAAAGGATTCCTCTCTGGAGAAGCGTTCAGTCTTTCCACTCGCCAATACCGCCATGTAAATAGCGAATCCGCCATGGTGCAAGCGCAACTGGCTTTTAAAGGGAATGGGAGATGAGACTCTGATTGGTTTATTGCAAGTTACGCCCAAAACACACCCGTGACTCATTAAGAGACTAGGTACAACCCTTTTGGACCATGTGCCTGGCACGCAGACCGTTTTTTCCGTCATTAAACTAGCAAAAGAGGATTCGGACACGCCCTAAGAGCACCTGCGTCATGTGCTTCAGACCATGCGCTCAGATTGTTAAAATAGGGCCCATTATGTAGATGTACTATTTACATTGAAACACCAACCAGGGTATACAGCTTTGACGGGCACACTGGGAGCAGATTTTAAGGCACCAACAATGATCAATTCAATGTACAATTATGACTTGCATATTATAAAGCCATGCATTTTATACATTTGATGTCTTCAATCTGAATGGAGAAGCAAATCCCTGAAAGAAAATCCCATAGTTTTTGTTGACCATACTCCATATAATTTTATGAGCAATAATGAGTCTCAGAATTAAATTTCAACTCTGAGTTTGAAGGAAAGTCTGTGGAATATTGCAGATGGATTTGAAGTTACCATGAAATCAAAATAGACTATTCCTATTTTTGTCCAATGTTTATTATAAATTATTTATTTGTACACATCTTTTTTTTAAATCATGTGCCCTCATAATATTTAATTTAAAAAAAAAAAAAAAAAACAATCCCTTCTTTCTCGCAATGTTATCTCTTCTCTGATGAAGTGCACCAGCATGGAGCGGGACAATAATGGCAACCTTTCACTCACATGAAATTGCAGCAATTAGCAAACACCAACGATCCAGTCAATTCCCAATGGACAAAATCAAGTCCCTCCCACCCTACTTTTTTTTTTTTTTTTTTCTTTCTCTCTCTCTCTCTCTCTCTCTCTCTCTCTCTCTCTCTCTCTCTCTCTCTCTCTCTCTCTCTCTCTCTCTCTCTCTCTCTCTCTCTCTCTCTCTCTCTCTCTCTCTCTCTCTCTCTCTCTCTCTCTCTCTCTCTCCCCCATTTCCCCATTTCCCTCAGATATATGTCACAATGCAAAAGATGATTGCAATTTCCATTTCATGCCTACTTTAAATATAAGTACTACACTCTTGTATTGATGGTTGAGAGTGTAATCGAATTAGCCAAAATATTTAACTTGTTTACTAATTGGACACAATGGGGCAGTGCATTTGTAGAATCTTTAAAATGCCATGCATTTCTGTTCTTCATAAATCTGTGGAGGTTTCTGTGGAGTTCTGCAGGTGTACATGCCAACAAGTCGAAACAGAAGGACAAAACTAGATCACTTCCATTATAATTAGGGATGGACAAGATGGTTAACTAGTCACTCAACAGAAACAGAAGGATTAAGCAGAAGGACACCAATCTATCCAGGCAACACAACAAGATCACTTCCATTATAATATATTCCATGATAATGGACGATGTTTTTTCAGCTGTGCGTTTAGGTTCACTGAGAAATTGCATCACTTTAAAGTACTAGTAATTTTTAGACCTTTACTGTCAGAATTAATATTGCCTAGTTTAAGTAGTTTTGGGTATTATGTGTAATCAGCACATCCATTTTTTTTTATTTTTTAAAGAGGACTATGTTGGTTTTGTGCAATAAAAGGTTATGGATTTTTATCCTTATATTTGTTGAGTAACGGTCAGTTGCCCTATCGAAATGCCTTGCGTTCTTGAATTCATTTCATGCTATTGTTAGTCTATGCACACATACAGGTAAATGTCATTGGCCAATGCATCGCACAGTGAGCGGTGTGAATGCTCATTAATAAACTCAACATCTAAAAATGTATGGAAGCTGATCCCCTCTGTTACACTCTAGTTGTTTTTGAACACTATCACGTCCTATGCAAGTGCGCTTTGTGAAAAGCATCTGATAAGGTCTGTAGTTGTCAGTTTACTGAAATGAAGCCACCTCAATGACTTATGCGGCCGACAAATACGCCCTGCGGAGGATTCAGCCATCGAAATGAGACGCAGCTAATATTTACTTTTGCACATCCCTAAATGTATATTTATTTTATCACAACTGCAGGCACCCCACATGTCTGATACATGCATGCGGCAGTGGTTCATTTTTATGTAAATTCTGTGTACGTGAACTGTAAGCCTGTTGTAATTATGTCAGTGCAGTGCATTAACCTATCCATTCCAGAGTAGGGTCAGGTTTGGGTTGTGGAAGTTACTGCATTGACATGGGCAGTTAGTGTTCAAATCCTTTGCGGTCATGAGAGGTCATTGTCTGCTTGGCTGCCCGTTTAATACTGAACGAATCCTCCTTTTTATGTTGTGGCACTCTACAGCACCAACACTGTCCTGTTACACAAGATCAGGGCTCCCATTTACATCTCCTCCTCCTCTCTCTACCTTTTGCCCATCTTCCTCCTTCAACCTCCCCCCCCCCTCCTGAATGGGCTCCTCTGTGCCTATCCTCAGCTGCCATCCGCCCTGTGCTCTTGGAACAAAAGAGCCTTCATGGGACCCACCGGGCCATGGCGCTTAAAGGGTTAACACTAGGTTAACACTGTCTGGCTGGTGTCTTTGTCAAAGAGTGAAAGTGTTATTAAATGCATGTATATGTGCGCGCGCATTTGGCTCTGAGGGTGTGCATGTATGATGGATTTGTCGTACGTGTGTCTTGAGTGCTCGTCTGCTTGTGTGTGTGTGTGTGTGTGTGTGAGAGAGAGAGCTTGTGGCATTTTTTTTTTTTTTTAAATGCGTACTTGTGCATGGGGGGGTTGTTGCTCAATGGGGGGATGGGCGCCTCAGGTTTGTTGCACAGGGTTTCCCAGTAAAGCTGGCAGGGACGCATTGGCCAAGGGGAGAGAAAGGAGGGGGCAGGGCCACCGGGGTGGCAGGAGGGGTTAATGGAAAGGGGTGTGGTCTGATATCCCGCCCTCTTCATTGACAGGGTTTCCTTTGGCTCCGTGCAGGGGTGGAGTCTGGTCAGATCGTCTGATAAAGTCCTGCCAGGTCTCCTCATCTTACACAAGCATCTATTTACGAAATATCTCTGTCAAAAGTAATGTTTTTAAAATGCATTCAAGTCATTTTGAGTTCACCTGCATTATAATGATTTGCTTTCCTTATAAGTCAACAGATCTCATGAAGGATATTCAATTTACTTGTTTTTGAATGAGTGTAAAATTGATTGCAACCATTACTAATAACCTAAAGTGATGTGTAAACTTAAGATTTGATCTGTGTGTTCTGAAAGGAAGTTGGTTCACATCAGAGCTAATTGAGGCCATTAGCATCACACTCATGTGTGTGTGTGTGTGTGTGTGTGTGTGTGTGTGTGTGTGTATTTTAGGAGACTTTGAAGAGGAGTCCAAGCAGCCTTCAACGTCAGAACAGCAGAAACACCAGCTCAAGCACAGAGAACTGTTCCTGTCTAGACAGTTTGAGTCTCTCCCGGCCACACACATACGGTAAATACACTTACAGACACAAACATCTCAGGATTGAATGATATAATCCCATCAGAACCCAGACTCTGGATCCATATAAAAGGTATTTGATTTGTATTGATACAGTCCTATTTATACTGTGTATTATTGTTTTTATGCAGAGGGAAATGCAACGTCACACTTTTGAATGAGACTGATGTATTAACTGGCTACTTAGAGAGAGAGGTAAGTGTCCACCTGAGGTACAAGAGCACTCACTGTGTAGTTTTTCATGGAGTGTCACAAAGCTACCACACGCCATAGTTGAGAGACATGCCAAAACATGACAACCTTGTTGGAGTGACTCTCACTAAATATGTCAAAAGTAGGGATTCTCATAATTAACTGGTTAACCGTTAACCGACAGTAAGAATTTTGACTGATTTAATGCTATAGGTTAAATGGCTTAAGTAATTTTTAAAATAATGTTAGAAAAAATGCTACACATATAAAATGTAGTTTTTGAGAGGGAAACCTTCTGTGGAAACTCTCTGGACTTAAAAAAAATGTTCGTCCAATCATTGCATTCGGTCCGAATGATACAATGTCCAAAACAAATGAGCTTATGCTGCGTTCACACCATGTCCTAACCGTAATTACGAGATGGCAACTCTTCACATTCTACCCAGAGCTGTTCACTTCCTCAGACTCGAATTTATGCATTTCTATGTCAACACTATTAACGCCAAAATGAAGTGAAATTACAAACCCGATTCCAAAAAAGTTGGGACACTGTACAAATTGTGAATAAAAACAGAATGCAATGATGTGGAAGTTTCAAATTTCAATATTTTATTCAGAATACAACATAGATGACATATCAAATGTTTAAACTGAGAAAATGTATCATTTTAAGGGAAAAATAAGTTGATTTTAAATTTCATGGCATCAGCACATCTCAAAAAAGTTGGGACAAGGCCATGTTTACCACTGTGTGGCATCCGCTCTTCTTTTTATAACAGTCTGCAAACGTCTGGGGACTGAGGAGACAAGTTGCTCAAGTTTAGGAATAGGAATGTTGTCCCATTCTTGTCTAATACAGGCTTCTAGTTGCTCAACTGTCTTAGGTCTTCTTTGTCGCATCTTCCTCTTTATGATGCGCCAAATGTTTTCTATGGGTGAAAGATCTGGACTGCAGGCTGGCCATTTCAGTACCCGGATCCTTCTTCTACGCAGCCATGATGTTGTAATTGATGCAGTATGTGGTCTGGCATTGTCATGTTGGAAAATGCAAGGTCTTCCCTGAAAGAGACGACGTCTGGATGGGAGCATATGTTGTTCTAGAACTTGGATATACCTTTCAGCATTGATGGTGCCTTTCCAGATGTGTAAGCTGCCCATGCCACACGCACTCATGCAACCCCATACCATCAGAGATGCAGGCTTCTGAACTGAGCGCTGATAACAACTTGGGTTGTCCTTGTCCTCTTGGCGTCCCAGTTTTCCAAAAAGAACTTCAAATTTTGATTCGTCTGACCACAGAACAGTTTTCCACTTTGCCACAGTCCATTTTAAATGAGCCTTGACCCAGAGAAAACGCCTGCGCTTCTGGATCATGTTTAGATATGGCTTCTTTTTTGACCTATAGAGTTTTAGCCGGCAACGGCGAATGGCACGGTGGATTGTGTTCACCGACAATGTTTTCTGGAAGTATTCCTGAGCCCATGTTGTGATTTCCATTACAGTAGCATTCCTGTATGTGATGCAGTGCCGTCTAAGGGCCCAAAGATCACGGGCATCCAGTATGGTTTTCCGGCCTTGACCCTTACGCACAGAGATTGTTCCATCTTTGGATGATATTATGCACTGTGGATGATGGATGATGACAACTTCAAACTCTTTGCAATTTTTCTCTGAGAAACTCCTTTCTGATATTGCTCCACTATTTTTCGCCGCAGCATTGGGGGAATTGGTGATCCTCTGCCCATCTTGACTTCTGAGAGACACTGCCACTCTGAGAGGCTCTTTTTATACCCAATCATGTTGCCAGTTGACCTAATAAGTTGCAAATTGGTCCTCCAGCTGTTCCTTATATGTACATTTAACTTTTCCGGTCTCTTATTGCTACCTGTCCCAACTTTTTTGGAATGTGTAGCTCTCATGAAATCCAAAATGAGCCAATATTTGGCATGACATTTCAAAATGTCTCACTTTCAACATTTGATATGTTATCTATATTCTATTGTGAATAAAATATAAGTTTATGAGATTTGTAAATTATTGCATTCCTTTTTTATTCACAATTTGTACAGTGTCCCAACTTTTTTGGAATCGGGTTTGTAGATAAATGTAGGGGGGCGCATGTCCTAAAACAGGGGTCTCCAAACTCTGTCCTGGAGGGCCACTGTCCTGCAGAGTTTAGCTCCAACCCCAATTAAACACACCTGAACCAGCTAATCAAGGTCTTACTAGGGCCTAGTAAGACACTGACAGTGATTAAAAAAAAAAAAATTAAGGATTATTTGATGAATAAAAAGTTTTTTTCACTTTTGATCAATTTAATGTGTCAGTGATGATGATAAAGTATTTCAAATCTTTCACTAATCCCAAACTTTTGAATTTTTTTTTTTTTTTTTTTTTTTCTTCTCGATGTTAGATATATTCTTTTCTTTTTTTTCATCAAAGTGAACACCTTTTGTTGGATTAAAATGAGACCAGTGCATCAAGTGTTTGTGTTGTCTAATGTGTGTGTTTGTTCTGCAGGACTGTTTCTTCTACTCGCTGGTGTTTGACCCAGTGCAGAAGACCCTGCTTGCCGACCAGGGGGAGATCAGAGTGGGATCCAAATACCAGGCAGAGATCCCTGACAAACTGGCTGAAGGTCAGAAGGTTTTTAATGTCTCTACGCCTTGGTATTACTAAAACATTGTCCTTTTGATGTTGAAAATATGGACGTGATTCTTATCACAATATTGTGTTAATACTTCAAGTCCTTGTATTGATATTTTCAACACATTTTAGGAAAAGTTGCCTTTTGGATATTGAAGGTCTAATTCATAACTGATTAAGTTCATCAGTAAATACAATGTTTTCCATCTCATCAGTTGATTCAGACAGTCGAGTGCAGGAGAAGCTTGAGACAAAGGTTTGGGATCCTAATAACCAGCTGAAGGATCCGCAGATAGACCAATTCCTGGTAGTGGCACGGTTAGTATTTCCCCTTTTTTTTTTTTTTTTTTTTTAAGACTGACCATTTTGCTTCTTAAAAATGTTATTGTGCTGTAGCATAATTTAATTTGTTTTTATGTTCATTTTAGGGCTGTTGGTACATTTGCACGTGCACTAGACTGCAGTAGTTCAATCCGCCAGCCCAGTCTGCACATGAGCGCAGCGGCTGCATCTAGAGACATCACACTGGTGAGAGAATGGATTCATTCAATCACTCCCTTCCTTAACTACACATGAAAGTGCATTCTCATTCATTCACTGCTTCCTCACTTAACTTCAGTTACCATGCACATCTGGGTTGTCAGATGTGTAGGGGTTGGGTAGGGTCATCAGAATGTACCCGTTACTGTTGGTACTAAAAAGGAAAGTTGCCTTTACGCTAAAGCGAAAATCCAACGCAACTTTTAGGGGACCAAGCGATATACTATAGTATATTTTCATATACTGTCTACTTTCTTTTTATAACAGTTCTATCTGATAACGAATTAGACAGGACTGTTAAACAGCGATTAATGAAGACAGAGAATGCGAGCGCTGTGTGCTCAGGCTCTGGCGTTCTCAGCACCGTCAAAATAAAGGTCCGCTGTCATAACAAGAAGCGCAATTTTAAGCTTGCGCTTAAGAGATTGACAGCCTTAGTGATTATAAAGGGAGCCTCTTCTCTTGCTTTGTTTATTACCCATTCACAATCTCAATACAAGTGTTTTTTTTTTTTTTTTTTTTTTTTTCTCTCCTGGTTCAACTTTGCTTTTCAAACCGGAAGAATGACTCTTTAAATGTGCAATTAAATCGGAGACTGTGATAATTGACAGTGATAACCAACGGGCGAGACAAAACGGGACAAACATTTTTTTAAGTACTTAATTCAGCAGTTTTTGCTCTGGTACCGAAATTGGTACAGAGAACCTCAAAATTTTACTGGTGTTACTAGTACCGACTTGTGACAACCATACGTATGACATTGATTCACACCGTCCTGTCTGTCTGTAGTTCCACGCCATGGACACTCTGCAGAAGAACGGCTACGACCTTGCCAAGGCCATGTCAACGCTGGTGCCGCAGGGTGGCCCGGTGCTGTGCAGGGACGAGATGGAGGAGTGGAGCGCCTCAGAAGCCATGCTCTTTGAGGAGGCTCTGGAGAAATACGGCAAAGACTTCAATGACATTCGCCAAGACTTTGTGAGTTTACAACACCATACTTGACCATTTGCTCTCACACAAACTGCACTATTTGGGAAAGTTCAAACTATTTAAATGTACATTTGTTGTTGAACTGCAGTTGCCCTGGAAGTCATTAGCTAGTGTGGTCCAATTCTACTACATGTGGAAGACTACTGACCGTTACATTCAGCAGGTAAGAAACTTTGTATGCTTTTTTTAAAACCAAAATTAATTTTGATATGAATGTTTCTTCCTGCATATGAACGTGTATCTGAACCAAGTGACTTGTTTTACCCACCAGAAAAGACTAAAGGCAGCAGAGGCTGACAGCAAGCTGAAGCAGGTGTACATCCCCACCTAGTGAGTATTTAGTGTCACTGCATTGTTTTTTTTTGTTGTTTTTTTTAATAAACCTTTTCTGAGTACAAATGGCACTTTCCAAATATATGGCACAAATCATTAGCATTCTTTTTAATTAATAAAGGCACAAATCCTATGTAATTTAGAGAGATTTTTGTAATGTTTTGAAATAAGTCTCTTATGCTCACCAAGGCTGCATTTATTTGTACAAAATGCAGTAAAAAGTGACATTTAAAATGGCGATTTTACTGTTGTAATATATTTTAGAATGTAATTTATTACAGTGATGCAAAGCTGAATTTTCAGCATCATTACTCCAGTCTTCAGTGTCACATGATCCTTCAGAAATCATTCTAATATGCTGATTTGGTGCTTAAGAAATATTTCTTATCAATATTAAAAAAGCTGCTTAATTTGTTTTCAGGATTCTTTGAATAGAAAGTTCAAAAGAACAGCACTTATGTGTATTTTTCTTTGTAACAATGTAATTTAATGCATCCTTGCTGAATAAAAGTTTGAATTTCTTTTTAAAAAACCCCAAACTTTGGAATGGCAGTGTATGTTAGATTATTTTTGAACATAAAAATAGCACAGCATGAAAATTAGCTATTTAAGTTACATATTCTGGTGTATGTTTATGGTTGTTTTTTTTTTTGGTTGGTTTGTGGAGGGAGGGGTTGTTCTTTTTGTTGTATGAACCCATTAACTTGTCAGACTATTACCTGTAGTATGTTTGTGTCTGCTTTTTATGAATCTAAATTTTGTTTTCTCCTTTAGCACCAAACCCAACCCCAATCAGATCATGGCACCTGGAAATAAACCTGGCATAAATGGTGCCACGGGCTACCAGAAAGGACTCAGTTGTGAAAGCTGCCATAGTGAGTGAACTCACTGTACTCCTATTTAGATATAAGCTCAAATATTCCTGTACATTAAAATGAGTGTATTCATCTATTTGACTTGTTACTCCTCCAGCTGCCCAGTCTCAGCAGTGGTATGCATGGGGCCCTCCCAACATGCAGTGCAGACTCTGTGCATCCTGTTGGATTTACTGGAAGAAGTATGGCGGTCTTAAGACCCCCACTCAACTAGAGGGCGCCACAAGAACTGGCTCAGTATGTGAATCCTGTCTTGTGTTTCATGTATCTATTGACAGTGTTTACTGTATTTTAAAATGTAATGGGTTTAATGCAAACAAAAATCTACAGTGAGAATATCTTGTTAGTTTTATTAATCATCTTGCTGGCTAGTTTATTTCAGGCCAATCGTTTTAAAGAGACTGTTTTTTTTTTTTTTTTATATATATACTAAATGGAGACAGAAAATTACCAAACCAAACAATGAGCATGATGTATCTTTCCAATAGGATGCAGCTCCACGTGGTCACATGACCCGCCAGGAGGTACAGGGCATGTCCCCGTTTACTAGCAGTGCAGGAAGAGCTAAACTTCTGGCTAAAAATCGTCAGACCTTCATCCTGCAGACCACCAAACTCACTCGAATCGCCCGTCGGGTGTGCCAGGACATCCTGCAGTCCCGCCGAGCAGCCCGTCGCCCCTACGCTTCCA
The DNA here is from genome assembly GCA_039654105.1 of Coreius guichenoti. Classification (NCBI taxonomy): domain Eukaryota; kingdom Metazoa; phylum Chordata; class Actinopteri; order Cypriniformes; family Gobionidae; genus Coreius; species Coreius guichenoti. The sequence continues at coordinate 47,455,136 of CM077168.1, forward strand.
TTAATGCCAATGCTGTCAAAGCAGAGTGTGAGCAAATATTTGTTGTTGTTGTTGTTGTTGTTGTTGTTGTTGTTGTGGGATTTTTTTTTTTTTAAATGTGGTTTATTGGTTTTATCTCCAGATTCTTTTTGACTGCCTCTTTTTCTCTTTTAGGTATGATAAGACTTCCTAAAGCAGCAAAGAGTGCTATGAAGAACCGCCCTATTCCTCGACCGTCCCTCATCAATATAGTTAAAGAATTGGGTATGGCTTTAGCATTAAATCACAACCAAAATAGCAATATAAAAGTGTTATTTTAACAAATTAAATTACACATATCACCTTTAAAGGGATATTCTGTCATCATTTACTCACCCTCATGTCGTTCCAAACCCATAAGACTTTCGTTCATCTTCAGAACACAAATGAAGATCTTTTTGATGAAATCTGAGAGCTTTCTGTCCCTCCATTGACAGCTACACACCTGAAACTTTGACGCTTCAAAACAATCATAAAGAGATCGTAAAACTGATCCATATGAATTGCGCGGTTTAGTCCAAATTTTCTGAAGAGGTTTGTTCTCGCGTGTCAAGCAGGTTCGGTTGAGCTTCAGTTTATGTTTGCTGATCAATGTTTATATGTGAATAAAAGCCTAAATTTAATCTGTTCATCATGTAAAGCTATTGCGTCTCTTCAGAAAATTAGGACTAAAGCGCTCGATTCATATGGATTCGTTTTATGATCTCTTTATGAACTTTTTGAAGCGTCAAAGTGGTAGTTGGAAATCGCTCAGATCTTATTAAAAATGTCTTCATTTGTTCCGAAGATGAATGAAAGGTTTGGAAATTTTTGGGTGAGCTATCCCTGGGAAAATTAGACCTAAATATGAATTAAATAGTTTGGCAGTTTTTCCTCAAACACATATTTGAGAACAGATCATTTGACTTTTCATGTTTGAATATTTAGGGTTATTGTGCTCTTTTCTTTAGCTATTCAAGCTCCTTTGAAACTCAAAGCTCCTCGAGGTGCTCCCACACCAATCAACCGTAACCAGGTCAATCAGCCTCGGAGCGTATCCGCCCTACTGGGCAAGAGGCCCTTCGACAACGTGAGTATCCCATATATACTGTAAATTAACCTACCCACAGATAGAAAATAGTGTACAGAGATCTAAGCGTTCTCATTGGTTACAGGCTGGAGGTCATTCTTTCTCCACCAATGGAAGGCCGTTCGCATCGGGAATGAGAGCAGCCAACCAGTCAGTCATTAAGAGGCAGAAGGTCAGTCAAGGAGATGCTCCAAACCCTGTGGTGTTTGTGGCTACGAAAGACACCAGGTATGTTTCAAAAACATCTTAATGTCATGTTTTGCTTTTTCCTGAGACTAATTTGAAGTGTGTGATTCACAGAGCCCTGAGGAAACACCTCACTCAGGCAGAAATGAGGCGGGCGGCCAGAAAACCACACCTTCCGGTCAGAGTCAAACTTCCCGTGCCACCCCGGCCACTTCCCGTACCCATCTTACCCTCCAGCACCAGCGAGCCAATTGTGTTGGAGGACTGAGCGACGTTCCAGTAGACCACATCCATTGCCACAGCATGTTAAACCCACCGTCATCAGCTGTTCTTCCTTATTCCTCGTCTTCTGTTGTCCCCCCAGATCCCATGTGCACAACCACGTTCACACGCTCGGGAAAATGACGTACCGCATACTCTTACACCAGCATACACCAGAATTCATTGCATTTTAATCCCAGTGTTAAAGTTTGAGGGTTGGATGCCCTGCTGATCCCGTTGCTTTTTTAAATTGCAAATTCTTTTAACTGTGTAATGTAAAGCAAATCATGTTCATTCTAAGATGGTGTAAAAGCACACTTTATTTTTCTCCAGTTCTGTCGTTATTTGTATAAATATTAACAGGATTTTTCTAGAGTTTGATTCTTGTGTGTATGGAAGTGGGATTTAAATGTGTGAGGGAGTATGTGGTCTTTTTACCATCATTTTCTTAATTTCTTAGGTCGCTTATGTTGAAAACAAATATCACCCTTTTTCGTGTTATATAGACAAATAAATGATTGCTCCTTTTATTTCAGCCTTTCAGGCCTAGCTGAATTGTGGAAAGATGGTATCATGGAAGGCATTACAGCAAAAGTATTGCTCGCTATACAACATATCTGCAGTTTATTAATAGCGACCTGTTTTCTCAGACAATATTGTTTTTTTGTGATCATGGATCCAAAAATCCTGCAGTGTAGCAACTCAGACAGTGATTATTTGAAGGTCTTGTTAGGATTCTAGCTGAAAAGCTTGTCTTAGAATGAAAACACATTTTTGATGACTTCTGGTTTTAGTAAAGTGTTGAAGGTGTTCATGAATGTAAGGCGAATCTAAGTTTGAGGTGGTCTCTTATAGGAAGTTGGATGCTGCAATCAGTTTGGCCTGTTTTGTACCTCAATAATTGAGCTTTTTCCATAAACGACACGAACAAAGCCATAAAAGTTTGTTTTCCACTTCTGCTTTTTTTCCAAACATGTTGACGCACTCGCGTTTGTGTTATAATGGTCTTGTGGGCTACTGGGAAGCTAATTATAGCAATTGTAGATAATAAGAGAGGGCAAAGATGTTTTTGAGTTTTTCTAGTAATGACTCAAATATAGGCTGATATTGATGCATACTTCCCCCTTAAGATTTTTTTTTTTTTTTTTTTTTTTTTTGTAAACTGGTTCCTGTGAGAGAAAAGCTGTTTTGAGTTTTCCTAGTCATGGCTCAACTATAGGGTGATATTGATACATATTTCCGCCTTATGATTAAGCTTTTTTTAGTTTTTTTTCTTTTCTTTTTTTTTTGAGCTGAACGGTTGGGCATTTTGACAGATTTCCTGGCTTGCTGAGGTTCGTCAACGCAAAATTTCATTGTAAATTGTTCCCCCCCATTAGGGGTTTTGTAATGTTTCTTAAACAAATGGAGCGTGCACTGCACACTAAAGACACAAATAAATGTTAACCTGTCCCCTTTTAAGTGTCACCAGTTTTTTATGAAGGGGGTTTGTGACCCTACAATATTTTGGCAAAGCTTGAAAAATTGATCTCCATTATGGGAAAGAGTTGGGGGAGGGAAGACTGGTTGATTTTAGGGTTTGATTCAAGGGTGTGAAGGATTTCAGTTTTCTTTCAACTCACAACTCAAACTTTTTTTAATATTCCAGTGTCTCTGTATCCTTTAATGTATCTTGTGATAAGAAAATAAAGATTTTTTTGTTTGTGGTCCTAAACAGGCGATTTTTCATCCTTCTTTAGAGCAATTACATGGGTATCATTGATTTATTTGCGCTTGCAGTGGACCTTATCATGGTAGACGTCATATAAATTTTTTTCGCTAACTAAAACGAGTTCGCTCAATTCTACACAAGCGCGATACGGCGGAACGCAAACAGACGCACGTATAAACGGTTATACGCAACAAACTTCCGTATTCTGTAAACCGGTTGCATCGCCTCCGGTCCATGTCTTTTGTACGTGATTTGTATAATGAGCCGGTTTACTCAAGATGCCTTATAAGAAGCTACTAAAGATGAGCATAAACTACACTCACCTAAAGGATTATTAGGAACACCATACTAATACTGTGTTTGACCCCCTTTCGACTTCAGAACTGCCTTAATTCTACGTGGCATTGATTCAACAAGGTGCTGAAAGCATTCTTTAGAAATGTTGGCCCATATTGATAGGATAGCATCTTGCAGTTGATGGAGATTTGTGGGATGCACATCCAGGGCACGAAGCTCCCGTTCCACCACATCCCAAAGATGCTCTATTGGGTTGAGATCTGGTGACTGTGGGGGCCATTTTAGTACAGTGAACTCATTGTCATGTTCAAGAAACCAATTTGAAATGATTCGAGCTTTGTGACATGGTGCATTATCCTGCTGGAAGTAGCCATCAGAGGATGGGTACATGGTGGTCATAAAGGGATGGACATGGTCAGAAACAATGCTCAGGTAGGCCGTGGCATTTAAACGATGCCCAATTGGCACTAAGGGGCCTAAAGTGTGCCAAGAAAACATCCCCCACACCATTACACCACCACCACCAGCCTGCACAGTGGTAACAAGGCATGATGGATCCATGTCCTCATTCTGTTTACGCCAAATTCTGACTCTACCATCTGAATGTCTCAACAGAAATCGAGACTCATCAGACCAGGCAACATTTTTCCAGTCTTCAACTGTCCAATTTTGGTGAGCTCGTGCAAATTGTAGCCTCTTTTTCCTATTTGTAGTGGAGATGAGTGGTACCCGGTGGGGTCTTCTGCTGTTGTAGCCCATCCGCCTCAAGGTTGTGCGTGTTGTGGCTTCACAAATGCTTTGCTGCATACCTCGGTTGTAACGAGTGGTTATTTCAGTCAAAGTTGCTCTTCTATCAGCTTGAATCAGTCGGCCCATTCTCCTCTGACCTCTACCATCAACAAGGCATTTTCGCCCACAGGACTGCCGCATACTGGATGTTTTTCCCTTTTCACACCATTCTTTGTAAACTCTAGAAATGGAAAATCCCAGTAACTGAGCAGATTGTGAAATACTCAGACCGGCCCGTCTGGCACCAACAACCATGCCACGCTCAAAATTGCTTAAATCACCTTTCTTTCCCATTCTGACATTCAGTTTGGAGTTCAGGAGATTGTCTTGACCAGGACCACACCCCTAAATGCATTGAAGCAACTGCCATGTGATTGGTTGATTAGATAATTGCATTAATGAGAAATTGAACAGGTGTTCCTAATAATCCTTTAGGTGAGTGTATGTGCACCGCATATGCAGATTGATATCTAAATGTTTTTTTTCCCCCTTCTTACTAACATTCGGATTTTAAAAGGGAATAAAACGGCAACAATAAAAAATAACTAGCTAGGTTAACCGATTACCTTAAAAGTATATAACGCCATTAAATACTGCCATTAACACTTTCTCCGACAAGCTGTTGCGACAAGACCTGTTTTCCTCTTTGTTCATGAAAATTTCGGCATAAAGCATATATCCCACATAAAATGTATTCTCTTAAAAATGTGTAAACCAAGTAACACAGTAAAGTGAATCGAATAAGTAAACTATATTACTGATATCATTCGGGAATCAGCAATAACGTCCGGCCTGCTGAGCTCTGCTGCTTGTAGCAAGCATTCGGTTTCTATGGCAACTATAACAAGAAACGTCACTTGCCTACGTCATCGAACGGAATCTTTGGAGTTACAATATGTTAGATTTTTGCATCAAAATATGCAAAAGCCACTAGAACAATGTTATATATTTTGTTGACTTGTGTATTTACATTATCCCAAATGTTTCCAAGATTGTTTAAATCCAGGGAAATAAGACATTTTAACCAGGACAAGCACCGTGCGTCGCCTATCAATGACATCATACCCGCGTTACCCTCGATTTCCGGTTTTATATTGTAGAAACCATGGAAACACCAAAGACGCTTTAATATTATGTGTCTTATTAGACAGGTGAGCAACTGTTTGGATACATTCATCGACAGAAAACTAATCATTGTTATACAGCTCAACACAGTCTTACTGTTTCAATCTCGTTTTCTTGATTTACCACGAGTACCATGTTTTTACCATGCCTAATATCGATCTAGCTCACTGCAGTGTGCATCTCATAGCAGCTGCCGAGCGAACGCACAGAGTAGCATTATAACAATACTCAAATATATCTAATATGCATATATAATATCTATATTATCTATATGCATATTATTTGTATAATATGCATATACAAATATATATCTAATAAAACAGCGATGCGTTAAGGCGGACTTATACTTCTGCGCCGTATAGCCTCTACGCAGTGGGCTACGCATGCTACACACAGCCTACGACGTAGCTACGGCATACACTCCACAAAGAAGTATAAACTGGGCTTTACCCCACATATGCATGACCTGAAGAAGCAGAAGCGGTCGTCTGTGGCATAATAAAAGCTCCGCAAAATCAAGGCGTCATCAAGCTACGCCTTTGTTTTGAATAAGCGACTTCTAGCGGCGAAAAATTATATATTGTGGCTGTAAGTGATAATCCAAGAGAGGGAATCACCAAGCAGTAACACGAATCTAAGTGAAAGTCTGTAAACAGTGTTGGGGAAAGTTACTTTTAAAAGTAATGCGTTACAATATTGTTTTACTCTCTAAAAAGTAACTAATTGTGTAACTTGCTTTTAATGGAAAGTAATGCATTACGCAATGCCTGTACAGTAGAGGGCGCAGCTCAAACAAACCTTTCAGCTGTGCTGCCATTCTGGATCGCAGGAGAAGAAAGTTCAACACTTTTACTTCAGCAATAAAAACAAATGAAACAGGAATGTGATGTTTAACTGAAGTCAATTTTGCGTATTACTATGGTTAAATCGGATCATCGAAGATCAGCAGAAAAAGACTGGTTAATAAAGAGAGGCTAAATTCATAAAGTATATTTGTGTAATTTAACATTTAATTGGAGGTTTGCATAAAATTCAGAGTTTGCATTTACTGTTTTTATTCATTTTGAGGAGTACTGAATCTGGTTTTATGCAAATGAGATGAGTAAATGATTCCTCATATTTATTCTAGAACTACAATAACTATCATGATCACACACAACGCCTCTGCACTTAATCATGATTTCTCTCAACATGGAGACAGGAGAGGTGTCAGCCAATAAATGGGAAAATTTGAAAAAGTAACAGACAACAGTCCATATTCTATATTCAGAGATACATACAGTTTATAGACACTATCCGTACAGACAGAGAGTTTGACAACAATGTCTGACAGTACCAGATACAGTACATTAGACATCATGTCCACAGTAAACAGATGTGTAGCTGAAGTTTGAGCACCATCTAAGAAGAGCCCTAAGCTGGTGTCTAAAGATCTGAATGAGCCAGCAGGGGGCAGCAGTGGCAATGATCAGGGTGACATGAAGACCTCTCCTGTAACCACTGAAAAACCCAGCCCACCAGGTGACAACAGAGCTTTCAGTCTTACCAAACCATTTCCCTCAGAGGGAGCATCACATGTGCAAATGTAGAGTGCACTGCACACCTGTCACTGAGGTCTGGCCCAATGTCTTCATAGGAAATGGGTAAGTCTACAACATATACGACATATAATACCAAACCATGTGATATAGAGTAATAATGCAGTCGTATGAACAGGAATCAAACACAATGCAGTTATTTTTCTGTCACTGTCAGAGTTGTTTTATAATTGTAAATCCTCTTTAGTGAAAGAATTGTGTTGTGTTCTTGTGCAGAGAGACGGCAATGGACCGAGCCAAACTGAAGGAGATGAGTATTACCCACATCCTGAACACTGCAGCATACAAGGAATATCTACAAGGAAAGATCGACACAAGGGCAAAATATTACCAAGACATGAGTATCACTTAGGTTCAACATGAAATCTGCAAGGACTTATTCCCAGCTTCAGAATTCATCCACAAGACCTTGAGTAACCCAGAGAGTAAGAGCTGACACACACACACACACACACACACACACATTTATCATCTATTATTGATTCAAACTGTGTAAGAATTAATTGTTTTGAGTGTCTTTGTTTTTTATTTCCTCAGAAAAGGTGTTAGTGCACTGCATGGAGAATGTCAGCCACTCCGCCACAATGTTTCTGGCATATCTGATGATCCACAGTGACATATTGTTGGATGATCCCATGTGATCCCATCCCATGTTGGAGGCCCCCCACACCCCTCCACCCTTCAGAATAAAAAAAAAAAAAAACTTGACACAAATGATTCCTAACGTTTTTATTTATACAACATCTGTTGCATCCAAAATCACATACTCTCTTGAGCAGGTACTTATTTTGAATAAGTAATTACTTCATGACCGCTAAAAAAGCATGTTCTATATAGTATGAGTGTGTGTAGTATGAATGTAATCTGGACGTACTACATTCGCCATGTTGTCATTATCATGTGACCTACCAGCGTCAGTTACGTCGCTTCACTGTCATTCACAAATCCTCTCCCATGGCCTCATGGGATAGTAAAGTGTCCATCGTATGCACACTTCAGAATCTCACTGGTAGAAGTAGATCATCTGGGTACTTTTTGCCTACTCTTTCATGAGTACTGTGAATTCGGACATACTACTCGTCACATACTGTTTTTCCGCCTACAATATAGTAGCGAAGTAAATTATTTTGGATGCACCCTAACTGTGTCCCAAAGTATAGTATGTTGAAAAGACTGCCAAAAGTCCCCGGATGGTCTACTACTTCCGGTAGATTTTCGAAGTGTGGATCCGTACACACTATAACAGCTAATATTGCCCACAACCCATTGCGCTGTAAAAATAACAAACATGGTCAGGTTACTCCTAAGTCCAAACAGTCCTAATTCAGAATCTCAAGTAACAAATTAAGGAGACTAAACCAATGCAAGGAAAAAATATTTTAAGTTACGGTGTGTCCGCGGTGGACAAATACTGGTTTGACATCAGGAAGCTTCTTTCAAGCTGCAGAAATTAATTCACAAGGATGTCTGTGGGTATGCTGTCGGCTCAATATGTTTGCACGATTGTGTAATTGTATATGATCTGAATGATACAACTTTGAAAAAGTCCATCAGCAAGGAACAGTGAACGAAAATGTTCTGGAGAGTGATTTTGTGCCTCTCTGTGATGGTACCACGAGTCGTCGCTCATTTGCTGATCGTAGGCTTCAGGAAGGAATGTCGACTCGTAGGAGCGAGTGGAAGTAGGAGGGTGCCGAGCCTGTGGTGGATCTGTAAGCAAGCGTCAATGCCTTCAACTTGATGTGAGCATGGTAGCCAGTAGATGAAGAGAGGTGTGACGTGGGCCCCTTTTGGGCTCGTTGAAGACAAGTCGTGCCGTAGCGTTCTGAATCATTTGTAGAGGTTTGACTGCACATGATGGAAGTCCAGCCAGAAGAGCACTGCAGTAATGAAAATGCCTGTAAATGACCAGGGCCTGGACAAGACGCTGTGTTGCATGCTCAGCTAGGAAAGGCCTGATCTTCCTGATGTTGTGTAGCACAAACTTGCATGAACAAGCTGTCTTTGAAATGTGGTCTTTAAAGGTCAGCTGGTCATCAAAGGTTACTCTAAGTCTGACCTTGATGGGGTAATCAATGATGAATCTAGCTGGATGGTAAAGTCGTACTGTAGAGTCGGAGTGGCAGGGAAGACGAGAAGTTCAGTCTTTGCCAGGTTGAGCTGCAGGTGATGTTCTTTCATCCATGCCGAGATGCCAGACAGCTTGAGATTCGTGCAGCTACTGTGGGATCATCTGGTTGAAATGAAAGGTAGAGCTGTGTGTCATCAGCAGAGCAATGGTAGGAGAAGCCATGTGTCTGTATGATGGGTCCCAGTGATGTAGTGTAAATGGAGAAGAGGAGAGGTCCAAGAACTGAACCCTGAGGAACCCCTGTGATCAGTTGATGTGCTTTGGATACCTCCCTTCTCCGTATATTTCCTATATATATACAGTGGGGAGAACAAGTATTTGATACACTGCCGATTTTGCAGGTTTTCCCACTTACAAAGCATGTAGAGGTTTGTAATTTTTATCATAGGTACTCTTCAACTGTGAGAGACAGAATCTCAAACAAAAAATCCAGAAAATCACATTGTATGATTGCATGACATAAGTATTTGATCACCTGCCAACCAGCAAGAATTCCGGCTCTCACAGACCTGTTAGTTTTTCTTTAAGAAGCCCTCCTGTTCTCCACTCATTACCTGTATTAACTGCACCTGTTTGAACTCGTTACCTGTATAAAAGACACCGGTCCACACACTCAATCAAACAGACTCCAACCTCTCCACAATGGCCAAGACCAGAGAGCTGTGTAAGGATATCAGGGATAAAATTGTAGACCTGCACAAGGCTGGGATGGGCTACAGGACAATAGGCAAGCAGCTTGGTGAGAAGGCAACAACTGTTGGCGAAATTATTAGAAAATGGAAGAAGTTCAAGATGATGGTCATTCTCCCTTGGTCTGGGGCACCATGCAAGATCACACCTCGTGGGGCATCAATGATCATGAGGAAGGTGAGGGATCATCCCAGAACTACACGGCAGGACCTGGTCAATGACCTGAAGAGAGCTGGGACCACAGTCTCAAAGAAAACCATTAGTAACACACTACGCCGTCATGGATTAAAATCCTGCAGCGCACGCAAGGCCCCCCTGCTCAAACCAGCGCATGTCCAGGCCCATCTGAAGTTTGCCAATGACCATCTGGATGATCCAGAGGAGGAATGGGAGAAGGTCATGTGGTCTGATGAGACAAAAATAGAGCTTTTTGGTCTAAACTCCACTCGCCGTGTTTGGAGGAAGAAGAAGGATGAGTACAACCCCAAGAACACCATCCCAACCGTGAAGCATGGAGGTGGAAACATCATTCTTTGGGGATGCTTTTCTGGAAAGGGGACAGGACGACTGCACCGTATTGAGGGGAGGATGGATGGGGCCATGTATCGCGAGATCTTGGCCAACAACCTCCTTCCCTCAGTAAGAGCACTGAAGATGGGTCGTGGCTGGGTCTTCCAGCATGACAACGACCCGAAACACACAGCCAGGGCAACTAAGGAGTGGCTCCGTAAGAAGCATCTCAAGGTCCTGGAGTGGCCTAGCCAGTCTCCAGACCTGAACCCAATAGAAAATCTTTGGAGGGAGCTGAAAGTCCGTATTGCCCAGCGACAGCCCCGAAACCTGAAGGATCTGGAGAAGGTCTGTATGGAGGAGTGGGCCAAAATCCCTGCTGCAGTGTGTGCAAACCTGGTCAAGAACTACAGGAAACGTATGATCTCTGTAATTGCAAACAAAGGTTGCTGTACCAAATATTAAGTTCTGCTTTTCTGATGTATCAAATACTTATGTCATGCAATAAAATGCAAATTAATTACTTAAAAATCATACAATGTGATTTTCTGGATTTTTGTTTTAGATTCCGTCACTCACAGTTGAAGAGTACCTATGATAAAAATTACAGACCTCTACATGCTTTGTAAGTAGGAAAACCTGCAAAATCGGCAGTGTATCAAATACTTGTTCTCCCCACTGTATATATATATATATATTTTTTTTTTTTTTTTTTTTGTGTGTGTGTGACAAAACTGTGGAAAACGTGCTGTGTGAATTAAACATGAGGCCTATATCATTGAATGAACTGTATCCTACAACTGTATAAAAAATAAAAATGTAACAAGTCAAGCAACAAAGTGCATTAATATAAAATATTATGAAATATTAGATATTATTATGAAAATGTTGCCAATTATTACTACACTTCTTTTTTCATTACATGTTACCCCAAGAACACATTAATATGCAAATTAGATATAATGTATAAATACATTGTATTGAATGAGACTACCAATTTATGGCCATTTTACCCAGATAATGCATAAAGTAAAATGGTATATCAGTTCATTCCGTTCTATCTTTCCTAACATAGTTGAGAATCTTCTTTATACAAAATGCAAAATTTACAAAAATGGTAAATTTGGTAAATGAAAAAAAAAAAAAATCCCATTGTTTTTGCCTATACATGTCATTTCATGTGTTTTTATTTTTAAACAACTGGTGTCCACTACAGAGGACATAGCATATGAATAAAACCTCTTATTTAAAAAAAAAAAAATCCCATTTGTTTCTTATGCTCTAAACAACGTAGTGACATGAAAAAAATACGAAATTCAAAAAAACTTTTTTTTTTCTGGGTCTCAAGAGGATATAACAAATGAACTATTTTGAGATATGTTGCTTTCAAATATATCCTATTAAGGTTATCTTTTATTGTTATTTTATGTTATTTCATAACATAGTTGAGAATCATCTTTATACAAAACATTTTACATAAAAAATCCTGAAATTGATTGGTAAATGATAAATAAAAATTCCTATATACATGTCATTTCATGTCTTTTTATTTTTAGCATATGAATAAAACATCTTATTTTCCTCATTTTTCTTATTTTGCTCTAAACAACGTAATGACATGAAAAAATACTAAATTAAAAAAAGCTTTTTATCTGGGTCTAGGATATAACAAATTAACTCTTGAAATATGTTGCTTTATTTTCAAATATATCCTATTAAGGTTATATTTTATTGTTTCCTTTTAAAATCAGTTCAGTGGGATATTTAAGACTGGAATGGTCGATTTTGTGCGGACTAAATGTATATCCTCATCTTAAGCCTTCACAATAAGCATAATACAAAGACTCCGATCTATCCTTCACAGACAAACGCTCAATTAACAGCTCGAGGTGTGATGCGGTAATTGATACAGGATGGGCCTGTGTGTATATTCAGAGTTTGCCCTTTGAAGACGGCTAACAAGCTACTTGTCAAATGTTTATTCCAGTAGAGCCTACAAGTCAGCGGCGATATCCCAAATTTGATCAAATTCAAACCACCCGCAGAAGACAAAAGCGTCATCGCTTCCAAATTAGATTGACGGCCACGGTCTACCTACGTCGAACCTGATTGGCTGATCCGAACGCTCACGCTTCACAGCTGATTCACATTGTAAATGGAACGCGGGAACGAAATCCTGTCTGCTTTAAAACCGAAGGGCGAACAGTTGTGGACACGTGGGACTTGCCAGGCACAGGGTTTAGTCCGCGTCTTCCACCTGGGATAAGGCAACGGAGTCAAGTGCTTGTCCAAAGTCCAGTCAGGGTTTTTTTTTGAGCACTTTTTGAACGCAACAACCTCCGTTTTGTTGACTTGCCTTTGAGTTTTTTTTAAAGCAGTCCAAAAACGCACAGCCATGTTTGAGGTAAGTTGTTTATCTTTTAGCTTTAAGATTCATGCTTTTCTGTTTTTTGGTACCACCTATGTTGATTTATTAACAAAATGTATTCAACATAAAATACTAGGAGTAACTGTAATAGGAGCCGCTTAAATGATTACTATAGACTACAACTTCTATTTAATGGTAAAATGCATAAAATAAACAAATGTACAAAAGCTGTAACTGAGGCAGTACCTCTTCAAAAGGTACACCTTTGTATCTAAAGAGTGCATATTAGTAGGCTACCTCAAAGGGTACTGTCCCAGTGTTTTGTTTTTCGAGAGTGCATATTAATATAACAACTGAATGTCTGTGCTTTCTAGGCAATGGTGAAATGCATTCAAATTTAAGTCCTAAAAAGCAACTTTCTTTCCCCTCCTTCTAGACCAGTCAAGATGACCTGTTTCTGTTCCCTACTGAAGGCCAGAATGAGGCTTTCTTTCCTGAGGCTGAGCGTTTAGGAAGTGGGAGCCTGTCCCTTGCCGAGGCCTTGCTTCCCCTGGTTGAGTCTCCATCACCCCCGATGACCCCTTGGCTCTGCTCCACTCGCTACAAGACCGAACTGTGCAGCCGCTATGCTGAGACGGGTACCTGCAAGTATGCCGAGCGCTGCCAGTTTGCCCACGGCCTCCATGATCTCCACGTTCCTTCCCGCCATCCCAAGTACAAGACCGAGCTGTGCCGTACCTACCACACCGCTGGCTACTGCGTCTATGGCACGCGTTGTCTGTTTGTGCACAACCTTAAAGAGCAGAGGCCCGTCCGTCCCCGGCGCAGGAATGTACCGTGCCGTACCTATCGTGCGTTCGGGGTTTGCCCTTTCGGCACCAGATGCCACTTCCTGCATGTCGAGGGTGGCTCGGAATCAGACGGTGGAGAGGAAGAGCGAACCTGGTCATCTCCATCACAATCCCAAGAGTGGAAGCCTCGCGGTGCCCTCTGTCGCACCTTTAGCGCTTTTGGTTTCTGTCTTTATGGCACCCGTTGCCGGTTCCAGCATGGGCTTCCCAATGCAATCAAAGGTCTCAACTTGAACCGCACATCCTGGCCTCATCAGATGACCAACGGGGGATCTCTTTCGCCCGTCTCGGACATGTGTTCGTCACCATCTCCGCCTCCATCTGCTTTGGCCTCGCCGGTGTTCCCCGATGGCTCGGGTCCGGTCACGCCACCATCAGTCGACGCGTTGGCCAACAATGCTTTCACCTTCAGCAGCCAACATCTGAACGACCTGCTGCTACCTCTGGCCCTTAGGCTTCAGCAGTTGGAGAAAGCTGCCAATGCTGGCCCTCAAGATGCTCTAGTATAAAGCCCGTGGTGATCCCAGAAGTTAACTGCTATAAGCTTTAACTGTGGTTTTGTGCCAAATTCATATTTAACTTTTGTTTTTTAGTAAATATGTACAGCGTTTCTTTGCAACTTGTTTTTAAACAACCTTGAGACTGATTCTCAAGTGTTTTGCTTTTATTTCTTAATTCAAGCCTGTCTTGTACTTCAGAGGCCACTTATTTGACAGACTGAACTAAGCTTGTAATTTTACTGGTGTGTGTATGACTGATTTGACTATGAATGTTTCTAACTAAATGATTTTTAAACTAAATGATCTAAGTTATTTTAGAAATGTCAGCATCCTTGGATCTTAATAAAACCTCCTAAAAGGATTTGTGCTATTGTCTTTTCTAGAAATGCTACCTTGTGATCATTTTGAAAGCTGCTTTGTCTAAACTGCACGTCTAGGAAGTGCAATGAAAGTGTAGGTAAGGATTATAGAAGTGTCCTTTCACATTATTGAAGCCTGGGGTTTTCATTTTTGATTCCTTGGACCCCCTTAAAGGTGGCTATGTTTTAAAGTATAGAGACTATAAAGAAGAAAATGATTGCCAAAATGAAGACTCCATTTTGATTATAAACTTTTCTAATTGGCCTTCAGAAATAACGTAAGTATCGTGTTTACTTGAGGTTTTGAATTAGGATTGAAAGTGGATTTTATTTATTTTTTTTTCTAATTGTAATTCAATTGCTTCCCGCGTTCATCCTCGGCACTCTTTTGTGGACAACTCGTTTAATGATGGCTGACTCGTTTCGGAATTTTACTGAGCGGATCAGTCATACGATCTTCAGTGAACCGATTCGTTTGCTAAGGTGAATCAAAATCGCCACCGGTCGTAAGAATGCATGCGCATGCGCGAAGCTCATGGCCAATCAGGAGCTTCCCTCAAGTTCACCAGTGTGTTGTAAACAGTGCAGAGCTTAGCTGCTTGTGCTAATATACGCACATAACTCTAGTAAAATAGGTTATTTGGATTTATGAACTGATACGTCGCCAATAAGGAGGTATGGTGCATGATTTAGCCCCATTTTTTTTTATTACAAGTGTGCTAAGGCAGCTTAGCGAGGAAAATTGAATAGAGATTGATGCCACGCGTTCTTGTCTCTTTACCGTTAAACCTTCAATGTATTTCACAGCGTATTTATTTAGTGATTCTCTAACGTGAAGATGGCGGAGAGGGAGGAACGGCGCTTCGCTGAGGTGCCCCGGGAATCCATCAAACTGATGGCCGAGAGCACGGGAGTGGAGCTCAGCGAAGAGGTGGCAGCTCTGCTGGCCGAGGATGTGTGTTACCGCCTCAGAGAGGCAACACAGGTCACATATGAGCATATGTTTTCATCTAATGTATTATAATGCATTGCATGTTACTGTATAAAGCTGTCTTTTTGTTCAGTGCAAGCTTTTCCATTTACATGTTCTCGTCTGTCATTTGCAGATGTTGTTGTGTGCGTGCATTGCATGTTTCCATACATGCACGTGTCTGACTATTCTTTTAAAGCAATTCTGATCTGTGCTGTTTAAGAAAGTTTCCATGTGAAGATTTTACTGTTATTTGACATCAACATGAATGCTTTTGGTGTTTTGCTTGCTTTTATACGTCTATTCAGCTGTTTATGTTTGTTGATGTGTGCTGCTGTCTCTAAAATGTGACATGGTCACGTTTCCAGCTTTAGCTTTTGTTGATGTGTTGCATGTATGTGTTTTTATTCCTCTAAAGCATTTGTAAGGAAATGTCTTTGCAAAACAATGTCAAACATTCTGCAAAGAAGCAACCTAAGGATTTCATCTGTTTGTCCCACTACAGAACAGCTCACAGTTTATGAGACATGCAAAGAGAAGGAAGCTTAGCGTGGAAGACTTCAATAGAGCGCTACGGTGGAGCAATACTGAGGTATCTCTTTGAATTCATTTTTAATGTGAACATACATTATGGTGTTGTTTGATACATGGTGTTGTTGGAGAGCAACATTACATTTGCTGTATTTATTATAGACTGTTTGCGGCTACGGTGCGCAAGACGTCTTACCGTTCCGTCCACTAAAGGATGGAGAGCTTTTCTTTGTAGAGGATCGGGAGGTAAATCTGGTGGATATGGCACTTGCTACCAACATCCCCAAAGGCTGCGCAGAGACGCTGGTTCGAGGTAAGGCGGGTATCATTAGTGAAATTTACTATCTTGCAATTTTTCAAAAGATTCATGTAGTCTGTTTTGTCTCATCGGCAGTGAATGTGTCATATCTTGATGGGAAAGGCACTCTCGAACCTCAAGGCACAGGTAAACCTCAAAATATCTGAATTGTTGCGTATTTAAAATTTGTCAGGTGAATTTGTATCGGGGCAAACTTTTTAAATATAGTGAAACTCCTTTTATTTTAATTTATTGTAATTAATTAATTATATTTTATTTATATGCCCCAATATAAACAAAAACATACTACAAATACAGTATTGACGCAATCTAAAAAAAGTACATAACTCTGCAATCATTGCACAATGTTATTCATTTATTTAAATTTTTTATCAACAACGTAATATACTGTAAATATTCAATATATCTCTCAGCTCTATTCTGTGTTGGTTTACTTATAAACTGTAACTGTAAGGTACTGACGGCGTGTATCTTGTTAGTGCCCACTGCGGTTCAGTCTCTGTCAGAGGATCTACTGAAGTATTACCAACAAATAACACGAGCCATTTTAGGAGAGGACCCACATCTCATGAAGGTACCTACACTACCTTTCAAAAGTTTGGGGGTCAGTCATTTGTTTTTATTATTATTATTATTGGTAGAAATGTTTCTTGAGCAAATTTGCATGTTCGAATGATTTCTGAAGGATCATGTAACACTAAAGACTGGAGTAATGATGCTGGAACTACAGCTTTGCGTCACAGCAATAATTATATTAAAACAGTTATTTTAAATTGTAATAATGTTTAATGAAAAATCTTACAGATCCCCGTACTTTGCGATAATGCTTTTATTTCACTAATGTACATTTTAAAACATTAAAATATACATCAGAACACAGCTGAGACTGAGCAGTTTTGTTTTCTTTTGCTAGTATAATAATGTTTTACTTTGTCCATCAGGTGGCTTTGCTAGACCTCCAGTCCAATTCAAAGATCGCTGCCCTCCTGCCTTACTTCGTTTACGTGATCAGTGGGGTGAGTTTGCTTTGTCCAGGAAGTAAAAATGCCTTCATTAATTTCTAGCTTGTATAATAATTCCTTTATTGTAATTGCTGTTAAAAATAGTGAATCTTGTTGCATGACCATGGGCTATTTGATCCATATTATAATCTATGGCCCTGTTTACACCTGGTATTAAGATGTGTTTTGGTCGACTGGATCACAAGTTGACGACGCTAAATACAGGTGTAAACGGGGTCTAAAACGCTTTGAGGTTGTCCTCTTTCGACCACTTCCAGAGGTGAGGATTTCATAGTGTAAACGCTCATGTGGTTGAATGTGTTCGAACAGCCACAAAAGACCGTCTACTGACCTAATGTGTAAACATTATGGGAAGCGCGCTAGCCAGACGGGATTTAAACTTTGTCGGCTGAAGACCTACGTTTGGTTTGAAGACGAAAAACGTACCAAGCACAATGTTTTCTAACATTCCTGTTTTTTTTTTTTTTTCACACTCACAGCATTCAGCATGATCTTGCAGCTGTCAGAGCAGAAACTAAAGCTGCTGCTCTCCGTATGTTTTACATCGTCTCTCGGTGCTTTCATATGTAAATTGCACAAGCTTATTTCGTACATTAGATCAAAAGATCTGAAAAAGCCTATACGTTTACCTGATCATGGACCCTCCCCTCGAAGAAATCAGGATAGAAGTGGTTGAAAGTGGACAAAAGAGATGGATTAAAACACCATGTGTAAACGGGAATGTGTCTCCCTTGTCTATTTGTGATCCGATCGACTAAAACGCATCTTAATACCAAGTGTAAACAGGGCCTATGATTCTCTCTTTTTCTTAGGTCAAGTCAGTAAGTCATGATCTGGACCAGTTAAACAGGCTCTTACACATGGTGAAGAGTTTGGTGCAGAACCCATACCTGTATCTGGGCTCATATGTGCGAAGTCTGGTGTCTAGTGTCATGTACTGCATCCTGGAGCCTCTGGCTGCCTCCATCAACCCCCTCAATGATCACTGGACCCTGAGAGACTATGCAGCCCTTCTGCTCAGCCACATTTTCTGGTATTTCTTGAGCATCCTACAATAAAATACTATGAACTTTTATACTACAAAATGTTCTTTTGCATTGAATCTTTAATTAATCACTTTACCCAGTTCATAAAACTGTTCTGACTGGTGTTTTTCCCCACGTTGACTTGTAGGACACATGGTGATCTTGTGAGTGGGCTGTACCATCAGATCCTTCTGTCTCTGCAGAAAGTTCTTTCCGATCCAGTTCGACCTCTCTGTTCTCACTACGGAGCTGTAGTGGGTCTGCATGCTCTCGGCTGGAAGGTAAACCGCAGACAGCACAACACCCACAAAAACAAATACACTTCTTTACTCCTAAATGTCACACTGTTTTTGTGTGTATGTGTTTGACACAGGCTGTTGAACGTGTTCTGTATCCTCACCTCCCTGCCTACTGGGCGAATTTACAAGCTGTGTTGGATGATTACTCTGTGTCTAACGCTCAGGTGAAAGCAGATGGCCACAAAGTCTATGGAGCCATTCTGGTAAGTATAGTACTTTAGACATTTACTATGGTGGACATATTTCTTTTCAGTATGTTGATATAAATTCATTGATTTATTCAAGTACATTGTTACATTTTGAAATGCAGTATGCAGTCTCCATGACACCTTCCATTAGGCCCACATGATTTGGGGCAAAAAAATAAAATATATATATATATATGGCCTAATTTTTTATTTATATATATATATATGACTATAAAGTAACAATAATAATAATTGTACTACAAAATAAAATAATAATAATAATTACAATATGAAGTCTCCATGACACCTTTTATTAGAGCCAGACATTTAAGCCAATTTTTTTTTTTTTTTAATATATCAGTATGATATAATAAAGAATTTATTATTATTATTATTATTATTATTATTGGTAGTTGTAGTAGTAGTAATAAAAATGGTTATTTTTATTAAATTACATTAAATTGGCAAACAATTATTATATATCAACATAAGAATTTTACTGTAAAATAATATCATAATAAAAATGCATAAAAATGAAATGCATAAAAAATAATTACTACTAAATTAAAATATTAAACAAGAAATATTACTATTGTAATGTTTCACTGTGAAATGCATAAAATCAGTATTTCAGAAAAAAATTTTTTTACAATCTGTAAAATTACAATACTAATATTTATAGCTGTGTTCATTTCTACATTAAGCTTTTATTTTGGTGGGGAGCCCTTAAAGCGTCTCTTTTGTTAACAACAGCTGATTTATAATCGTTTCTCATTACAAGTCATTCATTACAAGCGACCCAAACAAACTCAGTGCTTGCAAAGATGGAGGTTGTGTGTAACAGCATTTAGTGCAAACCAAGCCACTCTGAGACACAGAAAACACCATTTATTTATTTATTTAATTCAACCGCAGCCTGTAGAAGTCATATCACGATTTTGAGTTTTATTTCGATTAATTGCACAGCCCTACCTTCAACAACCTCAATTGACCTCTATATTTTCCTCCCTGAAGGTGGCTGTAGAACGTCTGCTGAAGATGAAAGCAATCAGTCTGACCTTGGCAAAAGAAGGAAGTGGTTCTGCTCTACCGGGCACTGCCGCAGGGGCTGTCGGGTTCAGAGAAAACTCGCCTGGCCTCAGCCCACCTCCTGAACCCCTTTCTGAACCTCCTCTTGGCATTGCAAGCCATTTACAAGCAGGTGGAGCTGGCTGCCCATGGGAAGAGTGGACTCCTGTATCTCTTCCTGCCATGTACTGTGAACTCTACTCCTTTTTTGGAGACAGTCTGGCTGTACGCTTCAGCACTGACCCGCCACTAGGTGGCACCCCACCTGCAGGTCCCTGCCAACCGTTAGAGGGCAGGAAAGAACCAGCGAGTGTTGCCCCTAATCTTGAGAGTACGCGCAAAATGCCCCAACTCACTGCCAGTATGAACATAAGCCCACGGCAAGATGGAAGCCCACGTACGGAACCACAACCACCCAGTCTGGCTGCCACAGGCCCGGGGAGGTAGGAGTCAAACGACTGAGTGCAACAGTCAGGTTCTGGAAGTAAAAATCCTATTTATTTTCTCCATAGGGGAACTGATTCTTAACGATAACTTAAACCTTTAAAAACAGACCTACTGTGAGCTACAAGGTTGTTAATCTGTATATGCAGTAGAATTCCCGGTGGAAAACTACATTACCCATGATTCTGCAAATAAATCTCCACCAATCAGAGAATCGGACAAGCAAATCGTGCCAAAATATGTCATAACAGAGTCAGTCTCCCTATTTATATCAACATCTTTAAATCAATAGTGTGTATATATATATATATATATATATATATATATATATAAAATATTGCCATCGTTTTTAATTTGATTGCAATGCTTCATGGGGTTGTAGTTCTTTCCTATTTAGTACCATTAAAAGAAGATGGATGATACCCCTTCACTATCTTCCATTGTAGAATAGTGAAGCCGCCAATGTCCGAATATGGCGCTGACATCTTGCGCTGATTTGGGACCTGCATCTGCGCAGTAGTGCCCTCGGGACCTGAGTCTGTACAGTAGAGAACAGGAAGTAGAGCCGCAATACCAAAACTCTGCCCACACTCCTGCAATATCTGTTAGATATTGAACAACTCATTATGGTGGTGTGAAATAAACAGTTATAGAAATGTAGAAATTAAAGTTAAAGCTCCAGTCTCCTCCCGAAAATCCGAAAAAATGTCAATTGGTGCCTCAGTGACAACTTCACTCAGAGAAGCTGTCGATCTCAGCTGTCAATCATGACGTCACATCTTTTTTATAGCATCAAATAACTAAAACCAAACTTATTTTAAAAAACGAACACTTGAACTAACATCAGCGTGATAAAACAGCCTAAAATGACAGAAACCATCTTTGGAAAAAATGTATTTGAAGTGTAATTTGATTATTTAGTTTGTCTCTTGTCCCATTAGAACACATAGAGAGGGTGGGGTTTACGAGTTTATACTGGGAACAACCACCTGGGGGCGATCGAGACACTTCACTTTTCAGGACGTGTGCGGCACGCTTGTTTAAAACCATTTAGTAAACCATTTAGTTTTTTTTTTTTGCTTCAAATCAAAGTTTGTGATTCACCTCACAACTGGTTGGTTTGGATCATGGCTTTAACAAAGACTTTTTAAAAAATCCATATGGGAAAAATTCTTCCAGAACCAAGGGCAGGCGCTGTTGCACTCTGTTGACCTTTTGCCCTAAGTCCTGTCTTAAATGATACTGACCAATACTACTTTAGCAAGTCTTTTCATTTAAAACACTTAAAAATGTAAGCGAAGGAGCAAAAGGTCAGTTCACATTATGCTGATTTAATTGCATTTTAACTGACTAATCATGCATTGCGTGCAGTTTCTCACCGGTGGTCTCTTTTTGTCCCGTGTCTGCAGATCTCTTGCCCGCTCTTCCTCCTCCTCGTCTTCCGTCTCACGTTCCAGGTCATCCTCATCACGTCCAGGACGTTCAACCAGCCAATCCCGAGATATTTTCCCTAAAGCCCGTTTTCCGCCACCTCAGGCTGGACCTCCCGCATTCGCTTTCATCATTGGCGGGCGGCAGATGGGACGACGCTGTCAGGGACGCCGCTTCCAGACGAGCTTTACTCCAACTCCGCCTCTTACTTCCCTCCCACCTCGTGCCTACGCCCACAAGCTACCGGTCATAGGAAGGGTCAGCAAACCTGTTCGCCGCTGGACGTGTTCCCATTACTCGCTTCATCTGCCTCTTTGAAATCCAAGGACGCTGTATGTGACGTTTAGAGAAACGTGAACCCAGTGACATCTCATTAACTGACTGCATCTTAGTAATTACAGGTGAAAAATTCTATATGCTCTGTGCAGATATGGCAAGTATTATTTTGGGGAAGTTTTGAATGAACAACCAGTGTTTTCTGATTCTGATCAGTAGCATTAACTTTGAATTCTCTCATAGTTATGTCAGCATCTACTGCAGATAGTGTAATAGAACCTGAAACCAAATAGATTAAGTTTATATTTACTGTACTTATAGCAGGATGAATCTACAGATACTGCTATACAATTGCCTTGTTTATTAGAGTATTTATGTATGAGTGAATGTCCTTTTTTTCCCCAACTTTTTTTTGTAATGATGTGGGCCTATAAAAATAAATACATTAAGTAATTTACTCACAAGATGGTTTTATTATTTTGTATTTAAACTACTGTTTATAATGCCAGTCATTTCCCATGATCCTCTTTAATTAATTTAGCAAAAACTGTGCTTAATGCATGACCCTTAATGAGTTGTTAATTTTATTAAAAAAGTATAATAATTCTTATAGCGTCATACATTTTAATTTATATAATGCATTCTGTTTTTAAAAGGACAGTTTACCTAAACATTTAATTTTGTCATTATTTAATCACTCTTATGATGTTCCAAACAGGTATGTCTTGAAAAAGTATTGCGAGTGAACGCAAAAGCCATTAAATATAAAATTTTCTACCGTTTCCCATCACTATGTCCCCTTAGAGCAGTGAATCTCAACCGTTTTGACTTCAAGGCCCTCCCATTTTCCACAACAGTACAGTCATGTGAAAAAGAAAGTACACCCTTTTGAATTTTATGGTTTTACGTATCAGGGCATAATAAAAAAAATAAATAAATAAAAATCATCTGTTCTTTAGCAGGTCTTAAAATTAGGGAAATACAACCTCAGATGAACAACAACACATGACATATTACACCATGTCATTGTTTATTTAAAAAAAGCTAGGCCACAATGGAAAAGCCATGTATGACTAACTAAGTAAGTGCACTGCACCCTTACTGCTTCCATAGGAATAAAGAGGGTAAGTAGCAGTCAGGCGTTGCTAATAAATGCCTTTGATTATTTGATCATCAGCAAGTGTGATCACCTCTATAAAAGGAGAAGTTTTGGCAGTTTGCTGGTCTGGAGCATTCAGGTGTGTGTTAACACAATGCCAAGGAGGAAAGACATCAGCAATAATCTTACAGAAGCAATTGTTGCTGCCCATCAATCTGGGAAGTGTTACAAGGCCATTTCCAAACAATTTGAAGTCCATCATTTTACAGTGAGGACGATTATTCACAAGTGGGAAAACATTCAAAACAGTTGCAAATCTTCCCAGGAGTGGACGTCCCAACAAATTCACCCCAAGGTCAGAACGTACAATATTCAGAGAAACTGCAAAAAACCCAAGAGCTACATCTCAGACTCAGTTAACATGTTAAATGTTAAAGTTCATGACAATACAATTAGAAAAATACAGGAGAAGTACGGCATGTTTGGAAGGGTTGTCAGAAGAAAGCCTCTCTAAAAAGAACATGGCAGCACAGCTTAGGTTTGCAAAGTTGCATCTGAACAAACCACAAGACTTCTGGAACAAAGTCCTTCCAAGACCAAAGTGGATATGTTTGGCCATAATGCATGAAAACTAAACACAGCATATCAGAACAAACACCTCATACCAGCTGTCCATCACGCTGATGGAGGGGTGATGATTTGGGCTTGTTTGTTTTGCAGCCACAGGACCTGGGCACCTTGCAGTCATTGAGTCGACCATGTATTCTAGAGTCAAATGTGAGGCTATCTGTCCGACAGCTAAACCTTGGCCCGAAATTGGCTCATGCAACAGGGCAATGATCCCAAGCACACCAGCAAATCTACAACAGAACGGCTGGAAAAGAAAAGAATCAAGGTGTTGCACTGGCCCAGTCAAAGTCCAGACCTCAACCCGACTGAAATGTTGTGGCGGCACCTTAAAGCCCGAACACACCAAGCTGACGCCGACAAACTAGTGGAGACGATAGCAGACTGCAGGGTCGGCTCACGTCGGCAACGTCTGGGACGCTCGACACCCGACGGCCAAGTAGCACGTCCGTTCTGCACCTGTGTAAGAGGAAATACCTTTCCGTACCAGCAGGTGGCAGTATCTGAACAGCCAATCAGAATAATAAGATGGCCCGACTGACCGACGAGCTCCGATGCCGATTCAACATGTGGAATCGGCCAAAAAAGCCAGCGAGGACCAACTTCAGCCGACGGTGCGGAACACACTGAGAAAACTTAGTCTACAAAAACTGGCCAACGGCCGACCGTCGGCTTGGTGTGTTCCGGGCTTAAAGGGTCATTAAACCCTAAACCAAATTTTCTGAGATTTTAACAGAGGTATGTGTGTTGAACATCATTGAACACAATGTTAGCATCTGTTAGATTTAGTTGAAGGGTGAAACTGGTTAATTCTTAGCTTTTTTCCGCTATTTTCGTCTTCCGGGTTTAAAAGCTACATCGTGTCCACGTCACAGGTTGTGACGCGCCAGCGCACTATAGTACTTCGATGACGGGTCGGTGTCTCATTATTATTAATGAGACTGAGTTTTCTTATCCTATGAGAAGACACCGTCTCTTAATTATTCATGACAGCACGTGGTTCTTTCCAATGACAGAAGTGTCAGTCTGAGAGTTCGCGTTCATGGTCATGGGTCGTAAGTGTTTGTTTTCTTGGTGTAAAAGTTCGGGTTTGTTGCATGGCTTTCCCCGCGATGCTGCCAGGGCTAGGCTCTGGCTGCGGGCGGTTGGTTGGCCATCAACTACCGACACATCGAAGCAGTTTGTGTGTAGCAAGCATTTTTCGAGAGAGAGCTACGAGAACTGGAGACAGGTGGACTTCGGCCTTGTCCAGCTACGCATTTTGCGTCTTGACGGTGATGCTGTACCAAGTCCGGAGGATTAGCTACCTTTCCGAAACATCTCCCATCCGCGCTGCCTCCGGTTAGACCATGTTTTCCTCCATAGTCACGGCAGGGGCTAATTCAAATAGATAGGGCAGAGGACCTGCACCGCTATCCAATGTCTTCATTTAGCCCTGAGGATTCAGGATGAGAGAAGTCCTCCACCTCAGCAGAGCCCTGCGTACTGCTACCACCGCAAACTTCACTGTCACTGTCCATCTTTATCATGGGTGTTCTGGGGGCGCGTAGATCTAGGCTACGTACGGAACGTTTTTTTCCCTCGCAATTTCTTATTTTCAAATATATGCATTTATAGTGTGTATATAAACATAATTATATATTTATAATGACAATAATAATTGTGTATGTGCATTTATATGTTTTAAACAGAATTACGATTAATCTAATATATGTAGCAGGGCATTCAGTTACTTTGACAACCGTCTGTTTGCGCTTTTAAGTGTATTTTATTGGACTTTAATTTTGCCAGCTTTAAAAATCCTGCATTTCTTTACGTTTTACCCCTTATTTTTAGTGAGAGTTGGCATGGGCCACTGACAGATGACAGTTGCTCGCCCCCCTCTTTCTCCCCTGCCTTGCTCTGCCACACCCACTCCCCTCTTCTCACGCCCATTTAAGTTGCATTTTTCAAAAAGATTGTGAGGTGGACTTGAGCTGAAAGAGGGGCGTTTCAGGACCCTTTAAGAGAGCTGTGCATAAACAAATTCCCGCAAACCTTAATGAACTGAAGCAACGTTGTAAAGAAGAGCGGGCCAAAATTCCTCCACAACGATGTGAGAGACTGATAAAAGTCATACAGAAAATTATACTTCAACTTATTGCTGCTAAAAGTGTCTCTACAAGCTATTGAATCATGGGGTGTACTTAGTTTGTCACACATGGCTTCTCCATTTTGGCTTAATTTTAAATAAATGACACAGTGTAAGTGTTGTTCATCACATGACATATTTTGTATTTACATCATTTTAAGGCCTGCTAAATTCCAGATGATGTCCTGATACGTAAAACCATAGAAATCAAAAGGGTGTACTTTCTTTTTCACATGGCTGTATTTGAAAGCCTCCCTACCCACTCACAATTTCTACCCAATAAAATATTTTAGAGCTTGGCATATTTTTTTGTTGTTGTTGTTTTAGCTTATTTTAATTCTTGCTTTGTCTTATTTAAATAATCTTAAGTCACTTTTGTTCCATAGAAAATCATGTTTTGGTGCAACATGATGGTGAGTAAATGTCTGAATTTTAAACAGTTCCTTTTAAGATATAAAGTTCTGTTCTGATGACAACTGGTCTCCGTTGTACTAGACAGGAGAAGGCTAATGGTGTCACAGATGTCTGCTAACCTGTTGCATTAAACTTTCAGTATGGTGTTGAACTCTCCATGCCCAGGTTTGGTTACACATGCAGCACCTAATATTCTAGCACACTGAGGGAATACACAAACAAGACTAGTTTAACAATGCCTATTTTTGCGGATAAAGCTCGGACTTTTCTGCGCGCTCACGCGTTCATCTTCATGATGATGGCGTACGGCCTCTTTATCATCGTCGGTGCTGTGGTTTTGATGATATTGGAGCAACCCGAGGAGAATTTACTCGTTAAAGAGGTCCGTGAACTAAAAGCTCGTTTTTTGGCAGAGAGCCCGTGTGTTGAGGAGAGCAGTTTGGATAGTTTGTTAATGAACGTGCTTTCTGCGAGTAGACGTGGCGTGGCCGCACTGAAATCCCACAGCGTCGAATGCAACTTCGACTTCACGTCGTCGCTGTTTTTCGTCATTACCTTCCTCACGACCACAGGTGAGCGGTCACATAGCAATTAAGATGTTGGCTGGATGTTTTTTTTTTTTTTTTTTTTTTTTTAAACTACCGCTATGAATTTATTGAACACAATAGGCCTACACAAACATTAAATAATAACCGCTCTAGTTGCTTATCATTCTAATTATCTCACTTGAGGACCAACAGTCTATTATCTTCTGCGAGATGTTGCCTAATGTCATTTGTTGGTAAACAGCCCAGAATGTCGAAGAAATTGCAAATGTGTACAGCCAAGAAGCGACAGTGGACAATATTTATTTCAACATTTATTTGTCTAGCTATCCTTTAGCACTTGAGTTTACAGTCAACCAATGCACGATGTAGCCTATGTATAGTTTATATAAAAATAAAAAATTAAATATTAAGTCTACACACTTTATCCTTTATTTATTTATCCTCTAGAACTTTTTGGATTGAGCATATTGTTTCTTTCATTAGTCAACAAATTGCATGATTTATTTATAGTTTATATATAAAACTACTTAATATTTAAGTCTACACACTCAATACAAAATATATTAATTTATTTATATTTTAGAACTTTAGAATTTTTTTGTTCATTTAAGTGTACAGCCAACTTACCAAGTGCATGAATTATTGAGTTTCTTTTTGAAATTATTATTTTTTCTTTTTTTTCAGTTTACACACTCAATACAAGCTTTATCTCTTTTTTTTTTCATATTTAATCTATATCTTTTTATATTCAATCTTAACTAAAGAATGACTGATAATTGATTTGATTTGTTTGCATGATATACTGGTAGACCAAAATCAATGTCAGTGTAATTTAGCCCTCACATTTGTTAAGAATTGTCAAAAAGGAAAGATATCTTCAAAGTCCCTGATATCTTCACACTTTATACAGTTTGCACTGTATAATTTATTTTGCAGGTTATGGCAACACTGTGCCCCTTTCGGATGAGGGACGTGTGTTCTGTGTTGTTTACTGCCTGGTGGGCATCCCATTCACCCTGCTGCTGCTGTCTGGCCTCACTCATGCCCTTCTGCCCCGGGTAACACACACTCCTATTCAGAACCTTCAAGTCTTCTGGGGACTGTCGCGCAACCATGCTGCGTTGCTGCACTGCAGTGTGCTTGCCTTTTGCACAGCGACATTGTTCTTTCTTCTACCCGCTGGTGCCCTCTGTCTGCTGGAGAAGGACTGGAATTACCTGGAGTCTCTGTATTTTTGTTTTATCTCACTTAGCACGACTGGACTGGGTGACTACCTGCCTGGGAGGACGCAAAGCCAAGCAGCACGTCAAGGACTGGAGTTCGCAACCTCCTGTAAGTAACAACACTTGAACATTTTAGAACGTATGTTGGATTTAGAACATGTATTTATTTATTGAATCTCCATTCAGGTTACCTGATGCTTGGGCTGATTGTCCTGCTTGTCGTTCTGGAAAGCTTCTGGGAACTGCAGCAGGTTCAAGCCATTCTGTGCTTTTTCGCAGGACCGCCGTGGCAGGGTGAGCTGAAGGGGGTGGGTTTGGATGAGCTTGTGCTCAGTGGGGACATGGCAGGTCCAGAAGAGGAACCTCATTACACTCTTCCTATATCCACAATCTCCCCTACTTGTTCAGACTCACCTGCCACTCCAACAATAGAGCTGCCACCAATCTTTGACATGCCACCCATGGCGACCTCCAAAGAAAATGTTCCCCCTTCACTAAGACCAAACTCCACCCCAGATCCGTGTCCATTCACTTCCACTACATAACTGATATAATTTAACTGGACTTTGTAAAAAGAATAAACAGTATACAGCAATGGTGTGCCTCCATAATATATAATAGCTTTAATAACTAGAAGCTGGCAAACTCTAGGTGGCGGTATTTGTTTATTTTCTTTAATGCTCTTTGGATTGGAGTGGTACATGCATTTATATTTATAGTCTGTTTTATGAACAAGTTACATTTATAATACAGATTATATTAATATAAAAATATATATTCAAAGATTATGAATATGTTATTCATTATAAATATTTGAATATTGTCAAACATATTACAAGTCCAAGTTTGGGCACACTTACTCATTCTTTATTAATATTTGTTTTATTTTCAATATTTTTGAAATACAGTAAAGCATAACTTCTGTTAAAAAGTTTGGGCTTGGTAAGATTTTTAAATGATTTTGAAAGAAGTCTCATATGCTCAGAAGGCCTGTGTTTATTTGATCAAAAACACAGTGATATTGTGAAATAATATTACAATTTAAAAAATAGAAACAATTTAAAAGATAATTGTGACTTTTTATCTCACAATTGACTTTTTTTCTCACAATTGCAAGATAAAAACTCGCAATCGCAAGTTATAAAGTCCAATTCTGAGGGAAAAAAGACTGACTTTAACCCTTAAATGCATGAATGTTTCGCCAATCATTGTTACATTATTACATATTCTAATATTTTAATGAGTTCAGTCCTTGCTTTGCAGTAAATCGCTGAGCCATTTCAAGTTTTCCTGATGATACTTACTATTCTTTTGTTTTCTGCCTGCGGTAACTATGAGTGAAATGTCACTTCATCATTGTGTATCAGACATTGCCACCTTGTGGAATAAAGGTGAATTGCACTTATTCAGTCATCAAAGATTCAATTATTGTGCAGGGAAAAATATACGTTAGCGACCCTATACAATTGTTACAAAAAAAATTTATGGGAAAACGGCATTCTTTAATAATTGTATTTTTTTTTTTTTTCTTGTTGTATTGTTTACAATGAATTAATTGAGGAATACTAAGAAGGTTGATGTCTAACTTAAGAGGGTAGTGAATGACGTCCCGGGTCAGTAAAGACCCGAGGTGTGCGGTTAAGGGTTAAAGCACTTCTCATGTATGTTTCACACATGTTGGCTGCTTTTTTCATCAAATTAAGAAGTAAATAAGTAAATAAATACATTACCATTTTTTTTTTTTTTTTTTGAAGAAATTCAATGTAGACACAATTTCTGTTTGGACTGGTAGTATAAGATGCATTTATTTGACCACATACAGCCTATTACAATAAAACTATTCAAATTGAGATGTTCGTGTTTCACATGTTGTTCTTCATAGTTACAAAAGGGAGCAGGTGTGTGTCTTTGTGTGGGATGGTGACTCAGAATCTGTGCCCAGCACTGATGCCTCTGCCAGTCTGACATAAACACACTTCACAAGCGCCGCCTCTTACTCTGCAATGAGGTCATACACTCCTATTATGGTCTTTAGTCATTTACTGTCCAATTCTGCAGTACTACTTGAGCTGAAGCACAGGGTGCATTTAAGTTCAGTTAAATGCTTCTTATGCACAGGCTTTTGTGTGATTAAAATGTTACTCTTTAGTTGAAAAACCACGATAGAAAAATCAAAATGTTTACTATACATGTATATCCAGTGACTTTTGTCCTTTAGTATAAAAAGAGAATATTACATTGTATTTATTTTTCACCACCTTCGGGCAAAAACGATTTTGTGTGTGTGTGTACATTGAAACGGCTCCTTCTGAGTTCTCTTGATGAGGTTACGAGTTGTATCTAGGTCAGGACTGAAGTAAAGCTGGTGCAGTGGTAGTGAAACCTCAACCCATTTTTAGTAACTTGAATTAAACAGTGTCTTAAACATTTTTTTTTAAAAACCCAAGAAAGATTAAAAATAGCAAATGCATAGGATAAAAATAGAAAATGAGTAAGATTGCATCCACTCAAATTATCCTAATGGCAGAACTGCTGACATCTGTTAACAAACACAGGACACAAGTCCTTGACCGAAAGAGTCACGTGTGACGTGAACTTCCCAGAGGAGTTGCAGAAATTATAGGGGCTTCCCCACTTGTTTACTGTGAGGACCATGAAGCATAAACAACATTTGTCCTCAAACTTTTTAAATCCTCAGCAGTTCTCTGAACAGTGTACAGTGCTCATTAAATCAAACTTCCAACATTCTAATGGCTTTAACATATATTTTACACAGATGTAGCTTGCCTGTATATTTATATGACCTTGTTACCATAGTGCCTAATACTTTCACACTGTCAACTGCTCTTTCATTCAGATTGACAGTCAGCAGGTGTTACATGCATGTCTATATTTATCACGGCGGTTTAAATGTTATCTCTGATCTTGAACAGATGGAGTAACATTACCACAATGTAGTTTTCCACTTCTAGACAGAGAGATGTGTTTCAAAAGATCATGAAATGTTATCTTCCTGTGAAATTAAGTTCATATTGTCAAACTGCGCTCTCTTAGAATGTCACATATGAGAGATTGGACATCAGGACTGTGGGTTTGTGGCAAATCTCAAATGGCCTTCCTTTAAAAAAATGAATATATAAAAAACAGCAAAGCAGTATGTAGTAGTTCAAGAGTTTTTGAAGTTTCTTAAAGGGATAGTTCACCCAAAAATGAAAATTCTGTCATCATTTACTCACCCTCATGACGTTTCAAACCCTTAAGACTTTCGTTCATCTTCGGAACACAAATGAAGATCTTTTTGATGAAATCTGAGAGATTTCTGTCCCTCCATTGACAGCTACAAAAAGTTCATAAAGAGATCGTAAAACTAATCCATATGAATCGAGCGGTTTTCTGAAGAGTCTCAATCACTTTGTATGATGAACAGATTAAGTTTAGGCTTTAATTCACATATAAACATTGATCAGCGAAAATACGCAGAAGCTCAACGGAACATGCTTGACGTGCGAGAACAAACCTCATTGGTTCTTGTGGAAGCTCAAACATGCTGCGTAACACGAGAATGAACCTCATTGGTTCTTGCTGAAGCTCAAACGTGCTGCGTAACACAAGAATGAACCTCATTGGTTTTTGTGGAAACTCAAACGTGCTGCGTAACACAAGAATGAACCTCACTGGTTCTTGTGGAAGCTCAAACGTGCTCCGTAACACAAGAATGAACCTCACTGGTTCTTGTGGAAGCTCAAACGTGCTGCGTAACACAAGAATGAACCTCATTGGTTCTTGCTGAAGCTCAAACGTGCTGCGTAACACAAGAATGAACCTCATTGGTTCTTGCTGAAGCTCAAACGTGCTGCGTAACATGAGAATGAACCTCATTGGTTCTTGCTGAAGCTCAAACGTGCTGCGTAACACAAGAATGAACCTCATTGGTTCTTGTGGAAACTCAAACGTGCTGCGTAACACAAGAATGAACCTCACTGGTTCTTGTGGAAACTCAAACGTGCTGCGTAACACAAGAATGAACCTCATTGGTTCTTGCTGAAGCTCAAACGTGCTGCGTAACACAAGAATGAACCTCATTGGTTCTTGCGGAAGCTCAAACGTGCTGCGTAACACAAGAATGAACCTCACTGGTTCTTGTGGAAACTCAAACGTGCTGCGTAACACGAGAATGAACGTCATTGGTTCTTGCTGAAGCTCAAACGTGCTGTAACACAAGAATGAATCTCATTGGTTCTTGCTGAAGCTCAAACGTGCTGTAACACAAGAATGAATCTCATTGGTTCTTGTGGAAGCTCAAACGTGCTGTAACATGAGAGTGAACCTCATTGGTTCTTGTGGAAACTCAAACGTGCTGCGTAACACAAGAATGAACCTCATTGGTTCTTGCTGAAGCTCAAACGTGCTGCGTAACACAAGAATGAACCTCATTGGTTCTTGTGGAAGCTCAAACGTGCTGCGTAACACGAGAATGAACCTCATTGGTTCTTGCTGAAGCTCAAACGTGCTGTGTAACACGAGAATGAACCTCATTGGTTCTTGCTGAAGCTCAAACGTGCTGTAACATGAGAGTGAACCTCATTGGTTCTTGTGGAAACTCAAACGTGCTGCGTAACACAAGAATGAACCTCATTGGTTCTCGCACGTCAAGTGAACATGCTTGAGCTTCCGTTTACCATAACTGATGTGTGAGTTAATGAAAGTTTATATGTGAATAAAAGCCTAAATTCAATCTGTTCATCATATGAAGCGATCGAGTCTCTACAGAAAATTTGGACTAAAGTGCTCAATTCATATGGATTAGTTTTACAATCTCTTCATGAACTTTTTTAAGTGTCAAAGTTGTAGTTGCGTAGCTGTCAATGGAGGGACAGAAATCTCTCAGATTTCATCAAAAAGACCTTCATTTGTGTTCCGAAGATGACCGAAAGTTTTATGGGTTTGGAACGACATGAGGGTGAGTAAATGATGACAGAATTTTTCATTTTTGGGTGAACTATCCCTTTAATTATTCAAATCAGTTGCTTTGGTTGACGTTTTATGATTTAGATTTTTAAAGAAAGAAATGTTAAGTGAATCAGAACTATTTCTAGGTCACTAGTGAAATGGATTTGTGACGTGACATCATGAGGATTCCTTTGTACAGAAGGTCAGATGTTTTTGCTTCCATTGAAGCAGAAGATGCTCTTTGGATCATTCTCAAATCATGCTGGAGAATATGATCATCAGTTCTTGGCAGACATTTGAAGTTCATGTCAGCTCGGGTGCTGCTTTTATTAAACGTAATTAAATGGACAGTCTGCTGAGAAATTAAGAAATTCATATTTCACTCAAATTGTTATGCTGATAATATCATTTGTACACTACAGTTCAAAAGTTTGCGTTCGGTAGATGTTTCTTTTTTAAAAGGAATTTTAATGAAGTGTCTCCATTGTGTTATGCTCATAATACAAAAAAAATATAGTAGCAGTAATCGTGAAATAGTATTACAATGTAAAATAACTGTTTCCCATTTGAATATATTTTAAAATGTAATTTATTCCTGTGATATCAAAGCTGAATGTTCAGCATCATTACTTCAGTCTTCAGTGTCACATGATCCTTCAGAAATAATTATAATGTGCATATTTGCTGCTCAAGAAACAAGAAACATGTTTTTTGTGTGGAAACTATGGTATATTTTTTCAGGATTCTTTGATTGAATAGAAATATCAAAAGAACGGCATTTATTTCAAATTGTTTTTGGTAACAATGTAAACGTCTTAACTGTTATTTTTGATCAATTTACGCAATTCCCAAACTTTTGAACGGTAGTGTTCATTTTATGGCTGAAATGGTTTAAGGATGAAAATGTGATGTATTTTAAGAAATGTACCAGTGGCACTCCGGTTTGTTTAGGTTTGTCTTTTTTTAGAACATTTCCTGCAGTTGGTACTTGGGCATGGAGAGGTCAATGCTACAGGAAAACAGGAAGAACTGAGACAACGACACGCTCAATTAACAGGAAGTGTACAGCTGTGAGCAGGAACCTTATTCGTGATCCGTGAGTTTTCATTACGTCTCTCTCTCTTCCCTTTCCCAATCCATCTTTCATCGCTCTGTTATTCTTGGATTGACGACCAAATTAAACTGACTTAATCTGTTGTCATATTCCAGAAAGGACTTCAGAAGAGAAATTGCTGTAATAAGAGACAGGAGCAACAGGTTAACCGCACCAACTGGACCATTTTGGACCCTATTTTGGCATGCTTTACATTAGGCGTTTTAGGTAGAGGATCTCAGTGGATTTATCTATCAATGACTGCGACAATGCAGAGTTTTAGAGATTTTTATCTTGCTTGTCGTGCAGAAAATCTTTGGTTTTGGATTTGGCACACTTGCCAAAGCTAATCCAAACTGTGATCAGCAGGGCAAGTCTCAGCCTGCCCCCTCACACTGATTTAGAATCAGCCCAGATCATGAGCAAAACTGATCTCAGGCCATAATAACATAACTTCAGGCTATCTGCGGCACAATCTACTTGCTGTTTTAGCCACACCTAAACATTGTTCAAACAGTATGACTGTGCTCTACTGAACAAGAACGCACAGTCAACTGTATCTGATATAGAAGTAATGCAATAAAATATTTCCCTTATGTTGACATTAGTCAACGGTTTCATGCTGTTGTTTGAAGCGCAGTAAAAACTGCGCACAAATGAAATAATGGTGACCTTTAACCTTCAACAGAGTGTTTTGAATAGCTGTGCCAACCTCTATTCTCTTCAACAAGACAAACTGCTTCCCACGGCAAGGTAAGAAAGCACAATGAAGTATTACTTCACGTTACAGCAGGGGAGATCTGTGCTATCTATCACATGTTTTGCTCCTCTTAATATTTGTATAGTTCAATTTAACATGCTTTCATGGCAGTGCATTGGAGCTTGTCTATAAACAGCCTAATTGTCTTTTCAGACTGGGAAACAGTAAAACAATTATTAAGCACAAAACAATTCATGAAACACATACACTGTTTCATGAATTGTTTCATGAATAGTGGCCAAAAGTGATGTTCAGAGGGTATATTTGTTTTAATGACCCTACAAGTTTAATTAAACCAGCAAAATACAGTATGAGGAAAATATTATATTATTATTACATTTTATTTTTAAAAAATTGTTTTATCGGATAAATGCCTTAACCAAGTTTAGTGTTTTGTTCTTTTAAAAAAAAAAAAAAAAAAAAAATTATTTATTTATTTATTTATTTAATTATTTTGAAGAACAAAACACTAAACTTGGTTAAGGCACTTATCCAATATTTTTTTTTTTTTTTTTTTTTATAAAGTAAAACACATCAACTACAACATAATCATTAATATTTAATTTAATCATTAATATACTTTAAAATAAGGTTTCATTTGTTAACATTAGTTAACGCATTAACATGAACTATAACCATGAACCGATTTGTTTCTATATTTGTTATTCTTAGTTAGCAATGTTGTTAACAAATACAACTTCTGATTTTAATAATGTATTAGTAAATATTGAAATTAACATTAACAAAGATTAATAGATGCCGTAGAAGTGCATTTCGTTATTAGTTCATTTTAACTAATGTAGTTAACTAATGAAACCTTTTTGTAAAGTGTTACCATATTTCGCTGGTCTTGTTTTTGCATGTTCTTAATTTCTTTGTATGAGTAACAGTCTGGCCAAAAATGATGTCCACACAATTTGGCGCGTTTCATTGCGTAATTATCACAAATAAAACAATTGTCTCCAAGCACAATGAGGCAATATGCTTACACAATCTAAAATATATTTGAGTAAAGGGGAATATGTCAATTTTCTTGAGCCGGACATCTTTTGGCCACTAGGCTATTATATATTATTTATATGTTATTTACTGTTTTCCCAAAATCAGAATTTTAGTTTGCAGCACAGAATTTCCTAGACCAGAAGGTGTTTGAAAGCAACTTAGAAAACTGCTGATAAAGCAAACAATCATTTGTGTAATTGGAATCAAAACCTCAGCCTTATTATGTTAATATGACTATCAAAAAGGCTACAATAATAAGGTTATTTTTCATGATACAGCACTTGGATAATTAGATAATAGGCCAATTTGATAAATGATTGAATCTAATCTAATAGTGACACAGCGTTTGTGTTCTCCCAGCCACTCTTCCATGGGAGTGCAGGATATGTCAGTTCAACCCAAGTGGTTGGTTATGTTTCCTCTGATCTGTCTGCACTTATCTTCTACAGCCTTCATTTTGACATTTGGAGCATGTGTGAATGAGGCGGCGGTGGCGCGCGGAGCTGCCATCCCTGAAACATCGGGGCTAGGCGAAGTGACACAGCAATTCCCACGATGTATTTTTAATTCACTGGTCTCTTCTGTGAGGAATCGCCTGATACAAGTGCAGTAATCATGACATCGGTTTGGAAGAGACTCCAGCGCGCTGGGAAAAGAGCGTCGAAGTTTCAGTTCGCCGCGTCCTTTCAAGAACTCACCGTAGAGTGCACTAAGAAGTGGTAAGAAATGCGATTTTTCTTTTCATTGTCATGTGGTGTTGTTATAAATGCATAATAAACACATTATCATACATGTTTAACATTTCTTTAAAGTCTGACGTAGCTACAACACAACTTTAGCGATCGACGCGACGCTATAAAATTAGAACGCAACGCTCCCATTATAAACAACGAGGCTCGTGCGCGTGCAGTGTAGACATAGTGTAGTTTATTGAGTGGTGTGGCTCGTTAAAGTTCGAGAATGAACGGTATCAGAGGGCTTGTTTACTTTGGCAATCATATTTTTTGCATGTTTCGGTAGTAGCCTATAGTGAGTTTTGTTATGAGTCGTATCTTCAGTAGTACCTCCGCTTACTTTCATTTTACTTTCAGTTCCACTTGAAGCGCATCTTCAAGGACAGTCATTAGCACCTACAGTCCAGCTTCATCAGGCACTTTTGATGTGGTGCTTTTGCAGATGGGAGGGTCTTCTTGCAAATGATGATAAATTAAGCTCTGAGCACTAACCACAGCCATGCATATTTCCATAATCATGAGGAAGTATTTGAGTTTGAGTTTATTTGACACAAAAAGTAGCAATACACAGTGTTACAACTTTCCTGTCAAAGATATCACAATAAAGTTGCATTAACTTGTTTCCATTGTGATCCTTGATTTAAAAAAAAAAAAAACTCATATTAGTGACGACGGTTCATTTGGTTTGCATCTTCACCCTAATTACATACAAAATCCATGTTTTTGGATCAACCTATCAGTCTCTTCACTTTTATTACAGTCTGTTAGCACTTTGATATCCAATGGCAACTTATTCCACTCCTTTGCACCTGAATATTTAAACAACCTTTGACCATATAATGTCTTACTCCATAGATTAAGATCCATAATACTCTGTCTGGTAAAATGCTCATGTCTTGCATTAACCCGAAGGAAATAAGAGTTAAAATATACTGGAGCTCTATTATTAATAATTTTATGTACCGTTTTTAATTTCCGGAATACTAATCTTCTTTCACTATGTCCTATTTCAAAAATATCATATATTTGATCTTTTTCAAATTTGCCAGCTTTTGTTTAAACTGAAGCTCTTTGCACTCAGCAATGCATTTTCTCAACTGTATGAAGTGTAAACAGTTTTGAAGGTTTTCCCTTTGTTCATTAAAGGGATAGTTCACCCAAAAATGAAAATTCTGTTATCATTTACTCACCCTCATTTTGTTCCAGACCTGTATGAATTTCTTTCTTCTGCTGAACACAAATAAAAATATTTTGAAGTTATTTTTGAATATGGTTAACCAAACAAGTTGACTTATATATATTTTTTTATACTATGAAAGTCAATGGGGCCCATCAACTGTCTGGTTACCAACATTCTTCAAAATATCTTTGTTTGTTGTTCAGCAGAAGAAAGAAACTCATACAGGTTTGGAACAACTTGAAGGTGAGTAAATTATGACAGAATTTTCATTTTTGGGTGAACTATCCCTTTAAGAGCAGTTTATTTTTGTCTACAAAACTATTTTCAAGCATAGAAATATATGATTTTAGATCAAAAGATTTTTAAGATTAATAGAACCATAAATTCACTCAAGTTTTGATTGGCAGTGTGACAAGTCCAAAATGACCTTGCATGTGACACTTAATATGTTGAGGATTTTATTTCATATGTAAAGTGATAGCGTCCTTTATTTCTTAAATGCATTGAGATTATTTCAGATTCAGGTTATTAAACTAAAAGTGAACCCCGGCAATCAACATCTTTTAATGTGCATTAGCATCGTGACGGCAGATTTATTTGGTAATCGATATGCCATTAAAACAATGATTGTTGAAGGATAATCATATTTCTAAAGAGTATTGTTGTGATCCTGCAACAAAGACAGGAAATTGTCTTTTACTTAATTAGAGGCAGTAAGGAAAGAAATCACATTAATTATTTGCCATATAATGTTCTCTGTAACATATAATTTCCCAAAAGCAAGTAGTTTCCAGGTTTTGCTTTATACACAAACACGTGCAAGTTCATACTCTACGTTTTATCATACAGTCTGCGTTAAGAGAAATGTGGGAATTTGTAGTATGTGGAATGACTGGAATGATTAGAAAGTATGTTGATGTTATTTATTTTATTTTTGTGAAAGCTAAGCATCCAGCCCTAGAAAGCATAAAGGGCTATTGTATAATATGGTGTAGACATGCCTTTAATATGGGAAGAAGCAAGTTCACTTTGAGACACTGCATGTTGTCTTTTTTTGACAGTTGTTTTGGTAAAATTTTGTTTTTGAACACTCTTGCTCACCAAGGCTGCATTTATTGAATAAAAAATACAATAATAATAGTAAAATAGTAATATTGTGAAACATTACAATTTAAAACGCCTGTTTTCCATTTGAATATATTTTAAAATGTAATTTATTCCTGTGATGTCAAAGCTGAATTTTCAGCATCATTACTCCAGTCTTCAGTGTCACATGATCCTTCAGAAATCAGTCAAATATGATGATTTGGTGCTCAAAAAACTTTTCTTATTATTATCAATGTTGAAAACAGTTGTGCTGCTTAATTTTTTTGTGGAAACCATGATACTTCTTTCAGGATTATTTGATGAATAGAAAGTTCAAAAGAACTGCAATTATGTGGAATAGAAGTCTTTACTGTCACTTTTGATCATTTTAATGCATCCATGATGAATAAAAGTACATGCTGACCCAGCGTTTGGATTATCATTCAACATTTGGATGATAGTGTATTTTATGGAACATTGAGTAATATTAGCATATCAACAAAATGTAGGAGATTGGATAGATTTGAATAGCTGCTGTGATGATGTCATCTGACTTCTGTGGCCATTGACAGTGTGTCACATGACTTAATGACTCAGTGACTGACCTCAGAACAGCTGTTTGATTCTATCAGTTAAATGACCTGGCTATGAATGTTAAATGTGGTCAGTGTTACAAGACTGTCTACAACTGAAACAGTTAGAATCTCTGTAAGTTGATTTTAGTGTTATTATTTTACATAACATAAAAAAAATAATGTGTAACATTTATGCACCTAAGTTTAAACATTTTACCATCTAGTACCTGAAGTGTAAATAGTTGTTTGTGGCAATAAACCTTGATTCCTTTCTTATGCAGTTTTATAGAGGTAGCGCAGTGCTTCAGCAGCTTTATATCAATCCATGTGCCATTTCCCTGTCTATTTCTGTGAACCCCATGACTGTCACCACGTCGCTTGGCCTCTTGCATCCATTCACACAGCTGCTGCCGACACTGACCTGCAATACGAGACCCAGAGGCCCATGATTCTCGCTGTCCACCTTTCCTTTCCTTTATTATGACTTCAAAACAGTCATACAGTCTACTGTCCATGATTTGGTTTTCATCAGTTGGAGGAAATTTTATAGAAGCACGTTATGTCCCTTTTATTTGACTGATCAGCACTTTTCCATGTGTGCTATTGAGTGATAGATGTTACAGGTGGACTCCATGGGATGTCTGGAAAGGGTTCTTTAAGGCAAATCATGTAGTTTATATCCCAAGATTATAGGAATGGCCTGGATGATATGGGATTTGCATAACTGCATAGTCATCTGAATGATTTTAATAGGCTACTTCAAAAAGTCAAAGTTTTAGGTCGACGCATATAGCAGAGAATAGACTGGGTTCATGACTGTTACTTGCGTGTGACTTACTTGATGTTAAAAAGAGTTATTAAGCGCAATAAGCTGCAGAAAACCACTCATTGTGGGACTCGTGCTGTCGCACCTGAAGCGCACGCACAGAAATCCGCCTCTTGGACCGCGTGAGATCCCGAATTCAGTTCTCTTCCATGGCTTGTTGCACTCGAACTGTCAAATACACACACACACAAGGGCTTTTCAGACATGAAATAGCTAACCCTGGGTCATTCTAAACCCCGGGTAAACGGAATCCTGGGTTATCTTGCTTCATGTTTCACCCTGCTCATAATTTACCCGGGGTTAACAATTAAACCTGGGTATTCATAAGCTGACGTTTCACACTGCACATTCCTAAACACTGGTTTAACGTTCTTATTTGCATATTTGTGGTGTCATTGATTGGATAAACGCAGCATGCAACCTGTTTACATAAAAGTTCTAGCATTGCGCATATTCGTATTGCCGACTGTACTATAGAGTTTATACTGAATGGATATATTTTGGACTATAAAGGTAAGAAAGAAGTCTCTTCTTCAATCAAATTGTCGCGTTTTCTGTCAGCATTTGACATTTTTCATCTCAAACGCTGAATTTACTGTTTATATAAAATGCGCAGTGTTTCCGTGACTGTCCAAATTACACAAATATGAGTACGCGATTGGTTGTCTGTTGCTAAGCGTCTAGCTGTAACATTCTAACACCGCTCCGTTTCACACTGTAAAAGTTTGGCACCACAAATCCAGAGCAGGGTTTCATAACCCTGGGTAAAAAGCAGTGCTAAACCCGCATCTAAATTACAAGTGTGAAACGCTCCTTTACCCGGGGTTAAAAGCGGTGTTTAGAACGACGATATCCCGGGGTTAAGTGCAGTGTGAAAAGCCCTGCAGTTATGTCAAAATGCCTATCTTGGCATGTATTCATGTAAACACATTCGGTTATGTCTTAAGTGGACGTAAACAGTTGGGAAAGAAATCAGATGTGTGTCAATACGATCCGTTCATTAGGTCTTAAAGTGACAGCAGCCTAAATACAGTAAACCTGCAGCTGTCTGTCAAACAGCAAAAGATAAAGAGAAAATCACTCACTGCTCTTGGCTGATTAACTTTTGTAGCTTTAATATGAATCAGTGTATATTTAATTAATGTAAAGACTATGCAGTGTTTTAGTTTTACATTTGATTATTCAGTTTCTGTACTTGTACTTGAATACTACTGTTAAACAGATCTAATGTAGGCCTACCTGAAAAACCTAAAGCACTGTTTATTACTTTTGCAGTGTGTTCAAAACAAGTATTGAAGTATTGCTGTTGAGAAATAGCTTGAAGGTTACTGGCAAAAAAACAAACAAACAGGAAAAGTGGTTAAAATGAGACACTGGAAGTAAAACCAGTTTCATGAGGAAATGGCGTAGTGTGTGTAAATTAAACAGCTAATCTGATGATTATTTTATATTTGCCTGATGTCCATTTATCATGTTAGTAGTAAGGGTTTTTTTGCATTAAAATTTATGCAAAAAAACTCTGCATTAGGAATTATGCAAAAATAATGTCACGCTCTGATTTTAATCATACAGAATAGGTATTGTTGCCGTTTAAATGTGGGCGGCCAAGTATTCATCTGTCTGATGTCTAAAAGTTTTGGAAGAATAGAATGAAACATTGTTTCAATTAATGGTCTATTTGAACTGCTTTCTTTTCTCAGAAAGAATGTGAAACATAGACACTGATCAGGCATAACATTATGACTTCTATACTAATATTTCCCAATATTGTGTTGGTCCCCCTTTTGCTGCCAAAAAAGCCCTGACCCGTCGAGTCATGG
Organism: Coreius guichenoti; assembly: GCA_039654105.1. Classification (NCBI taxonomy): domain Eukaryota; kingdom Metazoa; phylum Chordata; class Actinopteri; order Cypriniformes; family Gobionidae; genus Coreius; species Coreius guichenoti. The sequence continues at coordinate 47,497,240 of CM077168.1, forward strand.
ATTCCACTAGACCCCTGAAGGTGTGCTGTGGTATCTGGCACCAAGATGTTAGCAGCAGATTCTTTAAGTCCTGTAAGTTGTGAGGTGGGGCCTCTATGGATCGGTCTTGTTTGTGCAGCACATCCCACAGATGCTCGATTGGATTGAAATCTGGGGAATTTGGAGGCCAAGTCAATGCCTCAAACTTGTTGTTGTGCTCCTCAAACCATTCCTGAACCATGTTATGCTTTGTGGCCGGGCGCATTATCCTGCTGAAAGAGGCCACAGCCACCAGGGAATACCATTTCCATGAAAGGGTGTACATGGTCTGCAATAATGCTTAGGTAGGTGGTACGTGTCAAAGTAACATCCACATGGATGGCAGGACTCAAGGTTTCCCAGCAGAACATTGCCCAAAGCATCACACTGCCTCCGCCGACTTGCCTTCTTCCCATAGTGCATCCTGGTGCCATGTGTTCCCCAGGTAAGCGGCGCACACGCACTCGGCCATCCACGTGATATAAAAGAAAAGGTGATTCATCAGACCAGGCCATCTTCTTCCGTTGCTCCGTGGTCCAGTTCTGATGCTCACGTGCCCACTGTTGGCGCTTTCGGTGGTGGACAGGGGTCAGCATGGGCACCCTGACTGATCTGAGGCTATGCAGCCCCATACGCGACAAACTGCAATACACTGTATTCTGACACCTTTCTATCAGAACCAGCATTGACTTCTTGAGCAATTTGAGCTACAGTAGCTTGTCTGTTTGATCCACACGGGCCAGTCTTCGCTCCCCACGTGCATCAACGCCCATGACCCTGTCGCCGGTTCACCACTGTTCCTTCCTTGGACCGCTTTTGATAGATACTGACCACTGCAGACCGGGAACACCCCACAAGAGCTGCAGTTTTGGAGATGCTCTGACCCAGTCGTCTAGCCATCGTTTTGGACCTTGTTAAACTCTCTCAAATCCTTACGCTTGCCCATTTTCCCTGCTTCTAACACATCAACTTTGAGGACAAAATGTTCACTTGCTGCCTAATATATCCCACCCACTAACAGGTGCTGTGATGAAGAGATAATCAGTGTTATTCACCTCACCATGGTCATAATGTTATGCCTGATCGGTGTATATATAAATATCGTATCGCATATCGAATATCATAGTATTTAACAAGTTATCGCATGACGCATTTTCTTCAATATCATGCAGTCCTAATAAATAGTGTGTGGTTGGTCATAGCTTGTGCTTTTGTGTTATTACATTTAATAATGCAAACAAAACAGACATTTTCATTTTTGTCATATTTTCAAAACAAGTATTCAAGCATTGCTGTTGGGAAATAGCTTAAAGGTAATTGGCAAAAAAACAGAAAAAGTGGTTAAAATAAGACACATGGAACCAAAAACACTTCCATGAGGAAATGGCGTAGTGTGTGTAAGTTCAACAGCTAATCTGATGATGTTAGTTTAAGGAGAGACCACACCCTCCATTCAGAGAGAAGTAGAGAGAGATCAGTAAACACACTGGGGAAAAGTAGAGCAAGTCTCAGGTTATACTTCCCACAACCACACTTAAAGGAAACTCGCCTCACACCTCAGTCACTGTAGCTTACAATTAACTTGCACTCCACTTTTTAAAAGCTCATATTCTTATTGTTAATGTAAGGTGTAATATTCTTATTGTTATTACTATTTTATTTTTGCCTGATGTCCATTTATAATGTTAGTAGCAAGGGTTTTTTTCCCATCAAAATTTATGCAAAAAGTATGCATCAGGAAGTTGTCATTCTCTGATTTTAATCATACATAATAGGTATTGTTGGCGTATAAATGTGGGCGGCCAAGTATTCATCTGTCTGATGTCTGAAAGTTAGAATGAAGCATTGTTTCAATAAATGGTCTATTTGAACTGGGGAGAAAGTTTTGAGATGAAAATTACAGTATGTTTTCTTAGTACTCTTTTATCCTAAAAGTTTCCTCAAGATATGGCCATTTTAATCTAATTTATTTGTTCAGTTATAGGCAGTGCTTCTCCATAATGTTGGAATGGACATATTTTAAAGGTTTATCAATTATTCACCCTCATGTCGTTTCCAAACACTTGACTTTCGTTCATCTTTGAAACACAAATGAAGACATTTTAATGAAATCTGAGAGCTTTCTGTCCCTCCATTGACAGCTACGCAACTACCACTTTGACGCTTCAAAATGTTCATAAAGAGAAAACTGATCCATATGAATTGAGCGGTTTAGTCCAAATTGTCTGAAGAGACTCGATCACTTTATATGATGAACAGATTGAATTTAGGCTTTTATTCACATGTAAACATGGGCTGTGTTCGAAATCATTCCCTATACCGTCATTCACTATTCCCTACATTACTCCACTAATATAGTCCACTTAAAGGAGTGAATGAAAACAAGTGAGTGAATTCAGACACCGAGTGTGCCGGAAGGGCTGCCACTTTTGCATAGTTTGTGCTTGCTGTTTAATAAAAAAAAAAAAGTTAACTAGACAATTTAATAATCAATTAAAAAGGAATTTATACCTGTATTATTTAAATTGTTTATACGTTGCATCTGCGAATTGGAAAATGGATGGATGGATGATTCGGCTGCAGACGCCATCTTCAGGTCAGACGTGGGAATTCATTCGGCGTGCAACATTATGGGTATTCTTTAGCCGTTGAGCGTATATTGGTTGCACACTCGTTATTGCGGTGCATTGTGGGATTAAAAGAGTGTATTCAATTACGTCTATATGGTTTCGGACACCACTACAAATGGCTGTCCCCTCAAATAGTGCCCTATTTAAGGGTATAGGGGGTGATTTCGGATACAGCCAGTGATCAGAGAACATAAACAGAAGCTCAACCATACTTCCCTGACGTGCGAGAACAAACCTCATTGGTTCTTGCTGAAGCTCAAACGTGCTGTGTAACACGTCAAGCGATCATGCTTGATCTTCCGTTTACCATAACTGATGTGTGAGTTGATGAATGTTTCATCTGTTCATCATATAAAGCGATCGAGTCTCTACAGAAAATTTGGACTAAACCGCTCAATTCATATGGATTAGTTTTACAATCTCTTTATGAACTCTTTGAAGCGACAAAGTGGTAGTTGCGTTGACTGTCAATGGAGAGACAAAGATGAACGAAAGTCTTACGGGTTTGGAATAACAGTAATTAATGACAGAATTTTCATTTTTTTGGTGAACTACCTTTAAGTGTCATTTGGTGGATGTTGGCCTGTCTTGTCGTCATCCCATGATTGGTCTTTCATTTACTTTTTTAAATAGTAGAGAAAAAATTTTCTGTGATTACTCACTCACTCACATTACGCACAATGTTATCCTGTTAGAACAGGAACAAGTACGTTTTACTTGCTCTTGAAGAAGCTCCAGCATTCCATGCAATGAAGCTGGCTAATGGTTTCCTGTATGTGGGTCAGATGAGTAACCTAATAACCAAACTGAGTGCACATGATGGTAGTCCTCTTCTTCATGCTTAACCTCCTTAAAGCAATTCCCTAGAGAATTTCAAAATCCTAATTATATTTACACTGTTTCATGTGTCATTTTAAATTTCAGTTCTTTGTGAAGTGCAATATAGCTTCAAGCAATGTTGCTTGATCACTAATCAAGCTAAATGATTGTATGTTGCATGTAATTTCAGTGTGGAACAGGAGTGGTTATGTTTCTGCACTGTACTGTGTTATATTGTTTGTTATTTGTCATTCACAGGCAGCCAGACAAACTGCGAGTTGTTTGGATCAGGCGAAACAGACGCATCTGCACCAAGGTAAGAGGAGGATGTGGGTTTTTACTGTAACTGTTTCCACATTTATAGCTTTCAAGTACTATATGAAGATATGACTGCGATTACTTGACGATTTTTCATCTACAAGACCCATATATCCAAAGTGGTACAAATAAGACTGAAACAAGCGTAATATATTAAGCAGAGGTAGTGCTACCAAACCAATTCAAATAGCTAATGTTTTAGTAGCTACTCGAACAGTAAAGATAAAGCACAACAACTATCAGTGCAGAACAGCACATAATGGTTTTTCAATCATGTTTGAGGTTATGTTTAGATAGCATTTTGCTGTTAAAGTCAGGATGTGTTCTCTGAATTTAATCTTTATGAAATTTACAGAAGAGGAAAATAACTCTCAGTATATTTGTGTGATTAGTAACCGCATACACAGCAGAAGGAAATACTCCCTCCTAGCACACACAAAACAATTGGTGGCAATGGGATGTCATTATACTTTCAACACGCATAGTTCTGCTCGTTTCACAAATACAGTGGAGTGATTGCATTGATACAGAAGCCCAATCCTTTCATACATTATTATTCATGATTTTGTTAATGAAAGAACATGCATAATCATTGTCCAGGCAGTTTGCTTTGTATTTTCATTGTGTAAGCATGATGTGTTTGGGTATCACCAGCTGTGTTAATAGCATTATTCTCATTGTGATCATCAGCTTCATGGCTGGCAACCGGGTATCAAGAACCCATACAGGGGGACTGTGGTTTGGCAGGTTCCTGAGAGCGTGGACATCACAGTCACTCTCTTTAAGGTACAGCAAGCATTAAGGGCCTGTTCACACCAAGGACGATAACTATAAAGATAACTATATTAGCATTCACACCAGCGGACAGTATTGTTCTGTTTATTCTAAGCACATGCTTGTCTGTCACTTTAAGCTCGAGCTCGTTACAGCAGGATGGATTCTGATTGGTTGTCAATGTTTTTATCGTTCATCAGCTGGATAAAATCATTCCGAAAGCGATTCAATGATATTGTTTCTCTGTGCCGTTATCGTTATAGCTGTGGTGTAAATTCTGCTATTCTTTTATTTTGAGAACGATTTTTAGAACTATATCTTTATCATTATCATTATCTTTATCGTTATCTTTATAGTTATCGTCCTTGGTGTGAACGGGCCTTTACAATGTAAAACATAATTCCATGTACACTACCAATCAAAAGTTTGGGGCCAGTAAGATTTTTAAAGTAAGAATTTTTTAAAGAAATTAACACTTTTATTCAGCAGGGACATATTAAATTCAAAACTGACTTTTACATTGTTACAAAAAAATCCTATTTCAAATAAATGCTGAAATAAAATAACAGTTTATACCAAAATTTAAGCAGCACAGCTGTTTTCAACATTGATAATAATAGTAAATGTTTCTTGAGCATCAAATCAGCATATTAGAATGGTTTCTGTAGGATCATGTGACACTGAAGACTAGCGTAAAGATGCCGTCAAAGAAATAAATGACATTTTAAAATATTAAACCAGTAAATGGTTATTTTAAATAAAATTGTAATAATATTTCGCAATATTACTGTTTTTACTGTATTTTTAATCAAATAAATCTAGCCTTGGTGAACATAAAAGAGTTCTTTCAAAAACTTTCAAAAAGAAAAATCTTACCAACCCCAAACATTTGAACAGTAATGTATATGACAGGAAATGGAACGGAGCCAGAGACATGGTGATGGAAAGAAATATGAGATGGGAGGAAAACTTATGTCAATTAGTGCTGTCAAACGATTAATCGCACCCAAAATAAACGTTTGTGTTTACATAATATATGTGTGTGTACTGTGTTTAATTATTATGTGTATATATAAATGCACACACATGCATGTATATATTTAAGATTTTTTATTTATATTTATATATAAAATAAATATATTTATATATAATATAAATGATATAAATAAATATATACAGTATACTGTGTGTATATATACAAATATACATAATTATACACAGTACACACACATATATTATGTAAACACAAACTTTTATTTTGGATGCAATTAATCGCGATTAATCATTTGACAGCACGATTATTGACATTTGAAAACATGAGGTGAAATGAAACCAATGTTAGCAATTTTCACTTTCCCTATAGGATCCAAATGCAGATGAATTTGAGGACAAAGACTGGACATTTATCATAGAGAATGTGAGTGTGTCTGCTTTGTAATCTCACCCCATTTATTAAAGGTACTGTTAGCAAATTTAGCATTACTGTTTTGACTCTTTTTGTGCTATTTAATAAGTTTAGGGTTGTCACATTTATGTGTATTGTATTTTTGCAATATTTTGTCCTATCAAGAGACTATGGAAGCCCGTTTCCACCACTAAATAAAAAAATAAAAAGAGTAATTGCGACTTTTTATCTCAGAATTGAGAAAAAAAGTCAGAATTGTGACTTTATATCACGCAATTGCGAGTTTATATCTCAGAATTGTGACTTTATAACTCGCAATTGTGAGAAAAAAAAAAAAAGTCAAAATTCTGAGATAAAAAGTCGCAATTACTCTTTTTATTTTTTTATTTAGTGACGGAAACGGGCTTCCATAAGAGACAGCCTCCATTTGGCAGTACACTGTTCTCTTTTTAAGCAGTCTAACCCCATCTCATCCCAACATCCACAGGAAACAAAGGGCCACCGAAAAGTTTTAGCGTCAGTGGATGTGAACATGAAGAAGTATGCGAGTGCCACCCCAGCTCAGTTTGACCTGGCGCTTACATTAAAGCCTCTGTCTGTGAAAGTGCTGGATGCCAAGCTTAAACTCACCCTGTCCTGTGTCTTCCTGAAGGAGGGCAAAGCTACGTGAGTTCAGATGTTTTCACTGTTCCACTAGGAAGGTGTGTTTCTGATCCTAGATCTGTGTAATGATGCAGAAACATCAGTCCAAGCACACATACAGTGTCAAATACAATTTTATTTACTTTACTGATCTATTGTCAAACCAGCATATTATATCTGAGTGAAAAAACTTCTTGAACAAGAAAAAATGTAGGGCGGAACTTAATTTTGTCCATCGGCAATTGATTAGATGGTTGAGGTTTGCTATTGGTCGACAGGTTGTCCTGTCCTCGCACCAGTAAACACGTCATATGTGTGTGTGTGTGTATATATATATATATATATATATATATATATATATATATATTTTATACAAACCCGATTCCAAAAAAGTTGGGACACTGTACAAATTGTGAATAAAAACAGAATGCAATGATGTGGAAGTTTCAAATTTCAATATTTTATTCAGAATACAACATAGATGACATATCAAATGTTTAAACTGAGAAAATGTATCATTTTAAGGGAAAAATAAGTTGATTTTAAATTTCATGGCATCAACACATCTCAAAAAAGTTGGGACAAGGCCATGTTTACCACTGTGTGGCATCCCCTCTTCTTTTTATAACAGTCTGCAAACGTCTGGGGACTGAGGAGACAAGTTGCTCAAGTTTAGGAATAGGAATGTTGTCCCATTCTCGTCTAATACAGGCTTCTAGTTGCTCAACTGTCTTAGGTCTTCTTTGTCGCATCTTACTCTTTATGATGCGCCAAATGTTTTCTATGGGTGAAAGATCTGGACTGCAGGCTGGCCATTTCAGTACCCGGATCCTTCTTCTACGCAGCCATGATGTTGTAATTGATGCAGTATGTGGTCTGGCATTGTCATGTTGGAAAATGCAAGGTCTTCCCTGAAAGAGACGACGTCTGGATGGGAGCATATGTTGTTCTAGAACTTGGATATACCTTTCAGCATTAATGGTGCCTTTCCAGATGTGTAAACTGCCCATGCCACACGCACTCATGCAACCCCATACCATCAGAGATGCAGGCTTCTGAACTGAGCGCTGATAACAACTTGGGTTGTCCTTGTCCTCTTTAGTCCAGATGACATGGCGTTCCAGTTTTCCAAAAAGAACTTCAAATTTTGATTCGTCTGACCACAGAACAGTTTTCCACTTTGCCACAGTCCATTTTAAATGAGCCTTGGCCCAGAGAAAACGCCTGCGCTTCTGGATCATGTTTAGATATGGCTTCTTTTTTGACCTATAGAGTCTTAGCCGGCAACGCCCAATGGCACGGTGGATTGTGTTCACCGACAATGTTTTCTGGAAGTATTCCTGAGCCCATGTTGTGATTTCCATTACAGTAGCATTCCTGTATGTGATGCAGTGCCGTCTAAGGGCCCGAAGATCGTGGCATCCAGTATGGTTTTCCGGCCTTGACCCTTACGCACAGAGATTGTTCCAGATTCTCTGAATCTTTGGGTGATATTATGCACTGTAGATGATGATAACTTCAAACTCTTTGCAGTTTTTCTCAGAGAAACTCCTTTCTGATATTGCTCCACTATTTTTCGCCGCAGCATTGGGGGAATTGGTGATCCTCTGCCCATCTTGACTTCTGAGAGACACTGCCACTCTGAGAGGCTCTTTTTATACCCAATCATGTTGCCAATTGACCTAATAAGTTGCAAACTGGTCCTCCAGCTGTTCCATATATGTACATTTAACTTTTCCGGCCTCTTATTGCTACCTGTCCCAACTTTTTTGGAATGTGTAGCTCTCATGAAATCCAAAATGAGCCAATATTTGGCATGACATTTCAAAATGTCTTACTTTCAACATTTGATATATCATCTATATTCTATTGTGAATAAAATATAAGTTTATGAGATTTGTAAATGATTGCATTCCTTTTTTATTCACAATTTGTACAGTGTCCCAACTTTTTTGGAATCGGGTTTGTGTGTGTGTGTGTGTATATATATATATATATATATATAGGTTATTTTCAACCCTCATTCTGACCCTCTGTCTGAAATGATTTGTTTATAAGTAGAGGCTCCTTAAGGCTTGTCAGTAAACGACCACTGTTATGATTGGCTAACATCATTGCATAGGAAACAATATCAATGCCCACTCATTATTGCACGTGAGTTTGTGTTTTGAAAACATTATCCATATAAAACTGTGATGCAGCTGCTGTCAGATCCAATACTGTTGGCTGCTTCATCTTTCAACAAAATTTTATTTGCAAACTCTCTATTACACTGTGCATCGTTTACAAAACAAAATGCTCTGAACAAACATGTAATCCTCTGACGCGATCCGGGACGCCATTAAAATAAACCATCCACTTGTTCCCAATGCTGAATCCTCCTAAAGTCTGTATAGAGACGCAAACAAACTGTTTAAACAGGACACGTTAAAGCGAGCGTTCTTTTACTCTTCCATTTGTCCTGTTGTGGACAGACTCAAGTGTGTGGAGTACGTCAGAAACAGAACTGAATCTGTATACTGTATCCAGTGTAGACAGCGTCAGTGATTATAATGGGTTCTATTTGCCTTTGACGTGACGCTCACATCCAGTGAAGGCAAATGTCCGCCGTTAAGTGACTGAACGCCAGTGGGCGGGGCCTATGGTGAGATGATGTAGAGCTATTCATTGATGTCTTGCTCTGGAGGCAGTCATATGAAAATATATTTGCCCATGTGACGTCACAGATCCCACAATATCAAACGAGCCGTTTTTTGGAGCTTGATTGAATAAATGCTTTGTTTATAATGATGAGGACGTTTTAAGCTCTGAAACTTGCAGGATGTTTTAATGGTACAAAGACCTCTTATATGCCAAAAGATCAAGGCAAATTTGATTTCTCATGTCATGACCACTTTAATTAAAGATTACGAGGGCACATGAAAAAATAATGTGCATGGATAAATCATTTATAATGAATAGTGCAATATTAGATTTTAAAAAAAGGTAAATTTTGATTTCATGGTGACTTTAATAAGTGCTGTATTCTGTATTGTGTATTCAGTGATGAAGACATGCAAAGTCTGGCGAGTCTGATGAGTTTGAAGCAGTCTGACATTGGAAACCTGGATGACTTCAATGACAGTGATGAAGAGGAGGACAAAAGACTGAGTGCAGCAGTGAAAATGGCCACAGCAGTGATAGGTAATCACTCAGTCACACATGCTAATGCAACTTGAAGCTAAAACCAGAAGTTTGGAAACAAGTTTAGAAACAGGCATTTCCTGTTCTGAAAGGGTTATTTTTTATGCACTGTCTCCTGGTTTTAGGTGAATTGGCTAGGAGGCAGATAGCCTGATGGTTGTTTGCTGTTTTTAGAACTGCTGTTTTTGGTTGTGTTGAGTTGATGTAATGTTTGCTCTAGTTTAATGCTGTATTTCAGATTTAAAAGTAGCTCTGGCAATGACAAACATAGAATCTCAAAATATTTTGTCTCATTCACGTTGTAGACTCTTTCTTTCTTTTTCATTCTGTCGCTCTGTTCTTTCGGTCTGTGCTCAGCTCCTCTTCCTCCTGCTAGGAGAATACATGACAAGGCCTGGAGACCTGCTGTAGACACAGGTCCCTCTGACACAGGTAGCTTGCTAACTGCTCTGGCTTCTTTTTCCACTCCTTGATTTCATATTTCATTTCCTTTACACAAGAATTAGTTTTGGTATAACGTTCAGTTGTATTGAGTATTATGGGGTGTTAAAATTAAAATTTTATACTGCCCAATTTGTATCCGGTTTCAGATTGGTAAATGGTTAAAAAATTTGAGGCCTGATTGTGATAACTGATATTTAATCTATTATTTTTGTATAAATGTTGTGCTTGTACAAGAACCATTTCACCCCTGTAAATTGGGTTATTTTTTACACTTAAGTGCACTCAAGTGTATATTAGTTTAGTTGTGTATATTAAACACACTATTGTTACTACTTCTAAAACCAAAAAACAGAAATTTAAAGAGATTATGAATATCACACCAACCATTTCAAACATTTCACGTCGTCTTTGTTTTATTAGATACTAGAAATAAGTTATGAGACAAAAATGCATTTTCTAACTCGTGTTGCTATCCGGCATTTGGGTAGACTGGATTCTTGGGCCTGTTTTGTATCTGTCAGAGTCAGAAAGTGGGTGAAATTGCATAACACATTCCCATGACCTCAGCATACCAGTGGTCATAAGTTTGTGAATGTGACAGTTTATCCAAGATCTGCATCTCTTCCTGGTTTCACTCATTTTCTTCTCTTCTGAATTATTCCACGCTCATTTGAGTTCCTCTTTGAGGATTTTTTTTTCTCTGTTACCTCTTAACTCTACTTAAATAACTACGCATCCACTCTTACTTCCTCTGTTTTTGTCTGTTCCTCTCCATGATCATCATCATTTCTCTCAGCTCATTCTGAACCGGATCGGATGAGCTGTTCCTTCATTACACCTAATGTTCCTCTCCAGTACCGCCCCCTGTCATGCACCGCTCTTGACCCTTCTGCCCCGCCCCTCTCCACTTCCTGTGTCCAACCCCTCCGTGCTGCCGGCAGTCTCCCGCAGACACGCCCCTCCCCGTACGCGTTCACTATACCTGCATTCACACGCGCTCATCCACCTGCCTTGCCCAAAATCTTCCATCCGCCGACTGGCTCAGGTACAAACACTCATCCACCCGGGGCAATGCAGCAGATCTCCATCCGCTGCACTTTGTACATGTCCATACCTCATAGATCATCCACAAACTCACTCTACTGTGCTGTTACTTACAGTCAGTGTTGGGTAAGCTACTCTAAAAAAGTAATTAATTACTAGTTACTAATTACATCTTTAATAGTGTAATTAGATTACTGTACAAATTACTCTCTCCAAAAATGATTTAATTACTTATTACTTTCTAAATCCTATATCAACCTCTGCTAGTTAAGTGATTCAAGGATAGACATGAAACAGCTCTTTTGGTTCATTCAAATAAATAATATAAAACGACATAAATTATTCTCACAAAGTATTACAAATGTGAGGATACATAATAACATGCATTTTAAAGTTAGACTTTAAATTTTGATATTAATTCCACTATTGTATTATATATAATTGTTCTACAGTCTATACACAGTATTTAGTTCAATTACATCAGAAGTAACTGTAATTAAATTACAGAAAAAATAAGAGTAATCCCTTACTTTACTTTTTCAAGGGAAAAGTAATTAAATTACAGTAACTAATTACTTAGTAACTAGTTACACCCGACACTGCTTACAGTACATGTTTTCATCATTAATATTTTTTGTTACACTTTATTTTAAGGTGACGTAGTTACATTGTACTTACTCAGTTAAGCACTGAGTAATATTAATTAACTACATGTACTTACTATAGAGTTACGGTTAGGGTTTGGTTTAGGGTTAGTTACTTGAATTTATGCATAATTTACTGTTATTACTATAGTAAGTACATGTAGTAACATGTAACTACGTTACCTGAAATGAAAGTGTTACCATATTTTCAGGTGCATTATGCAATTAATTACAAAAAGTTTTAGACCTAAAGAACACGGAAGCACATTTTCGCCTTATAGAGTAAATAAAATAAAATGACCACAGTTTAAAAGTTTGGGGTTTGTAAGATTGTTTGGTAACACTTTATTTTATGTAGATTCTAGTAATATACTATAAATTATGCATAATTACATGCAACTAATCCTAAAACAAACCTAATCTTAATCCTAACCCTATAGTAAGTACATGTAGTTAATTAATATTATTCCGTACTTAAATGTATAATTACACTGTAACAAGGACACTTTAAAATAAAGTGTAAACGATTGTTTTATTGTTTTTGAAAGAAGTCGCTTATGCTCACAAAGGCTTCATTTGTTTGATCAAAAATACAGTAAAAACAGTAATATTGTAAAATATTATTACAATTTCAAAAAAATTATAATATTTTAAAATGTAATTTATTGCAGTGATGGCAACTCCAAATTTTTCAGTCCAGTCTTCAGTGTCACATGATCCTTCAGAAATCATTCTAGAATGCTGCTTTTGTGCTTAAGAAACATTTTTATTATTATCAATTTTAGGACTGTTTGAATATAAAGTTCAAAAGAACAGCATTTATTTAAAATATAGATATTTTGTAAAAATATAAATGTCTTTTATTGTCATTAATTGAATTAATGAATACACTGTATTAATTTATTTCTTTAAAAAAAATCTTACTAACCCAAAACTTTTGAACCAAATGTATCTCATAAATTCTCTATATCTTGCAAATACAACTTTATTTCTCACAGTTTGACTTTATATCTTACACTTTGACTTTCTTATTTTTAACTTATTTATGCTGAATATCTACATGAAATTCCTGCATGAATAACTGCATACAATTTTAAATGAAGCAAGAAATTTATTAGAAATTATTGTGTTTTATTCTGTAGAGGTATCATGTGTGGAACATTTATAGAATTACTTTTTTTTTTTTAACATACTTGACTTCTAGGTTCATTAAAAGGAGTCTTAATTGACTTTTGGAAAACTGCCCCATAAAAACAGCAAATTAATTTTACGGCTGCTGTTCAATGAAGCCTGATCCCCATAGCAACTGCTGAAGCACTCTGTGAATTTGTGTTTATCAAACTAGCTATATATTCAGCTCCTGACTTTTACCATTCTTGCCCTGTCACAACTTGATCTAATGAACCTCATTTACCTCAATCTAATGAGTGTTTTTGCCTTCATTAAAACACACACATCAACAGATTTACAATAGCTGTAGCTTTACTCTTTTTTTTTTATTTTTTATTCTCACCTCCTCCCTCTACCTCTCCATCATACTGTCATTTTTCCTTCTTCCTATAAGTTGCTGTGTGTGTCACTCAAAGGCCGTCTGGAGGTCTTGCTAACTCTGAGTTACTGGAGAGCAGTCGCTCTGCTAAGAGCAGTGCAATCCCTCTCCCGCGGCCCTTCTCCCGTTCCTCTTCTTCTTCTGCTCAATCCTCCTCATCCCCTCAGCAGACCCCTCTACCTGATGTAACCCAGACAGGTAATGAGTGTAATGAGTGCAAGTCAGAATAGATGGTGGCTGTAGCTTGTAAATAATTGTTTTGTAGCTGGCATTAAAGGCACAATATGTAAGATTTTTGGGTTCAAATATCCAAAAACCACTAGAACAGTGTTATATATTTTGTTGACTTATGTACTTACATTATCTCAAATGTTTAAATGTTTAAATCCAGAGAAATCGGCTATTTTAACCAGTGTAACAGCCCGTGTCACTGCGTCACACATCAATGACCTCATATCTGCGTTACCCTCGATTTCTGGTTTTACTTCCGTAGAAACCATGAAAACACAGAAGACATATTAATATATTATATATAATATATATTAATTTATTATGTGTTTTATTAGACAGGTGAGCAACTGTTTGGAGACCTTTATCGACAGAAACTGGCTCAACTTGGTTAGTGTTATTGTTTGAGTCTCTTGTTTTCTTGATTTTACCGTGAGTAACATGTTTGTATCATGCCTCAGAGACGACACTATTTTGTCAAGTGGCTAACATAACATAATCAGAGAGAGCTTTATTTGTAGTAACAATAATACAGCATTTTCTCCACCATACAATATTTTTTTATTATGAGATGTAATTCAGCATTTGTGGCTGTTTCATTAGAATGAGATAAAATAATGTTTATTTAAGTGATCAAACATAACTGTAAAAAAGTTCAAGTTCAGGGCAGAAGGAGGTGGACATTAAACATAACTTTAGTCGTAAAATAAACATAAACAACAAAACAAAAGGAGCGGCCGATTGCATCATATAAGCATAATAAAAACGGCAACATAAATCATACCACAATAAAGTTAATAAAACTTTAATACATTAGCTCATCCATGAGCGCGATTACTGCCCAAGTCCTGTCGGATTGCTTTCCATCGGCTGTGGAGGTGAAGACGACAACTCCCATGATTCCACGCTCATTCACCGCGTCATCAAGCTGCGCCTTTGTTATTGTTTTGAATAAGTGACCTCTAGTGGTGAAACTTGCATACTGTGCCTTTAACTGTGTAATGTATTTTTGCTTATTTGCACTTGGTCTTTAATTTTTTTAACTTTATCTGTACTGTTTCTGCTTCACCTTGCTTTCATTCGATCTTGTTTTCTTCATTCTCCCTTTCTGTCTTCTCTACTCGATTTAGCCACTTTATCTGCTGCTCGTAGCAAGACCTCGAGACCTCACAGCTTCCCTTCTTCATGCTCCTCCCCTTATGTTATTGACCCCTCCTCCTTTGAATCTGGCTCCTCCCCTCCCGGTTCAATGACTGTACCTGCACCACGGCCCTCAAAAATCTATCGCGCCTCATTGGCTGAGCCAGGCTCCGCCCTTACAAAGCCCACAAGCATGCCCTCTGCCACTGAGACAGGTACATGGGGCAGATGTTAGTATTTAACACATTTTTAAATTAGATGGTATTTGATTTTAAAGTTTGTTTTGAACCGCACTTTTCATATTCAGTACTTAGCATTTGATTTAAAAAGAGGCATATTTCCTGTTAAAGGGATAGTTTACCCAAAAATGAAAATTAGCCCATGATTTACTTACCCTCAAGCCGTCCTAGGTGTATATAACATTCTTCTTTCAGACGAATACAATCGGAGTTATATTAAAAAATGTCCTGGCTCTTCCAAGCTTTATAATGGCAGTAAATGGCAGCCCAAAATTTGAAGCCCAAAAAAGTGCATCCATCCATTATAAAAGTAATCCACACGGCTCCGGGGGGTTAATAAAGGCCTTCTGAAGCGAATTGACGGGTTTTTGTACGAAAAATATCCATATTTAACACGTTATAAAGTAAAATATCTAGCTTCTGGTGGACCGCCTTCCTTTATTGGGCTTCAAATTTTGGACTGCCATTATAAAGCTTGGATTAGCCAGGACATTTTTAATATAACTCTGATTGTATTTGTCTGAAAGAAGAATGTCATATACACCTAGAATGACTTGAGGGTGAGTAAATTATGGGATAATTTTCATTTTTGGGTGAACTATCCCTTTAAGACCCCTTGTAAATCAAAATTAGAGATTTATAGTTTTTAGTTAATGTGTGTTCGTGTGTGTTAGCTGTGAAGCCATTTTTGTAGTTGTATACTCTGAAAACTTTGCCAGATTATTTTGCCAGATACACTACTGTTCAGATGTTTTATGTTTTTGAAAGAGGTCTCTTATGCTCACCAAGCCTGATTTATTTGATCAAAAATACAGTAAAAATGGTAATATTGTGAAAAGTTATTACAATGCTATTTTCAAATTTTAAAATGCCATTTATTCCTGTGATGACAAAGCAGCATCATTACTCAAGTCTTCAGTGTCACATGATCCTTCAGAAATCATTCTAATATGATGATTTGCTGTTCAAGAAACATTTCTTATTATTCAACAGTTCAATTCATTATTGCAATTGCGAGTTTATTTCTCACAATTCTGACTTTATAACTAGCAATTCTGACTTATTTTGTCAGAATTGTGATATAAATTCGCAATTGCGAGTTATAAAGTCAGAATTGTGTGATATAAATTCGCAATTCTGACTTTATAGCTTTATAGTTTTTATTTTTGTATTTTCTGTTTTCATTTTAATGTCAGTTAAAGTATTAGTAATTTCGTTTTTTGTCATTTTAATTATCATTTTTTTTAAATTTATATGTGGTTTGTATTAATTTTTATTTCAGTTTTAGTTATTTTATTACATCAAGTTAAACGAAATGAAAATGAGAAATGTTGCTTTGGCAAATAGCTGAAATAAAATAAGTTTAAGTTGTTTATATTTTTAATGGTTTTAATGGTTTTAGTTAACTTTAACAACCCTTATTTTAATTATATATTCAATTTATTTTATTTCGCTTAACAAATTTACGTCCACAGATTTAGTGGATATTCAGCGTTGCACAGCTTGATTCCGCCACAGAATAAAAAATAAAAAAGGTAATTGCGACTTTTTATCTCATAATCCTGACTTTTTTTTATTGCAATTGTGACTTTATTTCTTGCAATTGTGACTTTATAACTCGCAATTCTGACTTATTTTCTCAGAATTGTGAGATATAGATTCGTAATTGCGAGTTATAAAGTCAGAATTGTGTGATTTATAAAGTCGCAATTCTGACTTTATAACTTTATAACTGCGAGTTTGTCTCACAATTCTGACTTTATAACTCGCAATTGTGAGATTAAAAAGTCGCAATTATCTTTTAAAATGTTTTATTCCATGGTGGAAACAAGCTTTAATATTTTAATGCATTCTTGCTGAATAAAAAAAAATCTTACTGTCCCCAAACTTTTGAACAGTAGTGTATACCCTTCTTTCTCCTTTTACATATTATTTTCAACTATTATGTTAACATTTGCAAATCAATGCTAACCATACCTTTCCTTTTCTTCCCCCTTGTATCCCCGCCTGTTCATACATGCCCTCTGTCATTCATCAACCTCTGTTATTTACAATGATCAACACCAGCATCTTGGCAAAAAGAGTGGAGGTCTCCCAAGCTGCACCCTGCTCTGTGTCCTGCTCCCTTCACCTCTGCAGATCATATTAACCAGCAGCGTCATCCAGCCTCAGTTCATTCCTCTCTGCCTGCCCCCCTTCCCGCATTGTCTTCATCCCATGTGCTTCCTCAACCAATGGATGTTTCTACTATTACTCCCCATCCTGGTCCCAATGTAGCTCCTTCCTCTGAGATGCTGAGCGCCGAGTCTGTCTCTACTTCTTGCTCTCAAACCCTGTCAGCTGCCATCCTCGCTCCTCCTTCGGCATCATTGGTTTCTCTCTCTATTGCTCCTGCTGCCTCATCTAGTTCTCCATCCACACCGTATCCCTGTGTTTCTCCTCATCTCGCTGTTTCTGATGCACCTCTATGTTCCTCTCCTGAAGTTGGGCCTGTTGTCTCAGCATCTGTTGTCTCTGAGCCAGGTAGAGAACAAACAAACACTCTAGGACGACTGTTCTAAACTCGTTTGCATGTGTTAAACTAATGAAATGATCAGTTTTCATCTGTTGAGTTTAAGATGAAAAAAATTAATCTGCATTGTGAAAGGGTTTCGGATGCCCTTTCAATGGAGCATGAATATTGTGAAAGCTCTAATCCTCGCTGTCTGAGTCAACCATAGTTCATATTTTTAAAGAAATAATTTAAAAATTAATATTGTCATCATTTACTCACCCTTATGATATTCCAAAGCTGTTGCCTTTGGAAATAGATGGCAGTAAAATTATGACAAATGTGTTTAAAACAAAAAAAGTATGTTGAATCGCACAAATCCCCCCCCCAAAAAATGCAATGCATTAACAGTGCTTGGATTTTAATCAGTGTTAATGTATTATTGTTGAGTTACTATTAGATATATTTTTATTATAGTTATTATAGTTCGTTTTTATTTTTGTATTTTAATTTTAATGTCAGTTAAGTAATTTAGTTTTTTGTCATTTTAATTATAATTTTTAAAAAATGTATATGTGGTTTGTATGAATTTTTATTTCATATTTAGTTATTTCATTACATCAAACTAAATGAAAATGAGAAATGTTGCTTTGGCAAATAGCTGAAATAAAGTTTAAAGGTGCAGTGTGTAATATTTATGAGGATCTATTAACAGAAATGCAATATAATATACATAACTATGTTTTCAGTGGAGTATAAAGACCTTACATAATGAACCGTTATGTTTTTATTACCTTAGAATGAGCCATTTCTATCTACATACACCGCGGGTCCCCTTACAGCGAAGTCACCATTTTGCGCCGCCATGTTTCTACAGTAGCCCTAAACGGACAAACTCCTCTACAGAGCGCTAGTCACTCTCTGCTGTCTCAGGCGACGACACATTTGTCATGTGTCGGCCACCGTAGCTTCTCCATGTGCTTCGAAAGGGAGGGGTGAGCGGTGGGCGGTTGCAATTCGCTACCTCACCACTAGATGCTGCTAAAATTTACACACTGCACCTTTAAGTTTTTTTATATTTTATTTCAGTTAACGTTTATTTTTTCAAGTAACACAAATTTTTATTTAATTGTTTGTTTAATGGGTTTAACTATAACAACCCTTATTTTAATTATATATTATTATATAATTTTATATATATATATATATATATATATATATATATATATATATATATATATATATATATATATATATATATATAATTTGTCATTATTTTACTTCCATATGAGCCTGAATAAAAGTAAAAAGGTTTTCTGGGTGAACCCAAACCCTTTAATTTGTTTCCTCTCTGCACTCATCTCCTCCTCCTCCATTCTTCCTTTGTAATCATTCTCTCCTTTTTCTATCATCTTCCTTTCTCATTTGGTCATTGCCAACCTCAGAGCCTCTCCCAGAGGTCCAGACGTCCGAATGGAGACATCAGGTTGTGCCCACAGTGGTTAGACCAAATGTGCGCAGGCCAATAGCCCCTTCTCCTGTAGATGCCCCTACCTCTCTTTTCTCTTCCTCACCTTTCATTTTTCCTTCACCCTTTTCCATGATCCCTGACCCCCACATTTACTCCCAAACATCCACTGTAGCCCCTGTTATTGCCTCCATTTCAGTCCCTTCCTCTGACTCACTCACAGGTACATATGTTGGTCTGAACCTTTCTCTGTGTTTCATTCTCATTCTGTGTGTGTTCGTACTGTCGTTGTGTGTTGTGCATTGATCAACAGATTGAAACATGGCTTGAGCTAGTGAGATCTGTTTTAGATTACACTCCAACATTGCTTGCATAACAGCACAGCGTCGGAAGGCCAAACATTCCATTCTTCCCAGTGGATTGCATACATCCATCATAACTATAAAACTGTTTTTGATACTAGCAACATTCAGTTAAACAATAGTTATTTTAAGTTTTATTCTAGTGTTTTGAATTGTTACTTTTTCCATAAACATACACAAGTTTCAATAGTACAATCTTCTATTCAAAAAAAGAGAAATGAAACGGTTATTAATAACAATCAGATAACTGGTATGCAATAAGTGTTAAATTACATGATGTTATGCCCCCTGGAGGACACAAAAAAAACTACTCAGTAACACCCTACTGTTCAAAAGTTGGTAAAATTTAAAATTTCTTATCACCAGGGCTGCATTTATTTGATCAAAAATACAGTACAAACAGTAATATTGTGAAATATTGCACAATTTAAAACAACCATTTTCTATTAATTTTTTTTAGCATGGTGTTATGTTAAAGCTGAATTTTCAGCATCATTACTCCAGTCTTCAGTGTCACATGATCCTTCAGAAGTCATTCTAATAGGCTGATTTGATGCTCAAGATTTCTTATTATTAATGTTGAAAACATTTGTGCTGCTTAATATTTTTGCGGAAACTGTAATACATTTTTAAGGATTCTTTGATGAATAGAAAGATCAAAAGAACAGAATTGATTTGAAATAGAAATGTTTTACAAAACTATACATTTCTTTATTCAGCATTCTTGCTGAATAAAAGTATTGTCTTTCAAAAAAAGACCCCAAACATTTGAACAGTAGTGTGTGATGTGAGACAGACGCATGGTTCACATGATAGATTGATACATTAGGTACATGTAACTAACTTGTATAATTTGGATTAATTTTTTTAAATACTGATCTTACAAGCAGGTCTGTACCTTAACCAACACGTACAAGGCTTGAGCTTTCTCTCAATTCCATATTGTGTGCTGTGTTAACTTTAGCAGAGGGAAAACATAATGCTTGTTGAATGATGCCTCATCTTTTGTGCTTAATATTTTGTAAAAGAACAAATTATACTGTATATATTATATTATATGTTCTATTATATTTCAGAGACACACAGACAGTTAAGTGTATTAGCTGAAGAGGAATATCCCCATACTGTGTGTACTGGTGAGTATACACTACAGCTGCTCTTATAGCTAACCTTTATTGTTTATAAATTTGAGTATCTTCCTTGACATAATTAGTAATTATTTTGTGATCTCTGTGAATATCTATGCAGCTGACGAGGATGCAAATGCAAAACCTTCAGATGTTCCTCAAAACCATGAATCTCACCCTCGCAGAGCCGGCGTCATCAGTATAGCCAACCAAAGACCAAACATCTCTATGGACAAGCAACGGCCTGTTTTTGGATTTGAGGTTGTACGGCCTGCAAGAGGGTGAGTAATATGCAGAAAATCGGTTGATGTCAATAGCAAGTGCATTGATGGAGTGAAGTTGTTGGTTGACACCAGCAATGCACTGACATTTTGGTATCAATACCTGGAATACTTTAGTGTTGCATTTACTACTATGGGTGACTTTATTGTGAACACAAAAACTCTTGGCTCTTTTTTTTTTGTTTTTTTTTTGGTAATCTTGGATGCAACAATAACAACCTAATGTATTTTCATTTTATTTTATAATATTATTTGATATGTATTATTTTTTATTATTTTAATTTTATTTATCATTTTATTGTATTGCATTTCATTCTTTTATTTTATTTTTTATTTTATTATATTTAATTTTATTTTTATTTATTTTATTTAATGTTTTAATTTTTGTATTTATTTATTTATTTTTATTTTTATTTTTATTTTTTCTTAATTTTTTTATTTTTTACTTTTTAGAATCATCCTGAATGTGTTTTGCTGTATTGTATAAATTTTGATGATCAGTTACATTTGTAAGGACTTTAACCCTGCACTAAAACCAAAATTATATAAATATAATAAAATTAGGCAACTGACAACAAGGTGACTAAACTAAGTAACTAACAAGGTGACTAAAGCAACAAATGAGTTTTGAATTTCATAGAAATGGTTATTTACATTTTGAGGCCATTGGGTTTCTTTGGTGTAAATTTATGGTTAAAGCCACTTAATTTGCTTTGTGTATTAGTTTGCATGTTAAAACACAAGTTGGCACACTGTGATGAACGGAGGAAAAATTATATAGGAGCAGTATTTTTATGTTCATACCAAGCGGTGCATGAAATAATTGTTGTTTAAAATTTTGTTAGTTTGCAATGACTTTGCATTTCAGCATGGTGTTTCATTAACACTATTCATTCAGAGAAAGGTAAATGACATTGGTTCAAGGTGATGCCATGCAGTATAATTTAAACTTTTTCTTTCTTGGTATCATCTCAGCACACCTCATCAGTTCTGATGTGTTTTCTTCTTAGACCAGAGAGTATGACCTCTCTGCTGCCCACTGACCATACGTCACCCAGTGTCACTGATGTCACACATTTTGAGCTGCCAAAACCAGAGCTGTCTGATACCAATAAAGTATCCACTCCTACAGCCCACGAAACTGTCCCAGAACCTGCTGCAGCCCCTACATTTGCCGCCCCATTAACTGAGGCCCCGATCAATCGGTCAGAGAATTCACAGAGCTCTGCTGAGCTGGCCGTTTTACACTCAGCTGCACATGAGCAGACAGAAGACAAGATGATTCCTTGTAAAGACAAGACAGAGCCATTTCCAAGTAGCTTTCAACCAGCAGAAATACAAGAGCAAGAATTCAGCCCAGAATCCGTGCCTCAGCTGCTCTCAGATCCAGAAATGTGCCAGTCAGATCACATTGATGAAGGGTAAGTATGCTCTGCATCCGTCCGTCAAATTTGCTAGCATATAGCTACTGTTACATTTGAAGCTTATTATGCTATATTAATATAAAAAGCAAATACTGTATGTGTTGCGGTCCATTCGCTTATTATTATTCATAAATCCATTTTACATCCTCCCTCTGATCTCTGTTCTAATGTCCCTGTCCCTCAGCGTCAAAAGCATGGCCGCTTTGCTGCCCTCTTGCCCAAAAGTGTCCCATTCTCCTTGGTCACCATCCTTATTGGCTGATGATACAGTTAAAAATCAAATAGGAGACTTGTTTGTTGATGGACTACCTAGAATGAACCAGGAATTCAGCGTTCTCCCTGTCTGCAAGAAAGCACATGAAGGAGAAGAGGCTAATGTCGACAGTCCTCCATCTCTTCCCAGAATGATGTGCCTTCTTCCAGCCTGTGCGAAAACTGCTTTTGTACCTGGGATGCCATCTATGATCTTTCAAGACACTAAGTGGCCTTGGGATGGGTCTGTGAAGATACTGAAAGAGTACATTCAAAAAGAGAAACCAGCTAAACTTGTTCAAGATATGGATTGCTCATTGTATGACCAGAGCACTGTGGAAAATATGATATCACTACATTTAACTTGCCCTAGAACTGCCAGTATGCCTGGATTCCCATCTTTGCCTTACAATATGGTCAGTCTTCTACCATTATGTCCAGATGTCTCTGTAGTTCCAGGTTTTCCTTCAAAATATCCAATCATATGCACAGATGAAATATGGCCTAAAGAGAATTTAGTATTTTATTTTCAGAAAAGTAAGGAACGGATTTTGCCAGCGTCTTCAATGAAGATGGATTTTGAAACTGCAAGAAATATGGTTGCATTGAGGCCATCTTGTTCAGCAGCACCCACAATTTCAGGATTTCCATCTGCTCCAAAACTAGTTACACCAAGTATGATCAGGATTTCAACATGTTGTCCTAAAGTTTCCTGCATTGCTGGATTTGCATCTGCAAAAGAACTTGCCAGTCAGAATATTATTAAAAAATGGCCATCCAACAATGAATCATCTCTGATAATAGCACAGAAGAACCACTCCAGTTTGCCTCAAGTTGTAAACATATTGAAAGAGGACCAGTTAACTGGTATGGTGAGCTTAGTACCATCTTGCCCAAGAAAAGCAAGGACTCCTGGTTTTCCATCTGCACCAAAACGAAAACAAGACATTACATTCTGTATGACAAAACTCCTACCTTCATGTCCAACTGCCTCTTGTGTCCTTGGAATATCAACTATACAAATTCTTGCAAGCACATCGGATTCAATTAGGGAGTGGCCAACGGACATGAAAAAAAACTGGATGAAGACACTAACATCTCAGCCATGTAATTTAATCTTTCCATGTCCAGCTCAGTATGAAGTTACAGAAAACAAATCTATTTTTAACAATATGCTGTCATTGATACCGTCTTGCCCTAGAAAAGCAAGTACACCTGGATTTCCTTCTGCACCGTGGCTCATGCCTAAAACACAAATAACGTCTGGTACTCTGTCAGCATGCCCACAGACAGCTAAAACTCCAGGCTTCCCCTCTTTAGTCCCAAGCAGTGTTGATAAGGCTATGGTAAATAATTGGCCTTTTAAGGAGAAAGCTTTTTTTGTAAGGAAGTGTTCGCCAATGTACACATCTGAGAAGTTAAACACTGCTTATCAGGGCAAAGAGAGCTTTAAAGAAATGTATGCTATTTTGCCAAGTTGTCCAGTGAAAGCAAGGGTTCCTGGCTTTACATCTGCACCAAAGCCCAAATTAATGCATTATCTTTTCCATTCCTGCCCAACAGTGTCAAATGTGCCTGGGATGCTATCAAGCGTAATATCTGAAGTGGAATTACAATGGCCTGAATATGAAAGGTCATTATGGGTTAAACAATCAAACAGAAAATGTCAGTCCATGCACGCCTTTCCACCTCAGTACAGAGAAATGAATGATAAAGCTATCATTTGGAATATGGTAGCTTTGCGCCCAACTTGTGCAGCCAGTGCTAAATTACCCGGCTTCCCATCTGCCCCAAGACGAAAAACTGAGAAGGCGGCACCAAATATAGTTTCCCTCATGCCATCTTGTCCACGTTTTACAAACGTTTTAGGTATGCCATCTGTTGATTTAGGAAATAAAGCAATGGATTCTAGTGCATGGCCTGTGGATGCAAAGCAACTGTACAGGAGGACCTCAAAGAATGAGTCTGATATGGTATGCTCTTCCTTAATAAACTTGAATCAAACATATGACAATCACCTGAATTTCCACATAGAAGACATGGCTATGATGATGCCATCCTGTGCAAAGCAGTCCAATGTCCCTGGCTTTCCATCCACAGATTCAGAATCTCCACATATTCTTTATCTGACAAATAATAGCCGAGCATCGACAGAAGATGTTGGCCTTAAACAAGAAACTTCAGCTGTGCATGGTCCAGCAGACATCGAAATAGACCTGTCCAATGCAAACAAGTCTGACAGTAGTTTTGCATTAGGGAAGACCAAGGAGAATGTGAACTTTTGGGCAAGGTGTGAGGAAGGACAAAGGGGAATTCTGGAGAGGGGGTAAGTTCAGAATTGCCCAAGTGTTTGTTACACAAAGAAGTAATTGCATATCAGTGGATAGCGCATGAAATACTTTGACACTTGTTTCTAGGAAAATGCATTTCAGAATGTGGCACTCCATACCAGACATGCCACTATTACTGACTGTTGAGGAGAGGTGAGTTTTGCAAGGAAACATAAGATAGAGTATTAATCTATTGCTTTGCCTTGCCCTAATTGCATCAGACTTTTTCCGTCTGCATAACATTTATCCACTGTTTTCTTAAAGGCAAAGTTCACCCCAAAATGAAAAATGTTGTTCCAAACCTGTATGCATTTCTTATTTAGTCAGTGGACCCTACATAGTTGACCCTTTCATTTTTGGGTCAACTATGCCTTTAAAATCATTAATGCATAATGGTGTGAAAACTAGGCACAGCAAATGAGGTGTAGTGGAAGACAGTTTAGGCCTGCTGTAGTTGTCAAGCCCATCAGTTGGTTCATGAAGTATTCAGGAGGACACGTTTATTGAAACGTTCATTAATTGGCTGCCAGCAAATGGAATGATGCATGCAGTCAAATCGTCTTGTGTTGTCATACATCCTCATATGACATCTGATTATATACTTATTTTTCTCAGCTGCCAAAGCACAAGTGCTCAGATTCCACCTTCTGAAAATTATGGAGACACTCTGACTGAAAACGTAGATGTGGTTGAAGGTATATTATGGGCAGCACAAGACAGAACAGAACAGTTTGCTGATGGTTTAAAGAAAGAAGAAGACACTACAGAAGATCACAATAGTCTGGTTCCTTCTACAACAAAACATCGGCCTACAGGACTGCAACAAGAGTGTGTACCAAACATGGTAGATCTTTTTCCATCATGTCCACTATTCTCAAGAGTTTTTGGATGTCCATCTACAGCGCTGTCAAGCATTTGCAAAACAGACCTAATCAACTGGCCTTCTGATTTAAGTATAATTTGGGATGAGCCATGTAGATTAAGAAAAAATATTTTGTTAATGCCAAACTTGGACAAATCCCACTTTGATAGAAACATGGTATTCCTGACATGCACATGTCCAAATGAAGCAAGAATTCCTGGCTTTCCATCTGCTAAAAGACTTACAGAGGCCCCATATCCATCTTGCCCAGAAACATCCATTGTTGTTGACACATCTTCACAGACACCAGTTCCAGAGGAAAAGCATCACGAAGAGTGGCTGAGCATTGAAACATCATTATTGGAAGAACTTCCCGAGACAAAGCCAGTTTTAGACATCGATAGCCCAGTTGATTATTTAGAGATCCCTGTAATGATGGTGGCCACAGTTCCATCTTCAACACTTAATCCTGATTTCCCATCTGCACCACACAGCGAAGAAATAATTACTCAATTGTGTGAAGAATTAGATCTTCTAGAGTCTACAATTGCTAAGTCTAAACTAAGGGATGATTCCAAGCCTGCAAATGAGATATTAAACGTTGTATCTGAAAATGCTGCACAAATTCCAGATTCTATCCCTGAAACCCACATCGAGCCAAATATGTTGGAGCTTATTCCATCCTGTCCGGTGCTTTCTAGAATCCCTGGATGTCCATCTCTAAGGGTCTTTGAAGACAAGGAGTGCGTTAGTGATCAATCAATAATCTTTTGCAATTTATTCAAAGATAGATGGACTGGTATTTTTGACCCCAGTACAGATGAAAAAGACTCACAGATTATAGCTCTGGCACCAACATGCCCAGAAGCATCATGTATTCCTGGCTTTCCATCTAGACCACGTCCTAAGTCACAGATGGAGCTGAACATGCAAAACATTTGTCCCTCTTGCCCAAAGGTTTCACATATAGCTGGTTGTCCAAGCATCCAGATCCCAAAGACGTCCAATTGGCCTATGAGTACAATAATTTTGTGGTCAAGTCAATTAAAGAAACTCCCTGTTGTTTTGGACATGGACAAGATATGCAAAGAAAACTGTCGTAGAATGTTTGCTCTGGCACCTACATGTCCATCAGTGGTCTGTATTCCAGGTTTTCCATCTGTGCCCGAACCAATAATGCTACGCATGTTTTCAGCTTGCCCGGAGAAGTCTAATGTTATTGGATTTTCCTCTAAAAGAGAGCATTTGGATTGGTCCATTGAGAAGAAAACATTGTGCAATGCATCTTTAAAAAAGCAACCTGTTGCTATTGTTGACAGAGTAGATTGGCTCAATGAATTAACTAAAACAATGTTTGCATTGGCTCCAACCTGTCCATCAAAGGCAAGAATACCAGGATTTCCATATGCACCTAAGCGCAAAGCTACACTTCCTCCCAATATGGTTGATATTCATCACTGTGTTCCGAAGACTTCAAGAATCATGGGATTCTCATCAAGTGAGAGAATAAACACAGGAGCATGGTTTACAGATGAAACACCCCTGTTGGAGAGGCCATTAAGCACAAGGTCAGAACTGCTTGTACAGTTTAATTTATCAAGTCCATATGAAGAAATAGACAAATATATTTTGCAGAGGATGTTTACACTAGTGCCCACCTGCCCGAGAGAAGCATGCATACCTGGCTTCCCCTCTCTACCTCAGGTTAAAGTGGAGGGCTTCTATCTCAGTAAAGAACCAGACATAGTCAGCCTTTTGCATTCTTGCCCAATGGTTTCTTTTACTGTAGGTGTTCCTACAGTAAAATCTATGCCCATAGAAGAGTCTCAAAAAAGGATATGGTCCGCTCAGAAGCCCATATGGGTCAAACCTCCTAAAGAAAGACCAGTTGTACAAAGTTGTACAAAGGATTATGAAGAATATTCAAAAACTATGTTCTTGCTTACTCCTACCTGCCCTAATAAGGCCAGCAATTATGGTTTTCCATGCTCAGAAAGTCTCAAAAAAGAAGAGTGTATGATGACGGATGTCTTGCCACCTCGTTCAGAGGCTCCATTCTCTGCAACCGATGAAATAGATTTCAATAACCTGGTCACGGAAGTGCCATGTTCCCCAGTTGAAGCAAGGCATCCTGATTTCCCACATGCTTCTACATATGCAATTGTTCCATCAAGTCCAACCCAAGAACACATTGAATTTGAAGCCAAATTTACCCAATACATAGAATCAGAAAGGAATCAAACACCGGACATAACAGGAACTGGTAAGAGACCAATTATTAGAGTGAGGCTTGAACATTGAGCAATATGTAGCTATTCTCAGAAATGTATAGATTTTTTCATTTCTTTTTTTAAAGATAATCCTAAAGAAATAGGAAGTTTTTATGAGATGCCCTTGGTTGAAGGGTGAGTTGCATGTTTTTTTATTTGTGTTCTATTGCTGCTTCTTCAATAGATTTTGACATTGTTTGATTTGCTTTACGTTAATGCAGACCACATTTCTTTTAGTTTAGTTATTTTACATATATTATAATTTCCTGACATTGTTTTGGCTTTATGGGAGATTTATGAAAGCTTGTTCATGTAAAGACAACACCCATTGTGTCATTCAAAATAATCCAATAAAACATGCCTCAACATGATTTGAATTAACTGACTAATATATGACTTTCTTCATTAACGCTATTATATCATCTCACTGAATGTTGTACCAGAAACATTTTTGGTCCGTGTATGTGAGAGATATGCATGGTGCATGTAAATTGCATCACAGCAGACTTCACTTTTAACTAGTAAACTATTCTGTATCAGTATTGAAAACCATCAGGAGAAGTTTCTTCTAGAAGAGCAACATGTTGGGGAGCAGTCTACTAGTAAAACCCATGATACCACAGAGCCAGGAGAGACTGCCATAATGTTAGGATGGGAGGTTTTGGAGGCAGATGATACTTCCACAGAAGAAGAAGAAGAATCTTCTGGTCTTGTTAAGAGTATAGTTGATGTCTTTCACAGAGGGTAAGATTGAATTGAGCATGTTGGCTTGGATTTTTATTTTAAAACCACTAGAAATCTATGTAGGTCAATTTTGTAAGATTTATATAAATGTAATGAGAAATTAATAAAATTACTCCTAACCATAATTTATTTTCATTTATTTTATTTTCAGTAATTTATTTTCATTTTCAATAATATCATATTTTGCAGTTTGTTTGGAAAACATTTTTATTTTTTACTATTCACATTTTAAGTGTTGCTTTCTTTTAGTTATGAGACAGTTGCAGCAATATTGCAGCCCTCTAGCTCTGGATCGGTCATGGACGCTCTAGATCCTCTCGACAGCCTTTCGTCCTCTGTGGATCTCGAGGGCAGCAGGACTCACATGGCCAGTGGATGTGATCATTCATTGGAGGCAGCAGAGCCTGAGGTGTTCGAATCTGCTGAACCCTACATGTGGCGTTTGGTTAGTGGTTGTTCAGAAACATCACTGTCATCAAAAGAGTCTGAAAGCTGGTTTGTTGAAGATGAAGAATTTTGCCTAATGCGGAAGTGGCCCCCCTTGACGGAGGCTGACCTTCATGAGATAACTAAAGAAGAGGAGGACAACACGCGTGTTGACTCCTTGATACAAGAGGGTACAACTTTTGTTCAAGAGGAAGCTGGTAATGATGAGATTGTGACAGAAAGTAAAATGTTTGAGATATTGAAGGATGAGGTGTCAACCACACTATTTCAAGAGGAGGGGTGAGTTCATCAAGAGTGTTGCATTCAAACCCAACAACGGCAAGTCCAGCAAACGGCAGCATGGCTATATATATTTTTTTTTTTTACTTTTCTTTTAGCGTTTTCCCCTCACATTTGCACACAATTTGTAGTGAAATGGCTGTATTTTTTTTTTTTCCAATATATTTATGTCCATGTGTCTAATACTGCTTTTTGCGCTAAAGGTGCAGTGTGTCATTTCAATGCCCTTAGTGGCACCAAATGGAATTGCAGAAATAATGATTGTGGCCAAATGGGTCGTCAGCCTCCAAATCATGCCGTAAGAAACTATTTTGAAAGCGCCACAGTTTTTACTTACTGTTGTATCTGCACATGAAACTGGAGAGAGAAAGTGTTAAAACAAAAAGTACACACTGCACCCTTAAAGACATTTGTTTGTTTATCTAAGATTGTGAGCTGAGATCTGTGCTGTTATTACAAAATCTGCAGCTGTTGTGACTTTAATTTACTTGTTGCATGTTGCAAAGGTATGCAATTTCTGATGGCTGTATACTTTATGCAGTGGTAATGTTGCTTGAGTATGTATAAAAAGTATGTATAAGTTGGCTGTGTTTTATAAGTGTGTCAGTGGAAAGCTGTTGTGTTCGTTACAGATCTCAACACAAATATAAGTTTAGTGATACTGCATTTTTGTCCTTAAGGCCGCAACATCGTATTGTGCACGAAGACTCTCTTTTCATCCAACGGACTAAGGACGAATTGCTGGATGATGAAAAAACAGCTATGTGTTTACCATCTTTAAAAAATCCTAATAACCCAGAGACTGTTGCAGAACATACTGATTTTTCAACTTCTAAGGAACCTTTGCCACCAAGAAGGACCAAGAGGCAAGATATTCTTCAAGAGACCGTTCTGTTATCAACACCAGTTGAGCCAAATGCTCAAAGCGACAACATCTGTGTCATAAAACGAACTGAACATTATTCTCAGAGTACTTCACATAATGTACAGCCAGGTACAGCACTCACCACCATTCAAAGTTCTTCAGCGATGGCAGATGAAGGTACATCTTTAGAAACAGATGTACCTGTCCCATTGTCACGGACCAAGAAACGCCAAAGTGCTTCTTTTCCTGATGATACTTCAGTGAAAGAAGCAGCTGAAAATAAGGTAAAGGTATCCAAAATTGAGATTTGTTCACCAGCACCTAAAGAGAAGCCCACACCCAAAGAAATTATAGCTTCATGCCATAGCAACAATGGAGAAAATGTTCCCCTATTGCCTCCAAAAGGCACACAATTATGTGCTCCTCGGAGGAGGAAGAGTAAAGCTCAAACCAGCAATGTTGATGAAGCCAGTGAAGAGTTTGAAATAAAGAGCACATTGTCTTCTGTTATCAACAATATGTCTCAGTCTGAAGAGACAAGAAAGACCCAAACTGGTGATGAATTGAACATGAAAGATCAGGTACAGCTGGATTTGAATGTTCCTGAGATGTCTGAAGTGAAAATGCAAATCAAATGCATTGATCTTCCAGTCCCAGTGCCACCTGTAAAGAAACGTCTCAGTGGTTCTTTTACAGATGATCTTCCCTTCCCTTTATCCACACCTCTTTCTGAAGCAGGTTCAGATAACATTGCTCTTCAAACAGAAGACCAACAGGATTTAAATCTGCCAGTCCCAGTGCCAAGTGTAAAGAAACGTCTCAGTGGTTCTATTCCAGATGATCTTTCAGCTCCTTCATCCACCACTGTGTCTCAAGCAGATCCAGACAACATTGTTCTCCAAACAGAAGACCATCAAGATTCAAGTCTGCCAGTCCCAGTGCCACGTATGAAGAAACGTCTCTGTGCAGATTCAGACAACATTGTTCCCCAAACAGAAGACCATCAAGATTCAAGTCTGCCAGTCCCAGTGCCACGTGTAAAGAAACGTCTATCTGGTTCTTTTTCAGATGATCTTCCAGCCCCTTCATCCACACTTGCATCTCAAGCAGATCCAGACAACATTGTTCCCCAAACAGAAGACCATCAAGATTCAGATCTGCCAGTCCCAGTGCCATGTACAAAGAAACGTCTCTCTGATTCTTTTCCAGATGATCTTCCAGCCCCTTCATCCACCATTGCGTCTCAAGCAGATTCAGACAACATTGTTCTCCAAACAGAAGACCATCAATATTCAGATCTGCCAGTCCCAGTGCCACGTGTAAAAAAACGTCTCTCTGGTTCTTTTCCAGATGATCTTCCAGCCTCTTCATCCACACTTGCATCTCAAGCAGATCCAGACAACATTGTTCCCCAAACAGAAGACCATCAAGATTCAGATCTGCCAGTCCCAGTGCCACGTACAAAGAAACGTCTCTCTGGTTGTTTTCCAGATGATCTTCCAGCCCCTTCATCCATCATTGCATCTCAAGCAGATGCAGACAACATTGTTCTCCAAACAGAAGACCATCAAGATTCAAGTCTGCCAGTCCCAGTGCCACGTACAAAGAAACGTCTCTCTGGTTCTTTTCCAGATTATCTTCCAGCCCCTTCATCCATCATTGCATCTCAAGCAGATTCAGACAACACTGTTCTCCAAACAGAAGACCATCAATATTCAGATCTGCCAGTCCCAGTGCCACGTACAAAGAAACGTCTCTCTGGTTCTTTTCCAGATGATCTTCCAGCCCCTTCATCCATCATTGCATCTCAAGCAGATTCAGACAACATTGTTCTCCAAACAGAAGACCATCAATATTCAGATCTGCCAGTCCCAGTGCCACGTACAAAGAAACGTCTATCTGGTTGTTTTTCAGATGATCTTCCAGCCCCTTCATCCACCATTGCATCTCAAGCAGATTCAGACAACATTGTTCTCCAAACAGAAGACCATCAAGATTCAAGTCTGCCAGTCCCAGTGCCACGTACAAAGAAACATCTCTCTGGTTCTTTTCCAGATGATCTTCCAGCCCCTTCATCCACCGTTGCATCTCAAGCAGATCCAGACAACATTGTTCTCCAAACAGAAGACCATCAATATTCAGATCTGCCAGTCCCAGTGCCACGTACAAAGAAACGTCTCTCTGGTTCTTTTCCAGATGATCTTCCAGCCCCTTCATCCACACTTGCATCTCAAGCAGATCCAGACAACATTGTTCCCCAAACAGCAGACCATCAAGATTCAGGTCAGCCAGACCCAGTGCCACGTACAAAGAAACGTCTCTCTGGTTCTTTTCCAGATGATCTTCCAGCCCCTTCATCCACACTTGCATCTCAAGCAGATCCAGACAACATTGTTCCCCAAACAGAAGACCATCAAGATCCAAGTCTGCCAGTCCCAGTGCCACGTGTGAAGAAACGTCTAAGTGGCTCATTTTCAGAAGATCTCTTTGATCCATTAACTTGTCAACCACCTCCTGTAGATTCACTTGAGGAAGAAATCCTTCCTTTCTCAGAAAATAAACAATGTTCCATTGAAGTGCCCATGCAGGTGATGGCAGAATCAGGGATAGAGAGCCTTGAGGATTCAACCACCACAATTGCAAAGGAACTAGAGCTAAACAAAAAGGAGTCTGGTTTAGACCTCATTAGGCAGATAGTTCCGGATGTAACAGTTAACAGTGAAATATACAAGACTGGTGCTCTACCTGGTGAACATTGTGAGGATAATGGGGAGAAGTTGCCTGTGAAAGAGCAACCAATTGAAAAAGATCAAAGTGTTGAGGAAGAAAAGGATGCTGTACATTCTGGAGATAATGAGGTTGATTTGAGCATGGACACTGTAGATGACACAGGTGTTGTCTTAGATGTGTCTAGGTAAGTTTCGTAGGACCGACTGTTGTCACATTTGTAGACATTGCACATGCACACTTTTATTTTCTATAAATGCTGTAACTGGTGCTCTGTCTTTTGACCAATAATGTTGCTTCCTTAATGTTGGGTTTTCAAAAACAATGCCAATGTATGGTTAATTTAGCCATTAAGAGTTTGACCTTTAAGTTAAACTACTGTAAACTGTCTTTATGAAAATTTTGCAAAATAAATGAATGTATGATAAAGTTGAAGACATTGGTGCTTGTTTGTTTAATTTTGTGGTCATTCATTGTGAAACTAATTCTGAATTTCTATTTTATGTTCGAAAGAGATGTATCTACATGAGTTGAATAGCTTTTGTAATATTGGTTTATTTTAATGTAGAAATCAGCAGTTTTGTTTAATATTTATTTTGTTTCTTTTATCTAGACAAGAATCAGCTGAAGAGTCCTCAAGTTTTCCTGTGCCAATGCCTCGCGTGAAGAAACGTTTAAGTGCCTCCTTCCCAGAAGATGTCAGTTCTTCATCAGCCAATCAGCTTGAGGTTTCAGAGAAGGCCAATATTGAGCCCACAGTGCCTGTTCGTAATAAACGAAGAGCTGCAGCAGATGCCATGGACCTTCAGGGAAGTTCCACAGCTCACACATCGCCGACCAATGAAATAGAGGTTGTTGGATCTGGTACTTTTTTTATTATGTTGATTCTTACCATTGTGATGTTAATGAGCAGGTGGTTAATTTGTTCTGTGTTCAAATCCAGATTATGACCTTGGTGAATTCAAGTCAGTCTCTGTTGGAATGGTGCCAAAAGGTCACACAAGGTTACAAGGGTGTGCGAATAACAAACTTCAGCACCTCATGGAGAAACGGCCTTGCTTTCTGTGCCATCCTGCATCACTTCCATCCAGATAAAGTGTGGGTGTTTTTTATGTGGAAGAAGGCGTTAAGCTTATTTCATAAATGTTACATGGGTTGTGTATAGTTGATCAACTCAATCTTATTCAATATCATGTTTGTTTGTTATTTTGTCTTTAGGAGTTATGAAATGCTGGATCCGTATGACATTAAACGCAACAACAAGAAGGTGATCCACCCCTTTCAATATTGGATGACTTTTTTTTTCTTTTTCCATGTGATCAGGAAATGGTAAAAATAAAGATTTTTCTATTCATAGGCGTTTGATGGCTTTGCCGAACTGGGCATCTCCAGGCTGATAGAGCCCTCTGACATGGTGCTGCTGGCAGTGCCCGACAGGCTCATTGTGATGACGTATCTCAACCAGATCCGCACCTCTTTCATGGGCCAGGAGCTCAGTGTTATTCAGATCGAGAAGAACAGCAACGAGTCCAGTTATGCTGTTGGTGAAAAGAGGGAGGAAGCCGATCCCGAAGCCGCTGCTCGCTACTGTGCCGAAAGGCTTCAGAGCAGCGGAATCACTCTAGAGACCAATGGAAGCTTCCCTGAAAGGGAGGGAAAGGCCGGTGCTTTGGTGCCACCTCCAAGAATGAAGCGAACACAGGGCCAGGCTGGAGGTTCAGGGGCTGCTCAGCCTCCGGTGGCACCACCCAGAACTCACACCTCAAAGGCCTTTTCTCACATCAAGGATGCAGATCTTGTAAAAAAACGCAGATCGAAGCTGCGGGGAGAGTCACTGGATGAGCCCGAACCACCCGAACAGCAGAGCGGTACAGAGGTAAAACATTAAAAACGTACTCTACCGGTCAAAGGTTTGAAATAAATCAAACTTTTTTAAATGTCTTTTATGATCACTAAGCCTGCATTGATTTGATCAAAAATACAAAACAATATTATGAAATATTATGAAAAAAAATTAAATGTTTTCTATTTGAATATATGTTTTAAAATGTAGTTTAATCCTATGATGGCAAAGCTGAATTTTTTTAGCAGCCATTACGTCAGTCTCCAGCATCACATGATACTTCACAAATCATCAAATCATCATATTAGAATGATTTCTGAAGGATTATGTGATGCTGGAGACTGAAGTAAAAAATTCAGCTTTGCCATCACAGGAATATATTACATTTTAAAATATACTGAAATAGAAAACATTTCTTTTAAATTGTAATAATATTTCACAAGATTGCTGTTTTTACTGAATTTTCTTTCAAATAAATGCAGCCTTGGTGTGGTGAGAATAAGAGACTTCTTTAAAAACAATAATATCTTGATTATTCCAAGCTGTTGACTGTTAGTGTATATTGATTTGTTAGTCTGTATTAGGTACACTATATAACTTTTTTAGTTCAGAATTAACAAAATTTTAATAATCAAGTCAATACATCATCAATCGTTTTTCCAAAACGTGTTTTGTCTTATCCTGATTCATAATATCCGTAAGCCTATTATGGCCCTGTCCCAAATGGCACCCAAATGGCACCCTAAACACTCGCGGTCTCCCTATGAGTCTGCACTTTTGTGACATAACGCTTTGACTGTCGGGAAGAAGTCTGCTGCGGAACTCGCACCAGTGTGGGCTCAGCAAAAGTGCGCATTGAGGGCACATATCGACCACAAAGCTTGTGAGCACCCTTCTGAATCATAAAATGACAAATGGGACACCCTACGGTCTCATGGACTTAACAGACACTCACATACGGCAGCCATTGCAAGTCCACAAGACCAAAAGTGCATATGAAGTGTGCCATTTGGGACAGGGCCTATACGTGTTTATGTTTTAGACCTGTTGGAATGGTTTTCATGGGAAATTGCGTACATGCGTCACTCGCCCATGCATGTCTCGTCATATCCGTTGCTCCGCCTACTTTCACTTATGTATGGCATGGGAGTGGCATAGGTTAGTTGTCACAACGAGCGAGAAAGGTTGATATGGAGCAGCTAAATCTCCAACCTACAGGGAATCTCCCGTTTTAAAGGGTCATGAAACCCCCTGTTTCAGCTGCAGTCAGTTCTCACCACAGTTTTGAAAAATGCTATAAAAGTGGGATTGATGAGCTGTGGAGTGGAGGGGGGAAGAGGGGAGACCGACAACACAGCAACGGCTTCTGATTCAGACAGTTTTATTTCGCTCTTATTAAAAGCATCAAAGCTTCCAACAAATGCACGCTGCAAATTACCATTACATGCAACACAATATACACATGGTTTTGTAAGCTCACCGTTACACAAATACATATATATCCTGTGACAGCTATAATTCAATGCACAATTAAATGCACAGCCATTCGCAATTTGTTCTCTGCATTGAAAATATATTTGAACACGCTGTTGCGTCTTTGATAACTTTTGAGACTTATTTTGTGGAGTTTCTATAAGCTGTTTGGTCGGTTAAAGGGACGTAAAGACCGGTTACACTCACAGTGTGGATAAATCGCGTTTGTGTCGAAGACTCAGGCATTATTGAAGAGAACTTATGCGACGCAGAAACTCTTACAAAGGAAAAACAAAGTCAGAGGAAAATGCCTATCAACGCATGCTGTCATGAATTTTAAATGTTGTAAAAGAGCAAGGAGATGGCATTTTTATTACTTAACAGGTGAATAAGGTATTTTATTGAACAGATAAATTGCCATATGTAGCTCTCTAACAGAGTTCATTGTAAAGCATTATCTATTATGAAGGGTCATATTCATTCGCGGTCACACAGAGCCAAAGCACAACCAAAACAATGTTCTTCCGCAAAATGCATGCCGGTTTGTTTTTTAAACCGCTAGAGGGCCAAAAGTTACATAGTGTACCTTTAAATTTAGTAGTGTGGTCTTTGCTTGAAGAATAGTTTAAAAGACGTACCCAAAATGACTAATAATAACTTGACTAATAATAAGACTTGTAAATGCTCTCTAGTTTAATGTTATGAAATCAAATTTTTTTTTTAATGAAATTAATTTGAATAGAACATGTACAGTATTCAGGATCAGCATGTGTGACTGTATAAGCATGTTGTGATGATCCGTGTTTTACTGATGTTTGTGAATCTGTGATTTGTGTTGTGTCATGAGAGAGATATTGTTTTTGGAACTGGGTTGTATTATGTATAGCGTACTATATTATTTTTCAGTTATCATATAACTGGTTAATCTGTATAAACAGTATTGTATTACTGAGCTGCTGTACATTATGATGTTTTTACCCAGACTGCATCAGTCCAAGCAGAAACCGAGGCAGCCAAAGGAGGTTCAGAGTCACGTAAGATTTTACTCAAAACACACCTTTCAAAGGCTTTTTTATACTGTTGAATTGATTAACTATGCTGAACATGTTTTCTGCAGAGTGTACGAAATTATAAAACATGTTTTTTGTGTTGTAAACTATTGTAAAATGTTGTTGACTATTGCTTGTATGTTCTTCTGTCTTATAGAAAATGTAGAAGCCACTGCAGGAGACAACCAGGTCATTCATTGATTTTCTATTTGTGACTTGATGATTAGAGTCAGTTAAAATATATCCTAAACTAAAAAGTCTTTCATAGTTTGGTTTATACACGATCCAAACCAATATTTGAAAAGGTTGCAGTTGGGTTTGAGTGTTTGCATGAGACTTTATGATGTGCATGTCTATTTATAGGATATCAGTCAATATGTGCTTAGTGAGATGCAAGCGCTGGAGGCTGAGCAGAAGCAGATAGATCGCAGAGCAGACATTGTGGAGAGGAAACTCAGAAGACTTATGGAATCTGGTAAGTCATTGATTAAAGTAGTTAGACTGCCTATTTTTTACCAAGCAACAAGTCAAAGCTCAAAAACTGTATAGCTTAAAAAATATAAATATAAATCATATATTAAAAATGTTTTCAACATTGATAATAATAAGAAACGTTTCTTGAGCATCAAATCAGCATATTAGAATGATTTCTGAAGACTGGAGTAATGATGCTGAAAATTCAGCTTTGCCATCACAGGAATAAATTGAAATGCTTTTATCATGCACTTACAGGTAGTGATCGCGTAGAAGAAGAGACACTGATTCAGGAGTGGTTTACCCTGGTCAACAAGAAGAACGCTTTGATCAGGAGACAAGACCATCTACAGTTACTGTATGCCTTTTCACACTTATTCTTAGTTACTTTGTGTGTTTTATATATGCTCATTTAGATGATGGCCTCGCTAAGGCTTCATTTGAACAGTGGCTCATTTAAGACACACTGATAATTATTGTTCCTTCTGTGTGACAGACAAGAAGAGCAAGATTTGGAGAGGAGGTTTGAGCTGCTGAAAAAAGAACTGCAAGATCTAATGGCTGTGGAAGGTACGACTGTTGGTAAAATGGAGAACTATATCTCTAAGAATTGAGAATGTGATTTCACAAAGTACAACATGATCCTGAATCAACATCTTTGTTGATCCTGGATCAACATTCCAATCAACCAATCAGATTTGAGGGACCAGTTTACAGTTTATGTCAGTTTAACCAGGGGTATCATTTCCCTTTTATTTTAGTGATAAGTAATGGGTAGGGTTAGGTTTATGGGTGGGGTTAGGGTTAAGACTAAATTTTGAGACACAAATGTTGTTTCAGGATCAACAAAATCATCGTGACCGACCGATAATGCATGTTTTTACATATTAAAGATGTTTTGCCACTCATCAAGTAGTTTCATCAGTAGCATGTGGCAAAATATCTTCATTATCCACATTTTTTGTCTTTCTTTTGAAGAATGGAAGAAAACCCAGGCTCATAAAACCAGAGAGCAGCTGTTGTTGCAGGAGCTGGTGTCTTTAGTCAACCAGAGGGATGAGCTTGTGCATGACATAGATGCCAAAGAGAGAGGGTGAGGTTCATTCAAATAACAAGATATGGGCTGTGTCTGAAATCGCATACTCTCTTGAGCAGGTACTTATTTTGAATAAGTAATTACTTCATGACTGCTAAAAAAGCATGTTCTATATAGTATGAGTGTGTGTAGTATGAATGTAATCTGGCCGTACTACATTCGCCATGTTGTCATTATCATGTGACCTACCAGCATCAGTTGCATTGCTTCACTGTCATTCACAAATCCTCTCCAGTGGCCTCATGGGATAGTAAAGTATTCATCGTATGCACACTTCAGAATCTCACCGGTAGCAGTAGGTCATCTGGGTACTTGCCTACTCTTTCATGAGTACTGTGAATTCGGACATACTACTCTTGTCACATACTGTTTTACACCTACTATATAGTACGGAAGTATGTGATTTCGGATGCAGCCATTCCCTGTGCTTTTTGTGAATTCCTGGTCTAACTCTTCTATGTCTAACAGCCAGAATATCAGAGTTTTAAGGGATCTATTTGCAATAGGTTCACTAAGCAACCACTCCGAACACCTTAGCATCCACATACACTACTGTTCAGAAGCTTGGGGAAATCATTTTTTTTTAATTAATTTTAATTTTTAATTTTATTTTATTTTAAAATACTTTTATTAATACTTTTATTCCACAATGATACATTAAATTGATCAAAAGTGAAAGTAAAGACATGCTGTCAAATCGATTAATCGCGATTAATCATAACCAAAATCAAAACCAAAAAGTTTGTGTTTACATAATATGTGTGTGTATTGTGTATAATTATTATGTATATACAAATACACACACCGGTATGTATATTTTTAAAGGTGCACAGTGTAAATTTTAGCGGCATCTACCGGTGAGGTTGTGAATTGCAACCGCCCACCGCTCACCCCTCCCTTTCGAAGGACATGGAGAAGCTACGGTGGCCGACACAGGACAAAGATGGCGTCGTCTGAGGCAGCAGAGAGTAGCTACCGCTCTGTAGAGCAGTTTGGCCGTTTAGGGCTACTGTAGAAACATGATGCCGCAAAATGGTGACTTCACTGTAAGGGGACCCGCGGTGTATGTAGATAGAAATGGCTCATTCTAAGGTAATAAAAACATAAGGGTTCATTATGTAAGGTCTTTATACACCACTGAAAACATAGTTAAGTATATTATATTGCATTTCTGTTAATAGATCCTCATAAATACTACACACTGCACCTTTAAGAATTTTTTTTTATATTTATATATCAAATATTTATATTTTTATATAATATAAATTAAATAAATATATATACAGTATATACATTCCAATATTTCTTAAATATATACATGAATGAGTGTGTATTTATATATACATAATAATTATACACCGTATACACACATATATTATGTAAACAAACTTTTATTTTGGATGCTTTTAATCACGATTAATCGATATTATTAATTGACAGCACTAAATGTTACAAAACATTTCTGTTCCAAATGCTGCTCTTTTGATCTTTCTATTCATCCAAGAATTCTGGAAAAAATGTATTGCGGTTTAAAATATTAAGCAGCACAACTGTTCTCAACATTGATAAAACTGAGAAATGTTTTTTGAGCAAGGAGGATCATGTGACACTAAAGACTGGAGTAATGATGCTGGAAATTCAGCTTTGCCTCACGGGAATAATTTACATTTTAAAATATATTCAAATAGAAAACTGTTATTTTAAATTATAATAATAATTCACAATATTACTGCTTTTACTG
Source organism: Coreius guichenoti (assembly GCA_039654105.1). Lineage (NCBI taxonomy): Eukaryota > Metazoa > Chordata > Actinopteri > Cypriniformes > Gobionidae > Coreius > Coreius guichenoti. Next base: position 47,537,922 of record CM077168.1, read on the forward strand.
TATTTTTGATTATGCAACCTTGGTGAGTTTCAAAAACATTTTAAAAAATCTTACCGATCCCAAACTTTTGAACAGCCAGCATAGCAACACCCTAGCAACGTGATTACCCACTCATTATTTCTTTTTTCTCTCCTTTTTTAACTCTTTCTCTGTGTTCTCATCCTCAAGGGCTCTTGAAGAGGATGAGAGGTTGGAGAGAGGTCTTGAATTGAGGCGCAGGAAGTATGGAAGTCGGAAAGAGAAGTGTGTGTTACAGTGAGGGATGCTGTGCACCTGCTTTTATACAGGACTGTCCCTTTAAACACTGTGCTGATGGACTATTGAGGTGTGTGTGGACCAGATTACAATAAATGACAAGGAGACTGGGACTAGATGAATCTTCAGTCCTCATGTTGAAAAGTTTGAGCAGCATGAATGCCCATTTCGGGTTAATTAAGAGTTGTTTTCATTTTAGAGACATTTTAGTCTCAGAATATGTTTGAAAAAGTTAAATAGACAGTAGGTCAATAGTGTTCTGACAGCACTTGTTTTACGTTTTTTCAGTAAATTAATAATATACATGTGGCCTTTGCAGTGTTATTTACTTCATTATTTAACTTGTGTGTACAAGTCAGTTGCTGCACAGTGATTTCATGTCAATAGGTAAAATATTATACGTTTGCAGAGTTTGAAAGAAGGATCAGGCAATTTTAAAAGACGAGGAGATTTCGTTCTGTTATGCAAGTCAAATGTTAAACTAACCTAAATAAATGAATTAATGTTGACAACACAGACAACATTTTGTACAAAATTTCTCCATATATTGCCCAATATGACCCCGCATGTACTGTTTTAAGAAACCTGTAATATCATAGGACGTCAAAGAGAGTGTGTGCATGCACTTTGAGTGTTAGCATTTTGTTTTAAAATATCTGAATGAAAAAAGTAATTTTTCATATTATATAACATCTTCTTTCATCCATGAATGGTACAGAATGCAGAAGCAGATGTACTCTCAGTAGTGAATAAGCACTTCACGAGAATTTCCTTCAAGAGTATGTGTGTGTGTGTGTGTGATGGTTACCGGTGTTTTTGAGTGACTGGTTGTTTTAGAGATGCATTGATATTATCTTTGGCCCTGTTTACACTTTGTTTGAAATGTTATTTGATGTTATTTGTATTGGGTTGCACAGTGAATTGCTTTTGAAAAGTCCTGATGTCAGCTAACACACTACAGTTGACATGCCTTTGGGAAATAAAATTGTTTTAAGATTCTGTATTGCATCCAAACTTGGTGGTGATTGAACAAAAACATCTATGTACAAAAGTACGTGTTTACAAGTATTTTGCAGTTTAGTTTTAAAGGAAGCATGTGGTCATCATCATTATCATGGACTCCAGTAACAGAAACGGCTGATTTAGCAGAGCTCTAACCAGAAGTTTCACTTCATAATCAAGTTTCACAATCTAATACTCTCTATATATATAGCCTACCACATCTTGCAAAACATCTCTAAGGGGAAAAAAAATTACTTAAACAGGAACAAGAAAAATAACTGAATCATTAATGAGCCATTTTTTCCCTTTTGGCAGCCACACTGAATCACAGTTAAAACAACTTAGCCTTTACATCAGTGGTTCCCAACCTAGGAGGCCGCAGTGATCCTCCGGGTGGGCCGCGAGATAACTTAAAATTAATTTGAATATATTAATATAATTCATTAATTTTATTATTGATACGTTATATAATAAAAGATAAATTATATAAATTAAAAATATAAATTACAACAAAGAACCACCTCTCTCGCACGTATTCTGTGATTGTTTTTTGGATTCGGAGCAGCCCAAGGCGTTTCTAATCGCGCTGTGTGAAATACAGACTGAACGGCGGCTCAAAACACCCAACCGCTTCATCAACACAGGATACGCAAACGACACATTTCAGTTGGATAAAGCAAACCAGTGACGCTAAAAAGTTTTGATGGATGACGGTTGTAATGAAGGTAAAGACGATTGCAGTGACATATTAGGCACGCGCGTGTCCGTTATAATTGATGCGCAATTGTGCGCCAGAAGTCTTTCATCTGTAGTCGAGTCAAGTCTGAAGTCTTTTGTCACGAGTCCGAGTCGATTCTCGAGTCATTTCATGTCTTACAAAAAAGGTGTCATATTCAAAAATCCTTTTTTTATTTATTTATTTATTTATTTTTTTTATTTTTTATTTTTTAGAAATTATACAAAATATATGACCTTTCTATCATCTGTTTTGTTTGTAATAAAGGTCCTAAGATGTAAGGGATATATCCAGCCTGTTACGTTATAATCCATTATAATGTAAAATACAAAACAATTGTCCTAGCAACAAGACGAGTAAGTTAGTAATTTTCAATACAGTCGCTGAGTGGACACAAGATGGCGCAAGTCACGTTTGTTATACAGCGTTGTTATTGACGACAGACATTATCAGAAAATATCAAACCTCGGAATGTTTCCAGTTGTTTCAAGTCAATAGAAAACTGTACTAATGCTGATTGCGATACGTTAAAATATGCGCTTTAAGATTTATTACTTAACATATTTCTCTCTCGCTCTCTCTCGTAGGCACACATTAACAGAAAGAAAAGCTGCATATACTACGAAAGCTGCAAGATTGATACAAGTAAAACGTAGTGCTAGGTTTAAAGGTTAGATTTTATTCATGTTTTAACAGGCTGGCAATCCAAAAGAGCCACCCAGCTACACCACAGCAAAACAGCTAGATGTGTGAGTTAATGTGACTATCCTTTGTGGATGCGATGTCGTTCCGATGTGGTCCTTGCAGTATTGATTCGGAGAGGAGGGGGGCCTTCGAGTAAAAATGGTTGGGAACCACTGCTTTACATCATATCATCATATAAAATAATTAATTTATAAATACGAATTGTTATATAAATCAAATAAAAATAAAATATCAGAAATGAAACAAAATCGTAGCAAAAGTCAGTATGATTAAAACAACTTAATGATCATAGAGTCAAAGGTAGGCTAATTGGGTCAAACAATGATGACAGGCTTTAATAGTAGCCTAATCGGTAGCCCTTTAGAATACTGTTCCGTCATTAATGAATAACTACACAGGAACAAATGAGTAATGCACTATTAACACTCTAGTAACTACTAAAGTGAAAAACACGGTAACTCTCTAATTCATTGTAAGCTTTTGAGGTTTCTGTAAAGTTTTGGATCGTAATGACTCAAGTGTTACTACATCCTTCTAAAGTAATTACTAATTATTTGGATCAGTATTCTAAAGTGAAGATCATGGTAACCCACTAGTAATTACTCAAGTGTTACCAATTCTACCAGAAGTCATTACATAACCTTACAAAAACCTTAAAAGCTTACAATGACTTCAGTAATTACTAGAGTTATCATGTTTTTCACTTTAGAATACTGATCCAAATAATTAGTAGTTATTTTGGAAGGATGTAGTAACACTTGAGTAATTACTATCCAAAACCTTACAAAAACCTTAAAAGCTTACAATGACTTCAGTCATTACTACAGAGTTATTATGTTTTTCACTTTAGAATACTGATCCCAATAATTAGTAATTAGTTCTGAAGGATTTGGTAATACTTTAGTCATTACTAGTGGTTTACTATGACCTTCACTTTAGAATTAATTGTATATTATGCATTATTCATGTTAATTATGAATCTGTATAGTAGTTCTTAGTAGTCCTTTGTGAGGTATGAAAAAAATAGTAGTTAATGATTAACTAATAGTGAACTACCACATTCAGCACTATTACTTACTAATTTGTTAGAGTTTCTTGTTAGTTAATAGTAGTTACTAGAGTGTTAATAGTGCATTACTTATTTGTTCCTGTGTAGTTATTCATTAATGACGGAACAGTATTCTACAGTGTTACCGCCTAATCTATTTAAGTTTACGATTTAAGTTTACGAAACGCAGCCCAGTTCACAACTCCGATTCACCGATTCGTTGGTGCAATTTGTTTTAATGAATTGGTTGAAACTAATATTTAGTAGTTTCAGTTGATACTCATCACTCACAGTGTTTGTTCTCGCATACTATTTCACGTGTTCTTTTTTGTCATGAAATAAACATTTTACGAGTTCACAAGTTCATATAAATCCTACTCGTTTATAAATGGATTTGTGGTCACGCAAAGGGTCTCTCGAGTCTACCTTTCTGCTGCAATACAATCAAACAAGAAACTATAAATCATGCTTATTACTAATAAGTTCTATGGATGATTAAAATAAGGGTCCTTCATGTGTTAACTCTCAAGTGAATACAAAGCTTTGCGAGTCGGTTCGTTCGAATCCTTAAATAAAACGCTTCCAAAAGATGATTCATTCGCGCATGCGGTCACGTTAACTCTGAACTGAAACTTTCTATAAGCACTACTGAAGTTTCAACTGTATTAGGAAGTAATGGTAAAAAAAAAAAAAAAAAAAACCTCTATGCATGTCAGTATAAAGGAAGAAGACTAAAATGGACCTGGTTTTCAATATAGGCCTATTATATTTTTTATTTCGCATTGTATGGATTGTAACCGCAGCACAGTTAACACCAATCAGAGGTAAGATGAGGTTTCACATCAGTGTGCTTTTATTATGGAAATTAAATAAATAACTAACTATAAAAATTGCTCTTTTTTTAGAGGAAATCTTTGATTCAAGCAAACAGAGCAGACTACAATGGACATTTTCACCACCAAAAGCTGTAAGTTGCAGTTTCTTTATTTTATATGTTTTATAGGCTATTTTATATCATGTTGGGCCATTTCACAAAAAGGGTGCGGTTTTTTGGTTCCTTATGAATATAAACAAAGACTTTAACTATGAAAGGCTGGTAAATTTTACTATGTTTTATAATAGGCTATGCAGTTTCTTTACACTTCAACAAAAACAGTAACTTTATTTTATATATGACAGGATGTCTGTAGAAATATCAGTAATAATTCCATATGTAATAAATGCATTGTGGTGTCATGACCTTGAGCACTATAGTATAGTTAAAAGGTTAAATAAACTGTCAACACTGTTTTTAGCTATTACTTTAAGGAATAGCTATATTAGAAATTTCTTATTATTAACAATGTTGAAAACAGATGTGCTGCTTAATATTTTTATGGAAACTGATACATTTTTCAAGATTCTTTGATGAATAGAAAGTTTAAAAAAGAACACCATTTATTTGAAATAGAAATGTTTTGTAACATTATAAATGCTTTTTGATCAATTCAATCCCTTGCTGAATTAAAGTATTTCTTTCAAAAATATAAAGAAATAATCTTTTGAATAGTAGTGTATGTGTGTTTTTATGTACAGATAATAGACAAATAAAACATGTTAACAGATGAATTATATAATATAGGTAAATGTTTAATAAAAATGTAACAATGAATCAAAATAATGATTCACTTCTCTTTTGGTCAATGTAAGTGGAAGGAAACACAAATGCAGCTCGGAAAGGACTATGCACACGCTATCTACCAAGCTTGTAACCCTGATTTCATTACAAATCCCAAAACATTATGGACCAACTGGATCCCCAAACAAGATGCCCAAGAGCTTCTACTTGACCTAAGTTTTGCTCAAGAAGACCAGCAGCCTCTTTATATCTATGTGAGAGAATCTAACCAACCTCAGAATCAGTACTTTAGAGGACCACAAAGACTTGTTCTTAGGATCACAGTCCAGCATCCATTTCCTGTTGGTGCTGTTCCTCGGGATGAGGACCTGAGCCATGCTAAGGGCCTTAATTTGGGAACGATCTCTCAGAATGGCTTTTACCTGGGATTTTCTTACAGCGGTAAGTGCACTTTCATCGCTTCCATCCAGGTGTTCTTCATGAAATGTCCAACGTTTGCATGGAACCAAATGGAATTTGAGGAAACCGTAGCAGGAGGGTTGAGGAGAGGAGTGTGTGTGAACGGTGCTGTGGAGATGAAGTGTCAGTCAAATGGGACGTGGGGTCCACCGCAGGGGTCATGTGTCTGTGATGCAGGAGACCAGACAGACGGAAACACTTGCAAAGGTGAAACAATGATTTATTAGTCAAGCATCTTGTGTTCAGTCTATACAGATTATATATTTAAAGAACATAAATTGAGTTTAGAATTCTTCTGCCAACTAAACATACAAAATTAAGTCGGCATGAAATCTTATATCAGTGTGAATTGGCTTTTCAAGCAAGAAAAAAAGTATTTTTTTATTGTGCTTGTATAAATGACCACCTACTTTTGTTGTTTGGAAGAGCAGTCCAAGAGCAGCTTAGACTGTTTTTGCTTTTCGCTGAATAAAAAAAAAAGCATACAGGTGAAGGTTATAGTAAATGATGACAAACTTTTTGGGTGAACTATCCTTTTTAAAGTCAAAATGAAATCAAATTTGACAATCCGTTTTTTATGGAATATTGCAGTATTTATTATAAATGATTTATCTGTTTTTTAATGAATGTGCCCTCATAATCTTAAATAAAAATAGCTTCCCCTCCCTTTTCTTCTCTTCTCTGATGATGCGTTTCCTGGCGCGAGGGCAGGGCAACCTGTCACTCACATGACAATCCAATCATTTCCCCTTGAACAAAATCAAGTCCCGGCCAACATTTTTTCTTTTGATCGAGAAGCGTTTCACTCCGATATACGTCACAATAGGGAAGAAAAGACTATCACGACTTCCGTTTCATGCCGACATTAAGCCCAAGTCCCTCTAGACTGTTCCTGTAATAAGGAACTTTTATTAAAAATATGACTTACCAAAATGACAATTGATCTTGCTGAAGAATTCAAGTTACAACAGCAATAGTACTGTAAACTACCCTGTATTATTCACTTATACGGCTATGTATGTTTATGTGTGTGTTTCAGGAAGAGATCCATTCACTGCAATGCCCACTCCTGGCCTAAAAACCGATTCCAGTCCTGACCCAAAAGCTGATTACAGGCCTGTCCCAAAAGCCGATTCCAGGCCTGTCCCAAAAGCCGATTCCAGGCCTGTCCCAAAAGCTGATTCCAGTCCTGTCCCAATAGCCGATTCCAGTCTTGTCCCAAAAGCTGATCTCATTCCTCTCACAATAGCTGATTCCAGACAGGGACTCTCTCCTGTCGTAACTGCTGTTCTAGTGTGTGGCGTCCTGGTTCTTCTCATAGCTGCTGCATTCATTTTTGTAAGGCGTCGCAAGCTCAGGTAAAATGTCTCGATCCTTCAAAATCCCTAGGATAATGGGAATTTCATCCTGCTTTTATACTAAATATTTGTAAAAGCAGTACATTATCACTGTAAGAGATGTATTGACACACTGTACACTGTATACAGATTGTATACACTGAATAATGACCAATTTGACCTGGAAATGTCCGGTTTGACCTGGGAAGCATGTGATTGGTTGATTCCACTATACAGACACTTCTCTGGTTCTATAGCTTTACATGTGTTTAGTCTGTTTGTGGCTCTGAGCTAAAACTAGTTTGCATAACATTTTACCATGTGCCTGCATGGCATAAGAATATATATATATATATATATATATATATATTGTTTGCATACAATATATTGACTGTTTTGTTACTGATTCGAGTGTGTGTGTGTGTTCAGTGGTGGTCAAGAAATAGAGCTCATATCCAGCTCTGGTTTGACTCAATATCGACGTCCTGAAAAACAAGAACACACAGAGTCTGAGCTAGTCAATAGTGAGTCGTCTTCTGTTTCACCTCCTAATAATGCATGAATACTTAGGATAAATGTTGTACAAAATGTATGAATGTTTCTCTTTCATAAAACTCAGAACATCAGTTTGTTCAGTTATGTTTCTCCTAAACATCCTTAAGAGAAATATAAATAGAAACAATTCAATTTACAGAAAATAAGAGTATAATTTGGGGTCTTGCAAATCCCTAAAAAGCTCAAAGTATTTGAGATCACATCTGTCGGGTTCTGTGCACAATTAAAATAATAATTTTCATGCAGCTTATAGGGTGGGCAGCAATAATGAAGCAAATCAGAGTGCCGAATATAGTCCTCGTCCTCTCAGAAGTACAACACCTGGAGCGGAAGCGACTTGGAGTGATTGTGGATATGAACAACTACATATTGACCCACTTCAGCAGGAATGCACAAGTATGTTTGAGTGATAAGTCACTGTTTCAATTCATTTCTCTACTTTCATCTTCAAACCTCAGACAAAGTACCAGCAATGAAAATACTCAGTTGCACACGCATTGACATATTGTCAAATTATTTATGCATATTTAGGGACCTTTAGAAGAACTTTAATACCATTACATCTTTGCTTATTATTTAATTATTTCATGTTTATTAAAATAGTTGAAATGTCATGAAATGTTTACATAGTTTTCATAGAGTAATGGACACTAACTGTAATGATAAAAATAAAAGTATTGTTTTAAATATAAAAGAATAGCAGAATTCACACAACAACTAATGATAATGCACAGAGGAACAATATGGTTGGAATCACTTTCAGAACGTTTTTTTAGCTGCTAATCCATCCTGCTTTAAATAGCTCAAGCATTTAAAGTGGCAGAGACAAAACTGCAGCACGCACTTAGAATAAACACAACGATGTTGTGTGCTGATGTGGACGCTAATATAGTTATCTTTATAGTTATCATTCTTTGTGTGAACAGGCCTTATGAGTATAAAACCATAAAATGAGTGTGGATAGCTTATAGACCTTATGTAGCCCCGCCCCTTTTCAGCGCTGCGCTCGTTGTGTTATGTCTTCCTGTTTGTATTTCCACAGCATGACGGCAAGATCTTACGGATTTATGAATGAAACGCTCGTTTTAAAATCTTCCCGGTCTACTGACATATGACATCCGCTTCAAACATTACAATGCTCATGATAACTTTCGTTTCCTCTACAATAAGTAAATCCACTTCACCAGCTAATTACTCTTCGACAGCAATGCCTTAGAAATATACAGAGCTGCCGCAAAAACTGAAGTTCAAAGACAAAATATTAAAGATGGCTGCCCGCTTGTTTCTCTGGCGCATAAGGTCTATAATTTGGTGAGAAATGTTCATATTGACATCTCTGACTTTTGATTGCAGACTTTGGTATATTGGAAAGTCTGAGCAAAGTTTAAGACAGACCTGTCATATTTTAGTTAATTGGTTTATTAACCCAGACATTATTCTCATCATTCACACTCCATTTTTTCCTATGTCTCTGTTTGTCTGTCAGTGTCAGGCTCAGTTCAGATGTTGGAAGGGATGAGTGATATGCTGTGTGGCCTTAAAGACGTGCTGGTGGAACGTACAAAGTTGACAATGTGCCGAATACTTGGGAAAGGTATAAACTGACGCTCACACTGAATGATCTTCAGTGGATTTTCTGGGTCTTGCAAATTTGCCCTATAGGTCACTTGTAGTATTGAACATACAGTAGTGGCCAAAAGTGATGTCTGGCATAGGAAAATTGACATCTTAACCCTTTAATCAAATGTTTCAAAATGTTTTTACGATTTTATCAAAATTTTTAAGTTTACGATTTTGTAAGCATAACGCGATGAAACATGCCAAATTACACAGGCATAATTTTTGGACAGGCTGTCATGCGAAGAAATTATGAACACATGAAAAAAAAGCAAGAGAGAACCAATGAAATTACTGATTATGTTGTATACAATGTGTACTTTTTCCTAAGAGCTTTTAGTTTTTTGTTTTGTCTAAAATAAAGCCTATAGCTGCTTTTTTTTTTTTTTGCCAAATAATTTTGTCAGGGAAATAACCAAGTTTAGGGTTTTGTTCTTCCCTCATATTTAAAAATATAAAATATTTTCCTCATATTTTGATGGCTAATCAAACTTCATTCAAAACAAATCCACAAACCAATCCCCCCCAGACATCACTTTTGGCCACTACTGTATCTAAAATCATAAATGTTGACAAAAAAATTTTGAAAAGCGTGTGACATGATATACTACTACTTAAACTATGAGCATTTGATCCCAAATAATCCCAAATTTTCAATTGAGCACATAAGTTTTTTATGTGCATTTTTAGAATTTATGCACATTTTGGCGTTTCCATCCAGCGTTTTTTTATGCAGTATCCCAAAATGCACATAAAAATAGGTGGATGGAAACATAGCTAATGGTGGGAAAACAGTTAATAATTGTTCTTAAGTTATTTCATTTATTTTAAGTTACATTAAGTTCAAATTTAAGGAATAAATCAATTGAAAACAATATTTTAAATGTAATTTTTCATTCTGCAAATTTATTTTCGGATCTCAGACTTAAATTCTCTATCTGCAGGAGAATTTGGGGCCATTTATGAAGGCATATTTTCCCCTCAAAAAGGACAAGATATCAGAGTGGCTGTGAAAACCTCAAAAGGTGTGTGTGTGTATATAGTGCAGAGAGCATGTGACAGAGAGCTTCTGGTAATAAGTTAAAAAGTTTAATTAAGAACTAAGCACTTGCTTGAGACAATGCCGTTTACACAGTTATTAAATCAACATCTTTCATGCATAATGTCATTAAACTTTACTGTTGAATTTTAGAAGCAATCTACTGTAAAGAAGATCTGGAGTCATTCCTCAAGGAAGCAGAAATTATGAAGAATATCGATCATACGAATGTAGTTAAATTGCTTGGTATGTCTCTCTTGAATGAAATTATTTAATGTTTTATATCTAGGCTAAAATGTATAATTTATATCTAGCTGGAGTGGAACATTTCGGATAACCTGATTTCAAATGGCACAGACGTTTCCATGGCAACTGGTCATCTGTGGCCTGTAGGTCTGTTCAAGCCAAGGGCAAAGTGTGAACTTCAACCAGTTCCCCTGGTGATGCCTGTAGCTGCACAGTAACAGTGGGATTTGGTTGACTTTTACCTCCTGCTTGTCTTTGACCTGCCTAATTATAGGGGGATTGTACCATTGTAAAAATTAAATGGATCATGGCAACTCTAATGTGGAATAATGTAATTGGCATCTTTCCAATACTGTGATAATCAGCAGCCAGTCAAGGTCATGCGGTATGGGGGAGGGGAGCTAGATTTACTGTACATGTATCCCGTGAACACTTGAGAGCAAGTTGACTGTGCATCTGCAACCTAGTTATTCATGTGTATGAATATCTATATCTACAACAGACATTAGCAGATGATGAAGTGCCTTGAAATGCGCACCATTATTCAATGTGTTGACGTCATTTCCATTGAAACAGGAAGACAGGGCGGGGCATATCGATCAGCCCCTCCCCCTTTTAAATTAGCCAGTAGGGTTTAGTTTATATCACAGAGCTCGGTAAAGCCGCAGTTTCTCCTACTAATCTTTTCCATATGGCTTTAAAATATAGCATTCTGTGCAGCAGCTCATTTGCATTTAAAGGGACACACACAAAAACGGCATGTTTTTGCTCACACCCAAATAGGGGCAAATTTGACAAGCTATAATAAATGATCTGGGGGGTATTTTGAGCTGAAACTTCACAGACACATTCTGGAGATACCAGAGATTTATATTACATCTTGTGAAAAGGGGCATAATATGTCCCCTTTAAGCCGCAGCTTCAGCGTCTATTGGGGGCGGGGTGCTGTAGATTCTAGAGAGCATTTGATTGGACAGAAAATCTGATGAGAAACTGACGTGCAGAGTGATGTCATCAAAATCATTGATCCATATTGGCGGAAGTAAGAGACTGTAAGTTTTGAATGCTTATATATTTTCTAAATGCGAATGTTGTCATTGTTTTGGAGCACATTAGCTTATAAAGAACAGTAAGGCTGACATAGTCATACTTTTGATTTCATGGGGTCTTTAACTTCGAATGTTCGAATGCAACGACATGTCTTGAGCGATCAAATGTGGCATCTACATATACACTACCAGTCAAAAGTTTGGAAACTGTACTATTTTGATTGTTTTTGAAAGAAGTCTCTTCTGCTCACCAAGGCTGCATTTATTTGATCCAAAATACAGCAAAAACGGTATTATTGTGAAATATTTTTACAATTTAAAATAACTTTTTTCTATTTGAATATATTTTAAAATGTAATTTATTTCTGTGATTCAAAGCTGAATTTTCAGCATCATTACTCCAGTCTTTAGTGTCACATGATCCTCCCCCCCCCCCCCCCAAAAAAAAAATTCTTACAGACCCAAAACTTTTGAACGGTAGTACAATGTTACAAAAGCTTTATATTTCAGATAAATACTGTTTTTTTGAACTTTCTATTCATCAAAGAATCCTAAAAAAAATGTTTTACACAACTGCTTTCAACATTGATAATAATCATAAATGTTTCTTGAGCAGCAAATCATCATATTAGAATGATTTCTGAAGGATCATGTGACACTGAAGACTGGAGTAATGATGCTGAAAATTCAGCTTTGCATCACAGAAATAAATTACATTTTAAAATATATTCAAATAGAAAACATTTATTTTACATTTTAATAATATTTCACAATATTACAGCTTTTTTTGTATTTTTAATAACATAAATGCAGCCTTGGTGAGCAGAAGAGACTTCTTTCAAAAACAATCAAAATAGTACAGTTTCCAAACTTTTGACTAGTAGTGTACATATCTATGATTTAGCAGCTAATGAATTGGAAGCCTTGCACATTCACAGAATATAGCTTATTTTCGCATTGCAAAATAAGGTGGATAAGACAGTATTATCTTTAATAGGTCCATCATGGATTTTTACTAGAGATGAACAGATTTTAAGAGGTTATTTTATACTTGTATCTAACAGGGGTTGCACTAGAGCAGGATCCGGAGTCCTCCATTGTTGTACCACTTGTTATTCTTCCATACATGAAACATAGAGACCTACACAGCTTCCTCAAAGCAACCCGCTATGGTGATGTTCCCATGGTGAGTCTCACATACAGAGAAAAACAAATTTACAACACCTTCTTATGGACTTGTCCTTCTTTTGATTTTATTTTATATAAAAGTTTACGTGTTAACAGTAAAATAACCACAAATCTGATCGTATATGTTCTCTCTTCTCTCCAGTGTTTGCCTTATCAGAGACTTCTTCATTTTATGATTGACATTGCTGCAGGAATGGAGTATCTCAGCCTTCAGGGTTTCTTACACAGAGACCTGGCTGCCCGCAATTGCATGTGAGTCCACAGGAGGGCAAAACAGAGCACATTTTACAACAACATCCTATTAATAATTCTTTGTCTTTGAGAAGCCACGCCTAATGAACAACAAAATCCCCACCCCCCCCACACTTACCCAATGCTGGAATCACTTTCACAGGTTGGGGGATGACATGCGAGTGTGTGTGGCTGACTTTGGCCTGTCTAAGAAGATCTATTGCAGTAACTACTATAGGCATAAGAACTGGACTATTAAATTGCCTGTAAAGTGGATGGCAATAGAGAGTGTGTCTGACAACATATTCACCACCAAGAGTGACGTGGTCAGTCCTATTTACGCTTCCAATACAGTATTAAAGGGGCTATACTGTATGTAGAATTCAGAAACCCATGTTAATAGCGACACCGGTGGCCATTGAGTGAACTGCAGCCAGCAACTTTGCTTGCACTTGTGCACACGTAACGTACAAGAGACTGAACCTGATTCAATGGCCGTTCTTTTTTGTTCATAGCTTATAAGTAAAATTAAAGAAGTCGGAAATACCTTTGCAGTGATATACGAACATCCCGACGCCGTCCTGCTGAGAGCGACGTTTAGATGAATATGTAATTGTGCTGTGCTCTTTCTCTCAATAACAGTATAAACACACAACAAAAATAACAGTGGTAAAAAAACAGCAGTTGATCATAGCGATGTGGATATGTTTGCACAAGCTCTGCAATTCGCCAGCATCATGTGGACAGATGAAGTAGCCTAATTAAAATTACACTTATGATAGTTTGATTATAAAGTATATTTGATAGATCTGGCTATGTGAGACTATAGTTTGAATTAATCCCTTTCCTTTGCATGATACATTGGCATTACAGTAGTACAGAATGGCTCTTTCAGCATTAACCTTAACATTGATCATTCATTTCATGTGTCATAGACCAGAAGAGAGGTTGGGTGTGCAAACGTCACATCTGATTTTCCCG